>CM058042.1:72757551-73357551 GCA_030169165.1 Centaurea solstitialis | reverse complement strand
TGTATGTGACTTTGTATTTATGGTCATTGATTACACTTTTTGTGTTATTTTATATTACAATCGCTCTTCAATTTTTATTTTATTCCTACACATGATGATATGATTATGATAATTCTATTCATGTTTATAGTCCAATTTAGAGTTGTTGATTTCTGGTATGTGACTTTATATTTATGCTCATTGATTACACTTTTTGTGTTATTTTGTATTACAAAAATAGTTCTAATTTTTTATTTTTTTAATCTTTTGAATTTTTACCATATATATATATATATATATATATAATTTTATCACACATCCTATTAAATATTAAACTTCAACCTATTAATTCAACAATTTTATATTCAACTATTTTATTTTAAAATTATTAAGCTTTATTCTATTAAATATTAATCTTCAACCTATTAATTCAATTATTTTATTTTAAAATTATTAAACTTTATCCTATTAAATATTAAACTTCAACCTATTAATTCAACTATTTTAGATTCAAAATATTTTATCTCTATCAATTTAAATGTTAAATTAATCTACATATTTTATCTCTATCTATCTCAAATTACTCGTATGATTTTTTAATTAATTAAATTACCCCGTGTATTACACGGGATAATTTCTAAAAAAATAATTCATACCAAAAAAACTAATATTATAAATATGATTTGTTTAATTTAAATTATTTACTATAATTTAATTTATATTTAAGAGTATTATATCTAGTAATTTGTTTATTTTGAAAGTATTGATAATAGACTTATATTATATAATCTATTATTTGCATTTTAATTAATCCTTAGAACATCCATCAATATGTATATATGTATGTATAATAAATTATTTTTTACGAAAATTAACATATTTAATATTGTAAAACATATAAGTAAATTGGACTATAAACATAAATAGAATCATCATAATCATATCATCATGTGTAGGAAAAAATAAAAATTGAAGAGCGTTTGTAATACAAAATAACACAAAAAGTGTAATCAATGGCCATAAATACAAAGTCACATACAAGAAATCAACAACTCCAACTTGGACTATAAACATGAATAGAATCATCATAATCATATCATCATGTGTAGAAAAAAATAAAAATTAAAGAGCGTTTGATTAATTACCTTTGTGTGTGTATGTTTAATTGGTAGTGGCTTAATTAAGAGAGTTGCAGCAATTAATTGAGATTGAGAGATTGAAAGGGGTATTTATAGATTGAGATTGAGAGATTGAGATTGAGGTGTGTATTTTTGGATTAAAACTGTTTGATTTAATTATGTAGATGATTTTTGAAAGTGGTATTTATCTTTTACGTTATTTTATTTTTTGTTTTCATATTTATCTATAGTTTGGATTAAAAAATGAAAATTTTTAAAGAGTTTGAGAATATTTTTTTGTTCCAACAAGTTATATGAAATTTTCTTAACAATCAAGAAAATAGGAAAAGTAATATAAAGGAGTAACTCATTGACATGTGTCGTGCTCTGAGTAACTCATTGACACGTGTCGCGCTCTGGTAAGCCATTGTCACATCATATGCATATGTGTCATGTGTCATATGTTTGACACATGGCACTGATTCAAAATTTAAAATTATTAAAAATTAATCCAAAATTATCTATTAAATATAACAAACCTTATCTCTATCTATTGGTATGAAGTCATCTATATCTCTATCTCTCTCCCTAAATTGATATTTAAATACTAAGCAGATTCAACAAAAACCGTATAAACCTTACCTTTTCCATTTTAATTTTTCAAGTTCCTCCATTACTCTTTTTGCAAACGTCTTAGGTAAGTTCGTCAACCATTTTTTCGAAGAACATTCATGCATAATTTTTTTTATTATTTGTTTTTCCAATTATTTGAAGAATGGTTAGAAAATTTGTGTAATTGTTTTTTTATGATGAACTAAATCATATGGTTTGATTTTCTCCTGATTTACTTTTTTTAAGTTTTTAGATCTACATCAAAAGCATAACTAAGTTTTTTTCTCCACATTATATAATAACTTATATTTGTATTCATGTAACTAATTGATAAACGTCATCAAATAGAAAATAAATATTTCATTTTAAATATAATGAAGATAATCATTGAGTTTTAATATAATAGTTAATTAATATTTTTATAACAAATTATTTTTAAACGTATCCATTATTATATTTCAATCCAAGTACACTTTTGTATGTATACCTTTCTCTTTATATGTGAAAGTATATTAACGTCATTTTAAAGTCAAATATAGTTTATAGTTTGATCTATAAAATGTCTTTGTTATATTTTCGTTGTTGATAATTTGATATCAATTGAATTAAATTAAAAATAAATAAAGTTTGTACTTTTTTTAATATAATTAATGTATTTGATAGAAAATAATATTGATGTTAAAAGATCAATAGCACAACAATTCATATTTGTAATATAAGGGTTTTGGCATGACTTAATTTCTTAAAATTATCCCGTGTAATACACGGGATAATTTTTAAAAAAAGAATTCATACCAGAAAAACTAATATTATAAATATTACTAGTTAATGGCCCGTGTATTACACGGACGATTTAAACATATTGTTTTAGTTTCTAATAAGAATTAACGTTTGCATTATAAAGTTCACAAATAATTCATCACAAATCAAACGTAATATCCAATAAACAATATAAATATGACTTAGTTGATAAAAGAAACATTAATGATTTAGTTTAATCATAATCATTTAGAAAATTATATATATATATAACATTTAAATTACTTTTGTTTCAATCATTTATTCAAAGCTTTCTTTGAAATTGAGTAAGTAAAGAATAATTATTTAGATTAAATCTAATTAATCAACGATTTAAATGGAAAAAAATTGCTCTTACTTTATTATTAACTATTTTAGTCATCTAATAGTGGTTAAAATATCTAAAATTGAAAACTAATTATTTTTTTGTCGAAATTCGTAAATGATTTTAAAACGGGAGGGATTCAGAATATATATTTTTAATGTTTAATATTATAAATAAATTAAAAATATTATACTCATTTTGAAGGTATCGCCGAGACGATTATAATGGTGTAATTTGTAGCAAAGAAAAAGAAAAACTTAATACTTTTTAATTCATATATATATTATTTACGTTAATATGATAAGGATGTAAAATGAAAAATGAAATACTAAAGAATAAAAAGTAATTTAATCAAATAATTTTAAGGATGCAAAATGTAAATTTAGGCAGTTGAATTTTGGAAAATATTTTTTTCCTTATTTGTTAGTTATGTATTTATATGTATTAATAGGGCATTAAAAAACAAAAGAAAAATTAGAAATAGATTATGACATTATCATTTGATAGATTTTGTTTAATTGACCAATGAAATCACTCAATTTCATTTTGATGACATCAGCACAAACATTCTTTTAATATATATATATATATATTTGTTTAATTTAAACTATTTACTATAATTTAATTTATATTTAAGAGTATTATATCTAGTAATTTGTTTATTTTGAAAGTATTGACAATAGACTTATATTATATAATCTATTATTTGCATTTTAATTAATCTTTAGAACATCCATCAATATGTATATATGTATGTATAATAAATTAATTTTTACAAAAATTAACATATTTAATATTGTAAAACATATAAGTAAATTGGACTATAAACATAAATAGAATCATCATAATCATATCATCATGTGTAGGAAAAAATAAAAATTGAAGAGCGTTTGTAATACAAAATAACACAAAAAGTGTAATCAATGACCATAAATACAAAGTCACATACGAGAAATCAACAACTTCAACTTGGACTATAAACATGAATAGAATCATCATAATTATATCATCACGTGTAGGAAAAAATAAAAATTAAAGAGCGTTTGATTAATTACCTTTGTGTGTGTATGTTTAATTGGTAGTGGCTTAATTAAGAGAGTTGCAACAATTGATTGAGATTGAGAGATTGAAAGGGGTATTTATAGATTGAGATTGAGAGATTGAGATTGAGATTGAGGTGTGTATTTTTGGATTAAAACTATTTGATTTAATTATGTAGAGGATTTTTGAAAGTGATATTTATCTTTTACATTATTTTATTTATTGTTTTCATATTTATCTATAGTTTGGATTAAAAAATGAAAATTTTTAAAGAGTTTAAGTATATTTTTTTTTATTCCAACAAGTTATATGGAATTTTCTTAACAATTAAGAAAATAGAAAAAGTAAGATTTTTCAACTTTGGAAAACTCTTAAAAAACTGTACTTTGAAAATAGAGAGAATACTTTTAATTCTTTATATCACCAATGAAAAATAATAATATGTGTATTGATTATATTAAATATTACACAAATATATGTAGAGAATTTTTTAAACCGTTTCATTTAATTATGTATTTTTGAAAGTGATATTTATCTTTTACATTATTTTATTTATTGTTTTCATATTTATCTATAGTTTGGATTAAAAGATTTGATTTAATTATGTCTTTTACATTATTTTATTTATTGTATTGATATCACCAGAACGCGACACGTGGCAATTTGGCTCATCAGAGCACGACACGTGGCAAATCAGTTACTCTTTTATTATATATAGAAGATTATAGAGGAAAGTTCAAACGAAAACTCATTTTTCATTGTGAACGTGAGGACCACTAAAATAGTGCCACGTGACAATATTGACTCTGAATATTATGCATTATTCAGACTAAATAAAGCTTAGACGTCTTTATTCAATCTGAATAATGCATGATATTCAGAGTGAATATTGGCACTCGACGCGATTTTAGTGGTTTTCACGTTCACAACAAAAACTCTATAGTGTGTGTGTGTGTGTATGGGTCTAATCAAATAAAAACTCTATGGTTAGTGGTTTTCACGTTCACAACAAAAACTCTATAGTGTGTGTGTGAGAACCAATATGGGTCACTTAATTGTTTTTTTTATTTAATATCACAACATCTACCCGGTAGTTTTTTAAGAGATTTTTTACTATTTATCTTTTTCATTTAAGTCATTAATTATTAATATGAGTGGTATATATTGGATCTCACAGTTATCACAAACTACTAAGTTCTCTCATGAATGTGCTATATGTATAGGACATGTTTAAACGAGAAGCTAACTATTTTGCTAAAAAAACGATAAGTGTGATATCATATATGATAAACAAGTTGTTTAATATGGATTAAATACACCCCAAAGTCATTTAATTACATTGACAATATATACACATCTAATCACATATGATTAATTAGACCCCAAAGCCGTTTAATCATATATGATATCACACTTCTTGCTTTTTCACAAAATATTTAACTTCTTGCATGATTCTCCTTCACATACAAGCAACACACGTGCACACACATAGTAAGGTTTAAATGAGAATGACATTTATTTAAAAGAAAACGAGAACCAACAAAATCATATATAAATTTGTGAAAAAAAGCCACACAGGAGACTTTGGCTGCAACTTAATTCACGTGAATTAAGTATGATTTTGTACATGAATCATGTATGATTTTCTTAATTTACGTGTTTTTTAAATATTTATTGTTTTCATTTGATTTTCTGTCTCTCTCTCTATATATATATATATATTGATTAGTAGAGGAAAGTTCAAATGTGAACCACTTTTTGGTTGTGAACGTGAGGACAACCGAGAGAGCGACACGTGGCGGCTTTGAGTGTGGTCCCCCTCTTTAATTCAATGCCCTCCCATGAATCGCGCCTAGTCATCCGTTGTGGACTTGACGTGGCGCCTAGTCATCCGCCGTGGACTTGACGTGGCGCCTAGTCATCCGCCACGTGTCGCGCTCTCGGTTGTCCTCACGTTCACAACCAAAAAGTGGTTCACATTTGAACCCACCCCTTGATTAGTATATATATATAGAGAAAGAGAGAGGAAAGTTCAAATGTGAACTCATTTTTCATTGTGAATGAGAGGACCAACAAAATCGCGTCATGAGGCAATCTGAATCGGCGCCTAAGCTTTATTCAGACTGAATAAAGCTTTATTCAGACTGAATAAAGCTTTATTCATTCAGTCTAAATATGCATGCTTGTATTCGGTCTGAATAAAGCATGAATATTCAGACTGAATATTGTCACGTGGCACGATACAAGTAGTCCTCACGTTCACAATGAAAGATGAATTCCCATTTGAACCTGCCCACAAACACAGACATATATATATATATATATATATATATGGGGAAGTATCAAATACAAACCAAGTAGTTTGTACAAACCATACAAACATAATCTTAACCATTGATTTCCATTGATTTTGTTTATCTCCTAATTTTTAGGCGGTTTTCAAATATGGTTGAGAGAAAATATAGAAACTTAATTAACCCACACCATTGATCATGTACGTGTATGGTCAAGATTGGTTTGTATAGTTTGTACAAACTATCTGGTTTGTAATGGATACGATATATGTGTGTATATTTATATAGGGATACTTCTCCAAAATGTATCAAATTATACCCAAAAAGCTATTGTGTGTATCAAACATTATTATTTTTGGTTATTGTGTGTAAGGTGACCTACTCAACCGGTTACCGGCAGTTGGGGACGGCGGCCGGAGGTTGTGGGTCGATCGTCGACCATAATGGACCAAAAACCAAGTTTGGTTTTTTATTATCTCAATCAATTAATCAACGGATCAAGTTCGTGTACAATTCAGTTTGTGATTGTTTGGGGTTTTCTCCGGCTAGAAGAATCTCGTTGGCATCATTACGGGTGGACTAACACTTGAGCAACCAAGATAATCATCTAAACCTTCTTTAGGTTTCTTTTGTAAGTTTTTGAGATACTACTAGATCCATTTTCGGGTTTTATGAGTTTTAATGGTTTTTGTTTCAAACTTCTTCCACTCAAATATGTGTTATGTCATCGTATCGATAACAACAACAACCATGTTAAATTTCTAAAACCATCAGCATCAAGTTTTGATCTTCATGATTGTTTTATCCGATAAAAACTCACTAACGAAAACCCAACAGCGGTATCAGAGCCACAACTCGTTTTATCTCAAATAATTATTGTGATCCATTCTAGGTTTATTGAAGTTTTGTTTTATCTTCTTCTATCTATGTTGTTTTCATCAAAAATCACAAGGTAGAGAAAAACAGTTTGTTTTTTTCCGGGTCAATTTTTCGGTTTGATTGACTAACCATAAATAGCTAGTTTCTAGAGCAAGTTTGTAACTTGATTGTTGATTGTTCAATCATATAGAAGTTTTAACTTTTATGCCTAAACACATATGAATGTGTTGGATAAATGATCATAAGTTTTCTTGATCATTAAGGCATCGAAAAGTACGGTTTAATCAAACGGTTATCTGGAAAAACTTTGGTTTTGGGTAACAAATTAAAGACTTAAACTTTACCGTTTGGATTATATAAAAATCTAGAATTTTTTCAATCCCATAATGCATTAAACGCACGATCAACTAAAATTATTTTAATCGTAAAACGGCACCGAACGCGCCAATCGAAACCGAGCCCCAGATCATTAGAGCAATGGTGTTCACTGGAGGTGAGTAGAGGTCACATTGGATGAGAGAGAGGAGGTACCAGTGATAGGGATGAGTACACAGGTGGTGGGGTTCATGTATAGGTAAGGGAGTGAGTGTGTGAGAAGGAGTTTGACACATAGGGACGACAAAGGGAAGGGTTTTACTAAAGTAAGACGTTAAGAACAGCCTCCACCGTGACTATTTGTTTTTTGTGTATATATATATATATATATATAATATTGAGTTAATTACAAATTTGGTCCTTGTAGTTTGGGAGTTTTTACAAACGTAGGAAAGACACAACAAAGTAAAAAAGACAAAAATACTAATGTTGAAGTAAACGGATAAAAAAGCAAAACAAGAGAAGGAGCTGCAACTGGATTGGACGGGCTAGTTAACTGATCTGTTTGAGTTGTAATTCAAGATGCAGATGAAAATCGAGGTACATGTCAAAAAATGGATGAAGGTGATAGAGGCAGCTTGTGGACGGGTCTGATATGTATACTTGGTATACTTTGACTCTTATTTTCGAAGTAAAAGTTCTATTGTTGTCTCAAAAAAAGTATTTACTTTTTTCAGTAAGTTTAAAACTTATTATTTGTGTATATAACATTTTGAAGTTTTTCGTTTGAACTTAATTAATAAAGTTATGTGATAAATATATTTAAATATACAACAAATAACCACAAGGGTGGTGACGTACTGGCAAAAGGCCTAGGGGATGTGGTAGAATATCCCATCAACTCGGGTTCGAGTCCAGGTGCCAGCATTTTGTGGCAAGACTTAGTCTTAGACTGTCGTTTCTTAATTTCGAAATTGTCAAGGATGTAGTCTAAGCAAAGCCTAGATGAAGCTTTCCCCCCAAAAAAAAAGTACAGAACATATATATCTAAAACATGTAGCCTAGTGGTAAGTTAACATTCTTGAGGGGTCAATGATGGTATCTCTAACTACTATTGCGATATCCATGATCATTGCTACGTGGTGGTACCCTTAATCGGGTTGGGTCGTGGTTGACGGGAGTTAATCGGGTGCTCTTGGACTTTGGATACTCTAAAAACGTGTGTGTTTACTTGCCGTTAATAAAAAAACAATAAATATAATATAAATTGAATTAACGTTTAAAACAAGTATGTTGATGTATTTTTAAAATTTATTGATGGTTTCCATTCATATATACCTTGCATCCAAACAAAATCGAGAAAGACGAATATACGGCAAAATATGGAAGGTATATATGAATGGAAACCATATAAAATATTTGTCAAGGGGGTACACAAAATGCATTAAAATAGTTTTTGGGGTACCAATGTAAAAAAAATACTAAAATAAGAGTAAACTACAAGTTTGGTCCTTGTGGTTTGTACAAAGCTATGACGGTGGCCCATCTAAGTCTTTATCCCCAACTTTGTTAGCTATATTGTCATTAGTCTGCATTCAATTAATTCATTTTTTGAAATAAAAAGTTGAGTAAACTATGGATATGGTTCCTATAATTTGTTGATTTTTATGGATTTTGACAATAAACTTTATTTATTTTGGATTTAAATTTTATGGTATATATTTTTTATGTTTCTTCATTTTCAGACTCAAAATTTGAAGCGTTAATCATTTAAAAAAAAAAGAAAAAAAGTCAAACATGGTATTATTGAATTCAGATATTTTCTCTTATTTTGATCATTCACATCAAAGGATTCATTTATCTTACTCTTCTTACACAGATCAATGAAAACAAATTCAGACTTCTTGACATTTTCTTTAACTCAAATTCAAATTAAATAGATGTACTTTTATTTGGCAATAATGATTCATACTCAGTATAAGAAAACTTAGTTTTTCTTTTTTTTATAACTTTTTTCAAATCATTGTATTTAAAATCATTTTTTTTAAATTAGAATTCTTTGAAAGTCATCATCTATCTTTTTTTCCCCTCTATTAGAATTGTCAGACAAAGAACTTTCAAATTTAACAAAAGTTTCATGAACCTTTGGATTCTTTTGTGCAAAAATACTCGTTTAATCAAAATTATAAGGATTTTCTAGGAAATTTTTCAAAACACTGGTTTCAGACAATGTTTTAAAAACCGGTTTTTTAGTTGAACTGGTGTGATGATCAGTTCCTGGTTCAACCAGTTTCAATCATTTTTATGTATTTTTCATTTTCCTACATACATATATGTGTAAAACCAAGAATTTGATGTCTCCAAGTTAAAACATTATGACAGGATCAAAATTCAATCAAGAATTAAACCCACTCAGATTAATTGCAAAAGAAGTTGCGAAAAAGCACTTTAACAATGAACAAGAATCACAATAGATCACAAATCACATGTATATTGATTTTATCAAAATGATTACAAACCAAAGCCCCAATTCGATGAACAGACTCACCGAACGTGCAATACTTCTCTTTCACAAGGAATAAGAATTCTTGAGGCTAAACTTTTCTATCACTCTAACAAAATTTGTAAAAACTGGTAATCTAAAACAAAAACAACTATCATCTATATATACAAATTACAAGATAAGAATAAGGAAAACAAATCTTCAAGATCATCTTCAAAATCTTCGGGATCTTTGCCTTATCTGCAACTGAATCCTTTCCTTATCATAATCCTAGAAGCAGTAGTAAAATAAAAGAAGTATTAACCAATACTAGAAGTACTAACCAACAGTAGTAACTAACTGACAGTAATAACTAGCAGTAGTAATAACTTCTAGCAGTAGTATCCATTACTACTTCTAGATCTTCTGCAGCAACATTAACTTCAACACTAACACTAGCAGTAGTATTAATACTAATTCTCCTTTATGCCCAACAGTAGTAAATCTGTAGAAGTATTAACTTTGCTCTAGCAATATTAACTTCAAAAACCCAACAATCTCTCCCTAACTTAACTTTTTGACTTAAAGAGTTAAGTTTATTCTTTGTTCTTCTATCCTTTCAACCAACTTGACAGCCAAATAAGATTCTCCATTACACCTCAACTTTACTCTGTGCATTCCCTCCAATCTTTGTACTCCATGATCGTATACCCTGTCAACCCAATAATAATCTGGATGTCCACCATTGATCATAAGAGAGTACACTTCACAACTCTCATATATCCTCTATTCATTCACAGCTTCAGATGGTAGATTCATCAGATGAGCAACTCTATTAGGTTCATAAAGCATACACAAACACTCCAAAGCTGTCTTGATCTTCTTAACAATCTCTGCTTCAGGTTCAATTTCAAGAATCTCACCATACAAACCTATCCCATAATCATACATTTTCTTTAAGTTCTCCCTTGAGTAGATAGAAAGAACTTCTCCAAGCAATTTCCTCATCTCATATGAACCTCCTTCCCATTAAATCCTGTAGTACAAACTTTTTCCATTTTCTTTCACACACCAACTGGAAATCCTTTTCACAACTTCTGGTTTCTCTGCATCCTCTTCTTCATTACCATCTCCAAATCTCTTTAACTAATCTTTGATCTTTTCCACAAACAACTGATCTATCTTAGTTAGTGCAGGCTTCTTATCTTTAATCACCAAAATACTTTTTAATATTATCTTGTTAAAATCATATTCTTTATTCAACAAGAAGTAGTCTTTTCTCCCTGCATCAACAGTTAAGGAGAAAGTTCCATTCTTTGAATAAGTAGTCCAACCTACAACAGTTCCATCTCCAATTCCACCACCAGTTTGAGGCTTACTCATACTTCTTTGCTTAGCTCTTGCACCTTCAAAATCAAACATAATAATACACAGGGCTTCAACTAACACCCTAGTGTCTGAGCACTCTTTTTCTTCACTATACTTCTCATAACCAATTTCATAAGCCTTTTTCAGATCATTCTTTCCACAAGAAGTGAGAAAGGAGTGAATATTAGCAAACATCTCCATTCTTTGATTGGCTCTTGTAATCTGCAAAAATTTTCTTTGATCTTTCTCAAAGAACTTCCAATGACTTTGCATTTTTCTCATCATTCTCTTCAATCCTTATCTTCTTGAATGGTATTTTTCTAGCAATGGACTTCTGTCTTTTAGCTTTCACAATCTTTTTGGCTAAGACTTCATGTAGAACCCAGGTGTTGAGAAGAGTCAGAATCATCTATCTTTAACTGCTTTCTAGTTTAATTTCCTTCCTTTGTAAACAATTATGTTTTGTTAAGCCCCTGTTTGAGGTTTAGAACCTCGGGGGCCTTTATTGCCACTTTGTTAAACTTCCTTCTACCTATATAAGGTAAAGGATTTCTAGGGTTTTGTGCATTGATTTCATATTTACCAAATTGGGCAACTTCCACCATTTTCAAGTATTATCAAAGTTCATATTGATTTCAATCTCAATCCTAAGATTTCCATCCATTTCTTCTTTCATTTCATTGTTATTGGGACAACACTTCAGCATCCTTTTCAGCTTGAGTCTTTTCCTGTTCAGTGTGCAACTTCTCTTCTTTCTCAACCACTTCCTCAATTGACTTACCTTCCACCTTTTCTTCAGTAACAATAGAAACATCATGCTTCCTCTTACTTCTTCTTTGAATCAAAGAAGGTTCCTCTTGTTCCTCTTGTCTTTCTTTTTCTTGCAACTCATCAATGGTTTTTCTATACAAAGCTTTTATTCGTATTAAAAAGACCACTTTACATAGGAAGCTGCAACTCCTCCTACTGTTCCAGCTAGATACCTTATCATCCTTTGCCTCTCTTGACTTTTGCTTGGCTATCTGGCTCTCTTAGTGACCTTCTTTGCCTGAATCTTCTTCTTCTTCTTCTTTGTCACATCAGCATTCATCTTCTCTTGAGTTTTTGAGCCATTTCTCTTGAAGCTTCTTCCTGTTATGCCAACAATCTCAAATTTTCAAGCTCCTCCTTACTAACCATAGACTGAATTGCCCTGAATGACAGTTCATCAGCAACATCATGTGGAATTCTCTTGGGCATCTTCTTTTTGGGTTCTTCAATTAGAATGCTCTTTTCTTTATCTTTAACATCCAACTTTTTCTTCTTTGGATTGCTTTGTTTCTTTCCCTCATTGGTTACTACTCCTTTGGCCTGTGGAATGACCTTAGGAGCAGCTTGGGGTAAATCCACCAGTACCTCAGCAGCCACTTGTACTTTCTCATTCTTTGCTTGTGCCTCTTTTACTACTTCTTCCTTTTATGATACTGTTGCTTCTTGATTTGCTTTCACAACCTTGCTTTGTTCCCCCATAACTTGTGCTTTCTTCCCCTTAACACCTGCTTTCTTTGATTTTCCCCCTTTGTGAAAGCATCAAGGGTGGAATAACTTTTCTTCAAAGCAGATATCTGCATTTGGTGAGAAGCAATCTTTGCACCTTGAAACTGAAGCTTGTTGATAACTCCAAAATTATACATGTTTTGGTAGTTCCGGTTTGCATTGTTTTACCCCATTTTAGCCCATTTCTTGGCTGTATTACTCACGAAAGCTACTGAATCTTAGTTTTGTAGGTTTTGGAGGCCATTGAACGGAAAAGTACAAAAAGTTGTGAAAAGTGTGAAAAAAGTGCAAAGTGGATCTAGAGACCCCTTCACGTTCGCAAAGTTTATAGTCTCGCGCCGCGAGATGGGTGATTTCTGGAATGTTCTTGCTTTTGGCCTGTTTCGCATTGGAGTTCAGAAGTTTAGCGCCGCGAAGTAAGTGAAGACCCTTTATGGAAGATTCTAGAATGAGCAAAAAAGGAAAGATAGGGCGTCATAAGTGTTTCGCGCCACGAAGAGGCAGCTTGGCGATCGCAAAACGAGTCGTTCATAGCTTTATAAATACAGGCTTCCACCCTTCAATTCAGAATCATCCAGTAATCAATTTTCTAATATTCACAGAGAGTCAGTAGTAGTTAATAGTAAGGATTAGAAAGTTTTATGAGCATAGAGCGTGAGCGGATTATCACCCGGAGTTGTCTTTCCGGTGTACGATCATCTCTCGTTTCACGGTCGGTATAAAGTCTCTATCTTTATGTTTTATTTGTTGTTTTTAGTCATGTCTAGTGAGTAGTTTAGTTTTAGTACTTATCGTGGTTTTGATGAACCTTGTTGGATGATGTTTTGATTTTAGTTATTAATTAGTTTGGTTTGGTTTATTGAATGTTTGTCTTTGATTCCGAAGTTAATGTTTAGACTGTGGCTATCTGAAATTGTTGGTTGGGTGTATCTATTTTTCTGACAATAAGATAGGTAGACTCACCTTTCACTCTGGTGACGCGGAGAGACGTGGTGAGTGGTTTTCTTGGACCAAGAGTAGACTAAATAGTAGGATCTCACGACTTAGCATTAATTAGGGCGACTTTTACTAGACTGCTTGACAACCAGTCCATGTAATTGGGCCGGGAGACCAACCTGGTTTATAATCTCAGATAAAACATGCTAGGGTGCTTTTCAGCTTAAATTCTTAAAATAACCAACTAAACTAGACTTTTCGGCTTAATTAACTCATCCACAAGGGGAATCTATATAAACCATAATAAGTACTATCTTTTTTTGTATTTGTTTAAAAGCTTTCTTAGTTTGAGTCTTAGTTAAAGTTTCAGTCTTTTTAGTGTTCTAAAATCGTTTTCACAAAAATCCCCCTTTTTAGATTAATTAAACTTTTATAGATTTATTTTGAATAACTTGACCGTTCCCAGTGGTAAGAACGATACCCGGACTTTCCTAAACTATATTGCTTGCGATCAGGAACGCTTGCCTGTGAGTATGGTATTAGTGGTTAGGTGATTTTGTGGTTAAACTTGGTACTGTTTTTATATATATATTTTACCGCATCACTTTTTCTGTTGATCCATGATGACAGTATCTCTTGCTTTTAGCATCTCATGTTGACCAGTAATAAGTTTCTCCATAGACTACAATAGAGTGCCTTGAGCTTCAATCAATTCTCCTTGAACCTTTAGCTTGTCATCATGCTCCTTCAAGTGTTTGCCATAAGCATCTGTGTCACGAGCAATGGTATCGAGGGCTTCCATCAATTCATCATAGTCATAGCTATCCTCACAAGATTTAGAAGTATGAACCTTCTTTACTGGATCCTTGGAAATTTTAGTAGAAGCCTTCTGCCTAGCAGAAGCACTAGCTACTTCCTTGGTTTCTTGGCACCTGGGACACGTAAATGATTGCTCATCCAAAGATTCCATGGAGGGGGTCTTATCGATGTTCAAAAGTCTCGGGCGAACTTTGTTGGCTTTTGACTTCTTTTTGTTTCTTTTTCTAAATTCTCTCTCCGGTTCCTCAAACGGCTCTAACAGTTCCGTCGTGACTGAAACCACAACAAACGGTTACGGGCAACTTGCGGGAAACAAAGAGATAAAAATAATTAACTGAACTAGAAAGCAAAAAACTTGCAAGGGAAGAATCCCTCACAAGGATCAATTAACAAAACTAATAAAGACTAAAAATCTAACAACTACCGTTCCCCGGCAACGGCGCCAAAAAACTTGATGCGGTAATTATTGTATATAAAAAGCGAAACAAGTTTTAACCTCTAATGCCTAGCCACTGTCTTACCACATTCACATGCAAACGTACCTGATCGTGAGTAATATAGTGTAGGAAAGTCCAGGTATCGTATCTACCACTAGGAACGGTCAAGTTTTGTAGATTATTAATCATAGCTAGTTTAATTAACCTAAAGATATGGGGGGTTTTTATGAAAAAGGTTTAATTAATTAAAAGACAACTAAATTAACTAATTAACTAAGAAAGCAATAAAAGATGAATTAAAACTATATGAATGAAAACAGTAGTACTTATCATGGTATAGTGACTCCCCAAGTGGATGATTTAAACTGGCCAAAGGTTTGGTTGTTTTGGTTATTGTAGGAATTTAAGTCTGGGACACCCTAGCATGTGATTATTACGGCTATCAACCAGGTTTGGTCCTCCTAGTCCCAATACATAGACTGTTTGTCAGACAATCTAGTATCAGCTACCCAATTCTATCTCTATTGCACGGTATTCTAATATTTGGTCGCTCTCGGTCCGAGTAACCACCTAACACAACTCTCCGGGTTCCGAAGGGAAGGTCAAGAAAGGTTGATTAACCTATCGGAGTCTATCTATCTTGGTCAAACAGATACACCCAACCAACGAGTTCAAATAACCATACAATACGAATCAAATCGGAACCATAACATACATTCAATAAACCAAAGACAAACCAATAATCATTAAAATCTTAAAATCATCATCCACAAGGTTTATCAACCATAATAAGTACCACTATAGAAAACTACTCACTAAACATCATAGAGTCAACAAACAAGAGAGTAGAAACAGACATTATACCGACAGTACAACGACGGATGATCGAGAATCAAACCCCGCAGCGTATCGGCACAATAACTCTCTCTCTCTCTAACACTAGAGGACTCAATTATTCTGAATTACACACATATCAACTGAAGGAGGAGGCCAATATTTAAAAGGAGAGACTCGGAGCCCGTTTCGCGATCACCAAGCGGCAAGTTCGCGGCGCGAAACACTTAAGTCAAACCCTAGATTTCAACTTTGACGAACTTGGCGGCGTCAGACTAAAAACTTCGCGGACGCGAAATGGCCACTGGATTGATGTTTTCCAATTTTCACGTTTTCTCGCCTTTTTCGTACTTTTTCGTTCCACGGCCTCCAAAACCTATAAAAGTAAGAATAAGTCCAAAGTGTGAGTAAATAGATCAGAAATGGGGTAAAATCAGATAATTAAGCACAACCAAAACATGTATAATTTTGGTGTTATCAAAATCCCCACACTTAAGCTTTGATTATCCTCAATCAAAAGACTTAAAGATAAGAAAAATAACGCCAAAATTATCTCCACCCAAGATCATCTAAGAGAACGAAGAATACTCACACAATCGAACACAAGAACAAGATACATCAAGCAATTGGATACCAAGATCAACCTTTTACCCTCACATAGTATGAATGACAATTTAAAGTGTATCTCTCGGGGGTAAAAGTGTATATATGATAAGTGATCACACCAATACTCGACTAATCCCCGCATGCATAAGCTTGTCACCAAATCTAATCTCCACCACTGAGAAGTTGTCAACCGTCAAGAGGACTTTAGGGTTGTAATGTTAGGCTAAGGGTTAAGGGTAGGATAAAGGATATATAAGTGACTAAGGTTTGCAACAAAAACTCAAGAAATTTAATCAGTAATGATCCAAATACTTTTGAGAGAAATCTGACTTTTGGAATTATGCACTTTTCTTTTCCGGGATGAGCTTTTCTTTTAGCATCGGCCTAAGCATATTGCTTATTTGTGGCTCGAATTTTTTTCTTTTCTTTTGCACATTTGCTCATTTTTTCTTTTCTAACTTTGACTCTTTTCTTTTGATATTTCTTTCTTTTCTTTTCTTTGAGTCATTCTTTTCTTTTCTTTTTAGCTCAAAAACAATCCTGCTTTAACTGTCAGATATGAAAAATATGGATCACAACATCTCAAGTTCTCAAATTTAAGTCACGGCCAACAGATAGATAAAAAGATAGGCTAAGGGATATATGGTATGGGTAAAGAAATGAAAGGCTAAGGCTCAAAATGGTTTCAAGGGTTAAAGTACTAAAGGTGAGTACTTTCAAAAACTCGGCTAGGCAAATTAAATAACCTTAAGATGAGGTTATCTAACGAAGGCTAAAAAGGGTTAGAAACGAAGGCCTCTATCAGTGCAATGGTGATAAATACTTCTCTTATGTGGTCTCGACAAGCATTCAAATGACAAGTTCTACATTGGGTCCAAGTCGGTATTCCTCACGAAATAATAAACAATTAGGCTCAAACTCTCAAAGGAATTGGGTGAGGCAGTCATGGTAATTGGTATTCCAAGGCATCCTTTTACTTAAATAATCCTATTCAGTGTTCTCCTATGCAAGCAACTAAGTTCCAAAAACAATCTCAGATTTCGAAAAAAATTGGGGTCAAGTCTCAAAGCTTTCAAAAATTTGAAAAACGACAAACCAAAAAGCAAAAAGTGAACCCATTTAAACAGATAAGTCTACATAACCCCCTCCCCACACTTAAAATTTGCAGTGTCCTCAATGCAACAATCAAAACAATTAAGGAGTAATTGGGAAAAAGAGAAACTTCCCGGGTTATGTTACGAAATCTGATCTGAGAGAGAGTATTCCAGAATTGTGCTCGGTTCAAGATCATAGATCGCTGTATCTATTACCAAAAAGAAAAAGAAAAAAAAGCAAAAACGAACAAAAGAAAAATAAACCAAACTAAGCAAACAATTAAAAGTCTTGAATCCTAAACAAACCAAACAAAAATAAAAGATGTTCAACCAAACCAAACCAAAAGCAAGCACAGAATAAAATTGTTTAGACAACCATATCGAATAACGGAGATAAAAGAGATAGAGATCAATAAGGGTCACGAGGTTGGTTGCGCCAATCCTCGAAAGTAGGGAAACCGGGCGGTGCGTCCTCGGAGTACGGCCAAAATGGTGATGGAGCAAATGCGGTATTTGGTTGAATACCGAAGTGGGAGGCCATTTGGTTCATCACTCCACTTTGCCAATTTGCTTGGTGGAGAGCCTCCGTTGTGTTGTACTCCATGTGTTGATGATGTTGGCCATAGGACAATGACATCTCCGAGAGTCGGGAACTTAAATCTTGATAACCCGAATACGCCGTCCAATCCGCCGGTTGTTCTCCCGCGTTCGCCCTACTCGTGCCACCGGTCTCTTGCGTGCTTCGAGGTGCTCTCCTCGTCCCATAAGCTTGAGGGTTGTAAATCCACGTGTTCCGATCCCCGCTAATCAAATGATCAACCATTGCCACACCCATGCCACGGAGTTGGTTCATATCGATCAATCCCATCTCACCAAGGTTCGTCATCGAGGCAATGGCACCCTCGGTTAGGATACCGAAGTGTTTGGCAAGAAAACCTTTCACCTTGAGATTGTTACCATAGTCACCATCACCTAAGATCGCCCAAGCCAACCGAGGATCAAAACCGTCTTGTCTTTTCGCAGTCGCCCACATGTATTCCACAAATCCGGGAGCATCGACCTCATCTTAGGTATATATCCCCAAAGCAACGACAAACTCAACCAAAGAAAGCGATCGCCACACGCCACCGAGTCGGAAAGTCATGCATGATTGATAGAACTCCTCAACGGCCTTTCCGGCGTCAAAACGAAAAGTGGCCACGAACTCAATGATAAGCTCGCGGTAGAGGGTCTCGGCAATGTCAAAGACGCGTTCCCATGCACGACATATGTAATACTCGGTGCCATCTTCGTCATAGGCATGCTTCTCGAGTATCGCCTTGATGTCGTTCTCGACTCCCATGGATCGAAGGAGTTTCCAATCGACTCTCCTCGGCACTAAAACTTGACGAGCGATAAGCCGGTTAACTGTATCCCGGTATTCCTCACATTTTGGAGCGTTCAATGTAGGGTCATTCATGAAATAGGTGAACACATGGCTCCCATCCGGTGCACGGAAGGTGGGAGCGGTGGAAGTTGATGAGCGGGTCCTTTATCTCTACAAAAATCCAAAAATACCATTGTCTTAGATATATTTGATCAATAAACGCAAGACAAGGTTCATACATATCAAACCCAACAAGACAAAGCCTCCATGACTAACAAGTTCAACTAACGAATGCATGTGTGAAAAACCAAATCAAAGGGGGTGTGAAACATCCCCACACTTGAACATTTAGTCCAACTTCCATAAAAAACAAATCTAGATAGCTAAACAAGAGTGGGGGATTTTGGTTCAAAATCCCCACACTTATCATCAAAGCACATTCACTAGATTCAACAAATAAATAGCATGCTAGAATGAAATCTCAATCAAAGCTTAAAGCATGCATCAAACAATAAGCACTAAACAATCAATGGAGCTTCAAAAACAAACTTAAATCTATGAAAGCACAAAAACACCATTGATGCCCAATTCAAGATCTAATCTTACCAAATCAAGCTAATCCAACGAAATTAAGTTTAGGAAACATACCTTTGCCATGAAGAATGATGAAATTGAAGCTCAAGAAATTCGATTTTCGCAGGTACTTGAAGAGAGCTCGCGGTGCCTAGAGAGAATTAGGGTTGTATACTTTGAAAAAGTGAGAAAGAAGGGTTTAAAAACCCGTCTGCACCGATTTCGCGTCGCCAAACAGAAAGTTTCGCGTCGCGAAACGGGCGGTTTTTGAAAATTTTTACCCTAATTTGAAATTTTGCGTCGCGAGACGGCACCTTCACGCCGCGAGAATCAAAAATTTTACCTGATACCAAGAATGGCTGACTTCGCGTCGCGAGAGTTAAAAACTCGCGATTGCGAAGAGCTCACTGTTTCCACTTTTTGAAAACTTTCGTTGCACGTCGGATTTTCTCGATTCTGGCTTCTATCTCCTCCGTATGGTTATCTAAGCAATAACAAACAAGAATATTTGTAAAAACACACACGAAAAACACTAAAAATGAAAAAGGGAAGAAAATGCTCGGGTTGCCTCCCGAGAAGCGCTTCATTTTTGAATGGGTCTAGAGCTCGACCCCTTTTCGGCTCATTTCTTGGCACGTCGGGCTGACGAGCCCTTCTTCTTTCTATGCTCTTTCTTAGAGGGTCCCGACCCGTTGGTTGTTTGATCTTTTTGATGTATCGGGTTCGGATAGTCCTCCGTCTTTGTCATATGTTCATGAGGGAGCAGTGGGCGGCTCGTGTTCTTCTTGTAGGCTTGAGAAGGATCCTCATAAGGCTCATCAAGATGGGTGACCGGCTCTCCATTGGGATCAAAGTAGATCCGCTTTTCTCCATACCCCAAGCTTGATACTTGATTGCGCATGTCGGTATTTACTTGGGCGGTGTGTAGAAAAGCTCTTCCGAAAATAATCGGGATCTCCGTATCCTTCGGAAGGGTAGCTATGATGAAGTCCGTGAAGTAGACAAAGTTTCCAATTCGAATCGGACTCCTTCCGCTATCCCCAACGGTTTAGTCATGTATCCATTCACCCCTCGGTATTGGTAGTCCGTTGGCATAATCTTCTTGACTCCTATTTTCCTGCAAAGACCAACAGGCATCATGTTAAGAGCAGCACCTGTATCTATCAATGCAAGACCTTTAAATTTAGAACAAGAAATCGGTAAACTGTAACTTCCCGGATCATGCTTGATAGGTGCAATGTAGGTGAGTTCATCTTCCGCCACCTTCTCTTTCTCCTTCTCTTTGCCTTTATCTTTCTCTGGTATCACAAACTCCGCATATCCGCCTTGTCTTCCGTCTTCCTCCTCATCATTGCTTGAAGAAATGGGTCCTTTAAGTCCTAGATGCTCGAACAAAATTGTGAACCCCTCCGAATCATAGTCCGTGGCATAATTGGGTTCACTACCGCTGTCGCTCTCCACATACTTTTTTGTGTAGATATCCGTCCACTTCTTCTTTGATGTTTTAACGACCATCATGAGCATTGGCTTCGCATTTTCTACCTTCGGGTTGACTTGGGTTTGCGTTGGCAGCTCCCCTTGAGTCCTTTCACTTAGCAATTGTGAAACACGACCAACCTGCAATTCCAAATTCTAGATAGTACTTTGATGGTTACGTAAATACGAACCTACCTCATCGTTGAGCTTCTTTTGTGCATCCATGAATTGGAGCAGTTGGTCCTCGATAGAAACGTGCGGCTCTCCATTAGAAGGTGTTTGAAACGCTCCCTTGCTTCGGATATTGTTTCCCCATCGTCTTGTTGAAAGGATCGGATCTCGGCTCGTAACTTATCAATTTTGGATGGTGGAAAAATCGGGAAAGGAACTTTGAGCGAAGTCCTTCCCAAGTGGTGATCGAACTTGGCTCCAACGATCGTAACCAAGCTCTGGCTTCTCCGGTAAGTGTAAGAGGAAAAACTCGAAGGCGAATCGCATCATCTTGGCCTTCCTCCATTTTGAATAGATCACATATGTCCACGAAGTTCTCCATGTGTACGATAGGATTGCTATCGTTTTTCCCGTCGAAAGTGAGGTCCTTGATCATGTGAAGGAGCTTCCCCGGGATCTCCTTGTTTAGGTCCGGCTTCGTGATCGGATTGATGGGTACGGTTGGAGCGGTTCTCCGGGCGGTCTACATCGGTACTTCGTCCCCATTTCAAAATTCAAAGCTCTTGGGCGAACTTTGTTGGCTTTTGACTTCTTCTTGTTTCTTTTTCTGAATTCTCTCTCCGGTTCCTCAAACGGCTCTAACAGTTCCGTCGTGACTGAAACCACAACAAACGGTTATGGGCAACTTGCGGGAAACAAAGAGATAAAAATAATTAACTGAACTAGAAAGCGAAAAACTTGCAAGGGAAAGAATCCCTCACAAGGATCGATTAACAAAACTAATAAAGACTAAAAATCTAACAACTACCGTTCCCCGGCAATGGCGCCAAAAAACTTGATGCGGTAATTATTGTATATAAAAAGCGAAACAAGTTTTAACCTCTAATGCCTAGCCACTGTCTTACCACATTCACAGGCAAGCGTACCTGATTGTGAGTAATATAGTGTAGTAAAGTCCAGGTATCGTATCTACCACTAGGAACGGTCAAGTTTTGTAGATTATTAATCTTAGCTAGTTTAATTAACCTAAAGCTATGGGGGGTTTTTATGAAAAAGGTTTAATTAATTAAAAGACAACTAAACTAACTAATTAACTAAGAAAGCAATAAAAGATGAATTAAAACTATATGAATGAAAACAGTAGTACTTATCATGGTATAGTGACTCCCCAAGTGGATGATTTAAACTGGCCAAAGGTTTGGTTGTTTTGGTTATTGTAGGAATTTAAGTCTGGGACACCCTAGCATGTGATTATTACGGCTATCAACCAGGTTTGGTCCTCCTAGTCCCAATACATAGACTGTTTGTCAGGCAATCTAGTATCAGCTACCCAATTCTATCTCTATTGCACGGTATTCTAATATCTGGTCGCTCTCGGTCCGAGTAACCACCTAACACAACTCTCCGGGTTCCGAAGGGAAGGTCAAGAAAGGTTGATTAACCTATCGGAGTCTATCTATCTTGGTCAAACAGATACACCCAACCAACGAGTTCAAATAACCATACAATACGAATCAAATCGGAACCATAGCATACATTCAATAAACCAAAGACAAACCAATAATCATTAAAATCATAAAATCATCATCCACAAGGTTTATCAACCATAATAAGTACCACTATAGAAAACTACTCACTAAACATCATAGAGTCAACAAACAAGAGAGTAGAAACAGACATTATACCGACAGTACAACGACGGATGATCGAGAATCAAACCCCGCAGCGTATCGGCACAATAACTCTCTCTCTCTCTCTAACACTAGAGGACTCAATTATTCTGAATTACACACATATCAACTGAAGGAGGAGGCCAGTACTTAAAAGGAGAGACTCGGAGCCCGTTTCGTGATCGCCAAGCGGCAAGCTCGCGGCGCGAAACACTTAAGTCAAACCCTAGATTTCAATTTTGACGAACTTGGCGGCGCCAGACTTAAAACTTCGCGGACGTGAAATGGCCACTGGATTGATGTTTTCCAATTTTCACGTTTTCTCACCTTTTTTCGTACATTTTCGTTCCACGGCCTCCAAAACCTATAAAAGTAAGAATAAGTCCAAAGTGTGAGTAAATAGATCAGAAATGGGTGAGAAATGGGGTAAAATCAGATAATTAAGCACAACCAAAACATGTTTAATTTTGGTGTTATCAACTTTGATGGTGCAGGTGCAATATGGTCAAGCATCTTACAAGTGGGGACAACCATGGACAGTAATGGAATGGGCTTTACGAGGTCGTTCGACAAGAGGATCGGTGACGGCAAGGAAAAACTCTTTTGGAAAGAAAGATGGAATGGCCCCGACAAATTCCAAGACTTGTTTCCTAGGTTGTTTCATCTTGAAGAAGACAAGAATACAATGATAACGGATAGAGGATGATGGATTGGCGGATCATGGAGTTGGAGAAGATCACCGAAAGGAAGAGAATTAGGCGAATTGGAAGATCTCTTGACAAAACTTGGAGGAACATCCCTGATGCGGTAATTATCGTATATAAAAAGCGTAACAAGTTTTAACCTCTAATGTCTATCCACTGTCTTACCACATATACAGGCAAGCGTACCTGATCGTGAGTAATATAGTGTAGGAAAGTCCAAGTATTGTATCTACCACTGGGAACGGTCAAGTTTTGTAGACTAATAATCTAAATCAGTTTAATTAACCTAAAGCTTTTTGGGGGTTTTGTTTTGGAAAAGTATTTTTAAAAGATAAAAGACAATTAATAAATAAACCTAACCAAGAAGTGAAAAAACTGATGAACAAACATACATTGGAGATAATTGAATCCATTACGGTTTACTTTCATAAGATATAGATTAATGAATATATCATACATGAACATCTGAGATTATCAACCAGGTCGGTCTCCCGGTCCAAACACAGGGATTTGGTGTCAACAAATCTAGTGAAAGTCACCCTATATTAATGCTAAGTTGTGGAATCCTATCGTCCAATCCTACTCTGGTCCGAGAGATTGGTCACTACGTCCCTCCGTGTCACCGGAGTGAAAAGTGATGATGAACATTAACCCAAAGGGAGTCTAGCAAGTATTGGTCAACTAGCTAAACCTATTCACGAATCGAATAACCACGATTTAAACAAGAACATAGGAACCTCAGATTAAACATTCAACAATCATAAATCTATTAATTAAATAACCAAAGTATTCAAACCATAATAGCACGAGAATTAATACATAGACATATTAACTACAGATAAATAACCAAACCATACTAAAGACTGGCAGGTTTGGCGCATCATCCTCTCGAATCATCTCCTCCGTAGCCGTCACATCGAGCCTCCATCTTCTCGGGTTGGAAACCCTAAGCGGCTCCCAACATCTAACCTAAAAGAGTATTACAGAATGATATAAAACTGAATACCAATTCGATGCCTCAACTGAATGACTCAAGGCTGTATTTAAAAGAAGCTCGTCAGGCCCCGTTTCGCGTTTGCGAAATGGAATTTCGCGGAGCGAAACACTTATCGAACAAACCCTAATTTTCTGGAAGCTTCCTAACGAGAAATTCCCTTCTTCGCGGCGCGAACTCCTCCTTCGCGGCGCGAGCAGGTGCCTCGCGGCGCGAGCACTACCTTCGCGGCGCGAGCCAATAAAAAACAGCTTCCGGGATCTTCCAAAATGTTCTCCTTGCCTTATCTGTTGAAGATCCGTCATTTGGAGGAAATTATCTATCTTTGGGAGCAAGAAAACCGTCTTAGGAGCCAAGAAAAATCCGTATTTGCAAATTATGCACAAAAGTCTCCTTTTTGACGCTTTTCACCCTCTTTTTATACTTTTACGCTTAAGCACCTCCAAAACCTACAAAATTAGGATTTACACCTTTTTAAGTCAAACAGTATCGAAAATACTCTCAAATTAAGGACAAAAGTGGGGAAATGATGTTAGTAAAATATGTATCATTTTGGAGTTATCAATCCCCAATCAAGGACAAAGTAGACAAAGTGGAATGGATAGTCAATAGTACAAAGGTATATACGATGAAAAGAGATGATAAAAATTCACGAAGACATCAGGGTGGATACGAGCGGAGGCATCGTAAGAACATGGTGGTCAAAAATGATTTTGAAGAAGATATGTATTTTCATTTGGAAAGCTGGACAAAATGGTGGCATAGATTTGAATTCCTTACTATGTCCAAGGTGCGGAGAAGCGACGGAAACACTAGACCACGCTTTGGTAGAGTGCCTGGAGGTAAAATCCATATGGAGTCTCATAGGCAAATGGTGGAAGAAGGGCCTAGATGATTTTGATACGATCCAAGTGAAAGATCTTCTCAAGATTCATTATGTAAGGATATTTGCTAATAACGTATGATCTTATAGGGTCACACCATAAAACAAGTAAACACTAATTGGTTATTTATTAAGTAATTTGATTATTAATAATATAATCAACATCTGTATTTAAATTGGGAATTCTTGTTTATTAGAAATAATAATTAAAAGAGCAAAAACTTGATATATTCATAAGGTATGAATATTTAAGTCATGTACGTTATTTTAGAACCTTAGAAAGCCTAAGAGCATCCACAATGTAGTTTTTAGGGGGTTTTCAGAGGTTTTTCAAAAACAAAAACCTCACTTTGAGGTTTTTCACATAGTGTAAAGGTTTTTCGGATTAGGTTTTTCGTAGGTTTTTGCGTCATAGGTCGTAACTGCACGACCTGCTTTTTCAGAGGTTTTTCGTATTTAATCTATTTTAACTTTATAAAAATCTCGTATTAACCAGTTATATTTTTTTATATAAAGTTTTCAGATTTAAGATTTATTATATATTAATAAAAATATTAAATTAAGGAGTATTTCAAGGTTCCAAGTATTTCAAGGTTCCACCAACGAGTTTCAACAATACCTTCAAAGAAATTCCGAGATACTAAATACATAATTAATGTAATAGTATTTTATTAAAATATTTAAAAAATTATGTATACTAAATACATAATTAATGTAATAGTATTTTCTTGATATAAATAAATACATATTTGTATAACTTTATTGTATTTATTTTTATAAATAAATATATAAATGATATAAAGTTAAAATGGTGGGACCCTGAAAATTTGAAAAAACTTGGATGAGATTTTTCACATAGTGGAAATATGTGTAGAGGTTTTTAGGTTGTTGAAGTGATAATAATGCGTAAGAAAAAAGCTGTTAAAAAAGCTTGATGAAAAGCTCATACATTGTGGATGCTCTAAGTATCTAACTATTTGGAATGGAACTAAGAGCATCCACAATGTATAGGTTTTTCACAGCTTTTTTCTTACACATTATTGTCACATCAACAACCTAAAAATCTTTACAT
The DNA here is from genome assembly GCA_030169165.1 of Centaurea solstitialis. Lineage (NCBI taxonomy): Eukaryota > Viridiplantae > Streptophyta > Magnoliopsida > Asterales > Asteraceae > Centaurea > Centaurea solstitialis. The sequence goes on along the minus strand of CM058042.1, from coordinate 73,331,169 downwards.
GTTTCCACTATATGAAAAACCTTATCCAAACTTTTTCATAATTTTTTAGGTCCCACCATTTTAACGTAATATCATTTATATCATTTATTTATGTAAATAAATACATTAAAATTAATACAAATACATATTTATTCATATCAAGAAAATATAAATATATAAAATATATAACTAATTTAATATTTTTATTAACATATAATAAAATTTAAATATAAAAACTATATATAAGAAATATAACTGATTAATACGAGACTTTTATAAAATTTTCTAAAGTTAAAACAGATTAAATACGAAAAATCTCCGAAAAAACAGGTCGTGCAATTACGACCTATGACGCAAAACCTCATGAAAAACCTTAAACGAAAAACCTTTACACTATGTGAAAAACCTCAAAATGAAGCTTTTGCTTTTTGAAAAATCTCACAAAAACCTCTCAAAAACAATCTTAAAAGCACATTGTGGATGCTCTAAGTAATCTACATGCAACTAGCTAGTTACACCTTGAGTAAAAAAACACCCTACCTTGCCATCTTCTCATCATGAAACCATGGGTTTCATGACATGGGAGGGAAGGCTTGTGATGTCTCTCTTACTCATGGACATGCTACTTGGAAGACCTTACTTCCATTAATTCAAGGCATGGTGTAGTTGTCTTGGAAGGAAATATATAAAGAAGGCTTTTGCATGAAAAATAAACTAGTTCTTTTTCTCCTTTTCCTGCATCAAAACCTTGGGCTTCCAAGCTTCTACCCTCTCTCACTTTCTAGCAATTGTTGTGTAGATTCAAGTGATCTTGTTGCTTCTCCTTTTATAACTTATTTAGTATAAGTTATTAAGGCTTAAGAACAACAATATTTACAAGTGGAAACTAGCATTTCAAAGTGGTTTGGTAACTTGTTGGTGGATACATATAGAGAGATTTTTGCTTGGATCTTTGCCTTTTTCATCAACTATCAAGCCTCCTCTTGAGGACTCAAAGATCTACAAAGTTGTTATTTATTTTTCCTCTTATGGTTATGTTTTAATCTTTCCAAGTGTTGCATGATGATCCTTGTTTAGGAATATATCTAGTTTTATTGTTATACGATTAATATGCTTCCGTTGCTAAATATGAGTTTTTGAAACTAAAATTGTAAAAATCCCAACATTAAATGGACACAGCTCAACTGAGGAATGCGAAAACGGAAACTCCATGTGGGTAGGAGTGAAATGGGTGGTCATGTACCAAATTTGGACACAATGAAATTCGATTGTATTTGTAGCGAATAAAAGCAAATTGCAAGATACACTCGTTGTGATGCAAAGGAATTGTTACGATTGGATCTCAAAAAGATCAAAACTCGAAATAAGGGGCTGGGAAGAGTGGCATATTGATCCGAGTAGCGTTTAATGGTGTTAATTATACAAATCGAAGTTTGGTATTTGGTGGAGGGTGTAAGAGTGGTTGTTGTACTTTCGATCTATGTTTCGTTGGTGTCTCGGTGGTTCACGATTGGAGAGGCAGGTCCGATTTAAGCAGACTCTGCTTAAGTACATCAATATGATCGATCGAGTCTGTAACGCCGTCAAGATGAAAACTGGAACTGTCATTAGGGGGCGTCTTTAGAATTTGTTTTCTATTTTGTTCATGGTACAAGACATGTGGGACGTATCAGCTGCTTCAAATTCCTCGCGAACATCAACGTTTTATCGATGCATTGTGTTAGGATTATGTGCGAGACAGTAACGGGGTTATCGTGTCCAATGTTATAAGACACTAGTAGGTCACACTGCTGCACACCAAAATGAGAATGTTTGGATTATGGGAAATAATTAATTGGTTAACTAATTATTTAGAGAGAAGAAGAATTAAATAATTAGTTTAATTATTTATAATTAATTAATCAGTTAGATTAATTAAAAGGATAATTATGGAAGTTATTTCAGAGATAATTACCAAGAATTATATATGGAATCAAACACTGCTTGTTTTGTCCATATAAATAAGGGGTTAAGGGTGTCAGTTGATTCATGCTTTTCAGTTCAAAAAAAACCCAGAAAAAACCTCTCTCTCTCTCTCTCCACTAAAAACCGGCGCCAAATCCAGTAGGAGGAAGGTTCGCATTCGTTTTTCGGGTAATCCTCGGTGGTGGTCTAGCAACCCTCTCAACCGGTGCCAGTAGCGGTGTAACCCCTGCTTGCATTTCGGAGTTATTATTCGCAAAGGTAATTCGCCAAAACACCCTTTATTGTGTCTGTATGGTTCGGGATTGGATCCTCGATTGGGAATCGGGTTTTATTCCGCTGTGCATGTTCTTGTATCCCTCGATTCCCAACAGTGGTATCAGAGCCGCTTCTTGAAACCTGCAGATCAGGTTGATAAACTGATTAGGTTTTAAAAGCTTTAGTTTTTATTCATATAGTTGTTTTTGAAAATTGAATCTTTTGTTAAAAAACCTAACGAATCGATGCGATCGACGGTGGAACGACGACCGTTAGCCGGTCGGACCACCAGGCCGATCGCCGACCACTCGATCACCACGACGGCTCACCACAGTTTGTGGTGGCCGCCGGCTGTCTTTGCGAACCAAACCACCAGCCGCATCACCGTATGTGGTAGCGGCGTCGGTCACGGCCAGAAAACACACCACCATGCCACCGATTATGGTGGTGGTGGTGTCGGACAAAGAACAAACCGCCACGCCACCGTATGTGGTGGTGGCGGCGTTGATGGTTTTTGTTAACCGCCGATCGGTGGTTATTACCACTGCCGTCGGCAGTAGTGGTGGTTTTGTTGTTCACGCCGGGAGGCGGCGGTGGTGGAGGCGATTTCCGCTGCTGCCGTCGTACTCCCAATCGACCGCCACACCACCGTTTGTGGTGGTGGCGGCGATGGCGTCTTGTTTTCTGTCGCCGGCGGATAGACGGTGGCGGTGGTTGATTGCTGCTATGCTGCGGCGTCGGCCACTGCCGAAACGAGAGGCGGCGGTGGTGGCTTTTGAGCCGCTGCTGTCGCCGGCGAACAACGGTGATAGCCGGTCTTCGGCGATGGCGGTGGCTGTTGTCGATTGACCGGGCGTAAGCCACAGCGGTGGCGGTGGCGTTCGCGTCATCGTCATCGCTGATGGTTGCAAACCACCGGCCGACTACCAAGACCGGTGGGTCGATGGTTGGTGGTTGATGGTGATCGATTGGTGTTCAGATCCGACCGGTATCAATGGTGATGATTTCGGTCGTTGCCATCAGTACCGGAATTCGGAATCGATATTTTCTTTTTTTCGATCGTTTCTCCTTAGCGGGTCCCGTGTGAAATCCGTTTCCGGATAAACGTCGATGTAGGAATCGTTTTATTAACCAGATAGGTTTAAAACGTTTCTCAAGATTAAATTGATTTATTTATTTTAAATTAATTTTGGGTTTTATAATTATCCGGTTAAAATTCAGTTGTATTTTAATTCGTTTAATTATGAGTCATAGCTGAACCCTTTTAGACCCGTGGTTGTGTTTTATTATATTTATCCGTTTTAGACTAGTTGGGAGGCCTGCGTGCCATTTACAACCCCTTTTTGTAATTTTAATGTTTTATTAGACTAGTTGGGAGGCCTGCGTGCCATTTAAACCCATTTGTAATAATTATTTTAATTACATCGAGACGGAGACGAGGACGACGACCATGGATCTCGGAGCCAGTGGGAGTGCCAGAAGTTGAAGACTTTTGTCACTTAGGGATTGAGACCGTTGTTTTGTGTTGGCTCACAAAACAACATTAGTTTAAGGGTTTAAGCTATGACTGTGCTTTTTATATTTAAATTGCGTGGTTGTTTAATTTACGTAATTGTTATTAAATGTAAATTGCCCTTTTTGAACGGATTGTTTAAAAATTAAAAGGATACAAATACAGTTAGTGTTTGGATCCAGTTTTTCAAAGTTTTTGGAAAAGGAAACTGGCAGTTTGGACCCTTGTTAAAATCATAGATTAGTAAGTGCAACCCACTTTAGGGGCACTTCCGGTGTAAGGTACATAGGACGTTGTAAGTGCACACACTATGAACGCCCGTGTTCAAACCGAAACTGGAAGGTGATAAAACTCTGCGAATTATCTCCGGGTGGTACCGGCCAGAGTTTGTCCAGGTCCCGGGTGGTGCAATCTATTTTGGTAATTATTTATTCACTGGGTGGTACCAGGCCAAAATGCACTAGAGGGACTAAATATGCACGGATTATTAATATCCGATGTCCCGACGGTCTAGAAGTCGTATTTTCAGATAGGAATACGATTGGTATAGTTTTACCTACCATAGATCGCATGAGTCGGTTTGACATGATCACATGCTTCCCGACACATGTGAAATATGGATTCTAGTCTAATAAATTTATTTTAAGGGTAATAATTTATTAGAATTATATAATTATAAACTAAATTGGAATTTATATTCTTCTGTAGATGTCTCCAATTAGCATTCCGTTTTATTCACCTGAGGAATCACTTCGCCTTATTACGGGCAAGTGGAAGCTTACGGGCCAGAACTTTCCAGTTTGGAAGTTGCACTTACAGAACGTTTTGAGTGCCCAGGGTAAGCTTTATGTGATCAATAAGCCCATGTCACGACCCAAAAGCAATGCCCCAGAAGAGGAATTTGCTGAATATTTCAGATGCATGGCAGACGAGTCGGATGTAATGTCCATTCTAGTTTTCTCTATGTCACCCGAGTTCACGGGAGACTTAAGAGTGAAATTCTGTCACGAGGTCGTAAGGAATGTAGAAAACCAGTTAGGTTTCTACAAGCACACAGGCAAGCTTTTGATCATGCAAGAGATTCTCTCCCTGAAGCTACAGAAGGGTCAGTCAGTTAAAAACCATCTTGTTGATATGAGAAGGCTTTTTAAGTGTTTATCACGTCTGGGGTACAAGATGACTCAGGAGGAGTTAGTGTATCTCATGTGGTTCTCCCTCACAAAGGAAGTTCAGGACACAGCTAGTGCCTACATGAAGGAACCAAAGAACGACGTGGATAAAGTTCATGAAGATATCCTGGCCAATCTAGAGCCAGTACCCGAACCTGCGAATCTCATGGACACTGATATAATTGATGAGCTGGGAGATCTGAGTTTCCCAGAATGCGGCAGCGAGGATATTTGCGAGCACTCGATGAACATTGACCAGATGGATATCGGTTTACCTGATACTCCAGGTATCTTTATGATAGATTGCTTAATCACTTCTTATGAATCATGGGTAATTGATACAGGCAGTGGTAACCACATTTGTAATCATTTACAGGGATTCACTAGAAAAAAGACTCTGAGGAAGGACCGTTCGAACCTACGAGTTGGCGAAGGCACTCCGTTGATTGCTGAAGCCGTGGGATCTTATAGTCTTAGTTTACCCTCGGGTCTAGTTTTGGAACTGGATAATTGTTATTATATTCCAAATATGATTAAGAATGTATTGTCTTTTGATTTGTTGGTAGACCAAGGCTTTTATTATAAATATTCTTATAAAATGATTTCAGTCTTTAAAGATAATATTTTCTATTTTAAAGCTACACCCGTAGATGGTCTATACACTGTAAATCTTAAAGACAACAATAGTGAAATCTATCATATAAGTAAGAGATCCAAGGATATTGAGGATCAGACTTACCTCTGGCATTGTCGTTTAGGCCATATAAACAAGAAACGCGTTGAACTACTCCTAAAAGGAGGTTTTCTTGGCAATTTCGACTATAAACCTTTTGATAATTGCGAATCTTGTTTATCTGGCAAAATGACAAAGCAACCTTTCAACAGTGAGAATGAAAGGGCTACTGACTTGCTTGAAATAATCCACACAGATGTATGTGGACCTTTCAGTCATGTAGCAAGAGGAGGATACCGGTACTTCATTACCTTCACTAACGACTTCAGTAGGTATGGTTATGTCTACTTGATGAGACATAAATCTGAGACCTTTGAGAAATTCAAGGAATATCAGAATGAAGTACAGAATCTACTTGACAAGAGGATCAAGTTCTTACGGTCAGATCGTGGTGGCGAATATCTCAGTGATGAGTTTGACAATCATCTGATGGAGTGTGGGATTGTATCCCAACTTACACCTCCGTATACACCTCAGATGAACGGTGTATCAGAAAGGAGAAATCGTACTTTGCTCGACATGGTACGAACGATGATGTGTCATTCTTCGCTGCCAATATCATTCTGGGGACACGCGCTCGAAACAGCAGCACACATACTGAACAGAGCGCCAACAAAGTCGGTAGAAAAGACTCCATACGAGTTATGGAAGGGTAAGAAACCCAACATATCTTTTCTAAAAATTTGGGGTTGTGAGGTTTACGTCAAACGACCTACCTCAGAAAAACTCAAACCCAAATCCGACAAGTGTTTCTTCGTTGGATATCCCAAGACCACCGTGGGATATTATTTCTACAACCCTGAAGAGAACAAAGTGTTTGTTGCTCGAAATGAAAATTTCTGGAAGAAAAGTTTCTCAGTTTAGAGAACACCAGAAAGGATGTAGATCTACAGATAGTAGACGAAGAAAGCACTACACCAGTTGTTGAGCCAGAAATTCAACATAACAATGTTGAACCTCAATCAGAGCCGATTGAGGAAGTGCAAACACAGGACCTTCGCAGATCCAGCAGGGTAAGACAAGAACCAGATAGGTATCTTGGGTTCCTAGTCTCTCAAGATAGCGGAGACTTAAATGAACCAACATCCTATGGAGAAGCTGTGTCAGGCAGTGAGTCTGAACAATGGCAGGAAGCCATGAAGGCCGAGATGCAATCCATGTACGACAATCAAGTCTGGGAGTTGACTGATTTGCCACAACACTATAAGGCTGTTGGACGCAAATGGGTTTTCAAGAAAAAAACCGACATGGATGGAAACGTACACACCTTCAAAGCCAGACTGGTTGCAAAAGGATTCACGCAAACTCATGGCATTGACTATGATGAAACCTTTTCACCAGTGGCAATGTTGAAGTCAATTAGGATTCTTATGGCCATCTCAGCGTACTTTAATTACGAGATTTGGCAAATGGACGTCAAGACAGCCTTTCTAAATGGAAAGTTAACAGAAGACGTCTATATGGAACAACCAGAGGGGTTTGAAGATCCTAAGAATCCTAATAAGGTGTGTAAACTGCTAAAATCTATTTATGGATTGAAGCAAGCATCTCGAAGCTGGAACTTACACTTTGATGAGCGAATCAAAGAGTTTGGCTTCGCTAAAAGTGAGTTCGAGCCATGTGTTTACACTAAGTTCAGTGGGAGCATAGTAACCTTCCTGGTTTTGTATGTAGATGACATACTACTCATAGGAAACGATATACCAACTTTACAGAGTGTTAAGGAATGGTTAAGTAAATGTTTCCAGATGAAAAACCTTGGAGAAGCCGCTTATATACTAGGTATAAAGATCTACAGAAACAGATCTAAGCGGCTTATCGGACTTAGTCAGAGTACATACATTGACAAAGTACTGAAGAGATTCAGGATGGATGAATCCAAGAAAGGATTCATTCCAATGCAACATGGCATAGTGTTAAGTAAAACACAGTGTCCTGTTTCTAGTGAAGATCAGGACAAGATGAAATCAGTCCCATATGCTTCTGCAATTGGATCGATTATGTATGCCATGCTATGTACTAGGCCCGATGTTGCTTACTCAGTAAGTGTTACGAGCAGATACCAACAGAATCCGGGTGAACCCCATTGGGTGGCTGTCAAGAACATTCTTAAATATCTGAGAAGAACGAAAGAAATGTTCTTGGTCTTTGGAGGTACTGAGGATGAAATTAGTGTCACCGGGTACTCTGACGCTAGTTTCCAGACCGACAGAGATGACTTCAGGTCACAGTCAGGGTATGTCTTTACCCTAAACGGAGGTGCGATCTCATGGAAGAGCTCGAAGCAGGACACGATTGCAGACTCAACTACAGAAGCAGAGTACATTGCAGCATGTGATGCGGCAAAGGAAGCTGTCTGGCTAAGGAATTTTCTATCGGATCTCAGAGTGGTTGCCAGTATCTCGAGACCGATCGATATATTCTGTGATAACTCAGGAGCCGTGGCGCAAGCAAAGGAACCTAGAGAGCATCACAAGTCGAGACACGTGCTCAGAAAGTATCACCTCATCCGAGAGATCATTGGAAGAGGAGATGTAAGAATATGCAAGATTCCAACAGAAGACAATGTCGCAGATCCGCTGACAAAGCCACTAGCAAGGGCAAAGCATGAGGCACATGCGAATTCCATTGGGATGCAGTACCTGGAAGCCAGTAGCTAGTACTTAGTTTATTAATTATTACTATAGTCTAATTTAGAAACAATGTAATCATGTAAAGTTTTTATTTCACAGTGTGTTGGAAATAAATGGAGGTTTTAATTTCATGATTGTTCTAAATTAACTATTTTTTGCATATTTAACGTATCCTTGATTCTACAAAGTCTTGTATGAAATCTAAATTTCCGTAGCCACTTATTGAAATGGGAATTTCAATAGGGAGTTTGACGCTATTATAAATACTTGATGATTTATTCAAAGTAAAGAATAAAAGCACAAGTGATGTGACCAAGTATTTGTAGATACTCATCAGAGTGTTTGGGTATTGGAAGTGACCAGTAATCAAGTCTGCTTCATGGAGCCTTAGTCATAGGCACTGACTTGATAGGTTGTCCTTAGACCTGAGATACTTGGTTTGGGAACACGAGGACCACTGTACTCTTAGCACGTACTAACGCTGCACCGTAACTGGGTGGCCATACGGGACGTGACTAGATGCAGCGGAAGCCGTGGATCCAAATGCAAGTAGTCAAGAAAGGATTTGCACCTCTTTCAAAAGAGAGATATTTCCGGGCCCCTTGACGATTAAGATTGGCAAAAAACGCGTGGCCACGCTCGGATAGAATAACAGGGGTTATTTAGTAATATCCGTTACTGCAGGCAATCGAAATCAGAGTCAAGAAATACTTGATTTTAAGAAATGAATCCTCCACTCCATGTCTTAAATCACTTTAGAAATATCGTGTGCAAAAGGAATGAACCTGTGTACAAATTCAAGCGTGAATTGTATCTCTGGATATAAGAGATCTTATAACCTGGTTAACCTAAGCGTCTGGCTAGGGACCTCCTTAGGCGAATGATAACAGTTCAGTTACATGTCTAGCACAAGTGGGAGTCTGTTAGGATTATGTGCGAGACAGTAACGGGGTTATCGTGTCCAATGTTATAAGACACTAGTAGGTCACACTGCTGCACACCAAAATGAGAATGTTTGGATTATGGGAAATAATTAATTGGTTAATTAATTATTTAGAGAGAAGAAGAATTAAATAATTAGTTTAATTATTTATAATTAATTAATCAGTTAGATTAATTAAAAGGATAATTATGGAAGTTATTTCAGAGATAATTACCAAGAATTATATATGGAATCAAACACTGCTTGTTTTGTCCATATAAATAAGGGGTTAAGGGTGTCAGTTGATTCATGCTTTTCAGTTCAAAAAAAACCCAGAAAAACCTCTCTCTCTCTCTCTCTCCCCTAAAAACCGGCGCCAAATCCAGTAGGAGGAAGGTTCGCATTCGTTTTTCGGGTAATCCTCGGTGGTGGTCTAGCAACCCTCTCAACCGGTGCCAGTAGCGGTGTAATCCCTGCTTGCATTTCGGAGTTATTATTCGCAAAGGTAATTCGCCAAAACACCCTTTATTGTGTCTGTATGGTTCGGGATTGGATCCTCGATTGGGAATCGGGTTTTATTCCGCTGTGCATGTTCTTGTATCCCTCGATTCCCAACACATTGTTGTCTTCTCACCGTTGTTTCTCGCTGGCTAAACACATTAAGGCGGCAGCAGCAACTGCGTGGCAACAACATTGTGGCAGCAGTAGCATTGGTGTAGCAACAGCACCGTAGCAACAGTCGCGAGACAACAACGGTAGCACTTAGAAGTGGTCGTTTGATGTGCAGCTAGGCGGTAATCGTGCGGATTTCTAAGGAAAACGGGTATCATCTCAGAAGTTCGTATACACTTTCAAAGGATCAAGGGGTTCGTGGCGATGGTTTCTAACACAACCTTCATGTTGCCAATGCGACATAACTGCAACTTAAGAAGCATGCAAGGTGGCATAACTCTCTGTTTGCTTGCATCTCACTGTCCAGCACAACCGTAGCCACGACTTCAGGTCATGGGCCAAGTCGCGTTAAACACTATTTCGTCTTTTTCCTCTTTTTTCTTAATATTGCTCACAAAGTCATATACCAAAGATTTAGAAACCATTATCTTCTAACTTGATGTTCAAAACTTAGAATAAGGCAACATATAATATATTTAGACACCAATATATAATTATATATGATCCAATATACAGGCGTTACAACGACATTGACTCTATTCTACTTCCCTAAACCTAGTCATCCGACATCAAGATCCACACCCATTCTCGTCAATCAAATGTGAGTTTAAGGGGGCGATAAAGAACAGATCAACTGTCATCTTCTCGTTTCCCTTCTCACCCTTTTGTTCCCCTCATGGTACTATTACTATCCATTCATCTTCGACCCAATACCAAGTTGTGACCTAAATTGGCACCTACTTGTAACAAGCTCAAATTGGCAAAAGCCTAGGTCGTTTTTGTTCAAATTATTTGTATAATCTCATAGGCAACATAATCATCGAAATTCTTTGTCCAAGAGTAATTCAACTTCATCAAGAATAGCTCCATAATTTCTATATTAAAGTTAGAATTATATAAATAAAAAACCCTAAAATAGATATTTGTTCAACTAACCTTTTAAAATGTTTGTACACAATCTTCAAATATATTGTTCTCCTAATCTTTTTAATAAGCAAATACAAAATGACATTAATACCCCTCAACTAATGGCACTACAAGTAAGGTAGTTGGAGTTAAAAACTATTCTTATTACCATTCCATAATTTGAGTTGGGTTCTGGTGAGACCAAACTGTTTCCGTGAGACCGGTGAGAACAAACACCCTTTATATGAAACTTCACAGCAAAACACTATGAAGGTTAAAAAAATTCGAACATTCATCGTAAAAACATACTAAAAAACATATCAAGGAAAAAATTCAAAAAAGATAAAAAAACGAAACCTTCATAGCTCAAAAAACTGTGATGGTAACAAATAAATAATTAGAACATTCACTACAAAAATGTTGTGAAGGTAAAAAAAATTAAACCTTCACCTCAAAAAACACCGTGAATGTAACTTTTGCAGTGTTTTTACGATGAATATTCGATTTTTTTTTACATTCATAATGTTTTGATGTGAAGTTTCATGTAAAAAGTGTTGATCTCACCGATCTCACGAAAACAGCTTGGTCTCACGTGATCCTATATTCCGTAATTATATATCATATACAAAAGGCAGGCGCACCGGCTCCGACCCGCCGGTGCGACCCGCCCAAACCCAAACTCCAAATCCATATTCATTTTTAGTTTTACACATTAGCCCCCTCAACTATAATACTTATTCATTTTATACTTTTTATTTTTCAATATTCCATTTTACGTTTTAATCATATATCGTATATTGACTAAAATATGTTAAAAAATACATTTTAATTTTAACAAATTGCGTCATTATAATCGTATCGTTGATGCGATCGAAATGAGTCTAATATTGAATATTTTTTGATGTAATTATTTTATTATATACTATATATACGCTCCAACCGACCCAAATCTTATACCCATTTTCAAATTTACATATTAGCCCCATAAACTTATAATATTTATTCACTTTATATCTTTTGCTTTTCAATATTTCATTTTATGTTTTACTCATATATCGTATATTTGCTAAAATATGTTGAAAAAGTACGTTTTGATTTTAACAAATTACGCCATTATAATCGTATCATTATATACGATCGAAATGAGCCTAATATTGAATATCTTCTGATGTAATTATTTTATTATATACTATATGTAGTACGATTATATGAACCCAAAACACTATTCATGAATAATAGCTACTGACATTTGGAGAAATTGCATTTTACCCCCTTAAAATTATAATATTTATTCACTTTATACCTATTAGGCCATCCGCAGCCGTGCAGGTGATACCACCTGCACAGGCTGCCACCTCAGCGCCACATCAGCTTCACCATCACCTTACCACTACCTCACCATTTCATCCACAGCCGTACAGGTCATACACCTGTATTATTTAAATAATAAAAAATATGTATATATATATGCTCTGTATGTATATAGATGTGTGTGTGTATAGGATTTATTGTGAACGGTGAGCTTTCACAGTTGGGTGAGCTTGCAGCTCCCTTGCAGGTCACACTCGGCGGTGTTACCGCCTGCAAGGGGCCGGTGCAGGAAGCCCATACAGGCGGCCGCGGATGGCCTTAGTTTTCTATATTTCATTTTGCGTTTTAATAATATATCGTATATATTGGTGAAATATGTTAAAGTGTCTATACCTACTGTTCATGAACACTATTTTGGCTTCCTGGTAATTGTTAGTATTATTAAAATCTTCTAAAATTAAATTTTTTGATTTTTGATTTCTTAAATATTTTATTTATTTTATTAAACCTTTCGTACGACAACATTTGTACAAACTTTATGTTTCAAATAAATTCATGTTACTACTTACGATCAAATTTACCACAGTTTATAACACGGCGTGAAGCCCAGACACTTAGTAGGTAACTTCCTCTAAAATACTAACATAAAGATCATGTTACTACTTACGATCAAATCTACCACAGTTTATAACCCAGCGTGAAACCCGAGCTCTTAATAGGTAAGTTCATCTAAAATATTGTTCACAACAACGGACCTTTACAATATTAACAAAACTCCCCGCAGCAAAGCGCGGACAAACTCCCTCGTTTTATACAAATCTTAGGGACCTGGATTATAAATTACTTTAATAATAGACTATTTTAGGTCCAAAAAAGCCAAATAGATAAGATGAATAAACCTTCCACATTATTTTTGTACTTAAACTTTCCAAAATCTGTTGTAGCTTTAATGCAACAAAGCCTGCCAAACCTAGAGGACTTGAATAAATATCATCGCCATCCATCCCACCATTAACTCTTCCTATTTCTATTCTTTTTTTCTCCATTATTTTATTCATATCCATTGATTTTTTCTCTCAACCCATCTCTTATTTCATAGAAAAAAGCAATTTTTTTTCTCTTTTTTTCTTTTCAAAAAACCGATACAAATTTGTAAGATTTCAAGAAAAATCATTCAAACCCACATAAAAAAAAAAGCTCCATTAATGATCTTCATGAGGTGGGTATTATTTGTAATTGTTCATCATCATCAATGGGAAATGTGACCTCAAATGTGGCTGCAAAGTTTGCATTTTTCCCACCTGACCCACCTTCATATGATGTTTTCAAAGATGAAGATAACCCAACAAATGGGGAAACAAGATTTGTTTTCACAGGAATTACAGCAGATAAGAATGTTGATGTCCATTTGCTAGATACAAAGGGTGGGAATAAGATTGTTGGTACCTTCTGGAAACATCCATTTGGGAAATTAACCCTTTTATACTCTCATGGAAATGCTGCTGATTTGGGGCAAATGAAGGACCTCTTTATTGAGCTTAGAGCTCACCTTAGGGTCAATATTATGAGGTATTTTTTCTCAAATTTTTATGTTTCTTTGATGTTTTATGATTATAATTGTTTGATTTAGTTGTGTTTTGTTTCTTGGTTTTTGGGGATTATGATCAATTGGGTGTTTCTAATTTTGGGGGGTTTTTAGTTGGATGATGTTTGTTTTGTTGTTAGGGTTTGTTCTTAAGATTCTTGATTTTGTTCTATAGATTCTTGTGTTTTGAATTTTGATAGTTGGTTGCATTAGGGGTTGGATGATGAAAACAGAATATATATCAAGATTTCTTGAATTTAATGCAAGTTGTGTTTTTGATCATATAGAATCCAAGGGTAATACCATAATGATCAAAAAATTTGTTGTGAATCATTATGATTTTACATGAATTTATTACCTTTTGGATTGTTGAATCCAATTCTAAAATTGTCTTTTGATTAGCTTTAAAAATCTTTTTGGGGATTTTTTTAAACATAGGGGCATGGGAGCCATGGTGGTGGCTAGCTAGAACTAGGAAGATGTAGGTGAAGATCGCAATTAGGAGGATGAAGGTTTTGAATGAGGGTAATCGGGTCATTTTGCAAATTACGTTTGACAAATAAGTTCAATTGTTTTACACATTAAGCAACACTTGCATATAGAGGTGCACAAAACCGGTTTTTTAACCGAACCGGTTTTTTTTTAAATCGGTTTTTTCTTAACCGGTTTTTTAAAAAACGGTTCGGTTCATTACCGGTTCGGTTTATTACCGGTTCATTACAGGTTTTTCTACATTCCTCCCTAGAACCCAACGGTTTGAAATATTTTGAAAAGAGCTTGCCTTTTAAAAAACCAGTTTAAAACTGGTTAAAAAACCGGTTCGGATAAAAACCAGTTAAAACCGGTTATTGAACCGGTTAAAACCGATCCAGTTTTTTTCTCAACCGGTTAAAAAAAAAAACCAGTTTCGGTTATTTTTTCCGGTTTTCGGTTAATCAGTTTTTTTGTGCACCTCTACTTGCATAGTACATCCGGTTCATGTTCAAAATCGATGTTTTTTTGAAGTATATTAGTTTTATATATGGTAAATGAAACTCACACACCTTCTTTTGAATCTTTGACCTCTAAGAAGATTGGATTACCAGATACCGTTGGCCCAATGGCCCTTTGGTTCAATATCATAGTTGGATGATGAATTGAAACCGTCTTGATGTCCATAGGGGTTTATGCTACTTTATATGGTTTAGACGTAGTAAATAAACGGCTTAATGCTCAAACACGAAGAAGTTAGCTTAAGGAGTATTAACAAAGGTGCTAATACACCCTCTTTTTTCTAAAGTGTCTATATTTCTATTTTAATTCGTCCAAAATAAATGTCTCACTTTTAGAAGTAAGTGTCTACTTTCTACTACTTCCCTTAATTATGAGATGGAGAAATTCACTACTCCCTATATTGTTAAGGGTAAAATTGTCATTTAGTTAATTACAGAGCGTAATAATTACACATTTGACATTTCTAAAACTATGTGTCTTTTTCATCGAGGACATTTATTTTGGGACGAAGGGGAGTAGCAGTCAGCAATATGAGTTCTTGAAATCTTAGGAAGTTTTGATTACTACAACGAACTTTGTAAAAAAATGGAACATGGTACCAATTTTGTTAGCATTTTCAGTTTGAATAATAATAGGTCTGACCTAAAAAGTCAAAGTCAATGGCTATCAACTCGGTTTCAAAAGTGATAAAGATGCAATATATCTTATTTAACAACATTTTGCATAACCAATATTGCTTATATTGCAGTTATGACTATTCGGGATATGGAGCCTCCACCGGCAAGGTAAGCACAAATTACATTCTTTTCAGATATCCCACGAAAATTGCAACAATTTTAATGACGAGATAAAATTTACCAATTTCAGCTCTCGTATTTTAACACGTTTTAGGCTAAATGATACTTGCATCAAGGGTATTTTAGACATTTAACTATGTCTACAAGATTCTTCTTATTTCGTATCAAGGGTATTTTAGACATTTCACCATGAACCGAGCATTTTTGACTGAATTATGTGCATTAATGTAAAAAATGAAAAGGAAGAGTATCTCAAATTAAATGCAATGTTTTCTATTTCTAGCAAGACATCAACCCAAAATTACCTTTTTTTACTAATCATCGTAGTAATAGAAAAACATTGATAACTTTGATGGTGGTCCTCAAGGTTCTCTTATTTTGCGGTGATTGGAGGGTATTTTAGACATTTTATCAATGGCCAAACGGTAGCCCTTCCACTAAACTACTAACCCATTGTTGTTTTCTTTTTTGATCAGCCATCTGAATTTAATACGTACTATGACATAGAGGCCGTATACAATTGTTTAAAGAACAACTATGGAATCAAGCAGGAAGACATGATCCTGTACGGACAGTCCGTTGGCAGTGGGCCCACGTTACACTTGGCTTCTCGACTTCCAAGATTGAGAGGTGTTGTTCTACACAGCGCTATTCTTTCAGGATTACGGGTTCTTTATCCTGTTAAAATGACATTTTGGTTCGACATATTTAAGGTTAATTTTCTACTTGCCCTTCAACAATTTGGCGCCAATTTCATTCCAATGACCTTCACCTTGTTTTGTTCTTTCTTTTGAAAGTACATGTATATATGTGTGTGTGTGTGTGTGAATATATATATATATATATATATATATATATATAGAGAGAGAGAGAGGAAAGTTCGACTGAAAACTCATTTTTCATTGTGAACGTGAGTGTTGAGCAATGTCCCACATTGGACACAAAGTGTACTTGTAATGAATGTGCTTATGGGACATTGCTCAACAAACCACTAAAATGGCACCACATGGCAATATTCACTCTGAATAATGCATGATATTTTGAGTATGCCACGTGGCGCGATTTTAGTGGTCCTCACATTCACAACCAAAATTGAATTCACATTTGAACCTAACCCTATATATATATATATATATATATATATATAAGAGAGAGAGAGAGAGAGAGAAAGGTTCAAATGAGAAGTGCTAAAAAAATACGAAGTAGAGAAGTGATCTCCACCACTCATCCGATCAATAAAGGTGGCTTTGACTGGTTACGGTGGACGCGATCTGGGGGATTGACGCGATTCATGGGAGGGTAGAGATTATTAAAGGAGGGGACCCGGTCAAATCTGCCTTTATTCACCGGATGAGTGGTGGAGATCACTTCTCTACTTCTCATTTTTTTAGCACTTCTCATATGAACCTAATACTATATATATATATATATAGGGACAGGTTCAAATGAAAACTCAAATCTAATTGCGAACGTGAGGACAACCGAGAGCACAACATGTGTCCTAATTGGTCTGAATAAATACAATTTATTCAGACTAAAATAATATAGCATTCAGACCGAATAATATAGCATTCATATTCAGTCTAAATGTTGTATTGTTCACCTTAAATAATGCATATAATATTCGGTCTGAATAATCAACTAATCATGTGTTATTCAGACTGAATATGCCACGTGACGTGCTCTCGGTTGTCCTCACATTCACAATTGGATTTGACTTTTCATTTGAGCTTTCATCTATGTATATATATAGGGTTAGGTTCAAATGTGAACTCAATTTTGGATGTGAATATGAGGACGAATCTCAGCCACACATCTTCGGTTACAGTGGACGCGATCACGTAGGATTGACGCGATTCATGGGAGGGTGGAGATTATTAAAGGAGGGGACCCGGTCAAAGCAACCTTTATTGACCGGATGAATGGCTGAGATTCGTCCTCATGTTCACAACCAAAATTGAGTTCACATTTGAATTTTCCTCTCTCTTTCTCTCTCTCTCTCTCTCTCTCTCTCTATATATATATATATATATATATATATAGAGAGAGAGAGAGAGAGGGAGAGGGAGGTTCAAACAAGAAACATATCAATTTAACAAAATGTGAGAAGCAATCTCAGCCACTCATCTCGGTCAACAAAGGCGGCTTTGACCAGTCCCCCCTTCAATAATCTCTAGCATCCTGTGAATCGCGTCAATCCTCCGTGATCACGTCCACCGTAACCGCGAGATGAGTGGTTGAGATTGCTCCAAATTGACATGCTTCTCGTTTGAACCTTCCCCTATATATATATATATATATATATATATATATATATATATAGAGAGAGAGAGAGAGAGAGGAAAGTTCAAATGTGAACCACTTTTTGGTTGTGAACGTGAGGACAACCGAAAGCGCGACACGTGGCGACTTTGAGTGTGGTTCCCCTCTTTAATTCAATGCCCTCCCATGAATCGCGCCTAGTCATCCGCCGTGGATCTGACGTGGCGTCTAGTCATCCGCCACGTGTCGCGCTCTCGGTTGTCCTCACGTTCACAACCAAAAAGTGGTTCACATTTGAACCCACCCCTATATATATATATATATAGAAAGAGAGGTAGGGAGGTAGGGAGGGAGGTTCAAGGGAAACTCCCCTAGAAAATTGAAAAACAGAGAAACACCATTGTTCCTCCGTACGTTATATGCACATGTGCATACCGTACAGATGAATGGACGAAATGGTTACTAGGATGTTCTTCAATTTTTCAACTTCTTTTACGGTTTTCCCCTGAACATGGCCCTGGCCCTATATGGCTATATATGTATATGTAGGGTTGGGTTCCGTTGAGAAGTTGAGGTTAGCATGAGAAATGGTTACCAACAGTTGGATGAGATGCATTGGATCAATTCCTTTCGAAAGCGCAATTCATGGGAGGGCATGAGATTAAATCTACTTCTCACGCTTCTCACGTTAAACTCAACTTCTCACATGATCCTTTGCCTATATATGTATATGTATATAAAAGAGATAGAGGTTCACGGAAAAACCCCTAAAAAATGAAAAACCGAGGAACACCCTCATAACCATTCATCAATACGTGCATACGGTGTTGAAAAGGTTACTACTAGGGTGTTCCTCTATTTTTCACTTTTTTGCGGTTTTTCCATGAACCTGATCCTATATATATAGACAAAGTACAACAAAACTTACATACGCTCCTCACCTTGTTGTGTTCTTTTTTGTACAGAATATAGACAAAGTACAGAAAGTCACATGTCCTGTACTAGTTATACATGTAAGTAACCTCCACTACTTTTACTTGACTACTCATGGTTACCAAATGAAACACTTTTTCTTGGTAACAAAGTAAACCAAACAAACCTACCCCATATATCATATCCGGAGGTAGGGCCTTGGGAGGGTATGATGTATGCTGACCATGCCTCTACCTACCCGTAAGGGTAGAGAGACTGTTTACGTGAAGACATCTTACTTGTAAACCTTTTTTCTAAACCAAACCAAACCAAACGTATTCAGGAGGGTATGGTGCATGTAGACCGTTCCTCTATCCCTAAGGGTACAGACTACAGAGGTTGTTTCCCTGAAGAACACTATATCATGAAACATTCCTTCGAACTTTTGGTAAAAAAGTGAACTTTGAAATAGTTGTTAACGACCTTCTTTGCTCCCAAGATGTCACCGTTACAAGTTCCCTTCAGGGCTATTTGAGGGTTTGCCTATTTGTTTACCTTTGACTTTATATTGGTAAAACATGAGTCTGTTCTACCTTGTTCCAGCTAGTTCCATGGCTGGTGATGGAACAAGTCTGTTCCACACTTCCACTCAAAAGTCCTGCCAAACATGGAACACTGTTCTCTGTTCTTGTGTGTTTTGTCATGTCCAATGTACCAAACGCACCCTTTAGGTCCCCATGGAATTTGAAAAAAATATGTATATAAATTATTATATTTACTTTGGTCAAAAATCTTTGAATGGTTTCATGGTTACTTTCTCATTTAATGAAGATTTGTTTGGCAACATCATAGGGTACAAATGATGATATAGTTGATTTTTCGCATGGAAACGATTATGGGAACTTGCAAAAGACAAATACCATCCGTTGTGGGTCCAAGGCGGAGGTCATTCGAACCTCGAAAGTTACCCAGAGTACATTAAGCACCTACGTAAATTTATTAACACGATGGAAAAACTCCCCTTAAAGCAGAACAACAACGGCTTTCTTCGGCCCCTAGTATCAAGGAAGCCAAACACAACAGGTGCTTGAGATTCGGAATAAGATGATGATTATGATCGTGTTCTTCTCTTCATTCGTATTTGCAGATAAAGAAATCTTTTAACAATCCGAACCAAAATCATGTCCGTTTTTGGAGGAAATCCGTGTGTTTTTCTTGTTTATGCTCGCTTATCCGATCACGACTGTAATTAGAATGTTGATTTCTTATGCAGATTTTTAGAAATGTTTGTTGTAATTTTATGAAAATTCAAATTTTGAAGAGCAAGATTGGATGAAAATCAAGAATGTGGCGTTTTTGGTTTTGGTTTTGGTTTCTGGTTTCATTTGAAGTTAATGGTTACAATTATTGATGCATGTGGTACATATTTCAGTTTTAAACAAAACACAAAGTACAATGATTCTATCATGAAGAGCTTTTAAGCATACAACTGTAATAGGAACCAACTAAACAAACTCAGTATACGTTATCCGGAAGATTGATGTGTTGGAGTATTTATCAGCTAGACTTGTACCGTTTCTTTTAGATATGTGTGTTGGGAGATCTCCCATCTCTACTCAACAACGCTTTGCAGGGTAATAGATATAATGGGGTTCCACTGTTCCACACACACACACTCACACACACACACACACACACACACATATATATATATATATATGAAAGGAGGGAGGTTCATACAAGAACACACACATTTGCAAGAACAAAGGAACCAAGGAAATCACATGTGATTTTGTACTAAATCACATGTGATTCCCCTTTGGCAAGTGTAGTACACTCTCCCGACAAGGCAAGTGGGTGGTGCGAGTGGGCGAGGTGTAGGCCAAAATCACATGTGATTTCTTTGGTTCCTTTGTTCTTGCAAATTGGTTTGGTTCTTGTTTGAACCTTCCTCTATATGAAAGAACCTCATTTCTTTCTTTAAACCTCATTTCTTTCTTTAGGGCTTTCTTGAAGAGTAATTATAAGGTGCTCTGGTCTAATTCGACCATTCTATCAGCTATTGCGTTTTTAAGGTTGATAATTTTTATGGTGGCTTCACATATTCTCACATGGTTTTAGATCCCATATCTACCACTTTGGGAGCTTGACAATATAAGACCATATGTGTTCGTCTCCCATTCATTGAAGGGAGCGTATTGGAGCTCCACATTGGCTCGACTTGGACCATTTCTTCGTATTATAAGATGAAACCTCGCTTCTCATCTCATTGGCTCTTTTGAACAGTAAGTGGTTCCACATATTCTTACAAATATTCGTTAAAATCTCTCTTTTCTTCTCAAATGCACTTTTAGAGAGTAATCTAACGACTTTTTTTTTTCATATTTCTAACGAAATGTATGTAGATTCGGTTTCTAATTTTCTACCAAAAATAATATAGAAAAAGGAAACTGAAAAGGATTTTGATGATGCAATTGAGTGTTATACAACTGGCATTAGTAAATTGGTAAATCAAAATTATTGATAGGGGAGACAAGAAATTGACTTTAGCTATAAACTAAAGGAGATTCCTATGCATGACCTGGATTTGTTCTTTCAACTTGTGAGTGTTAAATACTTTTAAAAAACATTGTGGCCAACCCCTACCCACACACACTCACAAGTACACAATCAACCAAATCCCCACAAAAATGATTTTATACCACCATGATTTATCCAACAGGGTTAGATGTATAATTTTGTGAATAAATGATTTTCTGATAATGAACAAGGAATATCCGTCTTTCTGCTAAAAAGGATGTAGTGAACAATGAACTATTCAATAAACATCGAACAAAATCACGCTTGATTGAATGCTGAATGCATGTCATCGTTCATATACATATATAATAAACAACTTTTGTAGCTAACGGTTTTTAAAGTAGAGATTAGATTTACACACGCCTTCAAATCCCTTTTTCATGTAGGATATATTGCACTAGTTTAATTGGTTTGATAATTAAACTATCTTACTAGTATATATTGTCATCATCCTCAATCAAGGTCTTCTTTGGGGAGGGCGGGCCGGACGATCACCTAGGGCCCAACGAAAAAAGGAGGTCCAATTTTTTTAGTATATACTATATAGTAGCAATTTACAAAATATGTAAACCAAAATAGATTTTTTTTGGATATGGTAAATAGTATATAATATGACTAAACAAGAATTTTTTTTTTGGATAAGGTTCATCTAGGTTTCGCCTAGACTACATCTTTGGCAATTTTGGAATTTATGTTTGGGCCGTGTGAGACTAAGTATGGCCATAAGGTACGAACGTTTGGACTCGAACCTGGGTGGATGAGATATTCCACCACATCTCCTAGGTCTTATGTCAGTACGCCACCACCCTTGTGACTGACTAAACAAGAATTTAGCATAATATTAAAAGCCATAACAAGTATTATTTAAATATATTAGACAATAAAATTTACAAAAAGTTAATTTAGCATTATTTATAGTATTTTTATTGTTTATCTAAGTTTTTTTAATCTCATATTAATGTACAGAAACAGTTTATGCTTAGAAACCTTGATATATACTTCATTATTCATTTTCCACATACTCTTTTAGTTATTCTATCTACATGAATTTTGTTTTTTGTGTTAAAATATAGTAGATTTCTTGTAACTAAGAAAACTCATACCTTTTGAAAACAATTACATAGTATATTAGACAATCTAAGTTATGTTTAGATTGGATAATCCTTAGACTAAAAGAGTGTTATAATAACATCATAGAGTGGAGAACCTCTCTTTGTAATTGTCTCAATAAGATGTAACTATGTTTTCTTTCCACTAATCTCGTGTTAGCTTTTAATGAATTGCCGTTTAAAAAGGAATATCGGGAAAAATGGTTTCATATGAATTATCGGTATTTTTTAAATTTAATATTACTTTTATGGTATAAACAATATATTTAAAATAATTTTGTAGTTATCGAGTGCTTATTTTTACATCTTGTCCAGGACCCATAAAATATCCTTGATATCTTTAATTACATGACGTTCTATCTTACTATTCTTATTTCTGTACATCTGCTTTGTTGATATGCTCTCTTCTAACCCTATTAAATAATGATAGACTTTACCATCTTCTTATAGAACTTATATATCTTGATTAAAACTATCTTATCTATTCAATTTTAATTTGTAATTTATAAGATTTTGATTTATTTTATGATTTACATCATATTGCATACAAAAAACACAAACACAAACAAAAGTATAAAAATGTCAAGTCCTATGAAATTTTGACAAGAAAAATGATTAGCAAGGGATTTTGATTAGAAAGATGATTATGATCAACAATCCACTAATTGCTAAAAAGTAAGTGCTAGTGGTTATCCATGATTTAAAGTTCATGGGATGTTTTAATAAATATTTTCCATAGTTATGATATACATCACTTGTGTTGGACAGTCTTTAAGTAATTAAAGGGTTTTTTACATTTTAATTTTTTTTTTTTTGGTATGTGATCAATTATGAGGACGTGTTAAAATGGCAAAAATGTTGATTCTTTGCATGATAAGGTTTTATGAGACATTGGTACAATTATTCTCGTATGGTGTGTTTGGTACACTAGACAAGACATGACGTATAAGAATATGAAATACGAAGTATTGTTTCATGTTTGACATGGCTTTTATGTAAAACATACAGGAACAGGTGATTTAGATAAATCTATTTATAAAACTTGAACCTGATTTAGATAAGACACATGGTATAGTTTAAGCTTAATTATGATTAAGGTCAGGTTCAAATGAAAACTCAAATGTGATTGTGAACGTGAGGATTGTCGAAATTGAGCCACGTGACATATTCGCTCCGAATAACCACGTGTTATTCACTATTTAGAGTGAATAACACAATATTCAGTGTTATTCAGATTGAATAATGCAGAATAATACAGAATGTTGTATTATTCACTCTAAATAACATTGAATGTTATGTTATTCACTCTGAATAACACCGTATAACACTGAATGTTGTGTTATTCATTTTGAATAACACTGAATCCCACCTGACGCGATCTCAACGATCCTCACGTTCGCTATCAGATTTGAGTTTTCATTTAAACTTTTATTATTACGACTATACCTTATAAGTGACATATATATTATATTGTAAAACTTTAAGATTGTGTGAGGTAAGGAAATCAACACAATGACATACGAATTGAGATAGAAATGACCGATTCCATATTCCGATGGAATCAAAATCTTTACTTCAAGAAATAAAGTTAAATTTTGCAAAAAATTTACTTTTCCCCTACCCTATTCTATGTAGGATTCATTAGATTCATTTGATTTTGTTTTAAAAAAAAATAATGTCTATCATATAGTAATCATTATTTCTTCATATGTTTTAAATTATAAAGAGTTATTATATAAATGTATGATCAAACGTCTAAATTGCATTTTCCATCTTGGATTATTGATGCAAGACTTGTTCAAAATATTTATTATGAAATAATACTTAAATGCTTGTGATATATATGTATATATATAGGGGAAAGTTCAATTGTAAACCACCTTTTCATTGTGAACGTGAGGACAAACGAGAGCGCGACACGTGGCAATTTGAAAAAATTTCGACTTAGTTATTCAGACTGAATAAAGCGTTATTCAGACTGAATAACACTAACATGCACTCTGATGCAATTGGACGCGGGCGGGTCAGCCGCGGGTCATCCGCGGGTCAAGCGTTATTCAGTATGAATAACACTAACATGCAGTTTTATTCAGACTGAATATGACTTGACCCGCCGTTTCAGATTGCCACGTGTCGCGCTCTGGGCTGTCCTCACGTTCACAACGAAAGGGTGGTTTGTATTTGAACCCACCCCTATATATATATATATGAATACGATAACCGTTAAATGATCATGGTGGATTTATACGAGAACGCTAACTTTTTAATAATTTTTTTTATAAAAAACTCTTTTTATATACAAAACATATATGATTCACATACAAAAAACACGTATAAAATCATATGTGATTCACATACAAAGACCCACGTACAAAATCACATGATTTGGGAACAAAATCATATATAATTACTGACTTAAGCAACATGCCCGCGAATTTAAGTTGTGTGGCAAGTCGTCCACGTCCATTTTATTTCCGTCAGTATAAAATCATATATGATTTTGTACATGAAAAAAAATTTCGTAAAAAAAAGTTTTTCTTAAAAAGTTTGTGTTCTCGTTTGAACCTAAAAAGTTTGCGTTCTCGTTTGAACCTAAAGAGGTTCAAACGAGAACGCAAACTTTTTAAGAAAAACTTTTTTTAGGAAAAACTTTTTTCATGTACAAAATCATATATGATGTAATACTGATGGAAAAAATGGACACAGGCCACTTCCACGCGACCTAAAGTCACGGGCAAGTTGCATACGTTATTAATCATATATGATTTTCTTCACAAATCATATATAATTTTGTACGTGAATCATATATGATTTTATACATGTTTTTTGTACATGGATTTTTTTTATGAGAATTATATATGATTTTGTACATCAAATTTTTTTAATTAAAATAATAGCGTTCTTATATAAACCCACTTCTCTATATATGAAAAATAAATTTATAAGTTAGAAGTTCTTATGAATTTAATAGATTGTAGAGTTAAAAAATGATTTAGTTTTTAGATATACAATAAAAAGTTACAATAGTTTCCATTCGTATATTCTTGTATTTATATGAAAGTAAAAGTCAAGGAAATAATAATGCATGTGTTTATAGAAAGGGCACTTTTAAACATTGCTATTGGAGGCAACATAAAGTAGTGACATTTGCCTCCTACTTCCATCAATTCATATTATTCAATTTACCAACTATTTTTGTTTGTGTTTTCTTTAATTTTAGTGTATATTTTTATATTTAATTGCCATAAATTAATTTTATTACAGAAAAATTAAATATCTAAAGTGGGTGTTTTCTTAATTCTGTATTCCTCTATATGGAAGAACAGAAGACAATGTCAAGTTTATTTCTGATCTACCCTATTAAGCTTTTTGTGATGTGAGACACGAGATTTTTAGAGATATTTGTAACAGAAAATTGGGAAATTGATTTAAAGTAGTTATTAAAAGTTTGGGGTTTGTGTCGGGTTATAAATTATGATAGATTTTATCATAAGTAGTTTAATGAAATTACTTGGTTATTTTTTTATTAAAATTATAATAGTTTATAATTAATCAATAAAACAAAATGTCGCAATAAAATAAATAAATAAAGTAAAAGTAACAAAATGTGAATATGTAATTTTAGAATAAAAAATATAAAGATGGTATATTATAATGACCAAATATGTAATTTAATCAAACATTTTTTTTTTTGATGAGTTAACCAACTTAATTTAACAAAGTTGGATGGAATGATGAAAATGGAATAAAAAAACCCATAAGAATGAAAAAAAACAGCTTTTAAAGATTAATGACTAAAAACATTTTAAATATCAAACTTTAGGGACCAAAGTCATATTTTATTTCTTATGTTTACTATTCATTTCATTTTAGAAATTGATACAATGGGATAATAATATTTTAGCCATTTTTTGCATTTTCACCTAAATATTATTCTATTTGTAATTTTAATGTCCTTAGTTTACAGACTTAATTATTAAAAGATAAAACAAACGAATCTAAAAAATTTCTTATTAAAAAATACAGACTTAGATAAGAATGGTTGCTTACAGAAAATCCACTAGATGATTTTTTGGTGTCTTTTAGCTAGGTCTACAAATTACGGACTTATGGAGCGTTTGAAATTGTTTATTTGAAGATGCTTATAACTTTTTTTTCTTTTTTGAATAAAAAATACGTAATTTTTAGTATTTGAGATTGCTTATTTAAAAACTGCTTATGCCTTTTTGAAAAAAAAAAGGAGATTAGTCATTTTGTTTGGAAAAGTCATTTCATTTTAACTTTTAGAAACAATTTATTCAAAACCAAATGACTTTTTTACTCTTATTTTAATAGAACTCTTACCTCTCATCTCTTCATGCTTACAGTTTTTGGTCCTAATACATAAAAAAACAAAATTGTGTCAAACACTAAAAAATAACTTATCAGCTTATCATTTTTTGGTACAACAATAAGTTAATCCAAACAATTTTTATGAAACCTCTTTTCCACATTACATAAGTTGATAAAGGCTATATTTGGCAAACTAACTGATAAGCTAGCTTATGACTGATAAAGTAGTTGATGGCTGATAACTGATAAGGTAGCTGGTGACTGATAAGTTAGCTGATGAATAAGATGCGTTTGGCAAAAACTAACTGATATGATAGTTTATGATTGTAAAATGACAAATAAGCATGTTTAAAAATTGGTAATGTAAAAACTATAAAGGTATATTTGAAATAAAAAATAAATAGAAACTCTCATAAGTCACCAAAACGCTAGTGAGAATAGTTTTTCAAAAAGCTAGCTTATAGTCCATTTAAACATGCACCAGACTTATAAGATAGCTTATTTTTACCAAAC
The DNA here is from genome assembly GCA_030169165.1 of Centaurea solstitialis. Lineage (NCBI taxonomy): Eukaryota > Viridiplantae > Streptophyta > Magnoliopsida > Asterales > Asteraceae > Centaurea > Centaurea solstitialis. The sequence continues at coordinate 73,304,028 of CM058042.1, read as the reverse complement.
AATGCCAAACAGATTTACCAAAAAGAATAAGTTGCTTTAGCTAAACAATCCCAAACATCCTCCAAAAATTGCATATATAATGATAGAGGAAAGTTCAAATGTGAACCACTTTTTGGTTGTGAACGTGAGGACAACCGAGAGCGCGACACGTGGTGGTTTTGAGTGTGGTCCCCCTCTTTAATTCAATGCCCTCCCATGAATCGCGTCTAGTCATCCGCCGTGTATCTGACGTGGCGCATAGTTATCCGCCATGTGTCGCGCTGTCGGTTGTCCTCACGTTGACAACCAAAAAGTAGTTCACATTTTAACCCACCCCTATAATGATATTTAGATAAATATGAGAGATAAATGAATATGAGATCAATTTAAATATACAGAATTGTTACATGAGTCAATTTCCTCCAAAAAATTATATATAGACAAAATATAGCTAACTGGGGCTAGCTTGGTTGGTAGAGGGGTCACTCTCTTGGAGTAGAAGTTACAGGTTTGAACCTGTACAGAGGCGTTTTTAATCTAACTAAGGTTTATACTAACAACTAATTAAGCTGTCGTCCAAAATAAAAGACAAAATATAGAAAAGAAAAGGGTTTAGTTTCCCAAAATGCATTTAAGTTGTCACCTTTTGCTGTTGTGTCTATTGTACTTCAAAAACTACCATTTAATACATCAAAGTTTCAAAACTTACCATTTCATGCATCGTGACTTGCTATCAAAGGTTACCAGCCGGTCACCCCTTCTCCGACGACTTTTCCGGCCATTAGGTCATCTTCTCCGGCGACATTCCGGCGACTGCACCACTCCGACGATTTTCCAGCGACCCATTTTCTCCGGCGACCTCAACCTCCTTCTCCGGCTTCCTCCATCTCCACCACCCACCATCTTCTCCGGCCTAGCAAAGTCCCCGGAGTTCTCCACCTGCACCACTCCGACGACTTTCCGGCGACCCATTTTCTTCGGCGACCTCAACCTCCTTCTCCAGTGGCCTCCATCTCCACCACCCACCATCTTCTCTGGCCAAGAAAAATTTCCCGTAGTGGTTGAAGGTGGAGAACTTCGGGAACTTTCCTAGGCCGGAGAAGATGGTGGGTGGTGGAGATGGAGGCCGCCGAAGAAGGAGGTTGAGGTCGCCGGAAAAAATGGGTCGCCGGAAAGTCATCGGAGTGGTGCAGGTGGAGAACTCCGGGGACTTTGCTAGGCCGGAGAAGATGGTGGGTGGTGGAGATGGAGGAAGCCGGAGAAGGAGGTTGAGGTCGCCGGAAAGTCGTCGGAGTGGTGCAGTCGCCGGAGAAGATGACCGGATGGCCGGAAAAGTCGCCGGAGAAGAGGTGACCGGCTGGTAACCTTTGATAGCAAGTCACGATGCATGAAATGGTAAGTTTTGAAACTTTGATGTATTAAATGGTAGTTTTTGAAGTACAATACACACAATAGCAAAATGTGACAACTTGGATGAATTTTGGGGAACTAAATCCAAAAGAAAACAAGAAAAAGGTTGATGATAAAGATACCGTGATAAGATTGTAAGGGTGTAACGGAGCTCGTTTTCAATCTTAGCAAATAAAAGTTGCTTTCATAAATTTAGGAAAGTAGTTGTGGTCATGTTTTATTTTATACGTAATGATAGCAGGTAAATATATGATTTTAGCATAAATCTTTCAATGAAACTAGTACTTATAATAGGTTGTTATGAAATTTAATTATGTAAATCATTTTGCATTTGATTGAATATTTCAAATATATTTTAGTAAAATAATATTAAAAAGTTTATGAACTAAAATCATTATAAGTGTTATTATTATACTTTTAAATTTATTAATATTTTATAATTGATTATTGATTGACAAATAAATAACTTCTAAGTGTTTTCTTCTTCATCAATAAATCAACAAGAAATATAGATTTAAAATCTCTAAATCCAAATATGCAACTATAATTTTTTAGAACTTTTTCTAATCAAACTCGGATGTATGAAGATAATAGGTGTCCAGCATCTGAAAAAAAGATGCATGTGGACTGCCAAATGAGGAGGCGATGGTGATGTCAGGCGATCAAAGACGAAGGTGGGTGTATTTAGATTGGGAGAGAGCTTCTTCTTGACTAAGTAGGTTTTCACTGTCAACCCACGAAAGAAAGAGGGGGAGGTTTCACTGCCAACGTCAATTCGCGGAAGGTGTGGAACCATGTTTTCGAAAAAGAAAGGGTCATAGATAGACAAATATCTAATATTAGTTTGCTTTATTATATATAATTATATTATTAAGTTATTCTTTTTAAAAGAAAAAAGAGACGGTGCTCTCACATAAAAGACATATATTTTAACTTACTAAATCTTATTTTTAAGGATGTTAACTTGAAGGATCATATATGTTAAAAAAATGAAAACCGCTAATATAAATGGTGCATTTAAGAAACCATTAACCATGTCAAATTTTGAGCAAATAGATACATTTCCAATGAATTTCACTCTATAATTATATGACTTGTTTTTTTTATCTTTAACTATAAAAAGCATCTCCAATGATTGTTTGAATATAGCTTGAAGATGGCTTGAAGATAACTTGATCATTGGAGCCAATAAATTGAAAATGACCTTTTTTAACCATCTAAGATTTCTCAAGTTTTTGTATAAATGAATTTGAGAGGTAAAAAAAGTGAAAAAAAAATTTATATCATGATGTGACCTAACATTTTTTTATATATTTTTGTTAAGTTCAAGTCTTTCGTAATAATAACTTAGGGGTTGTTCTGGGCTATTTAACAGTTGCTAAATGATTTGGTGTTGTATGATTAAATAGTCAGAATGATTAAGAGGCTTTTTATGATATAATACAAAATAAAATATGATTGTTTGGTGATTGTTGATAATAAAATCAAAATGTTTGATGGTTAAGGAAGACCCGAATACAAAATTTTCATGTAAAAACCATTAAAAGACAGATTAAGTTTTATCAAACACGATTTACCTTTTAAGTTTTAATGATTTTAAAATTATCTATTAATGAGGTAAACAAGTCACTCTAGGAAAAGAAAAAGTAATGGATAAAATAGACTAGGAAGCTCCAGTGCGCTTGATAACAGATAATCACTGCAGAACAAGGGGAGAGTATCTGTACATCATGCCGAACCATTCTCACCATGCATTCCATATAATTGATCTAACAAAGTTTTAGTGGGGCCATCATTCTTATCTTATTGTCTCTAAAAAATAGGCTATCTATAGCGAATTATAGAATCCGCAAGATCACTTTAATAAATCAATGCCATATAAGCTTTACTTACAAACCTATAATAAATTTGTAATAGAAGTATCACTATTCACAAAACCGAATAATAAACATATATATATATAGAGAGAGAGAGAGAGAGGAAAGAGAGAGAGAAAGGAAAGTTCAAATATGAACCACTTTTTGATTGTGAACGTGAGAACAACCGAGAGCGCGACACGTGGCGGATGACTAGACGCCACATCGGCTTTGAGTGTGGTCCCCCCCCCCCTTTAATTCAATGCCCTCCCATGAATTGCGGCCTAGTCATTCGTCACGTGTCGTGCTCTCGGCTGTTCTCACGTTCACAACCAAAAAGTGGTTCACATTTGAACCCAGTAAAAGGTTACAACCTGTGCAACATTCATCTAAACCATTTATTTTAATCCGTTCACTATGATTGATTACTCGATTCATCAATGATTAGTAATTTCATGCAATAATCTAACCTATAATGCATTGTATTTTCATTAAATGCATATTATAACATGGGATGCACTTTTCATGGATGTTTAATGGAAGCATCACTTTCATGCAATTCTTCCCATAAATCATTATGTGCATTGACATCTGTGGTTGAAATTCGATGAAATCGTGTAAGTACATCTAGAGAACCAATGAGAATTATATAAATGGGCTAAGATGAAGGTTGTACGGGTTGTAACCTTTTAAGGGGTTGTATAATAACCGTGGGCTATATATATATATATATATTAATAAAAAAAGTGTAGGAGAGAGAAAGAGAGGATCGGTTTTGTTGGTTTCGTTGAAACCAACATCAAAAGCCAGTAGAGTGCATGCCTGAGTCGTTTCCCATACCGCCGAGCCCACGGCTTGAAACCCATAAGCCCATCAAAACGATACCGATAGCCTTATTTCAATACGTAATTAAAATGATTTCGAAATCACATACTTCTTTATTAATAATTGATAATAATACAATTGATTAAAATTCATAGTTTCATAGGTTAAGTAAATATATAATTTTTTTTGAAATCACATATTTCTCTAATGATAAGTGATACTAATATAAGATATTAATAAAATTGATTAATATATATAGTAATTTGATTATTAAATAATGTTTTTTAAAGGTCAATTTTGGGCTCACAGCAGCACAACTGCGACTGCAACTGACGTGTGAAGTGGGGCCCACAAGAAATGGGCCATATCTGTAGCCAATTAGAAAATAAAACGTAGCTGCTATATAGTACGCGCTGTCGCACCACAGTAAATGTGTACCTTTCTGGTATTCATTCTCCTATAGGCTGAAACTTATACCGACCCTAAATCATAGATTTCTTCAAAATACACACTCAAAATTGTATTCACAATGATGAGTTTTTTTTTTTTAGTGAATTATGAATTTGGTTTATGTGTTTTCATATTTTTACTAGAATTTTTATGGTATGTTTTATTATGAATTTGGTCTTAATTATAGTTATTAAATTACAATTCTTCATAGGACTATGTTTTCACCTTTGAAAAACGATCTAGATCATACTAGGATCTTATAGGATCATGGTGGGATCGTAAGATCGTTTATAGGATCATGATCCTGATCGTAGGATCGTTGACAGGATCATGATCCTCATCATAGGATCGTACTAAAAGAGACGAAAATTATGAAAATCATATTAAAGTTGAATGTTTGGACCTTGAAAAACTGAAGTTTGAAGTATAAATCTTCCATGAATTACTATATAATTTGTTTATGATAAAAAATTATAGCACATAAAAAAAATAGTAACTTGTGATAGGATCTTACGATCCCGATCTAGTCTTAAGATCCGATCTTACGAAGACGAAAACGATCTTAAGTAAGATCACGATCTGGATAACCTTGGTTTTAATGATACTTATTTTGTCTTCTTTATGTTGTTTTAATTAAGAACATTCATAATAGTGAAACTTCTAATAATCTTAATTGCCGTATTATTTCATTCTACATCTTTAACACCATAATAAACTTTAGAGGTTTTAACAAAACCTTACTTTCCTTTTATAATATACATTATTTTATTTATAAATTATTATATAAATCTAATATATATATATATATATATATATGGTACATGTAGGGTTATGTTCAAAAGTGAACTCAATTTTGGTTGTGAAGTGAGTACCACTAAAATTGCGGTACGTGGCAATATTCACTCTGAATATTATGCGTTATTCATAGTGAATAAAGCTTATGACCTTTATTCACTCTGAATAATACATGATATTCAAAAGGAATATTGCCATGTGGCGCATCTTTAGTGGTCTTCACATTCACAATGAAAAATGAGTTTTCATTTGAACTTTTCTCTATAGATGTTATATATATATATATATTATAAAATTATAAAAAATTCAAATATAATTCACTAATTTTTACTTTATATTAATTTTAGTTTGTTGATTTATATATTTGAAAAACAATTAAAACATAAATATAGTTGTTGAAATTGATTTTGATAATAATTGTTTATCGTATCAAATTGGTTTGGTATATCCAACAAATATCAAGGACGAGGAGAAACATTTGGAGGATATTGTGGAATGTAGGAAAATTTTGGAAATTTTGTTGGTCTTGCAAAATATCAAAGATATGGAGAATTTAGAGGCGTTTGAAAGCTTTCTTGATTTTTTTAAATGCCAAAAATTGCACTAAAGACAAGTTAAGGTCGTTGTGGAACTTAACCAACTAAAGAAAAAGAACTGACTTGACAAAACGTGTAATAAATAAAAAGACAAAAGATTTGACGACGCAGGAAAAACCTCAACAGAGGGAAAAAATTGAAGCCAACAAAGAAATAGCCGACGTTGCACTAGTTATCACCAATCAAGGATGATGTCTTTTGCATTACATTGGTCGGTTTTACGTTACAATGAAGAGATTAACGCAAGTCGTATGAAAAATACAATGAATCATAAATAACAGTTCTAAAGAGAATAAAGTAATTGATGTTCGATGTCTCAATGTTCTGTCCTCCTCGTAGATGAGCTCAAGTGCCTTTTTATAGGTTGATATGTAACCATCATGAGAGTTATGAGCTTTGATGAATAACGGTCGTAACGGTCGAAAACTATTAATTGTTCCTTGAATCTTGGTTGTCGGTTATGTCCGTTGTTCATTGATTGTACTTGATGCCCCTTGATTATGCATTAAACAAGTATTGAAGTAACGGTTATATGTTATATGTTAATGGTCTTATGTTCTCTTGAGATGGTCTTAAGATATATTGGTCGTACGTCTCGAATTACTTTCGACAGACGTTCGCTTCGTAAGATGAGCTTGGTAAGTCATACTTATTTTGGTAGAACCTTGTCTTAATACAAGGTATTCGTCTCAATGATGTCTTACCCTTTATATCGACGTCGTGTCATGTAGATTTTACCCAAACAATTTTTCCCCAAAAATAAAAAAGGGAGTGGCCAACTTGAATTTTGAATTTGTAATGCCTAACTGTATATTTTAAGGATAATGATGATATCATTCGCTTTTAGTTACCTAGAAACTGAATCGGTTTGATTCTAACAGTCCCTAGTGACGTGTTACATGACGTGGGGCGCATGCGCCTGACGTGGGCGCGTGATGCCTAGTCCATTGCCCCCCCCCCCCCCATCTTAGTACAAGCCTTTGGAGTTCGTAGGCTTGAGCCTTGTATGGTGAGCTCAAACTTGAAAGGTAGCCTACTATTGTGTTCCGCTACACTCCTTGGAAATCGGCTACCCTCATCATCTTCGGTTGTCTTACACCCTCTCGAGGGTAACGATGACCCTTTCACACAAAATGACTTGATTAAAGCTATATTTTCCATGTTGGTGTTTTATGGCTTTATTCTTGGGTGTGTGGGTTTTCGGTATCATGACAAAGAAGTTTTGATTACTTATATTTCTTCACGAAATGGCAGTTTTGGAAAGGAGGTTGCATTCATATCTTAATATATCATTTTGGAAATCATGATTTAAATAACATTTTGTCAGTTTACCGTTTTATATAAATGATATAAACTCTTGAACTCACAAGGCGTTAAATCTAACCTTTTTTATTTGTCGGCATGTGCATCAGGTTCTTGTTGGGGTTTGGTACCAGTGAACTTGTCACGAAGCAAGCGCTACTTAGAGACACGAGAAGAATCTAGCTTTCCCATGACGTCTTCCGCATTAGAGATAGGGGCCGTTATTGGGTTTTAGTAATACCCGAACTAGACTTAACCTTGATAATAGACTTGGTTTTGTATATCATCGATGTTAAATCCAGATTTTAAATTGAGATAACTTAAGTGTTGATATATAGAAGAGGATCGAAAATTTTAATTTAGACGCTCTTTCCAAAATTGAGGGTGTTACAAAGTCGTGTAAGCCTCTTTTACGTAGTTTTTTCCTAGCAACGACAGAACTTCGAATTTCAATCCAAAAAACAAATCTAACATTAATTTACTTGATTAAACAACAACCCAAGTCGATATTACCTTCCTTAGATTATTTGAATCCATTCAAACTAATCAAAACATACTATGAATCTAAGCTTTTGAAATCAAAATCCTTGATCTCCACGAGAAATCATCACAAAGGTGAGATTCTCATATTAGATCATTCTACAAAACACCATAAACGAACCAAATCAATTATCCAACAACTATCTTTACCGTTTTATATAAATGATATAAACTCTTGAACTCACAAGGCGTTAAAATTTAACCTTTTTTATTTGTCGGCATGTGCATCAGGTTCTTGTTGGGGTTTGGTACCAGTGAACTTGTCACGAAGCAAGCGCTACTTAGAGACACGAGAAGAATCTAGCTTTTCCATGACGTCTTCCGCATTAGAGATAGGGACCGTTATTGGGTTTTAGTAATACCCGAACTAGACTTAGCCTTGATAATAGACTTGGTTTTGTATATCATCGATGTTAAATCCAGATTTTAAATTGAGATAACTTAAGTGTTGATATATAGAAGAGGATCGAAAATTTTAATTTAGACGCTCTTTCCAAATTTGAGGGTGTTACAAAGTCGTGTAAGCCTCTTTTACGTAGTTTTTTCCTAGCAACGACAGAACTTCGAATTTCAATCCAAAAAACAAATCTAACATTAATTTACTTGATTAAACAACAACCCAAGTCGATATTACCTTCCTTAGATTATTTGAATCCATTCAAACTAATCAAAACATACTATGAATCTAAGCTTTTGAAATCAAAATCCTTGATCTCCACGAGAAATCATCACAAAGGTGAGATTCTCATATTAGATCATTCTACAAAACACCATAAACGAACCAAATCAATTATCCAACAACTATCTTAACCGAGAAGATCGTAACATTACATCAAGTTACCATCTAAATATCAAAATATCATTAGAGAGAGTTTACCTTAGAGGTGATGACCCCTTAGGAAGGAAAATGACTCTACCTCTTTTAGCCTCTTATTTTCTATCTATTCCCCAAAAATAAAGGGTTTTCATACCACACCTAGACTTCCATAAGTTATCAAATTAAAAATATAAAGGTTGTTAACGATGATTATCCATTCTTTACATGTCGGTTAAAATGGATATGATAATGATATAACCTTATCCATACTTTATTTGTTGCTAGTCCTAGTGCCTGAAGATTAGGATGTTTATTAGGGACGTGGGACGATTGAAGGGCGAAAAGAATGTGGGAGGGTGAAATGGTGGCAGTCACATGCAAAAATGGTGAGGGATGGAGGAAACTGACGATGAAGACCTGTGATAGTCTTAGGGGAAGGGGAAGTTTGTTTCAGTATAGATTAATATAACATAAATTGAATTTTTAATTTTCAATAAAAAATTAGAGATGAAATACAAAAAGACCAAAATGACTATCATTTAACATGGTTTATTAATGGATGTTACCTTAAGGGACCAAAGATAAAATACATATTATAATAACAAAATAAATGTAATTAATATGTTTTATAGAGTAGAGACAATGTCTTCAGTAAATAATATAGTTACTGCAAATATTTCAATACAAAAGTCAAGAAAAAAAGACAAAAAGAACCCAAAAAGAATAAAAATGGGTCATCTCTTATACGAAGTTAGTTTAAAATCTATGTGTCGGATCACATCCTCAAATAGGGGTATTGTAGAAAGGGGGTTGAATACAATACTGTAAAAATAAAGACATAGATGTACTTTTTAAATTCTTTATATCGAAAATCTTCAACTAAGAATTACATTAAGTTCACAAAGATTGATTGTTGCGGAAAACAAATAACTTAAAGCTACTTGAATAACCAAAACATTAAGACACTAAGAACACTTAGAACACCAAGAACTACAAGAACACAACTTTGGAACACTCAGTAACAACTATGAACTTGAAGATGGTAGATGCACTCTTTCTCTCTGATTGCAAATGCTCTAATTCTGAAAGCTTGATGTGTAGAGAAGACTGATGGAGTGAGCTGGTATTTATAGTCCCACATGCATTGAATGCATGGGACACTTGTCACTTCTTAACTTGTTGCATGAGAGGATCTATAAGCGGTATAACAACCAAGTAAAATCCTTCTGACTCCTTTTTGCAGATAGACAATCCATTGTGAATATTTTGTATTCAAGTGGATATGACATATCTTCAGCAAGCGAAGATCCATAAGCGGTGAGCAGCAGAGTCAAATCCTCTTGACTCCTTTTTGTAGATAGACAATCTTTGTGAATATTTTGTATTCAATAGGATATAGGCATATCTTCAGACAACTATCTGTAGCACCCTAGATCATCTGACCAAGCAAGAATGTCTTTGTCAAAAGATATTAGGATCAAAGGACATGTCTTTCCTTTAGTACATTGACAAAGTCCATTTAAAAGTCTTCCATAACTGGAGAGTACTTCCAAAAGATAAAAAGAACAACTAAGTTAACAAAGATTAAAACATGAGAGAAGCAAGCACCAACTATGGTTATGATGAATCCCTTTTCAGATGATTTGATTAAACTAATAAACCCTAAATATATGACAATTGTAAGAATTTAAGCCGAAGCACCCTAAGAATACCTTGTGATTGACAACCGGAAGGTCTTCCAGCACCGAATAAATGGATGTAAACCAAATATCAGTTACCCTATCTATGGCCAAGTCGTAGGACCCTACTATCCAATCTACTTTTGGTCAAAGGATTGCTTACCACGTCACCAAGGTGAAAGGCAAGGGAGGTTGATTATCCAAACGGAGTCTATTCATTAATTGTCAGATAACAAATACACCCAACCAACGAATTCAAGTAGCCATAGTTAAAACCAATAGATAGGAATCACAAGACAAACATTCAAAAGTCATAAATCTTATAACTTAAATAAATAAATCAAACCATCATCTAAGTTCATCAAACCATAGTAAGTAGTAAAAGAAAACTAGCCACTAAACATTATTACGACTAGGTGAAGAACAGAATATGAACACATTAAGCAGACCATGCAGCAATGGAGGAAGTAGCACCAGCAAGACGACGCCAAGTGTAAACCGGTGATGAATCGTTGCGTTTAAGCACCGTCCTCGAATGTGGGCTCATACACAACCCTTTCTTCTCTCCTCTCTAAAAAGCCCTAACTTTATTTTTTGAACTGATTGCAACTTTTCAACGTATTCAATTTGACAGGCTGAAGGCTTTATTTATAAGCTAACTCGACGCACCTCGCGATCGCGAGACTGGGCTTCGCGACGCGAGGCCCTACAAAGCTTCCCAATCTTGGAATTCTTGAATGTTCTAGAAGCTTCCAGCGTTGTTGATAATTTTCGCTACGCCAAATCTAGATTTCGCGCCACGTGTCAACAGAATGGATTCTTCGAATTGATGCATCACTTTGCAGCGCAAGACTGACATGTCACCTTAGCGAGAGTGGACTGTTTTTGCACAAAAATCCATTTTTCTTCAGTTCCAGCCTTTTCTTACCCTTTTTGCTCCAAAACCTTTTAAAGTAGAAAAGAAAGATATTTGAGGGTAAAACGTACCAAAAACATAAGTAAAGTGGGATTAAATTCATTAATAAGCTCAACCAAAACTTGTATAATTTTGGTGGTATCAACGCTTGGAGATCTTGAACATTTTGGTGAATAAAACACAAGAATGTATTTAGTAATTTATTATATAAATGAAGATTACTTGATGTTAATGCATTTTAGTATATATTGGTTTCTTATATGATTTGGCAAAATCCATATTATTTTTTTTTTTGAAAGGAAAACCTGGCAAATATATTAAGAGAAACAAAAACTACAAACGGTCCAAGGCCACAAACAAACGGCCAAAACAAACAAAATACGACAAGAGGAACCAACAAACAAGGATCCAGAAACTACATAAACCAACAGAAGCAAAAACGAGGAAAAACTAATGGTGAACAGCCGCCTCCAAAAGGACCTCCATAAGACCAACAGTAAGCGAAAAAAACTCCAAAACTCACGTTTCCACTCCATGAATAGAACTCAAATGCTGCTTCCTTTGCTTCCAAGCCACCCGATCTAAGACCCCCGTATGAATAGTATGGACAAGATGTGGAATGGGTTTGGCACTATTCTCGAACAGTCTTCTATTTCGCTCACACCAGATATGATATATTATTGTTATAAGACAGTTTCAAAATGCGGATAGCAAAATGTTTTCTTCCAACCAAAGTTGAGGTTTGGAGTTAATCATGCCTTAGAAGCATGTGTTTGCATAAACGTGGTTTAAATACGTTTAATTGCTTGTTTTGACTTTACTGGGTAGTCAATATGAGTTATTGGGCATTTGACTTGGTCTTGACCATGTTGGATTTGGAAAAAAATTCATTTGGGTTTATTGCATATTGAAAATTGATTTGTTCTTTGGCCATTTTACGTATTTTTTAGTTAAAGGCGAAAGAATAGTTCGCTTTATGCTCATTACATGGTTGTGTGCCATTTTACGTATTAAATGCATGAAAAGTATTTTTACTTGAGATCATTCTTTGGAAATGATGTTGGAAACTATATGTGCAATTATAGTTTTGTCATGATATGAAAGTGACTAACCTTAGACTATTGTTTTGAGATCAATAGGTATAGAGTCAGTATATTGTTGGTTTATTTCCCATTTATAGTTGTTGATACATTAGGTGGTAGAGAGGGCCTTTTGGCATAGTTATGTGTGATCGGATGCTAACCACCAATTGTAAATGTAATCCCAGTGAATGAGCATGACTAGGATCATCGGGTGCCCTCCCCCACATCTTTAGTACGAGCCTTTGGAGTTTGTGTCCTTGATCCTTGTATGGTGAGCTCAAACTCAGAAGGCAGCCTACTTTTCTGTTTCGCTACACTCCTTGGAAATAAGCTACCCTCGTCATCTTCGGTTGTCTTACACCCTCTCAAGGGAACGTTGACCCTTTCACACAAAATGACTTGATAAAAGCTATATTTTCCATGTTGGAGTTTTATGGCTTTATTCTTGGGTGTGTGGGTTTTCGGTATCATGACAAAGAAGTTTTGATTACTTATATTTTTTCACGAAATGGCGGTTTTGGAATGGAGGTTGCATTCATATCTTAATATATATCATTTTGAAAATCATGATTTAAATAACATTTTGTCAGTTTACCGTTTAATATAAATGATATAAACTCTTGAACTCACTAGGCGCTAAATCTAACCTTTTTTATTTGTCGGCATGTGCATCAGGTCCTTGTTGGGGTTTGGTACCAATGAACTTGTCATGAAGCAAGCGCTACTTAGAGACACGAGAAGAATCTAGCTTTTCCATGACGTCTTCTGCATTAGAGACAAGGACTGTCATTGGGTTTTAGTAACACCCGAACTAGACTTAGCCTTGATAATAGACTTGGGTTTGTATATTGTTGATGTTAAATCCAGATTTTAAATTGAGATAACTTAAGTGTTGATATATAGAAGAGGATCGAAAATTTTAATTTAGTCGCTCCTTCCAAATTGAGGGTGTTACAAAGTCGTGCAAGCCTCTTTTACGTAGGTTTTTCCTAGCAACGACAAAACTTCGAATTTCAATCCAAAAAAAAAAATCTAACATTAATTTACTAGATTAAACAACAACCTAAGTCGATATTACCTTCCCTAGATTATTTGAATCCATTCAAACTAACATACTATGAATCTAAGCTTTTGAAATCAAAATCCTTGATCTCCACAAGAAATCATCACAAAGGTGATATTCTCATATTAGATCATTCTACAAAACACCATAAACGAACCAAATCAATTATCCAACAACTATGTTAACCGAGAAGATCGCAACATCACATCAAGTTACCATCTAAAGATCAAAATATCATTAGAGAGAGTTTACCTTAGAGGTGATGACCCCCTTAGGAAGGAAAGTGAGTCTACCTCTTTTAGCCTCTTATTTTCTATCTATTCCCCGAAATAAAGGGTTTTCATACACACCCTAGACTTTCACAAGTTTTTAAACTAAAAATATAAGGTTGTTACAGATGATTATCCATTATTTACATGTCGATTAAAATGGGTATGATAATGATATAACCTTATCCATACTTTATTTGTTGCTAGTCCTAGTGCCTGAAGATTAGGATGTTTATGAGGGACGTGGGACGATCAAAGGGCAAAAAGAATGTGGGAGGGTGAAGTAGTGGCGGTCACATGCAAAAATGGTGGGGATGGAGGAAATCGAAGATGAAGACCTGTGATGGTCTCAAGGGAAGGGGAAGTTTGTTTCAGTATAGATAAATATAACATAAATTGAATTTTTAATTTTCAATAAAAAATTAGAGATGAAATACAAAAGAGAAAATTATTTATATAACCATTTTATAAATACTGATTCACCTCCTAACCAATCTTGCGTTCCGATTCACGAAATAACCCAAACCGTCGCCCTAGAATCCGTCGCCCTGGGCGGCTATGAAGTTTCTGGCCAAAAACCAACTTTCCGGCCAAATTTGCGTAACCGTCGCCCTAGAAATAGTCTCCCTAGGCGACTTACACAAACACGCCCTCAATGGAATATTAGACCGTCGGTACCCAATGGAATGAAAGCAATGTTCTTTGACTTCTTGCAGGCTTATGTTAATGGCTTCTCTCTTTCTCTCTCATCTCTAACACTTCACATGTTCATGCAGACAAATCGAAACCCACACCAAAACAATCATCCCTACTGCCCACATGGAAATGTGAACAAAAACATTTGCTTAATTCTTCTTTCTTTCTTTACAAGACCGTCGCCCGGGGAGACTATTTCTAGGGCGACGGTTGTGCAAATATGGCTGGAAAGTTGGTTTTTGGTCGAAAACTTCATAGTCACCCGGGGCGACGGATTCTAGGGCGACGATTTGGGTTATTTCGTGAATCGGAGCGCAAGATTGGTTAGGAGGTGAATCTGTATTTATAAAATGGTTATATAAATAATTTTCTCAATACAAAAAGACCAAAATGACTACTATTTAACATGGTTTATTAATGGATGTTATCTTAAGGGACCAAAGATAAAATACATGTTATAATAACAAAAAATGTATTTAATATGTTTTAGAGAGTAGAGACAATGTCTTCAATTTTTTCTTTGAGAAAATAATTATTATAACCATTTGATAAATTCAAATTCACCTCCTAACCACAATCTCTCTCATTATCTCAAAATATCCATCAAACTCGCCCACCCGAAAGTCGCCCCGGGCGAGTTATGGTTTTTCTTACCTTTTTACACAAACTCGCCTATTCAAGTTTTTACACATTCGGTCCCTGATGCATCTTTGATAGAATGATGGAATTGGTCCCTTAACATAAATCGCCCCTAGCATAACACACCCCGGACGAGTTTTTTCAAAAGATTGACCCCCTCGTACGTTAATATACATTATAAATATGTATTATAATACTAAATAATATGAAACTCGCCCGGGACGACTTATGGTGGGGCCAGTTACGTTAAGGGACCAATTATGTCATTCTATCAAAGATGCATCAGAGGGACAGAATGTGTAAAAACATGAAACTAGCCTGGGGCGAGTTTCATGTGGGCGAGTTTAATTAAAAAGTGGCCGGTGGTGGTGGATTTTGGCCGGAAAGTAAGTGTTTGGCCGGAAAAAGCATAATTCGCTTGGGGGCGACTTTTAGGTGGACGACTTGGCTATTTTGAGATAATGAACAAGATTGTGCTTAGGTGGTGAATTCGTATTTATCAAATGGTTATAATAATTAATTTCTTTTTACTTTTTGGCATACCACAAGAGCAAAAATCAAAGTCTTGAGAGGCAGAAAACCCAAAAAATTAAGGTGGTGTTTGGTTTGCTGGAATCCTTGGGAATCTGGGGGAATTGAAATCTAATTCTTAGGGATTCCCATGTTTGGTTGGCTTTTGAGGATGGAATTTGAATCTGCTGGATCGAATGAATTCCATCAGACGAGGGATTTTAGAATCCTTCAGCATATGGAAGGATTTCAAATTTCATAGACTTAGGAATTTGAGAGGTTACCATTTTACCCCTCAAATCATTGATACCTTCTAAACATATATAATATATATATATATATATATATATTATTTATTTATTTATATATACATATATGGGGTGGGTTCAAATGTGAACCACTTTTTGGTTGTGAACGTGAGGACAACCGAGAGCGCAACACGTGGCGGATGACTAGGCGCCACGTTATGTCCACGGCGGATGACTAGGCGCGATTCATGGGAGGGCATTGAATTAAAGGGAGGGATCACACTCAAAGCCGCCATGGGTCGCGTTCTCGGTTGTCCTCACGTTCACAACCAAAAAGTGGTTCAATTTGAACTTTCCTCATACATATATTATATTATATTATATATATAACCTATATACAATATTTAATATATACCTATATATATATTATATAATATATATATATATAATATGATAATATATATAATATACATTATATATATACTTAATATATATATAATGTATATTATATATATTATCATATTATATATATATTATTATAATAATATATAATATACATTATATATATACTTAATATATATATAATGTATATTATATATTATCATATTATATATATATTATAATAATATATATATATAATATGATAATATATATAATATACATTATATATATATTAATATTTAATTTATATATTATATATTTATTTATATATTATAATATATAAAGGGATTTTCTTTTGTGAACTTTTTTTTGTGCGGACTTGTGAACTCATGCCAAAACGACGATTTCATAGGTTAAATCAATGAAATTGGTTCATGAAATTGTGTAATATGATGAAACTATATTATATGATTCATTTTTTGATGAAAATGTTTCATATTTCGGTATTTATTACGTAACTTTCCATTCTTATGAAAATGTTTCATATATTTTTATGAAACCTTTTGATTTCACGTAAAACCACTTAAATATGAAACAATTTCAACAAAAAGTGTATCATATAATATAATTTCATCATATTTAACAATTTCAATAACCAATTTCATCATATAATCGTCTTTTTGGCGTAGTTCACAAGTTCACACAAAAAAAAATTCACAAAAGAAAATCCCTCATAATATATATACATACATATATATATAGTATTAGGTTCAAATGAGAAGTGTTAAAAAAAATGAGAATTAGAGAAGTAATCTTCACTACTCATCCGGTCAATAAAGGCTTTGACCGGGTCCCCTCCTTTAAAAATCTCTACCCTCCCATGAATCGCGTCAATTCCCCGTGATCGCGTCCACCGTAACCGGTCAAAGCCACCTTTATTGACCGGATGAGTGGTGAAAATCACTTCTCTACTTCGTATTTTTTAGCACTTGTCATTTGAACCTTTCTCTCCCTCTCTCTCTCTCTCTATATATATATATATATATATTATACCTCTATACATATATAATATAATATTATATATATAACCTATATAAATATTTAATATATAATATTATATATACTTATACATATCTATATCTATATATATATTAAAAGAAGGTTTGTGCTGATGTCATTAAAATGAAATTAAGTGATATTATTGGTCAATTAAACAAAATTTATCAAATGATGATGTCATAATCTATTTCTATTTCTTTTTTGTTTTTTAATGCCCTTTTAATACGTATAAATAAATAACTAACAAATATGGATAAAATATTTTCCAAAATTCACCTACCTAAATTTACATTTTGTATCCTTAAAATTATTTGATTAAATTACTTTTTATCCCTTAGTTTTTCATTTTTCATTTTACATCATTATCATATTAACGTAAATAATATATATGAATTAAAAAGTATTAAGTTTTTGTTTTTCTTTGCTACAAATTACACCATTATAATCGTCTCGACGATACCTTCAAAATGAGTCTAATATTGAATAGTTTTTTTAATTTATTTATAATATTAAATATTAAAAATATATATAGATGACTAAAATATTTAGTAATAAAAAAACTATTAGATGACTAAAATATTTAGTAATAAAACAAGAGTAATTTCTTTTTTTTTCATTTAAATCGTTGATTAATAAGAATTATTTTTACTAAATAACTATTCTCTACTTATTCAATTTCAATGAAAGTTTTGAATAAAGGATTGGAACAAAAGTTTTCATAGATGGCTATGATTAAACTAAATCGTTAATGTTTCTTTTATTAACTAAGTCATATTTATATTGTTAATTGGAGGTGAAATATTTGTGAACTTTATAATGTAGAGACTTATTTTTATTTGAAATTAATACAATATGTTATAAATTGTCCGTGTATTACACGGGCTATCAACTAGTATATTATATAATAATATACTTTTACATATAACCTATAAAACAAACTAAAGTAAAACAAAAAAACAAAAGGAGGGTAATTCTGTCATTTTACATATCTAAATTCCAATTCTACAAGACATTTCTGCCAACCAAACAAATTATGGAATTGGATTCCAATTCCATTTCCTGCCAAGCAAACAGAATATGGAATTGGATTCCAATTCCTTCAGCATTCCAATTCCTTCAGGATTCCAATTCCTTCAAAAACATTCCAGCAAACCAAACGCCACATAAGAGTTTATTTCATAGAATAGTAACCAAGTTCATTTTTGTTCTCGTAAAGTACTCAAACTTTTTTTCTCCATAAAAACCACTCAACTTTTATTTTTGTTCCAATCCTAAGTAGTTTACATGTTGTAATAGGTTACTAGGTAAACTTGAATTCTTTTATTTAATTAATCTTTATTTAATTCAGTCCTAATTAAAATACTCATTTTCATTTTAAATTATTTTATTCACCAACTATCCTAAACCTTTTGTTTCGACTATACCTAAACATTTTTCCTAAACCTTTTTTCTTTTTTTTCCTCGTTTGACTATCCAAAACCTTTTATTTTTTCTTTTTAAATAATTTTGTTCAATCCCTAATTAAAAATCAATGTACATCCACCCTATTCGACTTCCCCCCATACGTACAGCTATCCCTAATCCGACTCCCGCTCAATCGAACTCTCGCTCAAATCCATACAGAGCCGAATTCATTGCTTAATCGAATTGATAAATCGAATTCATTGCTTAATCGATTAGCCGGACATTGATTTTAAATTAGGAATTGAATAAAATTATTTAAAAGAAAAAAAAGAAAAGTTTTGGATAATGAGAATTTAGTTGATGAATAAAATAATTTAAAAGAAAATTGAGTATTTTAATTATGATTGAATTAAATAAAAAAATCAAGTTTATTTGGTAACCTATTACAACAGGTAAATTATATAGTATTAGAACAAAAATAAAGTTTGAGTGGTTTTTGTTGAGCAAAAAAAATTTAAATAACTTTACAAAAACAAAATAAAACTTGGTTACTATTCTATGAAATAAACCAAAAAAAAATAACCACCATTTATGTAACTTATTTTAATTATTGTTACAAAATTATTTCATTAAAATAATAATAATACTCATTTTTGAATTAAACGATTTAGAAAGCGGGTAAACATTTAAACGTATTTTGGACGACTTCTAAATTTAAGCTAACCCATTTATTTGACTCATTTGAGCCGTTAGAAATAAAACATAAACTAATTAGACATATTTTTTATAATAAATGAGCAAAATCTTTGTTTGTATTAAAATTTTTTTTTACCTATTATAACTTCTTTGGAAATATAACCGCGGAATGTAGATATGGTAATTTATTGGGTTTTAAAAATAAAATCAAAACAAAACATTATTTAAGAATAGAATAAATAAGTCATTAATAAAAAAAACCTACGTCCACTATTGTTATTTGGAACTTAATTACTAATTACACAAACTATTTAAACATATTAGTTGTGTATTTGTACAATAAAATAAGATGTAGAATGCTATTGTAAAGCGAGAATAAAACTAGAATTTTGCATTGAAAAAGAAAATTCAAAATTTATGTTTAACATAAATAGTTAATGTATGCTATTTTTTTTAATTTTTTATAATTATTTTGGAGAGGAGGGCTCTAATAAAAAAATTCTTTATATATATTACACTCATACATGGTAATTTTTCAAACAATCTCCAATTATATTCATATCTTTTAAATAGTTTGACTCCTATTTTCATATTATACATAAAAAAAAGAAAATCAAAATATTGATTATAACTTTGCATTTATTTTGCAGAATGGAGGTCATGCAATGCTGTATTAGTTTCTTCGTTGTATATTATTCTTATTTTTACCTTATTTCAACCTTTTAGCTTAATTATAAATTAGTTCATTATTTTTATAATAAAAACTAAAATAATAAACAATTACGGTTAAACATAAGCTATAGTGAATGAAAATGGAAATGCAGGATAAAGAGAATGAAAATAAGCATTGTATTGATGCTGTTTGGTTAACCCACTATAATCAATGAAAAATTGTTTCATATTAAAAAAATCTTCCACTTTAAAAATACGATAGATGTTTCATTTATCATATATGAAAAAAGAACTGAGTACAAAGATTATTTTCATTCCCCCCAATTTGCTCAGGAATGGAGATTAATGGATATGCAGGAATGATCCTTTTATTATTTTATATAATATCAAACCAAGCAGCAATTTTTATTATCATTCTCATTCTTTACCTGCAATACCCCCAACCAAGCACCCCCTAAAACTTATAAGGGCACCCACAAAGGTGGAACCTCCAAAAACTTCACTTACCATATTTTTTTTTCTGCCACATCATTGTCATTTCAACAAAATAAGAATATCTTTAAGGTGGTGTTTGGTTCGCAGATTCTGAATGAATCTGATGGAATTGGAATGTTGAATTTCATTGACCATATTTCATTTCTTCGTTTGGTTCATCTTTTCAACAAAAGAAATCTTTGAATTCCATCAAGTTATACAAATAAAGGAATTCAACATTCCTTAGCAACTACCAAATATTTTGATGGAATGAAATTCATTTTTTTCATAATGTCAGATATATCATTGATCCAATATAATCAATAACAGTAAGTTATTTTATTAATTTATTTCATGATAAATTTATTTTTTTATTTAATAATTAATTTATTAATTCTACTAATTATTTTAATTTAATTATTAAGTTATTTAATAACTATTTTCTCAAATTATTAATAATTATTTTATTTTAAAAAAATTAATGAATATTTATTGAATCATTTTGTGTTTAAAAAATTAAAATTATCAAAATGATATTTTAGTCATTTATCAAAATTTTATTTCAATTCAAAAGCTAAACTTTGTGAACCAAATAGACAAATTTCATTTCCGTTAACAGATTTCGTTCCAATTCTGCCAACCAAACAGGTGGTCAAATCAGACAACATTCCATTTCAATTCTTTCAAAGTCAAACTTATTTGACAGATTCCATTTCATCCAAAAACATTATGCGAACCAAACGCCACCTAAAACTTTACAATGAAGATTTCTTACAAAAATCCCACTTCTCTTTTTCTTATTTATATAACAGAAAAAGAAACTATTACAAGAACATGAATTTTAATAAGAACTTGTGATTGAACAAATATCTCTGTCCTATAATGGAGGTTCTTGTAAAAACCCTAAGAAAAACCTAATAAAGAACCTCCATATGAGAGCATCCACAATGGAGGTTTTTCTTGGGTTTTTATAAGAACCTCCACTGTGGGACAAAGGTTCTTCTCCAGTGTTCTTATTAGAACCCAGGTAGTTGAACAAGAACCCAGGTTCTTGTAATATCTTCTTTTTCTATGATATATTATTTTACATAAATAAAAAAATATTATAAATAAGAAAATTGAGGTGAGGTTTTTGTAAAATCTTCACTGTAGAGTTTTAAGGAGGTTCTTTCTTTGTTGAGATGACAATGATGTGGTAGGAAAAAATATGGCAAGTAAGATTTTTAAAGGTTCTACTAGTGTGGATACTCTGAATCCTCTAAAATTATGCAATAACTAGTTAACTACTCATAAATTAAAATAAAAATCAAAATATGTCACGACCTTACAAAGTTTAGCACACGTTTGTAGGCCCAAACGAAGGGGTAAACTTGACTTTTTGTTTATAATTATTGGAAAATATAAATGATTAATCCTCAAATTAAGCACCATGCCTAATCAAGCAAATGTATTACTAGGAAAGGCCTTAAATGCCTTTTCTTTTTAACCTTCAAATGGAAAATTAATATCATCAGCATTTTAAACTTAATTGAAATCATTATGCCAAGATTCTGTCCCTCCACTTAAATTACAACATTACCCTTCAAGACTTTTTATCAATTAAAAAAACATCATTTCACTATAAAAGATCTTCTAAATAACATGTTTATTACCATTTGAGTTGCATATGATTAATTGAACAAGTGGGTCCAATCCATAAGTATGATCAAAGCATATGGACGGCCACGATTGCTTAATGATTAGGTTTCTTTTTAATTTCTTTTTAGAGTCTCAATCGTTCAACTTTTACTCAAATAACGTTCATAATAATAATTTAAAATCAAACATAATTATCGTACGTTTTCAATATAACAACATGTAACCCTAGTATCGATGAAGTTTCAGAATTAAACGTTCTTTTGCTACAAAACTATAATGATCGGATTTAAAGAAAATTTTCAAAAAATAAGTTAGGTTGTGTTTGGCAAAAATTAGTTAGCTTATAAGCTAGTACATGTTTGGATGGACCATAAATTAACTTATTGAAACGCTACTTAGAGTAACGTTTTAGAAGCTTTTGTAGTTTTTTCCAATTATACTCTTATTAATATTAACTATTATATCTCAAGATACCATTTTTTGTCATTTTACATACTCATAATATGTTTTTGTCAAACATAAATTGTTCATAAACTAGCTTATTAGTCAACAGCTAGCTTATCAGCCATCAACTTGTTTGCCAAACACAATTTTAATTTCCTTATATACACGAATACATTCTCTTAAGATAAAAGACCATCTCACCTTTTCATTTTCGTGAAATTTCCTAAATACCCCTCTATAAATAATACCCAAAAACTATAATTACATTTCCATATATAAAATATATATACACCATGGGAAATTGGGAAATAAAAGAATCAAGTAAGAGAGAAAAAGGTCAATTATTTCTAAAGGGAGAGACAATAAAAATATACATATACAAGAGTTGTATGTATGTATACATTGATTACACCCCCAAAAATATATTTTATTAAAAAGGGCCTTTTTTATTTCTGCAAAAAGTGGGAAAAAAAAAGAAAAGCAAAGACAAAACCAGAGAGAAAGAAGAGAGAGAAAGAGAGTTTTTTTTATTTTTTTTTTATTTTTTGATTCTGTGTGTAAATTGGTGTGTTGAAAGCCATTCAATCTGTTGTGGCCAATTTTTCCCCATCATTGTCAAGATGTATTAAGCTCTAGTCCAAGTCACTATCTTGTTTTCTCTCTCTCCAAGATCCTCTTTCTCTCTCTAATATCTTTGAAATCATTCTTTTTTCTTTCTTTCTTTCTGGGTTTGTTTTGTTCGTCAACAATCTGGTCAAACCAATGCTAAAAATCCAAACTTTTTGAATCTTTCTCTGTGTTTCTTGAATCTTGTTTCATCATCTCTCAAAAAGAAAAAGAAAAGAAAAAAAAACTTGTGTGATTTGTTTAATAAAAAAAAATCAAGAAAGAAAGATGACTGTGGAGGAAATTAGAGGGTCTGGTAGTAATGAAATTGACAGATTTCCAATTGGGATGAGAGTTCTTGCTGTTGATGATGATCCAACTTGCTTGAAGTTATTAGATGGCCTTTTGAGGAAATGCCAATATCAAGGTGGGTTATCTTTCTTTCTTCAAATTTACTTTAATTTTGATTATATTATCTAATTTTGGGTTTATTTTCTTTGGGTGTTTCTCAAACCAAGTTTTCATTTTTAAAGATTATATGTAATCAAGTCTTCATTTTTAAAGATTATATGTAAATTGTTTTTATAAAGATTCTGTTGAAGAATTGTAGTTTTGCTCAATTAATTGTTCAATTTGAGTGTTGAATCCATCATTTCTAACATTTTCTTATGGGGGTTTTCAATCTTCTTTTCACAAAATTCATTTAGTTTCAAGTTTTTAAAGATTGTTTTGTAAATTGTTTTCAAGAAGATTCTGTTGAAGAATTGTAAGTTTTCTCAATTAATTGTTCAATTTGAGACATTTCCTTTTGGGGGTTTTCAATCTTTTTTTGACAAAATTCATTTAGGTTTTAAAAAATTCTTTGATCTATTCATTTCTAGGGATTGTTAGGTTTGATTGGTGACAACCCTTTGTTTTTCTTGCAGTTACAACCACAAATCAAGCAATAACAGCATTGAAAATGTTAAGGGAGAATCGAAACCGGTTTGATCTTGTGATCAGTGATGTTCATATGCCAGATATGGATGGTTTCAAGCTTCTTGAACTTGTTGGTCTTGAAATGGACTTGCCTGTTATCAGTGAGTCCCAATTATACACTTTCTTTAATCACATAATTCATATATGTGCATATGTTAGCCTCATCCTTAATTGAGTTCCCAAATCAATAACCTAATGGTAAATGTTCAAATTAGATGTGGGTTTTGTTAGTTTTCTGTAAAACAAGTGTTGGAAGATTAGTTGGTTTTACCTAAAGATAGTATGTGTGCTTGTTTGCCATCGTTATCGAGTTCTAAACTCCAAAGTCGATAAAAAACAACGATGAAGCTCCAAACCGAGATGGGTTCTTTGCGTTTTTGGAAATAAAGTAGCCGTGTTAGAATTGTCGTTACTTTGACCTAAAGAAGCCATATGACCAATTTAGAAAGATTTGGTTTTATTGTTATAATTGGGGGTTTTCTTGAAGTTTTTGCAAGACTAAGTTGGTGGCATTATTCTGTTTTAATTTGACCTGGAAATGTTGTATCTTTAATATTGGAACGAGGGTTGTCCGATTTAGAAAGAGATTGTAATTTGTATACATGCATGCTTACGGTATTTGTTATGGAGACCTAAAGAAGCTATATGACCAACTTAGAAAGATTTGGTTTTACTGTTATAATTAGGGGTTTTCTTGAAGTTTTTGCAAAAGTGGTGGTGTTATCGTTTTAATTTGACCTAGAAATGTCGTATCTTTAATATTGAAACGGGGGTTGTCAATTTTAGAAAGATTGTAATTTGTATACATGCATGTTTACGGTATTTGTTATCGGTTTTGAAGTTGTTAACTAATCTAAACTCCGTAAATCTTGGAACAGAGATGGTATGCATGCATGTTTTGGCACCCGTTATTGAGTTTTGAAGTCATTAAATTAATGTTCAAGTTCGAAACCGATAAAGATTATGTATGTTTTGGGATGTTACGATTTTAATCGGTTTTGATATGGAAATCATATTAATAGATCTTGGAACGGAAGGATCTTTAACGACAAAGATGGTATGCATCTCTGCTTGCCATCCATCGTTAAGTTTTGAAGTCGTTAACCTAATATTTAAGTTCAAGATTTCGTTCGTTTGACCCAAAAGGAGTCGCATCTTTAGGGCCATATTTGGAAACCATAAGCTAGCTTATCTTTTGAGCTTATTAAAGATGTATTTTCTTTTGTTCGCTATAAACTAGCTTCTCAAAAAGCTACTTAAAATAGCGTTTCAATGAGCTTCAGGGGCTTTTTTCCACTTCCATTTCCAATTATGCCCTTTATATTTTTTCATTATAATTTATCAGCATGTCCTTTTAGGTCATTTTACATTGTCATCTAGCTTATCAGCCGGTATCTGATGTTTCTTGAAATGGTTACAGTGTTATCGGGAAATAGTGATCCGAAGCTTGTGATGAAGGGAATCACTCATGGTGCTTGTGATTATCTCGTGAAGCCGGTTCGGCTCGAGGAATTACGCAACATTTGGCAACATGTGATAAGGAGAAAAGTCGAGTCGAAATCCCAAACGAGATCAAACAACCAAGAAAGGCCGAATAATGGGGGCGAAGGTGGACAAGAAGCCGGTAGCGGAGATCCAAATGGGAAACAAAACCGGAAAAGGAAAGACGAAGATGAAGATGTCGAAGACAACGGGAATGAAGATGATGATCCCTCGTCACAGAAGAAGCCACGAGTCGTTTGGTCCATCGATCTTCATAGAAAATTCGTGGCTGCTGTTAATCAACTCGGGATCGAGAGTAAGTTCTCACGTTCACAGCTATGTTTGACAAACTAGCTGATAAAAGTAGCTGTTGGTTGAAAGGCTAGCTGATTAACTAGCCATGTATGATAATTAAACTAGCTCATAAGCTAGTTGACAATATAAAATGACTTATAAAGGGGTGTTGGAATATGAATTGGAAAAAGTTTAAGGGGCGTAATTGGGAAAAAGTGAAACAAAGCCAGCTTATTGAAACGCTAAAGGGTGTTTGGTTGTGGAAAATTTCCAATTTTTCAAAAAAAAAATTCAATTTTTTTTTAGAAAAAACTTTTGGTTCATTCAGTGTCAAATGTTTTCCAAGAAAATGAAAAAAATAATTGTTTTCTAACTTCTATGTAAATCAGGAAACTCATGTTAATAGTTTTCCAAAAGTTTCTAAACGCTTTTTCTAATTTTCAAAAATGGAAAATGAAAACTCCAACCATTTCAACCAAACGTGTTTTCCAAAATTTTCATAGAAAATTGAAAATGAAAACTCAACTCCATTTTCTACGAAAATGAAAACTCGACTCCATTTTCTGAAAACGTTTTTTAGGAAAATGAAAACAGTTTTTCATGGTTATGGAAAGTTTTCTAGTTTTTCAAGAAAAATTTCCAACGAAAATGAAAATTTAGAAAACGTGTTTGCTTCATTTAGTTTTCAAAAGTTCTCCAAGAAAATGAAAATTTTTTGTTCTCTAACTTCTATGTAAACTAGAAAACTGATTTTAGCAGTTTTCCAAAATTTCCCAAACGCGTTTTCTAATTCTCTTAAGTGGAAAATGAAAACTTCACCATTTCAACCAAGTGTGTTTTCCAAAATTTTCATAGAAAACTGAAAATTCAATGCAACTCCTTTTACTGAAAACGTTTTCTAGGAAAATGAAAACAGTTTTTATACAACCAAACACACCCTTAACTTTTAAAAAGACCGAGGCTTTTTTAAATAAACTCAAAAAATAAGCTAGCTGAATATGGCCTTAGTTTGTTCGGCTTTCAGCTCATGTTAATTGGTTTTTAAACAATGCAGAAGCTGTTCCCAAACGGATTCTCGATTTGATGAACGTCGAAGGTCTAACTAGGGAAAACGTTGCAAGCCATCTCCAGGTTCATTTATTTCTTTATAATCTTTATGCATCTAATAACTTTCTAAAAACTGTTAATCTTTACATAAAACCCAAAATCTATACGTAAACTTATACCGAGTGTTTGTTTTACAGAAATACCGGCTTTACTTGAAAAGAATCAGTCAACAAGCGAACATGGTGGTTGCATTTGGCGGCAGCAAAGATGCTTCTTCTTACATGCGAATGAATTCTCTCGACGGCCTCGGAGATTTCCGGACGTTATCGGGTTCCGGAAGACTCCCAAACGCCGCTTTATCGTCGTATTCGCCTTCTGGCATGCTTGGAAGACTCAATAGTGCAACCGGGGTGACCCTCCATAGCCTCACCTCCCTTCCATGATCCAACCGAGCCACCCGCAAAACCTGACCAACTCGATCGGTTCGCTCACCAAGTTCCAACCGGTCGTGTTACCAACCCAACCGAACCACCAAAACCCAAATCTCTTTCCCGGGATTCCATCGTCTTTTGATCTCGGCCATCTCCACCAGAATGGTAATAAATCGAACACAACCCAGATCCCGGATTTCAACCCGATCGAGGAATCCCGGATCTTTACGGGTCCGAGTAGTTACGGGACTCCCGGGAACCAATCTTCTCTAAAGATGGCATCCATGAGCTCGGAATCTTTTAATCTCGTTTCCAGCAGTTCCGGCTTTCTCGACGTCCCACCGCCGATGAACGAGAATTTTCACGACCAATTGCCACCCAATAACGGCCTGAAATACGGTTACTCTGCCACCGCCAGCAACACGATTCCGGGGTTTGGTTCGAATATTACGAGCACGGCCTCGGTTCCTCTTGATGGTCAAGGGCAAAGGCATGGGCAATATGGTAAACCAAGCTATAGCGGGTACTCGAATAATGCTTTTAGCACGTTAGCGGCGGCGGCGGCACCACCGCCGTCGTCAAGCGCTGGTGGTTTGGGTGGAGCGGTGAGTCAGGCGAATGACCAGATTTGTGGGGCCTACAGTCGATCGAACGGCAATGGTGCAACGGGTGTGCAGCGTAGTAGGGAGAGCGAGAGGTCGAGTACCGAACTGAAGTTACCGAGTGGGTTTGTGGCGAACAACGGTTATGACTCGTTGGATGATCTTATGAACGGAATGATGAAACGGGTATGAGTTTTTTTTCGTCTTTTTGTTTGCTGGAATCTTTTAATTAATGGTAATGGTGGTTAAAATCATCGTCTTAATGGAAATCTGGTTTTAACATAAAAACGTAAATCTATAGTTGGAGGACTAAATTGAATTTCTGAATCTTTGAAGGGCCAAAGGTAAGATTATGTTTGGCAAATTGGCTGATTTGATAATTGTTAGCTGATAAACTAGATGTTGGCTGATAAGGTAACCAATAAACTAGGCATGTTTGACCGATGATAAGCTAAATAATTCATTGGGGGTAAATTGGTCATTTAAGTAGCATGTCCAGTCCTGTCTAATCCTTTCAAGTTTTACCGAATACTGAACAACTGTTTTCTCCTGTCCAGTTTTGTCTTGTTTTGTTCCATCCTTTCTGCGTACCAAATGCACGCTAAAGGTCCCTGATCTTTTTATTGGATTTTCAGTTTGGTCCCTTGAAAATTTGAACGTCCGACATAGGTCCTTCTAGTCTTGTACACATGATTTCGATCTAAAACCACATGATTTTAAAGAGTGATCCATTTTATTTTGTACTTGAGAACTAAATTAAATGTTAAACCGAGATCTTCCATTGCCTTTTCGGCAACTTTTCAGCATTTTGTAAAGCAATTTCTCGGTTTTTTGGACGCAGGAGCAGGACCCGACAATCATGATGGACGGAGAATTCGGATTCGATCCTTATTCTTTCGGGTCATGTATACAGTAATTAGCGGTTGACTCCTAGAGAACGATGATAAAAAAAACGAGAGGCTGCAACGACAAATTAGGTTTATGAAGTGAGAAGTTTGTATCAATATGTAATTTATTTGGCAGGATATTTATTATGTCTAGCTTCTTCAGTGTCATCCTTTTTATCAACTTGTAGCCAGGTTTTCGTATTGTGGGTACGACTGCAAACTCGATTTTTAGATCTTCCTGTTTTTCGATGTTTATGGTTGTTATGCATAGAGGAACTGGTTTTTCTAGTCATTCTTGTTGCATGTTCTTGGTTAGCCCCTTTTTTCTTTCCGGAGTTGAAGTAGTTGAATCTAGGGGATGGTGTACAATGGTTTCTGCATTAGGTACAAGTTATTAAAGCATTAGAATTGTTGATATGCTCTAGGAAGGCTTTGAATGGCCTTTCAAAGGTTATAATCGGTCAAGACCGAAACCAATGAGCGCATGATGAGTAAGATGAAGGACCGGTTACTGCAATGGGTCCTTTGGTTAAATGACCTTCTGATAGTTTCTTTTTAAATCTTTGACTTTCCAATAGGTTTGAAAAAGCCACTGCTTAACAGAAGAATGTCTTTTTATGCACAAATGTCTAGAAACTAATAAAAATCGTTTAGCTAAATAACCTTAGCGTAACTAGCCTTTGAAACGACATTAAAATGTATAACCTTTTGACAAATTTTGAGGTATTCTTGTCTAAAGTGGAGTTATTATGCTCTTTGTTTGGTTGGTTCTCTATCTGTATAAATTGAAAATATTTTTGTTTGGGGAGAGTTTTTGATAGATGGAAGGAGCATGATTTTAATTCAAAGCAATAGGTTTGGAAAAAACTTAGGATTGGAAAAAACTTAGGATTCTACATAAGCTTCTCTAAAAGCTTATTGAATAAGTCACTTTCTGGGGGTGTTTGGATTGCTTTTGAAAACACAATCTATTAGCTTATTTCATTGTGAAAAAGCAAATAAGTTGTTTGAAATGTTTGGAAGAGGTGCTTATTACTTCCCAAAAACTCATTTTTTGGAAAGCCAAATCATTTTTACTTTTTTAGAAAGGCAAATCATTTTAACTTTTTGGAAAAGGAGATAAGCTAATAAGCGCTTATCATCAAACGCAATCCCAAAACACCCCCTCTTAGACACTATCAAACAATCATGTATAGCTGATTGAACAAGTTGTAAGGCTCGTTAAGCTCATTAAACTGCTAACAAATAGACCCTTAGATACAAATGTTTTCAAATTTGACAGAAAAAATGGTGTATTTTGGTGGTTCTTAAGAACCATGTGAAACTGGTGCATATATAAGTATGGTTGATGAGGGGATGTTTGGTCACATAAACTGAGAGTCTATTTCATTATGATGAACAAAAAGCTCTGTAAATCAACATTGTGGTGTATAGAAATAAGTACTACATATCTGAAGTCAATCAAGTTCAATCAGCTGGGCTCTTCTTTCTGCAGCTTTCTTTCTTATGAATATCCCCCATCTTAGTGCAGCCTTAAGCTTGAGCCAACCAACCACCGCCTTCCCAGAACCACGCCCGGGTCCGTGTCCATACACCGGACCCACCTGCGGTTCATGAGGAACCGTTACGTTATAACCGTAAGAACCATTCTCATAAAGACCAAAAGTGGGACCCGTCTCTCCGACCCCAAAGCTCCTCAGTAGCTTCTGCATATCATCAGTTTCCAACATCTCCGAGCTCCTCATCCGGACCTCCTCGGAGAACGAGTCTCCGAACCCATGTGGGCCCGGGCTCGACCAATCTCCCGAAACATCAAAGGTAGATGGCCCAGCGGGCCGGTAACTGGCCAGTGCTGATTGATGGTGGGCGTTTGATGAAACGCCCACCACCGTTGGATCAGAACTTATAAACGGGTATTCGATCAAATTTTGAGCGGGTGGTGCAGGGACGGTTATCGCAGCCAGGACTTTGCCGTCGTATTCCACGACTCTATTCCAGTTCTCGTATGCTCTCTTCACAAGTGAATCTACCGAAATCTGTTTGAGAAATAAAGCCAAAAAGTCTCAAGAAACAGATGAATAAAAAGCGTGAAGCAAGCAGAGCTGAGCTGAGCCATTCAGACCTTCTGATCATGGCTAAGTGATTCCAACGCAACAAACTGACCATCTGCAATCAGACCTCTTAGCTCGTAAATGTGGTTAAAGATAGCACCGGTGGTGTGAGCTAAATCAGCATAGTATACATACAGCTTCCCTCCTAAAACACAAGTCTTGGCATGCTCCACTGTGTTTTCCCACATCCTGTTTGACATCCCACTCCCTAGAATCTGTATTCACAAATGAATTGAGAAAAAGGGTGTGTATGTGAATCATATTTCATATGTAACAAGAACATGAAGAGCTTACGTTTCTGAGTTTTTGTGGATCTTTAACAAGAACGCGAAGGAAATCCTCCACGGTTATGACTTGGGCTTTCATCAATTTCTTATGCAATGCTCCATCCTTAGCTATTCTATCCAATCTCCAAACTTCATCGTGTAAAACCGGTGGGTAATGTTTCTTGTACACTGCATAAGTAACATACATAGTTGTCAGACCAGTAGGGTCAGGTTCAAGGGAAAACCTTACAAAAACAAAAACTGAGGAACACCCTCGTAGCCCTTCATCTGGACCGTATGCACTTGTGCATATAAGTAGTTTGTACTATGCACATGTGCATACAAACCAAAAAAACAACTTAATTTACTTCCATGCACAGGTGCATACGATCCAGATAAAGGGCTATGAAGGTGTTCCTCAGTTTTCCGTTTTTTGAGGTTTTCCCCTGAACCTCCCTCTATATCCCACATAGAGATAGGGTATAGAGGGTAGAGAGGTTGTATTCATGGATTACAAAGATGTCACGCAAAAACGTTAGATATGTGGTTTTCATACATTCTCCTCTATGATCTTTAACCGCAAATGACTCGGTTTTAGCTTCACGAATTCTGATTCCCACACAGTATCCGGAAGTTACCTTCAGACCGAGCCTAAACTTTCTGCTTCGAATCCAGCTTGAATTATCGGTAAAACTAAGATCACCCAGAGTTCCAACTCCTTCATTCAAGGTTACTTGTAGCTCCCCCGTTAGAAGTGGTCTTTTCCCTTCGCGGGCTTTGACTTCATGGCTTTCGAAATGGTCAGCGCTCCAATTTTCATCAAGTTCTTCATTGAAGTCGCCTTCTAGCACCACTACGTTCAGCTTTGCTGATGACTCTGGTCCTGTTTGCACAACGTTGCCCGTGGCTGAATCTAATAAGACGACATGAATAGCTGCTCCTTGCTCTCCCTCCACCTTCCCGCCTGTGAAGAGATGAGGCGGCATCCTCGTTCTGAACTGAAGTTGCAAAACTTTTCCTTCGGAACCTTGTATTCTTGGTGGTGAAGATCTGGTGCATCATAAAACACGGAAAGCTAAAACCAAACAAACCCAGTATAGCAGATAGCCTATCCGAAGGTATATATTTTTTTTGAAGTATATAATATTTATATATGGCAAAACTCACACTAACCCAGATACCATTCGGGATCTGTCTTATGGTATAAAATGTAGGACATACGCTCACAGCTTTGGATAGATCATAAATGGGCTCAAAGTGTTTTTTTCTTTGTATGTCAAGATAAAGGACATAACATCTTACCTTCCAGCAATTTGACCATGCCCAAATCTAGTCAAAGCACGCTCCACTTCTTCGCTTACCTGTTTTTCCAAAATACACAACTTAAATGTTTTGTTGAAATTTCAAATGTGGAAAATACATTAACCATGTACAAGTTGCGCACCGGAATTCCCTTTAGGTACCCTCCCATGAATTCCGGTTTTAAAGGGAATTGATCCGGTGCATATTGGTGCATCTTATCTAGGTGCATCTCATACTAATGTTCGTCCATTTCTCATCCAACGGTTGATAACCACTTCTCACCAAATTTTGCACAGGGATGATCAAATGAGAATGCTAAATATTTAAGAGAATACGAAAACAGCCAAATCATGTGCAAAATCACATGTGATTTTACATTAACGGTCAAAAAGGTGCGCTGCCAACTTTGGCTGCGTCCTCAGGTCGCGGCGTAAGGTCGAGTGAATCACGTGATGTTAGTTTAAAATCACATATGATTCGACCGTTTCTTATTCTCTTGAATAGGTAATGTTTTTCCTTGAACTCGACTCTCTCTCTCTCTCTCTCCCCCTCTCTCTCTCTCTCTCTATATATATATATATATATATATATTGTGGTTTTGGTTTATATTTGTTATGATAAGTGATGAGTACAAAATATACTAGTCTGCTTAAATTAGTCATGAAGCAGGGAAAACATATAGTCTTTCACTTCAAGAATGCAACCTTTATGGCAAAATTAGAGCATGCTTTTGAGTTTTAAAGAGCCAAATAAATTTAGTTTTAACTACAGAATCACAAGTGATATTTTTGTCATATGCAAGAATCGATAACTACAGTAATCTATTACAAAGAAATTTTAAACAACAGAAAATAGATTTAGGTAGAAAAATAAAGACGTTCATCGGAGGTCTTCATGGAAACAACCACTCTACTCCTTAGGGAGTACAAGTCTGCATACATCCCATCCCCAGACCCCACCTCCAGGGGCTCGGTTGGTTTGGTTTAGTTTGTAAACTGTAAATCCTTGAATTACTAGGCTTGAATTTGAAAAAAAAATGGACTGGGTCAAATAGCAGGATCCTTGAGAAAATTAAGGTGTGTTTGGTTGTTAAAAGCTGTTTTTTATTTTCCTAGAAAACGTTTTCAGAAAATGGAGTTGAGTTTTAATTTTCAGTTTTCTATGAAAATTTTAGAAAACGCGTTTGGTTGAACGGTGGAGTTTTCGTTTTCCATTTTGGATAATTAGAATACGCGTTTAGAAAATTTTGGAAAACTAATAAATCAGTTTTCTAATTTACATAGAACTTAGAAAACAGAAAATTTTCATTTTCTTCAAAAACTTTTGGAAACTTAATGAACCAAATGTGTTTTCTAAATTTTCATTTTCTTTGGAAAACCGGAAAGTTTTCCACAACCAAACGCACCCTTAGCTTTATTGATTCTTTAAATTGTTCTCACTTTCATCACGCATTCATTTATCAACACATCTTATCTTCTATAGTATGACTGTGAATACGCGATTCAGTTACAGAAGTAGAACGAAGAACGTTGGATGCAACATATGAAAATTTAGTACAATTTCCACACAGTAATGAACACAAATGACTATGATTCTTTTCATCTTCTACAATTGTTTTATTATGATTATAGGAAGTACTGAAGTAGCATCCTTCTTAGATCTTCTTTGAAAGAAACATAATAACTTGGCCAAAATGTTACAAACATGCAGACTAGGTGAACAGAGTAACATAGATTACACATGTAAAACCTCAATATGTAATAGTACTTTAAAACTTACAATTTTGCGGAAAAGAGGCTCCAAAGATGAGCAAAGTCTTTGCAAACTATCAACTTTGAGAGCTTCCACAATTACACTGTGCAATAAAAAGAAGTGTGAATAGAATATCAGAGTGGATAAACAATGCTTAAAAGATGATGATAGAGGGAACAAAGACATGTATGTATTTTGTACTGAAATGCTCAAAGCATGGTGTTGGTTATAAAGAAGACCGGAAACATAAATTCGATATCTGATAGTCCAATGATGAACTTATTGTGAGTCAATACACTCATAAGATCTATGATGGTTTGCAAACTATACTCTAGCTTTGTCAATAAGCTAAAGTATTAAACCAAACGATCCCAGCATATCCCATCCAGAGGTGGGGTCCAGTGGCGAATCCAAAAAAAATATTTCCTAGTGGGGGCACCTTTAAGGTAGAATAAAGGTTCGCAAAGGTCGTCCAATATGTCTTTAGCCTAATTACACCTTTTCAGGGATTTCTAAAGTTTTTTTGGTTGATTTCAAGAGATTTCTAAGTTTTTTTTTGTCGATTTGAGAACTTCTTCAGTTTTCTGCTTGATTGCGAAAGCTATTTTTTGGTTGATTTCGAGGTCTTTTTTTGGTTGATGGCCCCAGATGAGCAATGACTGGGGAATTGTAACAAAAACTTAAAATATTTCATTTTTAACTAAAAAAAATTCTATTTCTTAACATTGTAGTGGGGGCCCTTCCCACCTCTAACCAGACAGTGGATCCGCCACCGGTGGGGTCTACGGGTGGGATGTACGCAAAGCTGACGTCTACCCAAAAGAACAGAGCATTGCCAATATTTCTAATAATTGCAAGGAAGTGATGCTATTGCATCATTAAGAAATGTATCTCGAATCGGCCAACGGGGAGGGCTATTGGGGGCATTTAACTCTCTATCCTAAAGCACGATCGGCAATTTTTCTTGAATCGGCAAAGAGGATGGATAGGGATTGGAAATCTGCTATCATGATCACTTAGAGGAAGGATGGATACCATTCAAGCTAATAACTTGATGTTATGTTAACCAACAGAAACTTTGGTGCTTGTAGCTCAAAAAGTTCAACACCAATGTTTAAACAAAAAAGCTAGATGATTAATTAAATGAATCATTGCATATATAATAATAGTGTAATCATGTTAACAAAATGATGCATTATGGCTTTATTTTATCAGGATTGGTTCTCACTTCTCACAGACATTTTCACAAACAGTTGGTGATCACTGATCATCATCCCAAAACAAACAACAACCCTTTACAAAACTCATCTTTATAACAAAATAGTTAGCAGAAAACAAACCTTGCTAATCCAGGTATCTTGGGCTTCTTGGATTGAGGCATACCATTATCATCATCAACTTCTTCTTCATCCTCATACCCTCTCTTATTACCTCCTCTTGATCCATCCATATTTCTTTCTAAACACAAATACCAACTTCCCAAAT
Source organism: Centaurea solstitialis (assembly GCA_030169165.1). Classification (NCBI taxonomy): domain Eukaryota; kingdom Viridiplantae; phylum Streptophyta; class Magnoliopsida; order Asterales; family Asteraceae; genus Centaurea; species Centaurea solstitialis. The sequence continues at coordinate 73,268,345 of CM058042.1, read as the reverse complement.
CTTAATTAAACTTATGAAAACAAACAGTTGCAAGAATCTTGAATTTGAATACCCAACTGGAATCAATTGAATACGATCTGAAAGTTTCGATAAGAACAGATGGGAATCTTTTGGGTGAGATGAGATCTATGGGAGATTATTATTGTAATGATTATTGAAAGAAAGAGAGAAAAGAGGTGGGTTTTTAGTCGGTGGATTATATATGAATATTGAATTCATCAAAGTTGAAATCGCGCTTTCTGGTTTGCAACAGGTAAAATTGGAAGTCAACTTTATGTTGGAAGTTGACGGAATTACCCCTGTGTTCAGATGTGATTTTACCTTTTTACCCTTGATGGTTTTTGCATTTGCATGCATGTTACGCCCCCAATTATATATACCATACAATTGTGAGGAAAAGTAGAGAATTGACCTTTAAAGTTGATAAAATTACATACCATGCCATTTTGTTTTCATCCATTTACACCATTGAAAAGGCGGCCGTCATTTTTGTTTTTTTTACACATTTCCCCGTACACACGTATTGCCCTTGAAAATTGCCTCAAAACGATTTTCATCTCTAATCTTTTATGGTTAACTTTTTTCATTCCTATAATTTTTATTTCATTTTCGTCCCTTAATCCAACTTTGTTAAAGTAAGTGGTTAAGTCATCTATTTTGTTTATATTTTTTATTTTAAAATTACATAATTTAGGTTTTTTTACTTTTACTTTCTTTATATATTTTATCAACATATTTTGTTTTATTGATTAATTATAAATTATTATAACTTTAACAAAAACAATAAAATAATTATATACCTCTACAATTACCAATAAAGAGTATTACTATGTCATACAATTTTCGGGAAAAAAATGTAACTCTGGAAATTTTTTAAATTACAAGACTGTCATCATTGTTAAACTAGAAGATTGTCATTGTGGTTAAATTATAAAACTACGATTTTAATTCGTATTGTATAATATTTATAACGATTTTCGTCTCTGCTCTTTAACAATTGTTTTTTTATCCATGTGTCTTTATTTTTATTTCATTTTCATCCATCCATCCAACTTTGTTAAATTAAGTAGTTAACTCATGAAAAAAATGTTTAATTAAATTGCATATTTATTCAATAATAGTAGACCATTATTTGTATTTTGTATTCTCAAATTACATAATTAACATTTTTTACTTTTTACTTTATTTATTTTTTAAATGCATTTTGTTTTATTGATTAATTATAAATTATTGTAAATTTATTAAGAAAAAAATCATGCACCGGTGTGCACCTTCATTCATTCACAACATTTAGTTCTTATTTATTACGATTTTTATTAAATAAAGTTAATAAATAGTCAAATATCGATGACCAAATATACAACTAATAACGTCACCAACCAAATAGATAACTAAAATAATAAATTTATAAGTTAATTTTTTAAAGTTTAGATTAAAATCTCTTAAAACTAATATTTTTATTTAGTGTATCTTATTACTTATGATAAAATCTATTTCAATTTATAACCCGGTACGAAGTCCGGGCTCTTAATACCTAGTGACTTCTATGTGAAGATATCAGGTGTTTGTTTGTTTGTTTGATACAAACAAAATTCAAAAAATTATATAAAAGATATTGTGATGTGAATATTATTGATTTTTAAAATGTATTTAAAAGTCTATGTTTTGAACATATTTATTTTGGTATCCAAATGTTAATATGAGATGAAGGTAAATTCAACATGTTTGAGTAGATACGAGTTTCAAAGTAATTATTTTTTCAATTGATAATGTTTTCAAATATATATGTTGATAATCTTATGAACTTAATAAGATTTGGTTTATTTAATTAGTTAGTGGCGAATTCAAGATATTTGTTGTGATGGGGGCACTTTTAGAATAGATTAAAGGTTGTCGTTCCAAAAAAAAAATAGATTAAAGGTTTGCAAAGTTGTCCAATATATTTTTAGTCTAATTTCACCGTTTCAAAGTATTCTTGATTGATTAATTTAATGGAATTCTAAGATCATCTTAGACAACTTTTCTAAAAAGGAGATTTTGGAATAGTTTTAACTTCGACAAATTTTCTAAAATGGATGAAGTAGAAGAGAGAATGCAAACCTTTTATTTAACTTATTATTAAAAAATAAAACTAATGTTTTTAATATATTTTTAAACATTGTTATATAAAATTCTCTGAAATCCCTTGAAATGCTAGCCACTTCCTTGGGATTTAAAAACCTTATGTTTAAGGGATTTCAAAGGAATCCTAGGATTTCAAATCCGCACAATCCTGCAAACCAAACGCTGGATCGAAATAGATTTCAAATCCATTTCAATTGTCTGTTTGGTTTGCAGGATTGTCCGACTTAAAATCCCTCAAACAAGGATTTCGATATCTCAAGGAGGTGGCTAGGATTTCAAATAATTTCATAGAATTTGTATACAATAATAATTTAAGATATGCTAAAGAAATATGTTTTTTTATAATAAGTTAAATAAAAGGAATTTCAATTTTTTAATAATTTTAATGCTTTTCTTTAATAAAATAAAGGAACTCTAATCCACTCCAAACCAAACACACAACATGATTTTAAATCTAAATCCCTACATAAAATCCATTACATTTTGTTCCCGCAAATTAAACCAGCTCTAAGTGTCTTTGGCGATTTTAAAAGATTTTTCCAAATTTTTTTCGTTGATTTCAAGAGTTTTTTTAAGTTTTGGTTAATTACAAGATACTTTTTTTTGTTGATGGTCCCATACGAAAATTTACTTGGAGAGGGAGGAATTATAGTAGAATTGTAGAAATTTAAGAAAAAAACTTATTGTAGAAATTTAAGAAAAAAACTTAATTTCTATATTTTAATTAGTTTATGTAAGTTAGTAAATGTTAATAATAAAATGATATAGAAAAAGTATAAAATAAAACTTAAAAACTAACTAAAACCTTTTATTTTTGTAATAGTATAATCATTTTGATATATACTTTCTAATGTTATATCTATCTTATAAATATATATATTTTATTATCAGTTAATCAATTACCTAATTAATCAATATATATACAAGATATATAAATTACTTATTGGATAAGTTGGTCATTTTATCTGTTTTGTCCTATTCTTTTATTACTATGTTTGGTTTTATCTTACCAAATGCTGAGCAGTTGTTCTGCATAATTATATTATATTACTAGTTAATGGCCCGTGTAATACACAGACGATTTAAACATATTGTTTTAGTTTCTAATAAGAATTAACATTTGCATTATAAAGTTCACAAATAATTCACCACAAACCAAACGTAGGGGTGGCAGTTTCCGACACGACTCGCCAACCCGACACGACACGACACGAAGATTTCGCGGGTTGGGGTTGGGTTGAGGTTTTCTGACCCTCCAACCCGTCAACCCGCCAACTTGCCAAATTTCGCGGGTTGACCCACCGGGTTGGCGGGTTGACCCTCGAACCCATTTATATTAAAATACCTATTTTATATTTATATATTTAGTTATTATTATATTATAAAAAATAAAAAACTAAAGAAATTACAAATCAAAAATCAATTATGAATTGAAAACTGAAAAGCGGCCAACCAATTAACCCTAACCTAAATCGTCTTCTTCCATTCCAGCCACTCTTGCTTCAGTTTACGACGTTCTCTCTCCCTCTCGCTTCAGTTCTCTCTCCCTTGGTTGTATTTGGTATTTTGGTTGCTTTTGGATGTTGTTTACTTGTTTTATTTGAATTATATAAAGTATGCTTTGACCCGTCAACCCTTTTATGACCCATCAACCCGTCAATGACCCACCAACCCGCCAATGACCCGCCAACCCGCCAACCCTTGACACGACCCACGACACGACCCTTCGTGGGTTGGGTTGAAGAACTCGACACGATTAGTTAAATGGGTTGGGTTGGGTTGAGGTTTTCTGACCCTCCAACCTGCCAACCCGTGACCCGCCAACCCTTAAACCCGCGAATTGTCACCCCTAACCAAACGTAATATCCAATCAACAATATAAATATGACTTAGTTAATTGATAAAAGAAACATTAATTATTTAGTTTAATCATAACCATTTGAGAAATTATATATATAACATTTAAATTGATTTTCTTTCATTTTTTTATTCAAAGCTTTCTTTGAAATTGAGTAAATAGAGAATTATTATTTATTAAAATAATTCTAATTAATCAACGATTTAAATGAAAAAAATTACTCTTACTTTATTATTAAATATTTTAGTCATCTAATAGTTGTTAAAATATCTGAAATTCTTTTGTTGAAAGATTTGGATTTCGTGAATGATTCTAAAACGAGAGGGATTCTGAAATAAATTATATAGTGTTTTTGATTTGTAGGGTTTTAAAAAAATTATTATTTATAAATGATCTATAGAATTAGTAAGATTAAAAGGATGAAATCTTTAAATTTCAAGAACATCAACAATAGCGTTTTAAATAAAATAAACTTTTATTATTTATAAATAATCTATAAAAAAATTTAGATTAAAAATAGGAATCTTTAAATTTCTAGAATATCAACGATAAAATTGTAATAAAATGTAAACAACTTAATTTATATCTATTCTTAATATTTACTAATATAAATAAATTAAAAAAATATTCAATATTATACTCATTTTGAAGGTATGTCGAGACGATTATAAGGGTGTAATTTATAAAAAAGAAAAACAAAAAACTTAAATGGTTTTAATTCATATACATTATTTACCTTAATATGATAAGAATGTAAAGTGAAAATTGAAAAACTAAGGGGTAAAAAATAATTTAATCAAATAATTATAAGGTTAGAAAATGTAAATTATAAAAGGGAAACTAATAATGAGAAATTTTAGGTATGTAAATTTTGGAAAAAAAAATGGAAATAGATTATGACATCATCATTTGATAGGATTTTTTTAATTGACCAATGAAATCACTCAATTTCATTTTGATGACATCAGCAAAAACCTTCTTTTAATATATATATAGATGTCTCGATACCAAACTCACCCTCGTAAATCTACCCTGCAATTAGTTATACATAACTATTTGTAGTATTTGAAGATACAGAAAGAGATTTATTTAGTAAGTTTCTAAGCAATTTTTTCAAAATTTGTCCATCCAAAACTAAAAAAGACGTTTATTCCATCATCAAAAAACCCTCGTAAATACAAAACTTTTCAATTTATACAAATATGTTAATCTAGATATACAATTTTACCTTTATACGACTTAATACAAAACCAACCAAATAACTCTGGCTGTGGTTGGAAATGAGATCAAGAGAAATACTTTCGCTTGAAATATTATACATAAATGACACAAATTATCACCCAGATATATTTTTTATAGTGAGACTATTTATTCATAATATATTGGTTTAAATAATTTTAGTTCTAATAAAAGCCCAGTTCGTTGGGAAAAACAGAAAATAACTTAAAATATATAATAAATAAATAATAAAGATTTACCATTATCACTTACCATATAATAGATGATTGTTGGTAAAAATATATGACGGATAAGCATCTCTTACTCGATAAGAAACAATAAAAGGGCATTTGATTTGATGCGATGGTTTCATGGCATTTGAATTTCGTAAAAGGATTTGAAATTTAGGAGATTTCAGATTTGGATTTAAAAAAGATTTGAAATTTTCGATACTTTTTGATTTGTTCATAGGATTCAAAATAGAAATGAATTCCAATCTCTAAAAATAATTCATAACAATAATATAAAAAATAATTAAAATAATTAAAATATCTTTTTATTATTTGATTATTACAAAACATATGTTTTAATATATACTTCAAGCATTATTACATATAAATCCTATGACATACCTTTTAAATACTAACGGCTTCCGTAGAATTTCAAAATTCCATTTTTGTTGTATTTGAAATTTCCTTCAAACCTAAAAGTGTTTGGTATCGAGACATACTTCAGCAAACGAACCTAAGATTTGATTATTTCTCCTTAATAAATGCTAAAATATCTGTTCTACTCGCACACAATTTTGAAAAATAACTTGATAAAATTTCACATACTTCAATAATTTCACGCAACCCAAAATGGAAATGACCAATGAGTACCCGCTTCACCCAATTCCTAAGCTTCTATGGAACTGGTAATTACAAACAAGAAACACAAAAATGAAATATCCCATTTGTTGAAGGTTCTATTCTAGACGTATACAAACAACTGTAGCCACTGAATTACCAGGGGCTAATGTCTTACAAATATAATTTTTCGGGATTAGTCTGGGCATAGCCCATGACACCCCCTTCTAAAGAAAACAAGAAACACAAAAGAAGTTGCAATCAACTTGTGAATGGTAGGGTTGAACAAAATTACCATAAGTAGTTGCTATAACAATTCACAAGCTTAATAAACATTGAAATCCCGCATTCAAAAATATCCCCGAAAGAATTAATATGCAACGAATGAAGTTATTCATCCTTCCCAACCAAGTTGTCGAGCTCTTCGTTCCCATAACGAAGTTATCTTCTTTTCTTGTCTCATTAACGCCTCGGCTTGCTCTCTCGCTTGTTCGCACGTTTCGGTAGCGGTGTTGCATTTTTCGGCCTCTTTCTGATACTGAGCGGCCACTCTTCTCGCTTCACCAAATGTTATGTTCATATGGCGTATGTGTTCTTCCCCCACCATTTCTTGCAGTTTCAACTCTTCCGATAGTAAATCCACAACATTGCTTCTACCATTTTCACTCTACCTTCACTAATGCGGGATTCAATGTTCCTTTCAGTAACTTAATCATAACACAACCAAATCATTTCAAGTGCCATTAAACCCTTCAAACATAACCTAATCCTCTCAAAAAGAAAGTAAAAAACAAAAATGTTGATCTGAAAAGTGCTGAAATTATGGCTTATGATTATAATAGCTACAGAAGTACAATGAATATCAAATGACAATTTTTGGAATTGTTTGTAATTTTGAGAATGAAAAGGGAAAGATCAAATAACATTTAGAGGTTGATGTTTTGGCCCAAAGTTCAATTTTTGCTTTTGAGCAAAAACAGAAGTTATAACTTCAAAGGTTGGCTTTTATATAATCAGAAATATAGATGGTAACAAACAGTCTCTAAATAATTGATCTGTACAAGTGCTCAATAAATGGTTAATGATTTTATAGCAATTCGGAGTATTGTACAGTCCGAACTGATGTACAAGTTATTGTAGAACATGGTTTGAATTTGTGAGTTTTAAAGTGAAGGACTCAATATAAGCATTATACAAATGGTTGATGGTCTTGTCTCCCAAAGTTCAATTTTGACTTTTGAGTCAAAAAGGCAAAAGTATAATTCGAAGGTTGCATACTAGTTATAATCGAGAATATATAGATGGTCGAAATATATATATAACTTCGTACAAATGTATAAACTTTTGGTGTTTATATTTGTATAAACCCTATGTGATTTTGAACCACTGGAGTCATAAGTTTGACCTTGAAAGTCAAAAGTACCTAAAGTTCTTTCAACATCTACTTGTCCACTCTTTGTTTCTAATCAGCTATCAAGAGTTATCTCAATGATCTAGAATGTAAAAAACAATTAAAGTTCATTTATGTTTGTATAAACCCAATGTGATTTTAAATCATTTTAGTGTTCTTTGAGCTTTTCTTGTAAAAAAGATTGATATCCATAGATTAACTTCATAACAACTTCATAAAAGAAGTTTGTATTCCCTTTGTTTTGTAACGAATAGTGTCACATCTAACCATGATTAAAATCTACTTAACCATATGGAATTGGAAACACGGCCACGTACCTGTGATTGAAAGATTGGCCAAGCCTGCAATAAATAACAAAGAAACAAATATTAATAGTTGAACTTCAGTTTAAAGATTTTCACTCTAAGTTACGGTAAGGATGAATGAATAACGAGCCTGGCAGCTTGGGTCATCTAGGTATATAACCTTAAATGAGATTTTAACTAAATCCATGACCTCCTGATCTATTAAGGAAAAAAAATGGATTCATGCTCATTAGAAGATCATTGATCTAATTAAAATCAACTTTAATGTTATATACCTAAATGTACCACCAAGGGGAAGGGGGCTTTCTATGCTTTTTTGAATTTAAAAAGATGCAATACTACGGTAAAATTCCAAATAGAGTAGGGTCTGGGGAGGGTAAAAATGTATGCAATAGACGTTCACAGTAAAACCATTGTTAAGGTTATCTTCACAATGTTTTGCTGTGAAGGTTTAGTGTTATTTGTGTGGTTTCACTGGTCTAATGAAAACAGTTTAGTCTCACATGATCTCAAGTCTAAGTAGAGAGATTATACTATAATTGGGAAAGCAACCATGTTTATAAGGTTCTTTGAATAAATAACTTAAGTGGGTTTTCAATTAAGAGCACAACTTTCTAAAATCATTTATTTGAGCTCAACTACATTCATATGACCTGTCCTGATTCAAAACAATCTGCTCCATAAAAACTTAGAAATAGGTTAGATTTTTAATCAACTACCAAATTGAGTTAAAGTTTGCCATTTTTTTTTTACAAATTCTAGCTTTCTACCAAGAGATCAAACAATCATATTAGTTACAACATAATTTTAACCCACAAAAAAACAGAGATCAATTCAATTCACAGAAAACCAATCTAATCAAACAAGAAAACAGTGAAGATCAGATCAAAACATCAAAATTGGGGAGCTTTTGCATCAAAAAAAAAAAAAAAAAAAGTATAAAAAGAAAAGGGGGTTTCTTCAATTCTCCTAATTATTGAGATAACATGAAACAAATGAAGAATTGGGTATTATGCAATAGTAATTTTATTTCATATAATAAAAGAAGCCCAAATGAAATATGATGAAAGAAATTGATTGATTACCAGGAGCAAGGTTGAGAAGGGAGAGAGGAGGAGGGCAATCACAGATGCAAGGAGAACAAGATGAAATTGAAGAAGTTGGTTTGAAATTGAAACCCTTTTTAAGCCTCCAATAAAGAGCTGGACCAGATACACACAGTGCTGAAATCACTGCAAAGATCACCAGACAACATCTTAAACAAGATCCAGATCTCCTACTCATCTCTTCTTCTTCTTCTTCTTCTTCTTAATATTATTATAGATCTATATAATTTCTCTAATATGTGTGTGAATAGAATAGCTCTAGCTATTATTATGTGAACTCGCTCTCTAATGGAGGAATAGGAGTGCGAATTGAATTGGTAGTTGAAGATTTGGGATTGGTTGTCTAAAATCTTGTTATGGAATGGATGCGTATTTTCTTTTACACGGGTTATCACCGACAAATGGATCCGACCCGACCCAATGAAATATTCAAACCAATAATAACTAACACATGATTTTTGTTTTTAGTTTTCTTTTTTTTGAAAAAAAAATAAGTATTTTTTTGGACAAGGTTAGATATATAGGCTTTGCCTAAACTACATCCGGGACAAATTTGGAAATTAAATTTCGGTTGTCTGAGACTAACCTTAGTCATAGGATGTTAACGTTTGGACTTGAATCTGAATGGATGGGATATCCTACCCAAAAAAAATAAATAAAAAATTAAGTAATTTTTTTAAAAGGGTATATGAAGCTTTGTCCCAACTAATCCCAATAAGGTTCACTGATAGCTAAGCATGCTACCCTAAGTTAATTCTCAGTGACTACAATTTAGAAGAACCTATATTCGAACATGAGATAGAAGAGTTAACAAGTTACTTCCCACACAGGCTTTAACCAATACGCCATAGCCTCATGGTTAAAAAAAAATTAAGTACTTGTTGGGTGTTGAAATTTGATTTTATTGATTCAAACACTATTCAGTTATATTCTGTAGAGAATTTAATGAATTTGGAATGTAAAGTTAGGGGTGTAAAAGAACACCTAAGGAGTTAAGGAAATTGTCGAGTCGTTCCGTTTAATCTAAAAATTAGACTGATTAAACGAACTCGATTTAATGAGGTTTGAGGGTTGGTAATATGATACATCCATGTTAAATCGAATCTACTCACTAAACCTGACAAAGTTATGAAAAATTGAAAAAATTCATATTCTATTAATTAGAGTAAATTACGGATTTGGTCTTTTTAACTTCATTTATTACATAAGAAATCTCTAGAGTTTCTTATGGATTTGGTCCTCCATCATAACGATCGTATATTTATCCGTTAAGTGTGAGGGTAAGTTAGTTTTTTTAGTTTTTATTTTATTTTACCATTTTCTTATGGCTGACGTCGTATACAAGGTGGAGGGTTCAGATGTAAGTTTGAGGTTAAAAGGATCCCCAAACACCAAATCACATCCAGATTTGCGAGCTCTTTTATTGTCCCCTCTTTTCTCTCCCCGTCGGTAATGAAATCAAACCCAGAAAAAAACCCTCACCTGCTTTCTCCATGGATACAACTGATTATGATATGGATTTGCTTCTTTATCTCTCTACTTGCCTAGTTTTTCTATGTGGATTTGAAATTTGGGTTTTGATTTAAAGTTTCATTTTATTGTTGATTTAGGATTGTTCAAGGTTTGATTTTGGATTTTCTTTTTTAAAAAGTTTGATAAAATTGTATAACATTGTGATATATGTTAAATTTTGTGTTTTTTTAGTAGTTGTATTCTTAAATGTACATGGTGTTCTTTGTCCTCGTGTATTTGAAGAAGATGAAGATTCAACAAAAACACATATATTTGATTAAAAATGATTAAATAAAGCAAACTAGGTAAAAGGACAAATTTATCCTTGTATTTAATTGACATAATGGATGGTCGTTTGCATAAAGGACCAAATCCGTAACAAACTGCATATGTAAAGGTTTTTATATAATAAATGCAGTTAAAAAACCAAATTCAAAATTTCACACATACCTTAAGGACGATATTTGTAATACTCTATTAGTTATTAAAAATCTTTTAACACACACAAGCATCTAGTTTATTAAATGACAATTTGTTTTTTTTTAACGGCAAAAAGGAGGGCAAGGCGAAGCTTCGCATGGCCATCACCCTCACCAAACCAACCTGAAAAGAAAAATGACAATTTGTTAACAATTCTTACCGATCCAATACTCTAATGTGTCTAACTTTCGGCTTTTACCAAGTTCAAAGTTAAAGCAATGATGAAATTGAAGAAGTTGAAAAATGTTGTTATTGATTGACAGTACCACTTTAATTCAACGTGCTTATCATAAAATTCAATTTAGGAGGCCCGATACTAAAGTTGATACACGAGTTTTGTCTAGTTTTTACTATAAAAATACTTCCACTACATACCTACTCAAACCCATTTCATCTCCATCTCCATCTACAATGCCTTCCACACCTTTTGCAAAAGAACCCATATCATGGCTCGTCCTCATCTCCATCTAAAGTGTCATCGTCATCTTTTACTTTGCTTGGAGACAAAGGTACCTCCAGAGAAAAAAAAACGTATCTCAAATTAGCAATTTCACATCCAAAATAAGGCAAAATAATACATTAAAGAAAAACCCATCTCAAACAAGCAACACTGAGAGGAGATGAGAGGACAACGATGATATGCTCCTGCGAGATGTTTCGCGGAGATGCTCTGACAAGAGGGTGGGAGGTTCTGTGCGATGGGGACTCCAAGACAAGAAAAGAAAAGAATGAGTATTGATGGAAAGATGATGCCTGTCTACATAAAGGATACTCTCTAAAGCTTAGCGATCAAGTGACTACATTTTTTAGTAAGCAACTACCAAACACATGTATACCACTACCAAACACATATGTATATAGCTGAGTGGAAAAACTCAAGACCCCATTTAGCTCCTTAAGCCACTACAAAACACACTCTTAATAAAAAACTAACCGAACAATCCCTTAATACCAAATACTTACAACTTCAATAATATTTAATATTAGGTAAATATAGAATCACATAACAGTTACAAACATTAAAATAAATACTAACAAAAAATTTCTATTTTAGATAGCTTATGTATTATTAGAGATGAGTAAAAAAAGGATCGGGTTGGGCCTTAACCGGGTCTATATAATACCCCCGATAAATGGTTCTAGGCCGGGTCGGGCCTTGAGTAAAATTGGGGGAATCGGTCTACTTGTAAATAGCCTGATTATTGGAACCAGGTTTTTTACCGGGCCTCGGCATAACCGATTTTTTTGTAACAAAAATACGAGATTGCGAGAATTGTGAACGTTTTTTGTGTTTTGTAATGAGAATAACTTCCAAATAGAAATAACTTAAGTGTAGGAACTTTCATGTAGGAACGATGAATATGATAACGATATTGCAAGAATTATGAACATTTTTTTGTGTTTTTAGTGTTTTGGAAGTTGATCTCTAACCACAAACTCAAACTACTTATTTATACCAATCTAATGGAAATAAACACTAAAACAACAACTTTAATTTTGAAAAAAGAAACAACTATATATTTGAAGTTTTAAGAAATTACGAAATTGCCACTAACCCGGACCTTAACCGGTGCTTGAACTGGGCTAATCAATAATTGGGTTCTCAAATGAACCAAAATGTGTAACCGGTCCCTAACTGTCGGGCCTTCACTAGGCTTGTCATAACCGGTCCCCGATCAGTCCCGGTTCAGTTAACCGCCGATTGTTGTCTCGGACCGGGCATTTTGCCCACCTCAATGTACACTTACTCAAAACAAACAGGTATAATAATCAATTTATATAATCTATAATTAATATAAGTTTTAGGTAAACAATGTTTCCGGTTTGTAATTATTTGAATCAGATCACTTATTCCAATCAAACCTCTTAATTTTATCCATACTTACCCAAAAAAATTAGTCGTCAGAGACGCTTATGTATTTGAAAATCAAGGTATACCGAGAAATCATACCATATAGCTTTTTAATAACTATAGGCATTGGGCTAGCTTTCAAGCAAGCATCTTGACTAACACATAAATAGGTGTTTTTATAGTGATACATATAACGCGGGCATAACAACATAGAGAAGTTTTGTTCAAAATATATGTTATATAATAATAATAAGAGTTAATTACATATTTGGTCCCTGTGGTTTACACGAGATTACGATGGAGGTCCCTAAACCCTAATTTTCATGCCTACGGTCCTTGTGGTTTGCATTTCGTTACGATGGTGGTCCCTTGCCCTAACTTCTGTTAAATTCAGCTGTTAAAAAACGGGTAAATGACGAAAATACCCCTAAATATATATCTACCACTCCCTTCCCCTCCCCCCCTCTTCCCAACCCGAAACCCACACCCCAAACCCAAGATGCATCATCAGCCTCCCATCGCCGGCCACCTCTACCGCCGCCGTCGCCGCCTGCACAACCCACCGCCGTCGTCGTCGCCGCCTGCACAACCCACCGCCACCGTCGTCCCCGCCTGCATAACCCACCACCACCGTCGTCGCTTGCAGAATCTGGCTCCCGTCGCTTGCAGAATCCGGCTACCGCCATCGTCGACCTGCAGAACCCCCCGCCTCCCGTCGCTTGCAGAATCCGTCGAGATCCGTCGCTTGCAGAATCCGGCCATCCGTCGCTTGCTGGAATGAACGCAAATCGAGATCCGTCGCTTGCAGAATCCGGCCGCCTTGTCTAGGGTTCCACCGCCGTCGTGTCTAGGGTTCCATCGAGTAGCCGCCGTCGTGGATGCGGTGGTGGTGCAGAAACCCGCCGCCGCCGTCGTGGATGCGGTGGTGGTTCACGATTCGTCACAGATCTGTCGTTCCGGCTCATTCACCATCTCCACCGCCTTCCGGCCACTCTCTCGTTCCAGATCCGTCGTAAACACCATCTCCCTTCTGGCTGACGACCACCCCGCAGGAATCAACGGCGTGGGAGGACGAATTGTGGTGGTTATGAGGCCGGCCATTCACCGCCGCGTTGGGGAAATGCTTCTTCTTGTTCGATTTGGGTTTTTGGTTAGGGTTAGGGTTCAGATTATGACTATGGTGGTGGTTGTGGGTGTTGTTTATGGTGGTTGTGGGTGAAGATGGTGGTGGTTGTGGGTGTTGGTGGTGGTTGTGGGTGAAGATGGTGGTGGTTGTGGGTGTTGTTTATGGTGGTTGTGGGTGAAGATGGTGGTGGTTGTGGGTGAAGAGGGTGGTGGTTGTGGGTGTTGTTTTATGGTGGTTGTGGGTGAAGGTGGTGGTGATTGTGGTGTTGGTGGTGGTATTAGGATGAAGATGGTGGTGGTTGTGGTGTTGGTGGTGGTATTAAGATGAAGATGGTGGTGGTGGTGGTGGGAGTTGGTGGTGGTGGAAGTTGGTGGCATTAGGGTGTGTTAGGGAAGAAGACAAAGAAAAATTAAAAGAAAATAAAAAGAAAATTTGAAAAGACCAAAATACCCCTGCCTTAACGGCTGTTTTTAACGGAGGGACCACCATCGTAACGAAATGCAAACCACAAGGACCGTAGGCATGAAAATTAGGGTTTAGGGACCTTCATCGTAATTTCGTGTAAACCACAGGGACCAAATATGTAATTTACTCTATATAATAATAATAAATGTATTAGTGACAGCTGGATGTTGTTTTTGCGACATAATATTAACAAGTAAAAGGTCGGTAGCCATTGTTGTTATATGATCAAGCTTTCAAAATCCGATCTTCAAAACGCTTTTCTGATTGTCTGATAAACCAAAAACGTCAAGAAAATTTCTTCGATCGCAAGGGTAATAAATAACATACATAATGCACTACACTCAGTATCATCGATTTCCTTTTATCAATTTCGCCAAGAATCATCAACAATTTAATTATGGATCGAAAACCTAATATTGATTGCATTTTTTTCACTCTCTTGTTTGATAGATAGATTGAATAGGAAGGATGAAGATCACGGCGTTACTTGTTCTGAAATGCCATCCGATTCCAGACGGTTCGGATCCGGTGATCCTAGCCAATGCAACGGATGTTAACCATTTTGGATACTTCCAGAGGGTCACCGTTAAGCAGTTCATCGTCTTCGTTGGTCGGACCGTCGCCAAACGCACCCCGCCTAACCAACGCCATACCGTCCAACACGAAGGTTATCGGTTTCCCCTTTGGATATACATCTTGGTTTGAATTCATGTATTGAAATGAATCATCTATTGATTCATTTGGGTTTTCATGAGTTTTTCCAGATAGAATTGAGTTTGAATTCATTATTCAATTTGTGGAAAAAGGATTAAAATGATTCATGTATGTATTAAGAGGCTGTTTGGTTGTGTGTTTTAAATAGCATATTGACTTATTGGCTTCTCAAAAAGCCAATAATAAAGTGCTTTTCAAAGTGCTTTCTGACAAGAAATAAAACGCATGTTTTAAAAAGTTATTGATCAGTGACTTTTTGAGAACGAAAAGTGCTTTTTGTTGCTAAATGACATAAATACCCCTCATTCTAACCTAAAAGTGCTTTTTGAAAAGTGTTTTTTTGTCCTTTTTGGTCATTTTGTATATGTATAAGCTAAGCCAAACACTTTTTAAAAAACAACTTATTGACTTATATTGGCTTTTAGCACCACAAAAGTAAATCCGAACACCTTTTAAAAAAACTCATTTTCCCACCACCATAAGCCAATAAGCACTTTTGGACACCAAAAAGCACTCCCAAACTCCCTCTAAGAATTTTTGCAGAAGTTGAGTGTAGAATGCTCATCCTAGCTAATTGTATTTATTTTCTTGGTGATAGAGTATAAAGTGCATTCATATAACAGAAATGGTCTATGCGTTTGTGGGATTCATGGATGATCACTATCCGGTTAGAAGTGCATTCTCTGTGCTGAACCAGGTAACACCTAATGTTATCAAAAACTAAAAGAAGCATGAATCATAAAATGTATTACTTACTTAATCGTGTTGAGGATGTCGCTCTCCTTTCGAAAGATCAAAGAGCACACAAAACAAAATGTTGACATTTTAGAGATGCTCAAAATTGTCGTTTGACGAAGGTCTAAAGATTATAGTCTGCTAGAAAAGAAACTTGTTTATGAAAGAGGTAAATGCAAGAAATCGATCTGTAATTAGTCGTAATGACATCAAAACGAGAGATATAGAGTAAAGAGTTGTTGGTCCGATTTCAACAAGAAACAAGGTTTAGATCATGAGAAATCAAAAGGTCGGCCATTTTATTGAAACGAGAACTCACAACGTACAAGGGATTCTCTTAAAACCTAAACACACAAAATTTTAATCGACTCTCATAATGAATCCTAATCCCGAAGACTCCTTTATACAGTAGGTGTCTGTTACAAAATAAGCTCAAGCTCAAAAGCCCAAACATGATAGTGCCACTTAGGAATTGAGGTTTGGGTATCAAAGCACCCCAATAATAGTGCGTTTGGTATGCAGTACAGGATGGGACAAGACAGTACAAAAACTTGTTATCCATGTTTGGTGCAGGACAAAACCTGAGTGCGTTTGGTGCGTGCATATTTTTGTCCCACCAAAATAAGTGGAACAAGATGATCAGACAAGATTAGTAAATGACTAACACCCAATGGCGGATCCAAGATTTTTTTCTAGTGGGGCACCTTTAAGGTAGATTAAAGGTTAGCAAAGTTCTCTGCTAAGTTTTTTACTTTTTAGTCTAATTCCACGGTTTCCAAGAATTTTGTAGTTTTTTTTATTGATTTCAAGGGATTTCTTAGTTTTTTAATCGATTTTGAGGGACTTTTTTGTTTTTTTGATTGATTTCTAGAGGTTTTTTGGTTGATTTCAAGCTGATTTTTTGGTTGATGGGGGCCAGACGAGAAATCACTGAATGGAAACAGTGGTAAAAGCTCTAAAAAAATTGATTTTTACAAAAGATTTTTTTTATTTCTAGTGGCTATCCCCCCATAACCACAAGTGTGCATCTGCCCCTGCTAATACCCATATCAAATTAAAACCCTTAAACTTCAACAGTTCTTTCACCTGTCGAGTCCTGTCTAGTTCAATCCCATCCAGTCCTATCTGTGTACCGCACAAGAAACAAGTCTAATCACGGACGCAAATGAAAGGCCACTTTAACCTGCTTTAGGGTGGGGGAGGTTGATAGGTAGTTTCCTCATTGTGGAAATAAAAGGAATTCTCATTGGAGTTCAAATTTCAATCCATGCCTTGTAATTTTATATGATGGTAAATGTTGACTAGGTAATAGATGAATATCAAAAGAAGTATGGTGAGTCATGGAAGACCATACAAGCAGATGCTACAGGTCAATGGCCTTATCTTAATGATGCTTTAACCAGGTTTCAGGTACCCTCCATCCCCACTTTTAGCCTCAGTGCTGTTCTACACTTTATGCAATCACTTATATCATCTTCATTCTTTTCCAACCATACAGGATCCTGCTGAGGCTGACAAGCTGCTGAAAATTCAGAGGGAGTTGGATGAAACCAAAATTATCCTTGTAAGCATCAATTTCTTATCCAGCTTCGTTTATTCAAATCGCCTGCCATAGTCGCATATGTACTAATCTTTCTTCATTTAACATTTTGCTTACCAAACGCCCCCTAAGTGAATGCAATAAATCTTACCATCAACTATGCTCCTACTCATGCTATTCTATATTTGATCACACCCCATACCCCGAGTGCTATTAAGTGGGTAGAAAATAGTTCAAATGTGAACTCATCTTTCATTGTGAACGTGAGGACCACTAAAATTGCGCCACGTGGCATATTCAGTCTGAATATTCATGTATTATTCAAACTGAATAACATTGCATTCAGTGTTATTCAAAATGAATAACACTGAATGCAGTGTTATTTAGTTTGAATAATACATGAATGTTCAAATTGAATATGACACGTGGCGCGCTCTCGGCTATCCTCACGTTCACAATGAAAGATGAATTCACATTTGAACCTGACCCTATAGTCAGGTTCAAATGGAAACTCAAATTTGATTGCAAATGTGAGGACGACTGAGAGCGTACCATGTATCCTATTCGGCTCATATTTAGTCTGAATAATACATGACTATTCAGACTTAATATTATGCATTATTTAAGGTGAATAATACTGTGTTCAGACTGAATAATACAAGATTCAATATTATTTTAGTATGAATACAGTATTATTCACCTTGAATAATGCATAATATTCAGTCTAAAATCTTATATTATTCAGTCTGAATATGCCACGTGGCACTCTTTTAGCTGTCCTTTCGTTCACAATGAAAAATGAGTTTCCATTTGAACTTTCCTCTCTCTCTATATTATATATATATATGGTGCATGTGTGATGATGTTAGTGTAAGTAATTCTTGTTCACAGCATAAAACCATTGATAGCGTCCTTGAAAGAGGCGAAAAGCTGGACAGCTTAGTCGAGAAGAGTTCAGATCTCAGTGCAGCTTCACAGGTGCACCTTCTTTCATCAAAAAAGCGATGTTTCGTTGGAATTATCTTTGGAAGATATCGTATAAAGATTATTAACAGAAATCTATTGTTTGATTGTGAAACAGATGTTCTACAAGCAGGCAAAAAAATCCAATCAATGTTGTACTATTTTGTGAATGCCAGTTGCAGGTTCTCCTTCCTTCCTTCCATGGTTATTATCAAGTATAATTCTTGGAGGTTATCAACTTTTGGGATGTAAATCTCCCCAGGCTTTTCCTTCTCATGTATCTAATTCACTTCCTATTGTTATTTAGAATGCTATCTTGTAACTAAAACAAGATTTATCACACACAACAGAAACAAGTGATCAAACATCATGTCATAATGTTAAATACATTTCTAAGGTTTTCAATCCTTGTAGGCTATTCAATTATCTTGTTACTTGTTTCTATACACTGAGGGGGTGTTTGGTTAGAGGTATTGGGACAGTAATCAATGGGCATGATAATAAATCAAAACTTTTATTAAGTTAATCTACTTTTTCATTCTCATTTACATTTTACCAAATCAAAACATTAATATTGAGGCAAGAATGCTTATAAATCAAAGCTTTTACTTAATTAAGTCAATGTTTAATTGTTTTTATTATTTTATTTATACAACTAACAACGATAGAGTAAATTATGTTTTGTATCCCCCATGATATGTTAAAAATTATGAATTTCATTCTTGTGGTTTTGAAATCTTAGTTTTCCAGCATATAGTTTACAATGTGTTTATATTTTAGTCCCTAAGTCTAATTACTACTTTCAAATAAGAGGAATAAAATAAAACTCTATAAGGATGAAAAAGAAATCAATTTGAAATCATAAATATGAAAATAGTAATGAATTATAAACTACGAGGACAAATAGAAACTTTGAAACTATAGGGATGAAAATATAAATTTTCAACAAACTAGAGTACATAAAAAGTAAATATTTTTCTATCTAATAAGTATGGATGTAGTTAATAAATCTATATATATATAAAAGGAGGATGTTGGGTGTATGATGTGGCATTCTATCTATTGAGTATTTGCCCAAAAGAATTTTCTCCTTTTTTTGAGTTTTTTAAATATCAATTAAGCTAAATACTATTTTACCCTTAAATATAAATTTCATGTTTTATTATAAGAAGGACAATTTGGTAATTTAACTTAACAATTAAATTGTCTTTAACTTTCATATTATTTAACTTTTAAAAACATTTACTCTACCCTTTTCACCTTCTCATATCCTTATACTATTTGATAATTTTACTTATAATTAATTAGCCTTAACTTCCACATTATTTAAATTCTTAAAGACATTTATTTTAGCCTCTTCATATTCACATTTATTAATTGAAAGAAAACCTACAACATAATCATCTATAAATTACAACCTATACTCCACCAAAATGTAATTAACAACTTTTTGTTCTATGTTATACTATTGTGTTCCTATTTTGTTTGTTGTTTCTATTTTTTATAATTCATAACTTCAAGGTAGGTTAACACTTTTTATGATTATTTTATGATTTTCGTAAGTTATATATTGTTTATGTGTTCATATATGCATGTTAATCAATATTATTATATTTTTCTATAAAAATCTATATCTATATATATATAAAAGAAGGATGTTGGGTGTATGATGTGGCATTCTATCTATTGAGTATTTGCCCAAAAGAATTTTCTCCTTTTTTTAAGTTTTTTAAATATCAATTAAGCTAAAGACTATTCTACCCTTAAATATAAATTCCATGTTTTATTATAAGAAGGACAATTTGGTAATTTAACTTAACAATTAAATTGTCTTTAACTTTCATATTATTTAACTTTTAAAAACATTTACTCTACCCTTTTCAACTTCTCATACTCTTATACTATTTGATAATTTTACTTATAATTTAATTAGCCTTAACTTCCACATTATTTAAATTCTTAAAGACATTTATTTTAGCCTCTTCATATTCACATTTATTATTTGAAAGAAAAGCTACAATATAATCATCTATAAATTACAACCTATACTCCACCAAAATGTAATTAACAACTTTTTGCTCTATGTTATACTATTGTGTTACTATTTTGTTTGTTGTTTCTATTTTTTATAATTCATATCCCATCAACATTGTTGCTCAATCTTCGTATAACTTCAAGGTAGGTTAACACTTTTTATGATTATTTTATGATTTTCGTAAGTTATATATTGTTTATGTGTTCATATATGCATGTTAATCAATATTATTATATTTTTCTATAAAAAATTTCCATATAATTTTTATACGTTTTTGTGTATATTTTGTATTGTTTTTATAAAAGTTTTTTGTTTTTCTATTTTTGAAACTTATTCCAATTGTTATATTTGTTCTCCTTCATGCTTCCTAATTGATATTTATGTACTATAACATTTTTCAATCAAAATTCAAATAATGTTTTTGATTTGTGTATATTATAATCGATTGTTAATAAGTTTTTGAGTTTTATTTGGAATTTCTTAACAATTGTTATTTTTTTCTCTTTCATGTTTTCCACTTGATATTTTATGTTGTACGAGTGTTTTATGTAGGGTTTTTTCTCAATTTGTTTTGCTTATATTGTTGTAGTTTCCTAGAAAAGAAATTGTTGACAACAATCGAACTCCAAATAATAACATTTGGTTTTTTTAGTCTTTCTTTTAGTTGTGATTCTTTTCTAAATCTTTTATGTTTTCATAAGAGTGTTATGTAAATAATATGACTAAGATCATAAGATAATATTGACGTAATTAATCATCATCTTAAATTTTTTATTTAACTTATAAATTTTTTTATTGTAAAAAAGACACATATAATAATGTATTCAAGTACATCTCATGTGAATAGAAGTATATATATATATATATATGATGTAAAATAAAAGAATAAAAAAATTTATGGTATATATTGATATGTATTATATATATATTCCAATAACTTTAAATATTTAATTTTCAATTAATATACAAAGTCTGAACCAACTTATTATTATTATTACTAGAGTTAATTACATTTTTGGTCCCTGTGGTTTGGTGATTTTAACACTCTGAGTTCATTTTCAAAATAATTATGGATTTGGCACCTGTGGTATGCATTTTCTAACACTTTGGGTCCACAAGTGTTAAATCCGTTAAGTTTTTCTGTTAAAAGAATTTCGTACAAGGGTATTTTGGTCTTTTTACTTATTTTTTTTTCAATTAAAACCACAAGGACCAAAGATGTAACTTACTTTATTATATTTTAATAAAAAATACAAAATAACATCTTTAAAATAGTATATATATATATATGTATATGTATGTACATATATATCTGAATATATGCGCCGTCCAAGACCACCGCCGGAGACCTGCGCCATCCAAGACCACCGCCGTCGGAAACATGCGCCGCCGGAGACCACCGCCACCTACCACCACTCCCTTCGGCCGTCACCACCTACCATCTCCCCCTTCGCGATCACCACCACCAATATATGCACCCCTCCTTCTTCTTCCCCCAACCACCGGCCAGCACAACTCCGACCACTATCGCCACACCTTCGACTAACGCCACCAGCAACCCCCACCGCCTCTGACCACCCATCACAACCACCATCCACCATTTTTAGTTACAACAAAAAAGAAAAACCCTAAATTAATAGACCATCATTTGGAGGGATTCAAGCAAAATTAGAAAGACATTGGATGGATTCCAGCAAAATCTCGGGGGGTCCATCTTCTAGTTATATATAAAAAGAGTTTACATGTGTTCTTTCTCCCATATATATTCAGTTTACAAATCTAGGTAAGTGTACACAAGAACTTGCTTTTATTTACAAAAATAACATTATGTTGAATTTTATATTATCTATCGCATATTGTATTCACCAAGAACATGTAAATGTATCATTATAGTAATATTGCATACATTAATTTTGTCTTTATAATATATTAAATATAGATTAGCAATATAGTCATTTTATACAATTTTTTTTAGTAAAACCGCTTTTTATATTATTTTAGTGTGAAGTTTGATTACCGCACAACGTGCGGTAGCAAACACTAGTTTATCCATAAATGCTTACGAGGATATGCATTTAACAAACGACCCTTAATGCATCCACAATGGAGATTCTTTCTAAGGTTCTTCATGGGGTTTTTACAAGAAGCTCCATTGTGAGACATATTTTCTTGCCTAGTCACATGTTTTTATTGGACCCGGGTGCTTGAACAAGCAATAGTTTCCTTTTCTGTTATATAATAATTTACATAAATAAAAATCATATTATAAATAAGAAAAGGGAAATGAGATTTTTATAAGAACCTTCATTGTAGAGTTTTAAGAAGATTCTTGGTTTATTAAGATGACAATGACGTGGTAGTAAAAATATATGGTAAGTAAGGTTTTTAAAGTTTCCACCGTCGTGGATACTCTTAGTTTCATTAAAAAGCAAACAATTTCATTAAAACAGAATTGCTTCAAATTTATTACTTATTATCATTCCATTAATGTATGACTGGTTTTAGTTTAAGAGTTCTCTATACAAAGATCTTACTATAGGATCTTTTGGGACAAAACAATGTAATTTCAATCAATTTTCTATATATTTTGAAAACAAAGCTTTAGAACCACAGTTAATTAAGAATCCATAGATTAAGATATATGTCTCTTTGAATTTTATGTTTTTAACAAAATTTATTTGAAAATTCTGTTTCATAAAGTAAGTCAATATTAGATACTAAAACAAATATTATTTAAACTATTACTTAAACATTAATTACAAAAAAACATTGCCAAAAAAAGTATATTTTTTCAAGCTTCAGTTTTAATATAGACGTTGGTTTGTTTGGCAAGCATAAGCTAGCTTATAAGCTAGTCCATCCAAACATGTACCAGGAAGCTAGCTTATCAGCTAGCTTATAAGCTAGCTTTTTGAAACGCTACTTTGAGTAGCTTATGAGTAGCTTATTGTAGCTTTTTCCAATTATACCCTTATTAATATTAATTATTAAATTCAAATATAGCCCTTTTGGTCATTTTACATACTCATAAGCTAGTTTTTGCCAAACATAATTTGTTCAACAGCTAGCTTATCAGCTACTAGCAAGTTTATCAATCAATAGCTAGCTTATTAGCTATCCGCTAGCTTATCAGCTACCAGCTAGCTTATAAGCTACGCTTGCCAAACATAGCCGTTATCTTCATAAAAGTATATTTTTTCTTTGAGTAAATTACATATTTGGTCCCTGTGGTTTGGTGGTTTTAACACTCTGGGTCCCTAAATTGAAATAATTATGGCTTGGGTCCCTGTGGTATGCGTTTTATAACGCGTTTGGTCCCTCTGGGTCACGCCGTCAATATAAGAGCCGTTAGGCCCATCATGTGCACGACACATGATGGGCATTTTAGTCATTTCACTTATTTTTTTGATTTCAATTAAAATAACAAGGACCAAATATGTAATTAACCCTATTCTATATTAATAACAAATAAAAAAAACAAAATAAAACAAAAAAAGATCAATTTCATTTAATGCTCTCCTGCAGACCAATCATTCATCTTCACCATCCTCATCCTCCCACCATCCTAATCCTCCCACCACCCTCATCCTCCCACCACCCTCATCCTCCACCACCACCACCACCGTCGCCGCCGGCGGTTTCCCTTGCCATCACCGCCGTCGCCGGTTTCCCCTGCCACATCCGCCGATTTCGCCCGCCAGTCACCACCACCATTCACCACCACTTCCCTAATTCCCCACCACCCACTACCTACCACCACCAACCTGTAGTCGCCACCACCACCACAAACCAGCAGCCACCAGCGCCACCACCACCAACCTGCCGGCACCGCCACCCACCCCCACCAACCTGCCGCCACCCACCACCACCAACCTGCCGCCACCACGAAAAACTTTATATACCCAAAAAAAAAGAAGGAAAAGAAAACCAATCTTAAGTTTAAGAACTCTAAATCAAGAACCCCAAATCAATCCTAAATCAAGAACCCTAAATCAACCCAAAATAAAAAACCCAAATCAATGACCCCATCAAGAACCCCCATCGATGGATCTGTGATTGGTCTACAGATCAATGGTGTTCGCCGATGGTGCTTTCCGATTTGGAGGTGAGCGGTGGTGGTCATGAATCTGTTCACCGGAGATGACAAAAGAGGGATATGGGGCGAAGAGGTGGGTAACAGTGGTGATGTTAACGTGGTGGGGGAGGGTTCCGTCGCCGGTGAGGGTTTTGCCAGATGGATGTGGAGATTTGTGGAGATGTTTGATCCATTTGTTTATGCTGATGATGAACATTATTTCTTGATAATGATGATAGGGGATGAAAATGGGGATGAAAATGGTGATGTTTTGCAGGTGGGGATGAAAAGGGGATGAAAATGGGGATGAAAATGGGGATGTTTTTCTTGATGATAATGATGATCTTTTGCAGGTGGGTAGTTCAAAACTCAAAAGGGGATAAAAATGGTGCTGTTTCTTTCAAACGTGGATATGATGGTGGTAGGTGGAAAGTTACAATTTTGGTCCCTGAGATTTTTAATAATAATAAAGGGAAATTACATATTTGGTCCCTATAAATTTAATTGAAAATAAATATAATTGCTAAATGACTAAAATGCCCATCATGTGCCGTGCACATGATGGGCCTAACGGCTCTTATATTGACGGCGTGACCCAGAGGGACCAAACGCGTTATAAAACGCATACCACAGGGACCCAAGCCATAATTATTTCAATTTAGGGACCCAGAGTGTTAAAACCACCAAACCACAGGGACCAAATATGTAATTTACTCCTTTTCTTTTAATATCATGTTTTTCTTTTTTTCTTTTTTTTTTTCCTTTTTGAAACTATTTTTTCCTTATGTTCTATAACACATTTTAAAACTGAAACGATTTAAAATACATATCTTAAAATATGTAAAACTTAAAACAAAACTACATTTATCTACCAAACAAAAATTAACACTGTCGAATTATTACAACAACATAATCAAAATCCGATTAAAGTGATCAACCCAAATAACAATAAGGTTGTTACCACCACATCAACGACAATCCGTGGCTGGCCGGAGTCCGATGAGCCGCCATCGGAGTTGCCTTTGCGTGCGGCAGCATTCACCGGAGGAAGCGGCGGATCAACGACATCGCTCGCTTGAAGGGGCGGCAGGGGCGGTGATGCGGGCGGCAACGCCTCCGGTTGAACTTGGGCGAGATAATCGCCCGGTTTAACCGGTTGGAAAACGAATGATGCCGCACTGTTCGGGTCAACACATGGACTCCCTGCAACACCAGACCGAAAAATCATAACCCAAATGGGTAAAATGGTGATTTATATTACTTTAATGGTTTATTCTCCACAAAACACTATAACACAATTGAGTTTATAGGACCCTAATAGAGTATTTTATTTTATTTTATTTTATTTGTTTTGAACGGAAAGTTAACACACACATGCTCCACAATTGGGCAATCCAACTAATCCGCTGCAACCCTTCCCGACCTACGTTTGAACCCGACCGGCGGGGAAGTGGATCCCATAGACTGTATACTTTCATACCAGTCCTGAACCTGGCCCCGAAGGACCAGGTCCAAAGTCTGGAGATCTCAGAAATGTCATCCATGGGAATCGAACCTTGATAGTGTGGCTTTCACCCCACACCCCCAAGGGATGTTACCTATCCAACTGAGCTAACATCCTTTGATTAATAGAGCATTTTATAGGGACCCTAGTTTATAGGATTAAACAAAAAAAATCTTACCTAAAAAAGTGTGACAATAAGTTTAGGTAATTTGTAAGACACTTTTGAGAAGTATCATGTAAACCCATCTTTTTGAAGGACACTTGTGTTTATAGGATACTTCTCAAGAGGTTTCCTATAAAATAGTTAATAGGATGTTTTATTAAAAAAAAAAATGTTAATAAAAGCCATTTTGTGGCACCTAAAAGTGTCCAATAAACTTTTTGTAACATTTTTAGATATGACGTTTTTTTGTTTGATCATGTAAATTAGGGTCCTATAAACATTTTATTAAGACGTTTTTTATTTTATTTTAGCCATGCTATAAACTCATTATTGTTGTAGTTAAAAAAACTAACAATTTATCTAAATCCATAAACATCAATTTCCTTACTCATAAATGCACTTGCGGTCTTCGGGTTATCGGTGATCACACCATCGATACCCTCCGTAAGAAACGTAATAAGCTCAGTGTATGGATCGCTATAGAAATCGAGCATCATACTCAGAGTCTCGGTCGAGAATCCGGAAACGTACACCGAGATATTTGCGCTATGCATTTCTCCGATGATTTTTGTCGATCCGGTGGTAACATATATCTTGTTCTCTTGGATAATCGACTTCTTGACCACGTTAACCACATCGGCGTATTTCTTGATGTCGTTGATGACGGGCTTCGGTGCATCGCTGATCGGTTTGGTGAACAACAAAACTCTTTGGTATGTCGGGGCCGATGCCTTGAATTTTGCCAAAACAGAGGTGTCGTCGGACTGGATCAAAACTTGTTTTTTAGGGTCCAAACTCGCTTTTTTTAGCGCATCCGTGACCGTTCGGACAATGTCGAGGCCTTTCTTCGCTGCTAGGTAAGCCGCATGCTGGAATATTACCGAATTATGTAGGTTAATTGATGTTGTCAGAATATGTTGAACCCTGTTAAATTAGTTTAACTGATGTGGAACTGTAACACATATTAAGTAGATCATCTAACAAAGAAAACATCGAACTTACTTGAATTCCAATAAGAACACCCGTAACTGTGTTCTTGTTGGCAAATTCCAAGAACTCGAGAAGTGTTAGAAACTTTCCGGCGTTCTTCATTTTAGGATTCCGTTGCAATCCGGCAGACTGAAACGGGTTTTGAATCAACGCTACAACAAAGTGAAAATAAGTAAAAGATTGCCGAAGAGAAAACTGAATACAAATCACTTGTGCCCAAAAATTCACGTCCCTTTTGTCCCACCAATAAATTTCTGACACTTCATTACTTTATTTAAGTCATCTTTTTTATTCTCTCTCCGTAATAAAAATGATGATGTGTCAGCAACTAAATGGTGGACACGGAGAGAAAGTGGAATTTTGGGGACAAGTCATTTGCATTCGAGAATACTAGGCTATACAGCTAAACTTACGCTTAACGGATTTGATCTCGGTCCAAGTGACATCGAACGTGAAAACGCCACTTTTTGGTTGAATTTGTGGAATCGAAGTCGATCTATCCATAAAAGCCATTGCCGCGTTGGTTTTTCCTAAGAGATCAGCTGAATCCAGACAAAATGCGACACCATCTTTCGTCATTTGGACATTGCAATCGATTATATCCGCCCCATCGCTGATCGCCTTCTTATATGCAAGATCGGTGCACCCAGGGTAATCAATACTCGCTCCGTTGTGAGATATGATCAAAGTTTCCGCGATCTTTGGGCCCGATTTTGGATTTTGAGCTAAGCAAGCTGCAATAAGACGGGTTTATGTGTCTGCATAACCATAAGAAAACAAAGATGTATAAAAGGGCCCAAGCCCAAGCCCAAGCCCAATGCCCAGCTTATCAAGCCATAGCTCATGTGAGTCAGGTCTAGAGATGGCCAGATGGGCCCGACCCAGTTCGATCCGATTGGTTAACCCGCTCGCCTCTTAACTGGTTGCTTAACCGAAATCCTTAAATGGTTACGACTTTTTAGGTTTTTCGCATAACCGGTTTATATAAAAAAACTCCTAACAGTTTCATGGCGTTAGATATGACCTTTTTTTTCAAACTTGAGCATTTGTTTTTTTGCATTTTAACCCCCAAATACACTATAAATAAGTTGTGTGGTGTATGGGGTTAGACACCAAGTTACAAAATGCAAAAAACACAAACAATTCTCACTATAATATGTGATCTCGACTCATAATTAATTTGAAAGTATAACAACACGTATTTTTAAAGTGTGCTTGAGTGACCCAAAGTTTTTCTTTTCTAAAAAAAGGTTTATATAATTAATCATTAATTCTATTAAAAAAAATACCTTAACCGATCCATAATCGGTTACATATAACCGCAAGCGATTACTACCCAGAACACGTTTAACCTTAATCAGTTACATTTTAATTGGTTAAGCCGATTCCTATTTTTAACATAACCGGCCTGGCCCGGGCAAAGTTTTTGGCCACCACTAGCACGCACTCAGGTCTGGCCTTAAAGTCCGATCAGACCAATTTCTGTCAAGGCTCAATTAAAGTCAGGCCCAAATAGCTCAAAAACCCTGAAAAATCCCTAAAACAGGCTTGGTGGGCCCGGGCCAGAGAGAAAAAAGCCTTGTGAATCTGGGCTAAACAACTAGGAGCATGATTTCTCACCGATAGCGTTTGAAGCAGATCCCGGAAATTCCGTAACGACCCCATCTACGGAAAACTCTGAATTATCAACGAACTGCAAGTACTCAACCGTCGGGTCGTAGCTATAATTGTAACTCGAAAACACATCAGATGAAAATCCCGAAGCAAACACTTCGAGGCCTTCTTTATGAGCATCGGCCACGAGGGTCGTTGCGGGCCGTAGGTATCCATCTTTACCCACGGGCCAAACGTAGTCTTTTGGAACGAGAATCCCCGATGCAAATGTCTTGATCTCCCCTAGCTTCTTTACAAGGGCTCCATACGTTTCCTTGGAAGTCGGTTCGGCCTCTGTGGGGCTTAGGAACCGAAAAACGAGCTTCGTTATCGTCTTGTCGAAGGTTTTGCTCCCTCCTATGGCCTTCAAGAAACCGATCTCCGGTGACGAGATGTAATCGGCCACGAAAAATTCCTTCGAATCATCGATGTACTGTACTACGTTCAACTGGTGTTGGCTCCAAAACAAATCATTCTACAACAAGAAAACACATGAAATCACGTAAACAAACCAACCCTATATATCTCACTGAAAGTTAACGTAAGAAATAAACTTGGGACCCACATAATCTTATATGGGTCCCACGTAAACCTACCTGAACATTCAACCATAGTCTCCCTTTTGGTTCGAGGCCGAAAACACTATCGGGTGGGAGGGGAGGGAAAACGAAATCGAAAACACTTGCTCTCGAGAAAATATTCTGCATCACTGTTTAATTATCAATCAAATATATAAAAATGTTTATAATAACAAATAAATTTGGCGCTCTTGAGATTCAAAAACTTGCGGGGTCCACCACATTTCTCATATTAAATATTTGAAACTTGCAATCGCATACTCCTTCCGTCCCAAGAGAAATGTTCAAAAAGGCGCATAGGTTATGTAGACTTTATACCGGAAGTTTTATTTTAAGAAACCTCTTATGGTCCTCTGAAATTTTAAGAGGTGCATCATCTACCTCTTATGTTTTAGAGGTGAATTTACACTTCAGACCTCTTAAAAAACAAACAGACACCTTAGAGTAGTGTAACTATAAAATTATTTTAATCAACCAAATAATAGTTCTATAATTGAAAAAATAAGTAGTAAATTATTAAGCATTTTTTAAAGTTACGCATTTATTTTCTGAAAAACTAAAACAGAAACGTAGACACATGTCTTGGGAGGGAGAGAGTATTTATTTCTTCTCATAAAATATAATGCAAATTGACGAAAAAAACTTGTTAATGACGACACTTACACCGAACTTCCTTTATTATCTCGTCGATGGTGAGATCGATAGGGAACCACCCATCGATATCGTGCCCATTGATACTGTACCTTCGTTTTTGCTTCGGGAACTTGTCGGGTGCATTGGTACAATTATTAAGCTTTATATCCGCAAGACAAACTCCAAGATTATCTTTCGTTAATTGCAAGTTACAATACTTAAGGGTACCGACCATGCCCATTGCTATAGCCGCGGCATAGCCCACCTCAGAAGAATCCGGAAACAATCCAGGAGACCCGCCTTGGGCTATCACCAAAGGCTCCTTGCCTACAAATAGGCAGAAACCCGTCATTTAAATATGTCATAAATTAAATTATAATAAAATTAAAACGGGATAAGATAAAATAAAGATGTTACCGTTCAAAGTTAGCCATTTCTTAGGTCCAGGTCCAGGTCCTGCCGTACCTGGACCTGGACCTGCTTGCAACCGTCTTGTCTGAACCCGTCTTGCGGGTTTGCTATTGGTGGAGCGTTCATGTTTGGCGATCGATGAATGGATTAACAGGAAACCAAAGAGTAACTCCTTGATCATATCTTGCATCCAAACAAGTCGAAAATACACATATATTTACACAAATATATACGTAAAAACGTTGTTTTATGGGTCGTGTGTCTTTACGCACATCCAAAAATAAGAGCAAGATAAAAAAACGGGATGATTGCTAAATCCCGTCAACTTTTAAGGAATTGCAACAAAAAAAAATCGAACCTAACAAAGATGAAACGTTAGATATTAACCTCTAAACGATGCGTTAAAAGAAGGATTTCGATACTGAAAATATCGAAATTAAAACAAAAAAACTTGTTTCATTAAGGAGATAAATTAGAATTAAAACGAGATGAATTTCCCTGTGGAGTTTCAGAAAATAAGAAACTCTCAAAGGGAGTGTAAAGGAGATTAAGGAAGAAAATGGAGATATAGAAATGGAAAGGGGAGATTTAATTCTACCCACAAATTAAACGTATTTATAGGTTGCTAATATCCAGAGACACAAATAAATCCATCGATTTGTATTTCAATTATTATTATTTCTTAAAATAGAAAGATTCTAGTTCAATATCCTATATCTTAATGAAAACGTTGTTCCAAAATTTACAGTCCCTTACCAAAGGAGGTTAGCTCCGTTAGTGTGGGGTGAAAGCCACGCTACCAGGGTTCAATTCCTACGAGCGACACTTTCCTGAAATATCCAGACTCTGGATCTGGTCCTTCGAGGTTGGATTCGGGACCGGTTCGGGTTGGTCCATAGGGCCCCTAAAACCTGTCGGTCAAGTTTAGACATAAGTTGGGCCGGGTCGCAGCGGATTAGTGGGATTGCCGTAAAAAGGTCCGATACCGCTGGAATGTGTATGTGTTAACTTGCTGTTTAAAAATAGTTACACTCCCTTGCTTGTGCCATAAATCAGATTATATCTCCATTTTCTTCATAACCTTCTTCGGTAGTTTCTTATTTTTTTGAAAGGAGGACAAAATGAGTAAAACAAAACTTTATTTTGAAATTTCTTATTTTGAAGGATGTTAAATAAATTTGATAACTATGTTTTATGATAAGACATGATTGACCAAAATATATGATTTGACACTCTAGTTTTGTTTAGAAACACTTAAATCAGATCAACATATGAAATCAATCGAACCTGACTTGATTATGGATCTGTAAGAAAGTTGTTCTCAATTTTTTTTAAAGGTATTCTAAGCATTATGCCTAGACTAATCCCTAGCAATTACTCACTGCTAAGCGTGCAACCTAGACTAATCCGTAGCAATTATTGACTGCTAAGCGTGCAGCCTTGAGATAATTCCTCAATGGCCACAAGTCGTTAACGCCTAGATTCAAACCCAAGGTAAGTGGGTTATTTAGCCACATCTCCCACATGTCTTAACCAATACGCCACAAGCCTTGTGGCTAGGTTGTTCTGATTTTTGTTGGACGTTAATGCAAGATTTATTTAATTAATATGACTTAAACTATTAATATCATACCAAAGGAGTGTTAGCCTAGTGGTAAAGGCTTGGGCACTACATAGTGGTGAAACCGAGTTCGAGCCCTGGGGGACGCATTCTGGAGGTACGGGGGCTTCGACCCCGGGCTGCATGCTTTAGCAGTCGGGCTTAGGCCCAAAATTGCCGAGGATTAGTCTGGGCCCAATGTGGTCTGGGATACCTCTTCCAAAAAAAAACTATTAATATCATTATATATAAGTTTATTAATCCATAATTATTCTCTTATTATTAATTATTCTCATATTTACATGTAGGTCTTCTAACTATTGTGATGATCAATATTGGTCCCTATGTATTAACTATTTATATGGTTGTTATTATTCATTTAATTATGTTCTCTGTTGTCCTGATTCTCAAACTCTCTCTCTTAAAACTCACGTATGGCACCAAGAATAAACCATAACTGAGGGTTCATCAAGAACACTTACAACAATTAATCCATCATCATTAAGGGTAATTAAGAGGACTATTGAAGAATAATCAATGGCTTTTTCATCTTCTACAAATCAACATCCTATGAACTTCTCTTCAAGTACATCGTTAATCTTATCTCTTAATAAGAATGATTAGATTTATCCTCCTAATATGTTTGATTGATAAAACATGTGATATTAGAGCGGATTAGAATCTCATATGTATTAGTATCAATCCGTTTATGTGATGATTGACTTTGCCTTTATTGAATTTATATATATATTATTCACATGTATTGAAAATCAATTCCATCAAATCTCATACTTCAGTGATTTAACTGTTTTGAATTCCCATGAAAAATCAATTCTAACATGTATATTGATTATGTGTTTTGAAAAGTCTATTGCACACTTCGAATATATATATATATATATATATATATATAGAGGGAGGTTCATTTGTAAACCTCAAATATCTTGTAAACTTTGTGAACCCATCGTGGCCATTGATCAAAAAAATCAAAGGAGGATATGAATTCATTGAAATTATGGAAATGCGAAATTTAGGGTAAGTCAATGATTATGGAAATATGGGAATGTGAAATATGGAAACATTTTTGAAAATCAATGGTGTGGATTGGTTTACACGGTTTACATGATATTTGAGGTTTACAAATGAACCTCCCTCTATATATATATATATATATATATAGAGGAAGAGGAAAGTTCAAATGTGAATCACTTTTGGGTTGTGAACGTAAGGACAACCGAGAGCGCGACACGTGACGACTTTGAGTGTGGTCCCCCTTTTTAATTCAATGCCCTCCCATGAGTCGCACCTAGTCATCCGCCGTGGATCTGACGTAGCGCCTAGTCATCTGCCACGTGTCGCACTCTCGGTTGTCCTCACGTTCACAACCAAAAAGTGGTTCACATTTGAACCCACCCCGATATATATATATATATATATATATATAGGTGAAAGTTCAATTGCAAACCACCTTTTCATTGTGAACGTGAGGACAAACGAGAGCGCGACACGTGGCAATTTGAAAAAATTTCGACTTAGTTATTCAGACTGAATAAAGCGTTATTCAGACTGAATAAAGCGTTATTCAGACTGAATAACACTAACATGCACTCTGATGCAATTGGACGCGGGCGGGTCAGCCGCGGGTCATCCGCGGGTCAAGCGTTATTCAGTATGAATAACACTAACATGCAGTTTTATTCAGACTGAATATGACTTGACCCGCCGTTTCAGATTGCCACGTGTCGCGCTCTGGGCTGTCCTCACGTTCACAACGAAAGAGTGGTTTGTATTTGAACCCACCCCTATATATATATATATAGAGGAGCCTTCATGTAAAAACCCGTAAAAACCGACTAAAAAATAAATTTTTTACGATTTTTTTCTATCAAATGCTAGAATTGATATATTGTTTCACATATATATTTTTTCATAAGGTGAATATCATCCATGAATTTGTTTCATAATATGAATAAAAAATTTGTATATTTTCTATTCATAATATGAATAAAAATTTATTTTTTGAATTGATGATATTTACATTATGGAAAAAAAATATATGTGAAATAATGGTTAAAATCATAGTATTTAATAAAAAAATTATTTTTTAGTTGGTTTTCACGGGTTTTTACAAAAAAGATGGTTTTTATTTGATTAACACTCTATATATATATATATATAGGGGTGGGTTCAAATGTGAACTACTTTTTGGTTGTGAATGTGAGGACAGCCCGGAGCGCGACATGTGACAATCTGACATTCGCGGGTCAAGGCTTATTCAGTCTGCATAAACCCGCGGGTTAGTGTTATTCATACTGAATAAAGCGTTATGCAGACTGAATAAGCTTTGACCCGCGGCTAACCCGCCCGCATCACAGTGCGTCAAAGTTCAACTAAGCCTTATGCATACTGCATAACGCTTTATTCAATCTGACTAATAGTGTTACGCAATATGCATAAGCTTAGTCCGAAAAAATTTCAGAGTGCCACGTGGCGCGCTCTGCGTTGTCTTCACGTTCACAACCAAAATGTGATTCACATTTGAACTTCTCTCTCTCTCTCTCCCTCTCCCTCTCCCTCTCTCTCTCTCTCTCTCTATATATATATATAACACTAACATATATTCCAAAGTTTAAGTCATCCTGGGCGACCTTTTGGCCGGAAAGCAAGTATCTTTTGGCTGGAAATCAAGTGTTTGGCTGGAAAAAGTTTACGTCGCCCCGGGCGACTTTGAGTAGGGCAACTTTAATGGTTATTATTTTTGAGAAGGATCAATGGTTATTTTGAGATATCCGTAAATAACGTGGTTAGAAGGCTAAAGTCATTTTTTCAAATGGATAAAAAAATAATTTTCTCAATTAGATAACGACTCGAATACATACTTGAGTTTGTTTTACTATAAAAGTAATGTAAACCTCATTTTTGGTCTAAAGCGTTTGTAAATTTTAACATTTTGTGTCCCTAAATTCTTGAAACTTGGGTATGGTCCCTTACGTTTACAATTTCGCTTGGTTTCGATCTTTCTCACTAACACCCGTTAACATTTTTCGTTAAATTCAATTAAATGAAGGGTATTTATGGTCATTTTACATCTTTCCTTTATTTTCTTGTTTTTACAAAAACCATCATACTTTGAGGGCTTATATATATATATATATATATTCATGTATGTATATATGTATGTATGTATATAGTAATAATCATTTGCAACCCAAGTTTAACGTGAAACCCATGCAATGTATGAAATCCGATAAAATCTTATGAAATGTTTCCACATTTAATATGAAATATATGGAAAGTCCATAATTATGGAAATGTTTAATAAGTTTGCATCGGTTTCACATTAAATATGAGTTGCACAATAACGAGACTCTCTCCCTCTCTCTCTCTCTCTCTCTATCTCTCTCCTCTCTCTCTCTCTCTCTCTCTCTATATATATATGGGATATATTAATTCGTTATTAAACTGGGATATAAATGGAAGCTAAAATGGAATCAAATATTTTTTAGACTATCAACAGCTATAATTGGTTTGTATAGTTTGTAAAGATTAACGGGTTTATATATATAGAGAGGGAGCTTCAAGGCAAAACCTCAAATAACCAGAAAACCGATATGCACTTGTGCATATGAGGCAATTTGGAAAAGAAAAAAAAACGTTTGCACAAGTGCACACATAAATATTAAAAAAAAAAACAACATACGAGTGATATTACATGCACACATGCATATGCACAAGTGCATATAGGTCATAAAAAACAAAATAAAGAAACTTTTTTTTAATATTTATGTATGCATTTGTACATACCTAATTTTTTTTACAAATTACCGCATATGTGTTGGGTTTTTCTGTGATCCTCGAATCAAACTGATACGAAGAACACTAAACTTGCGGAAGCGATTTTGGATAAAAACCCGAAAACCACGATCGTTCGTTCTAATCTATTTAAACGTTAATCTAAGAGGAATTTTTACCTGGAAAGCTTGAGTTATAATCCACCGGTGATTGACCACACGAACGTTCCTCTAGCAGAACTGAAAAACCCGAGCTGACCGAAAAACCGAACTGGTTTTGGGTTTGGACGACGGCGCCGAATTGAGAGAGAGAGAGAGGAGGGATTTTTGGTGGAAACTGATTAGTGAATATAGAATTCAATGAATAATCTAAAGCCTATAAGGCTTTATTTATAAGGCTCTAAAAGGTAGTGTTTGTATCTAATCCAGTTTCCTTAATTATCCGATTTCTTTCTTTTTCCTAAAGAAAGAATATTCTAGATAATTATCTTTAATTAACTAGTTATTCTATTATATATTTATTTTACTAATACATATATAATTTATCTAATTAATTAATAACCCTCAAACTTTGGGATTTCTGACTGAAATTACCCACCTAATTTATAATTAACTATTATAAATCCAATCTCTTCATTTCTGGGTTTTATTTAACTTGTTCGTTTTATAGGTCCTCACATGTGTGACCCTCAAGTGTCTTGTAACATTGGATGTGTAATTACTGGTTTGTCAACTTATGCACATAATTACTAACAGACTCCCACTTGTGCAAGTTGGCAATACCGTCTTGATCACACGGACCCAAGGAGGCCCCTAGACAGGCACTTAGGCTAACCAGGTTACAAGAACTCTTATACCCAGATAGGTGATTTAAACTTTTTCGTAAGGAAATAACATTTATGAAGCAACTGTTCATAAATTGGGTATATGTAACAACTCAAATCATTTTTCACCAAACTTAACGGAATAATTAACAGAATTAAAGAAAGGCAACCACCACAGCGGAAATTGTCCCAAAAGATAACTTATAAAAGAAAACATTAAGATTTAATTTGCATTCAAAGAGACATTTAATCCAAAATCCTTAAACAAGTTTATCACACACAAACGTAATTCAAAACCATAATTCAAAGTTTAACAATGTTTATTATTCTTTTATTTCACTGAGCCTGCGACATGATCGGAACTTCAAGCTTTTCCCTTACCCTTGTCCTTCCCAGACGGACCTGCATCTAAAGGAAAAACCACAACGGGGTAAGCTTTCGCTTAGTGAGCACAAACCACAAACACATAACATTATATCACAAACCACAACGTAACGAGAACTAGGCATACTTTCACAAGCGTCCTTAAGGTCACTCCGTTAAGGATCACACACTCTGATATCAGATTTACACACTACCAATAATCACGATGGCCACCACCATTACGATGAGTACGGCTTCACATAAGCATGCTAGTCTCGTAACCACATACGCATATCAAGTAATTTGCACATAAGCCACGTATAAGGGTTAATGTACTCACCTTGTATTGAAGTCTGAAATCTCACACTTGTTATAAGAATACATGTAGAACTCAAACACCTATAATACACGTACAAGAACACATAAATCAAACTCGGCCCGAAAAGTGACCAATAGTGCAACCCCGACCCTTAAACCGAAATGTCCTAGCTACGCTAGTCCAAATACTCCCAAACTTCACGGAACATCATGCATTGATATCCCCTAGGGGTTGGTAAACCTAAAAACCCCAACCGAACCCGAAAAGAATAAGTTAAGTTTTCAAAACAGACGACACTTCGCGTTCGCGAATTCGCGGCGCGAAGCACCCTGCAGAACCCAAAAATCAACCTTCGACGGAATTTCGTTCCAAAGTCCGAAAACCTCCAATCCGACGTCGATTTCGAGCATAAAACTCAATCAATGACTACCCAACCATGCCCAGACATTTAACAACAAACCAATAATGATTAAACATCCCAAAACACCCTAATTGATCATCACTTGATTGAACTCTCAAACCCAAAATAACCCTAACCCTTAAACACCAACAATTAACATATGAACATAATTGAACACATACCTTATATTAGGAATACGATAGCAATCGAATTCCGATGATCGATTGAACACAACCTCTCCAACACTTCCCCAGTTTCACCAACAATCTCTTCCCCTTGGTCTCCTTTCTCTCCAAACCGTCCAATGCCCCAACAAGGAGAAATTGAAGCTTCTAAATGAACTTATACACACTCTACACAACACCCCCAACTTCCGAGAATTACACTTCCACCCCTACACCTCGTAACGAAACAAGTTACATAACAAGACTTAACGAAATCAGTTAAAAATCTAATTTGGAAAACGTGTCGTTACAACTCCCCCCCACTTACCAAGATTTCGTCCTCGAAATCGCTTAAGCCTGGAAGAGTTTCCGGATAATTCGCCCTCATCTCGGCCTCCGGTTCCCACGTCCACTCCGACCCCTTACGATGCTCCCATTGAACCTTCACTAGTCCAATCTCTTTGCTCCGAAGGGTCTTCGTCTTCCTTTCTAGGATAGCAATCGGCCTTTCTGCGTAGTTAAGTCGTTCATCAACTTGAATGTCGTCTATCGGAATATGAGCCAACTCGTCCGCTAAGCACTTCCTCAATTGAGACACATGAAAGGTGTTATGTATTTGGCTAAGCTCCGGTGGTAGTTCAAGCCTATACGCCACCTTGCCCACGCATGCGATCGCCTTGAAAGGTCTGATGAATCGAGGGCCAAGCTTGCCCCTTTTTCTGAATCGGATCACCCCCTTCCATGGTGATACTTTCAAAAGCACATCATCACCAACACTAAATTCTAAATCCGACCTCCGCTTGTCGGCGTAGATTTTCTGACGACTTTGAGCTGTCTTTAATCGTTCTCGAATGAATTCAATGCTTTCGGTCGTCTTCTGAACTATCTCGGTACTACCCAACTCCCGCTGGCCCACCTCTCCCCAACAAACCGGAGTTCTACACCTCCTGCCATACAACATCTCGTACGGGGGCATGCCAATACTAGCATGATAACTGTTGTTGTACGGAAACTCGGCCAACGGTAGATAGGTGTCCCAACTACCGCCAAAATCCAACACACACGCCCGCAACATGTCCTCCAAAGTCTGAGTCGTTCTCTCACTCTGACTGTCAGTCTGAGGATGGAACGTTGTACTAAGTTGTAGTTTCGTCCCTAAATCCTCATGAAACTTACTCCAAAACCGTGACGTAAACCGAACATCCCGATCAGAAATAATGGTGACTGGAATGCCATGTCTAGCCACGATCTCCTTAACGTAAATATCAGCCAACTTTTCCGATGAAGAGCTCTCATTAATAGCAATAAAATGAGCGCTCTTTGTTAAACGATCCACGATAACCCAAATAGCATCCACATTTCTGGGAGTACGAGGTAACTTACTGATTAAGTCCATCGTAATGTGCTCCCACTTCCAAACAGGTATATCCAAAGGCTGCAACTTTCCATGAGGTCTTTGGTGCTCTGCCTTAACCCTCAAACAAGTTAGGCACTTCTCCACATAATGGGCCACATCCCGTTTCATCCCCAGCCACCAATAATCGGTCTTCAAATCCCGATACATCTTGGTAGCTCCCGGATGAATAGAAAACTTGGACTTATGAGCTTCGTCTAGTAGTGTCTGCCTTGCCTCACATGACGCAGGCACCCACACTCGACCCGAACGAGTCAATATCCCTCTACCATCGGTCACCAACTGGGCCAGTTGACCCTTAATCCTCTCTCTCTTCTGATTCTCCACTTTCACAGCTTCAACCTGCGAGCTCCTTATCAGCTCTATCAACGAAGTGGTCACCGTCAATCTCATCAATGGTACCCGCAACACATCACCATGAGCCTTTCGACTCAACGCGTCTGCCACCACATTAGCTTTGCCTGGATGGTATAGGATCTCACAATCATAATCCTTAACCACAATCCAACCACCAACGCTGCCTCATATTCAGATTCTGCTGATCGAGGAAGTATCGCAGACTCTTATGATCAGTGTAAATGGTACACTTTACACCATAGAGGTAATGTCGCCACAACTTCAAAGCAAAAACCACAGCAGCTAATTCCAAGTCGTGAGTCGGATAATTCACCTCATGTGTCTTTAGTTGACGGGACGCATAGGCTATTACCTTCCCACGTTGCATTAACACGCAGCCTAACCCGTGATAAGAAGCATCACAGTAGACTGTTTCGTCATCAACCCCTTCCGGTAGCGTCAGAACCGGCGCTTTACACAACTTCTCGCGCAACAACTCAAAAGCTTTTTGCTGCTCCTCGCCCCACACAAACTTCACATTCTTTCGAGTGAGCCTCGTCAAAGGCACAGCTATCTTAGAAAAGTCTTGAATAAACCATCGGTAATAACCGGCTAATCCAAGAAAACTTCGAATCTCGGTGGGAGTCTTTGGAACCTCCCATTTCATCACCGCTTCAATTTTTGCTGGATCCACCTTGATGCCTTCCCGATTAACAAGATGCCCTAAGAATTGGACCTCTTGTAACCAGAAATCGCATTTGGAGAATTTAGCGTATAACCGCTCCCTTCGCAAAGTCTCTAGTACCTCGATCAAATGCACCACGTGATCTTCCTTCGTCTTAGAGTAAATCAGTATATCGTCTATGAATACGATTACTGACTTATCCAACATAGGTCTATAGACCCGGTTCATTAGGTCCATAAACACTGCCGGCGCGTTTGTCAACCCAAACGGCATCACCACGAACTCAAAGTGTCCGTACCTCATTCTGAACGTTGTCTTCTGCACGTCCTCTTCCCTCACCTTCACTTGATGGTACCCAGATCGAAGATCTATCTTCGAGAACCACGCGGCTCCCTGAAGTTGATCAAAGAGATCATCGATCCTCGGTAGCGGGTATCGATTTTTCACTGTAAGCTTATTGAGCTCACGATAATCGATGCACATCCGCATCGAGCCATCCTTCTTTTTCACGAAAAGGATAGGAGCTCCCCAAGGTGAACTACTCGGACGTATGAACCCCTTGCCCAACAATTCTTCAAGCTGGTTCGACAACTCCTGCATCTCTGGAGGTGCTAAACGATAGGGAGCTTTAGCCATTGGCGCTGCCCCCAGAATCAAGTCGATCCCGAACTCCACTTGACGCTCCGGAGGAACTCCCGGTAAGTCTTCCGGAAAGACATCCGGAAAGTCCCTTACAACCGGAACATCGGCCACAGCTTTCTTCTTTTTCTCTCCCGCAATCTCAGCCACGTACACAAGGTAACTTATGCCTCCCCCTTTCACGTACCGCCTCGCCTTAGCCAAAGAACACGTCTTTGGCGGTCGCTTCATGCTGTTGCCAGTGATAATCAAGTCTCCCCCACTAGGATTCCTGATCTTTACTCTTTGACCCTCGCAATCGAACCACGCCCCATGACGACCCAACCAACTCATCCCCAACACCACATTTATTTCTTTCATAGGAATGGGTATAAGATCGACACGAAATCTTACCCCTCCCAATTCTATTACGTTTCCTCTATAAATGTCTCTAACTATTACACTTTTCTCGTCTGCTATTTCTACTTCTAAAGGCTCGTCTAATCTACCCTTTACATTAGAGAAACCCTTACAAAAAGAGGTAGAAACAAAACTTTTGCTAGCACCCGTATCAAACAGAACTAAAGCTGGTTTTGAGTTCACGGGAAATATACCTGTCACCACTTCAGGCTCCACCTTTGCTTCCTCTGCAGTCAGCTGAAAGACCCTCGCACGGCCTTTCGGAATCTCCACCTTTTTCGCCGGACCGGCCTCTATCGCCTTTAAAGGCGTCGCTCTAGATATCTGGGTAGATGCAGCTGCATTCGGGCACTCATGAGCAAAATGACCAGGCTGGAAACACCTGAAACACAATCTGGCTGCAACTCTGTAGTCCCGGCTTGAGTGACTTGTTTTCCCGCACTTGTAGCATGTGATAAGACTCGGCCTACACTCGCCCGGATGATTTCGGCCACACTTGGAGCATCTAGGATACTCCCTTTTTCCTTCCGATCTTTGCACTGTCCCCTTGAACTTCTTGTTGGAGGGAACCTGACTGGGCTCCTTCTTCTTTCGTTTCCCCTAGCGCTCCAATTCAATCTCCCTTGCTCGAGCCCTCTCGAACATCTGCTGAATGTAATAACCAAGATCCTAGATGGAGTTAAATAAGTTAAGTTACTGACAATTGACCTTTTGTGAGAATATGATGATTTTAGGGGTTAATTATGTAACTATTGAAAAGTTTAAT
This sequence comes from Centaurea solstitialis, assembly GCA_030169165.1. Classification (NCBI taxonomy): domain Eukaryota; kingdom Viridiplantae; phylum Streptophyta; class Magnoliopsida; order Asterales; family Asteraceae; genus Centaurea; species Centaurea solstitialis. The sequence goes on along the minus strand of CM058042.1, from coordinate 73,226,346 downwards.
GGCATGGGCTTTTACCATTTTAGGTATGGGCTTGGCCCAAAACCCTAGGTATTTAAACCCTAAACCCTAAAATTAAACCATTTTTGGAAGTGTTAGTGTGTGAAGTGTGTGTTTTGGAAGGAAGTATCATCATCAAGCTTTAGTAGGGGATTTTCGCTTCGTAAGGTAAGATCTCGATGCCCGAATAGTGTAAGATCACTGTTAATTGTCGTATATTTGCCTTGGGATTAGTTTGGATACAATTGGATCAGATTAGAATCGATTTTGATCGATTTTAGGCTGTTTTCGGAACTGTCCTCGTTTTCCGAATCGGAATTCATATTTTCCGAATCGGAATCTATGTTTTCCGAATCGGAAAATCATATTTTCCGAATCGGAATTTATGTTTTCCGAATCGGAAAATATGTGGTGTTCTCGGAGGTGTTTTGTTTCGTCATGCCTTTCCCGGATTGGAAACCTACGTTTTCCGAATCGGGAAATTGGCTAGTTAAGTCGTTATTTTGACCTCGCTACTGTTGGAATGCGGATTATGAGTTGGGATTTCCGAATCGGAAAATGGTAGGTTTTCCGAATCGGAAAACGGCGTGTTTTTCCGAATCGGATTTTGTGCTTTTCCGAGTCGAGTTTTGGAAGGTTTTGTCGTTAGGGTTATTTTCGGAGAAGGATTTTTCCATAGTAGTTTAACCCCTAGCGGAACCCCCGTGCTGGGTCTGCCTAGGGGTATCCTAGTTGTGGGTTTTCTAAGTGCGAATCACTAATGCCTTAGGAATTTATACAGATACCAGGAGATAGAGTAATCAGCGAGATAAGCTCAGGTGAGTTCCCTTGCCTGAAAATGAATGGATAGTTTTCACTGCTTTCTTAAATATATATCCATTCGATTTGCGAACTGTTTTGCTATTGATGATGAACTGTTTTGTGGAAATATGGAAAATTGTGCAATTACGTTTAATGCATGCTCAAATGTAAATGTTGAAATGTTTCGGATTGAAATGTGTTGCAAGTATGGACATTGGGTACCTTGGAACTGTATGTTCCTTGGGAGTGTTTACCATTTGGTCTGGTCCACCATTTGGGGGTACCTTGGGATAGCGTCCCTTGGGAGTGATGTGATTGTGGCCTCGGTGCCTTGTGGAAGTTCTTTGTCCGTAACACATTTGCATTGCCATTATTATCAAATTGTGATTTTACGGCCAGCGGGCCGGAATTGTTGATTAACTGTTTTGAGGGAATTCACTAGACCTTTCGGTCTAACCCTCGTTTTCAAAATCTAAAACCTTTTCAGGAAAAGATCGTGTTGCGAGAGGGAAGGAGAAGGTAGACGTCTAGCGTAGCTCTACCGGTAGAAGTTAGTACTTTATCCTAAATTTAGAATCTCAGCTGTGGATGGTTGTTCCGCATGCATTCTTAAACCATTTACTTTTGTGTTGAGAATTCTGAGACTTATGCGTATTAGATCACTGGGAATTATTATTATTATTATTAATATTGCGTGATTATTTGCTATGTTATTTTGGGTATCGGGGTGTTACACTGAAAATTCGTGCAATTAGCCATCAATACAAACTCTCGAATCTCAGCTTTGAGCATCTGCCCATAGCGATACATCTTCATAGTCTCATCCGCCACATAGTTCAGGCAAAAACGAGACTTCTCCTGAAACTTCTCGGTGATCTCGCTCACCGACTCAGTAGTCTGCTTCATGTAGAGGAACTCATTAGTAAGCCTCTCTATCTCCACCTGCGGTTCAAACTCCGCTTTGAACAACCCCTTGAACTCCTCCCAAGTCATGGCTGCTACTTGCTCCGGAGTTCTAGAACTACTCACTACATTCCACCAATCCTTCGCTGCCTTCCTCAACAAGTTAGCAGCGAAACGAACTTTCACCTCAGCGGGACTGAAACTGGTGAGAAACGCCCCCTCCACTTCTGAGACCCATCTAGAAGAGATAACAAGATCCTTCTCTCCCAGAAAGTTTGGCGGTTGACACGCCATGAAATCCTTAAAGGTCACATTTCGGGTGTGACCCGATTGTGAGCTTCCCGCCTCATTCACTCGCCCCGCAGTCGCAGTCTGCACCTGTTGCGTTACCAATTCTGTCATCTCCCTCTTCATCTGATCAAAGAGCCCTGACAATAAACTGTGCAACACTTCCCCCACTTGAGATGCTATAATGTCTCTCAAGTCAGGGATTTCCTGATCCTCCCTACCAGAAGATCCACTGCCTCTTCGAGTAGTCACCATACTGATTCAAATAACAACAACCATTTAATACAACACCTAGCACTTAATCTCTAGCATGCTCATCTCACGAGTTAACACTTTACCCCCAACTAGGTTCATACAACCTATCTTAGCATGCTACTATCCCAACCCAACCTTATTAGTTCATAGGTGCCCTCTATATCCTCGCCAAGTCCCGACATGCACGATATAATTGTAATGATATGGGCCCTTATATCATCATAATTATACCCTACATATCTAGGCTCAACGTTGTCACCAAAGGTCCTAATCCCCAATTTCGGTTTACACCACTAACGATCCACATACACACTAGGCAACTTTCTATCTATCAAGCATAAGAGTTACCCTACTTCTTCATACCGCTATAGTGGTCATGCACAAATAGCATTTAAAATTATTTAACACAACATCCACATCACAATTAAATAACCATAATCAATCATGCTAACACGTCACCACAATAGCATGCTAGTCACAAGCCAATAACAATATTATCAATTTTAACTGTTAATCAGAGTGCTCACCCGTCTTGACGTTCCGATCCTCGGCTCAGTTCACACCCCACTATACAAAAATATCAAAGTTTTGATGGTTACTTGTTTTGAAAACACGAACACTTGGGTTTGAGTCCAAGCACTCACCTCGTGTGAATGTTTGAATCCCTCAAACCAAGGCTCTGATACCAATTGTAACAACTCAAATCATTTTTCACCAAACTTAACGGAATAATTAACAGAATTAAAGAAAAGCAACCACCACAGCGGAAATTGTCCCAAAAGATAACTTATAAAAGAAAACATTAAGATTTAATTTGCATTCAAAGAGACATTTAATCCAAAATCCTTAAACAAGTTTATCACACACAAACGTAATTCAAAACCATAATTCAAAGTTTAACAATGTTTATTATTCTTTTATTTCACTGAACTGAGCTTGCGACATGATCGGAACTTCAAGCTTTTCCCTTACCCTTGTCCTTCCCAGACGGACCTGCATCTAAAGGAAAAACCACAACGGGGTAAGCTTTCGCTTAGTGAGCACAAACCACAAACACATAACATTATATCACAAACCACAACGTAACGAGAACTAGGCATACTTTCACAAGCGTCCTTAAGGTCACTCCGTTAAGGATCACACACTCTGATATCAGATTTACACACTACCAATACTCACGATGGCCACCACCATTACGATGAGTACGGCTTCACATAAGCATGCTAGTCTCGTAACCACATACGCATATCAAGTAATTTGCACATAAGCCACGTATAAGGGTTAATGTACTCACCTTGTATTGAAGTCTGAAATCTCACACTGGTTATAAGAATACACGTAGAACTCAAACACCTATAATACACGTACAAGAACACATAAATCAAACTCGGCCCGAAAAGTGACCAAAAGTGCAACCCCGACCCTTAAACCGAAATGTCCTAGCTACGCTAGTCCAAATACTCCCAAACTTCACGGAACATCATGCATTGATATCCCCTAGGGGTTGGTAAACCTAAAAAACCCCAACCGAACCAGAAAAGAATAAGTTAAGTTTTCAAAACAGACAACACTTCGCGTTCGCGAAGACCCAGGCTTCGCGGCGCGAGGGCCTTCTTCGCGGCGCGAAGCACCCTGCAGAACCCAAAAATCAACCTTCGACGGAATTTCGTTCCAAAGTCCGAAAACCTCCAATCCGACGTCGATTTCGAGCATAAAACTCAATCAATGACTACCCAACCATGCCCAGACATTTAACAACAAACCAATAATGATTAAACATCCCAAAACACCCTAATTGATCATCACTTGATTGAACTCTCAAACCCAAAATAACCCTAACCCTTAAACACCAACAATTAACATATGAACACAATTAAACACATACCTTATTTAGGAATACGATAGCAATCGAATTCCGATGATCGATTGAACACAACCTCTCCAACACTTCTCCAGTTTCACCAACAATCTCTTCCCCTTGGTCTCCTTTCTCTCCAAACCGTCCAATGCCCCCAACAAGGAGAAATTGAAGCTTCTAAATGAACTTATACACACTTTACACAACACCCCTAACTTCCAAGAATTACACTTCCACCCATGCACCTCGTACCGAAACAAGTTACATAACAAGACTTAACGAAATCAGTTAAAAATCTAATTTGGAAAACGGGGCGTTACAGTATATCTTGGTTTTTCCCTTTGCAACACGATATTTCATCTATGAGTATGAGCCTGGATTAAGTCAACTCTAAATACTCATGATTCTGTTTCTCGACTATCCGACCTCTACTGATAGGTAAACGACAAAGAACTAATCAGTTCGTTTGGGCATGGCCATGCACTACATCAGTATATTCAGTCAGTCAAGGGGCCCAGAAATATCTCTCTTCGGAGAAGAGGTGCAAATCCCATCTTGCATATCTGCATTTAACACCACGGCTTCCGCTGAATCTAGTTATGCCCTTTATAGCCACCCTGTTACGGAGTAGCGGTTGAACGCACTAAGTATCCAGCAGTCCTCATGACATCAAACCAGATACCTCAGGTGATAGGGACAACCACTGTGAGATTCTACTTATGACAAAATCCAAGAAGTAGTCTCAACCGCGGATCACGTCCGATACTCGCTATTCTATCGAATATCCGTGCAGTTTTTGGTCTACAACGCTTGTAGCTGTTATTCAACCCACTGATCATAACTACCCAAAAACTCACAATGACTTTAACACCCTATTGGGTTCCCACCACAATAAGTTGTCACGGATAATTTCCGAATGAAAGACCGGGAACTAGTCTCATTCCTGGGTTACAAAAAGTGCAAAATATAAAAGCGAATTTAAGAGACTAATTTTGTATAGTCCATATTACACTCTGTAATAATACTAAAATTAATAGCATCTCTTAATTACCTTTTACTGTGTCTACTCAACGTTTGTTAAATACTGATCTAAATGAAGTATCACCTAACTTCAGTTTAAACCTTTTGATTAATGTTTACCAGTTTAATCAAAGTTATAACAAAAAATATTACAAGTTTAACATCTACTTGTGTTTTATACTTGTTTCAGCTAATTTTGTTTTGCAAACACCATAAAACAAAAATTAGACTTCACTTCACTATATTTCCCTGAACTTGGAGATCTGGACTAACTCTGAGTTCACTGAATATGTAAAGTTAAATTGCAACTTTCCTTAGTTGCAGTGTAGATGATTGTTTTCTATCTGAAAACAGATTTCTATTTACCACACTGGTAAATTCCTAGAAATTCTATTTTAGCGTTTAATAACACTAAAAGCTAATTAATATCTTTATTAATTTCTCCAACACAATTATTGATTACTGTTTCAAAGATATGAAACTATATCTTATCTCCTTTTAACAAAAAGGTGATCTTGGATGAATTTATATCCCATCTGGATTATAATTCTGAAATCTATTTAATCAATAAAAATAAATTGGGCTCCCACTGACTTCTATGAAAACTAACTATTACTCAAAATGAACTATTGACTTAGTCAAAACTTGACTACTTAGTCAATTCTATTTTAAGTAATCAGAATTTTAGCGTTTATATAAAACTTAATTAAATCCAAAAACTTTGGAATTATTTCCTAGTTTTATATATAAACTGATATTATCAACGATCTGTAAGATAATATCCTAAATTCTTTAAATCACATGAGTGATTATCCTTAGATCATAAAATATTTTTATAATCTTTTCCTCATGATTGTTTTATTCAAAAACACATTCCTATAACTATAATACTTCGTGTGTTTTTGATAGTTTTTATTTTGTCAAAGTGGTATAGTAAACATCATTATCTAGGATCTAAACTTGAATTAAGTCAAAACTTGACTTTATTCATAATAAGCACAACAGACATTTCAAAGCAATAAATTTTTAAACTTTAAAATATTCAATTATAAACTCCAAAAACCATGTAATCATAAGTACTATGTAACTGTTTAAAATTGAAATATGTAAGTGTCTTAAAATTGAAAAACTAAAGTGAAATGTCTTGATGATGATCTGATCAACTTTGTGCTTTAGGTCCTTGCAATCTCGGGCATTCACTTCTGACCACCTGCAATAAGTATTTGCACCAGGCATCAGTATACTTGTACATCATACAAGTAGAAAGTGACAAACTAAGCAATCATAAATTCCTGAGGTTTACATACCTGCTTCATGACGCTTTGGGCAGTTTTGCCTCCAGTGACCGACTTCATTGCATGTGAAGCAACAATTTTCGGTTCTTGCTTTATTAGGCTTAACCTTCTTGCCCTTGCCCTTGCCCTTGATGTTTTCACGTACCTTGGGTGCACTTTGGGTAGTCTGAACTGGACCCTTACCTTTGCCGGTGTCTCCATGCCCATGCTTCTTCTTTACTCCTCCATCCCTCACCATCAGCACATCCTTGGTTTTGTTCTTGGCCCCCATATTCAACTCAGCAGTCTTAAGCATGGAGTGCAATTCGGCTATTGTTTTCTCCATGTTGTTCATGTTGTAATTAATCACAAAAGGCTTGTAATCTTCTGACAGTGAGTTGAGTATAGTATCCGTTGCTAGCTGCAACGGAACTGGGTGACCGAGTCTCTCCAGGTGATCCATGTGCCGTTTCATCTTCATGACATGGTCACTCACTGAGGTCCCCTTGATCATCTTGCACTCGTTAAACGCCTTCGTGGCATCGTAACGTTCTGTGCGAGCTTGCGTTTGGAACATGTCCCTCAACTGGCGGATCATGTCATAAGCATTTGTGTTTATGAGCCCTGTTTGCAAATCTGGGCTCATAGTAGCAAGCATGAGACAACCGACATCTAGCAAATCATCTGAATACTTTTTGTGAGCATTCCTGGCAGCATCCGGGGCATTTGCTGGAGGGGCCTCCCCTAGAGGCTCTTCAAGGACATACCATTTCCTTTCGTGTCTGAGCACAATCATCAGATTGCACTCCCAGTCAAGGAAATTAGAGCCGGTGAGTTTATCCTCCTCAAGGATGGAGCGGAGGAAAAGATTGTTTGTGTTGTTAACTGTGTTTGCCATCTATACATTTAAAAACTTTGGTTTTTAGCAACTGCGAATAGACTAATTTTCAATAAATATCAATAAACCCTTAAATGATCATTTTATTGGACTAGGATCCTTATTTCATACGCCCTGATGTGCGTAATGTTCTTGCTCCAACAGGCCCACGTATTATTTCGGTAGGTAAGGACTTTTACCAATCATATCTATCTGACATGACTCCTAGATCTTTTCGGGACAACGGTAATTACTCGTACATGTTTCAGTCCCTCTAAGTGCTTTTTAGTCCGGTACCACCCGGTGAATCTAAACAGAACCAAAACAGATCTCACCATTTCGGGACTTGGACACTTTACTCTGGCCGGTACCACTCGGAGATAATTCGCAGAGTCTTGTTAATCCCCTCTAGCTTCGGTTTGAACGTGTACGTTTAAGGTGTACTAACTTATAATGCCCACGTACCTTACGCCAGGGGTGTCCGTAGATGGGTTGCACTACTGATCTATGATTTAACGGGGTTTTTAATTAATTTCTGAAAAACCTTTTAATGTCTAGTTATTTAGAAAAATTGTAACTTTGGAAAACTGATTGTTTAAACAGAAAAGAAACTGATGTTTAAACTAATTGTTTCAAACACACGTTTTTTTAAAACTAACTGTTTCAAAAGGCTCTTGCTAATTAAAACTAACTTGTTTTAAAAGCACACTTGCTAGTCAAAACTAGCTGTTTTGATAGCATGCTAATTGACCAAAACTAACTGTTTTATCAATTTGCCTTTAAACAATCTATTTACAATTTTATAGGTTTCAAATAAAATCTACCGTAAAAGGTTTTGGAATAAGCTGGTGACTTTGATTTTTAAAACCTACTTGATCTCGTGATTTAATCTAGTTTTTAAAAAACTTTCTCCTATTTTTTTTAAAACATATTTGATATCACGATTTAAAATCCAACCACGCAGTTAATAATTATAAACATACAGATAATTATAACAACCACGCAGTTTAATAATAACTAATTATAGGTTTGCCAACGATTATTCCTAAGGACCAATAATGACCTATTTTTCTAAAGGATTTCTAACACCTTGTGTAGCTCCCACTGGCTCCGGCATCTTTGTTAGGACTCCAGAAAAGAAAATTTGGGTTTTTCTTGCGTAGCTCCCACTGGCCTTCGGCATTCTCGATGGAACTCCAAAAGAAAAGTAAAACATCTATTCTATGGTCATTATTACAAAAGGAGGGGTTGGAATTGGCACGCAGGCCTCCCCATAAAATATCCAAAGGACCTAGGTTGGCAAACACTATAATAGACATATACGAAAGCATGTATATATGCTTAAGCAACCACGCATTTACATATATTAAACAATGTAATTAAAGTGATAACCCTAGATCCGTTAAAAATTATATTATCTCATTTTCCACAAAATCTGGTTTAAACTGATTTATAAAACCTGCTTTATAAATCTAAGTTTTATAAAACAATAAGATTTATAACCAATAAATCTATTTTATAAAAGAAACCAATTTTATAAGATATTTGTCTTTTATCCATAACTATATTAATTTTACTTTAAAAATATTAAGTCAGGTTTAAAACATAATTGGATAAAAATAACAAGTCCCCTTTTTGGGCCATAATCTTGGTCCAACATCTGGGTCTTGGGCCCATTATCAAACTGGTAACTTTTTGGGCCTCTTGTTTATCGAAAAATTGTTGTGAGTTTCTTTAGTCTTTTGTTTGGTTTGGGCAAAAAGGTCACAACCGTGATTACTTGGTAATATCAGCAGCAATCGGCCGCCGATGTTCCCGATACTATTGTTCGTGGCATGACCCTATGCTTGCACACACTGCTCGCAACAACCACTACTGGTCACTGCTCGCGGCGCGAGCCTACTGCTCGCGGCGCGAACCGCTAGTTCTAGGTCGTCGTTTGACAGCAGCAGCATAAAACCACCACCACTGTCTTTCGCAGCGCGAAACTTGTCGATGCAACAGCACCGCCATCGCCACCACGTGCCACCTCCAGTCGCCGCCGATTGGCAGCAGCCGCTGCCGCTGTTGTCGCCAATGGTCAATCGACGACGGTGATTAGCGCACTGATGTGGTAATTATTGTATATAAAAAGCGAAACAAGTTTTAACCTCTAATAGCCTACCCACTGTCTTACCACATATACAGGCAAGCGTACCTGATCGTGAGTAATATAGTGTAGGAAAGTCCAGGTATCGTATCTACCACTGGGAACGGTCAAGTTATTGTAGACTATTAATCTTGACTAGTTTAATTAACCTAAAGCTTTGGGGGGGTTTTATGAAAAAGGTTTAATAATTAAAAAGACAACTAAAATTAATTAAACTAAGAAAGTAATTAAACGAGTGATTAAAACTATATGAAGGAAAACAGTAGTACTTATCATGGTATAGTGAATCCCCAAGTGGATGATTTAAGCAGGCCAAATGTTTGATTGTTTTGGTTATTGTAGGAATTTAAGTCTGAGACACCCTAACACGTGACTATTATGGCTATCAACTAGGTCTTGATCCTCCTAGTTCTAATACTTGGGTCGTTTGTCAGACAATCTAGTACCGGTCACCCAATCCTATCTCTATTGCATGGTTTTCTACTACCTGGTCGCCCTCAGTCCGAGTAACCACCTAACACAACTCTCCAGAATGAAGGGTAGGTCAAGAAAGGTTGATTATCCTATCGGAGTCTATCTATCTTGGTCAAAACAGATACACCCAACCAACGATTTCAAATAACCAAACAATACGAATCAGATCGGGACCATAACACACATTCAATTAACCAAAAACAAACCAATAAACATTAAATCATAAAATCATCATCCACAATGGTTCATCGACCACAATAAGTACCACTATAAAAGACTACTCACTAGAAATAATAAAAACAGATAATACTAGAAAAGAAACAGACATTATACCGACAGTACAACGACGGATGATCGAAGATCGAACCCCGCAGCGTATCGGCAGCACTCTAATCTTACTCTCTATCTATATGTCTCTCTAACAAGCTCTCTATACGTCTCTGTATGTCTCTCTAACGGAGTAAAGTCATATAATTAAGCTCAACCAAAACATGTATAATTTTGGTGTTATCACGCACCATCACCGTCGCCGTGACCGGCGGATTGAACCAAAAACACCATTGCCACCATCGCTCCTCCCGTTAGCGTCGATGGTGGCTTCGACCTCCACAAGAAACAACGCCGCACACCACCGCCACCAAGGTGGCCTCTGGTGGCTGCGGTTTCAGATCAAACGTCCTCCGCCACCGCTTGGCGCGGCCATAAGGCAGCCGACGGTGGTTCATGCAAAGTGGCGGTGGCCAACGCCACCCATAGGTGGCTATCAACCACCACCATCGCTCCTACCAGGCGACGGCAATCGTAACGCGAGGCCACCACCACCACCACCATCAGGCGATCGAGAATAACAACACCACTGTCGTCACCACGACGTGTGGTGCGGCTGGTGATCGGGACGACAGTCAAACGCCACCACCACGACGTGTGGTGCGGCTGCGGGCGAGGAGGAAACAGGGGAAGGGGGAAAAACGGCCACCATCGATCTGGTGGTGTGGCGCCTTCGGTCGTCGGTGTTCGCGGCCATCCTTCGCAGCTGCCACCGTCGTTGATTGCCACCGATCTGGTGGTGATCAAGTGACGATTTACAGTCACGACCACCACCTTCCGCCGCTACCATCGTACTGTGGTGCGGCCTGGTGGTCCGAGACACGACAGCCGACGCCTCCACCACGAGTTAACGGAGTAGCGGTTGAACGCACTAAGTATCCAGCAGTCCTCATGACATCAAACCAGATACCTCAGGTGATAGGGACAACCACTGTGAGATTCTACTTATGACAAAATCCAAGAAGTAGTCTCAACCGCGGATCACGCCGATACTCGCTACTCTATCGAATATCCATGCAGTTTTTGGTCTACAACGCTTGTAGCTGTTATTCAACCCACTGATCATAACTACCCAAAAACTCACAATGACTTTAACACCCTATTGGGTTCCCACCACAATAAGTTGTCACGGACAATTTTCGAATGAAAGACTGAGAACTAGTCTCATTCCTGGATTACAAAACATGCAAAATATAAAAGCGAATTTAAGAGACTAATTTTGTATAGTCCATATTACAATCTGTAATAATACTAAAATTAATAGCATCTCTTAATTACCTTTTACTGTGTCTACTCAACGTTTATTAAATACTGATCTAAATGAAGTATCACCTTACTTCAGTTTAAACCTTTTGATTAATGTTTACCAGTTTAATCAAAGTTATAACCAAAAATATTACAAGTTTAACATCTACTTATGTTTTATACTTGTTTCAGCTAATTTTGTATTGCAAACACCATAAAACAAAAATTAGACTTCACTTCACTATATTTCCCTGAACTTGGAGATCTGGACTAACTCTGAGTTCACTGAATATGTAAAGTTAAATTGCAACTTTCCTTAGTTGCAGTGTAGATGATTGTTTTCTATCTGAAAACAGATTTCTATTTACCACACTAGTAAATTCCTAGAAATTCTATTTTAGCGTTTAATAACAATAAAAGCTAATTAATATCTTTATTAATTTCTCCAACACAATTATTGATTACTGTTTCAAATATATGTAACTATATCTTATCTCCTTTTAACTAAAAGGTAGATCTTGGATGAATATAGAATTCAATGAATAATCTAAAGCCTATAAGGCTTTATTTATAAGGCTCTAAAAGGTAGTGTTTGTATCTAATCCAGTTTCCTTAATTATCTGATTTCTTTTTTTTTCCTAAAGAAAGAATATTCTAGATAATTATCTTTAATTAACTAGTTATTCTATTATATATTTATTTTACTAATACATATATAATTTATCTAATTAATTAATAACCCTCAAACTTTGGGATTTCTGACTGAAATTACCCACCTAATTTATAATTAACTATTATAAATCCAATCTCTTCATTTCTGGATTTTATTTAACTTGTTCGTTTTATAGGTCTTCACAGGTGTGACCCTCAAGTGTCTTGTAACATTGGATGTGTAATTACTGGTTTGTCAACTTATGCACATAATTACTAACAATATGCACAAATGCATATGGTTTTCCAGTTATCTGAGGCAACTCTTAACGTGACCCACTACATACATATATATATAGAGGCAGGTTCATACGAGAATGCTAACTTTTTAAGAAAACACGAAAAACTTTTTTATGTACAAAACCTTCGACCTCCACAAGAAACAACGCCGCACACCACCGCCACCAAGGTGGCCTCTGGTGGCTGCGGTTTCAGATCAAACGTCCTCCGCCACCGCTTGGCGCGGCCATAAGGCAGCCGACGGTGGTTCATGCAAAGTGGCGGTGGCCAACGCCACCCATAGGTGGCTATCAACCACCACCATCGCTCCTACCAGGCGACGGCAATCGTAACGCGAGGCCACCACCACCACCACCATCAGGCGATCGAGAATAACAACACCACTGTCGTCACCACGACGTGTGGTGCGGCTGGTGATCGGGACGACAGTCAAACGCCACCACCACGACGTGTGGTGCGGCTGCGGGCGAGGAGGAAACAGGGGAAGGGGGAAAAACGGCCACCATCGATCTGGTGGTGTGGCGCCTTCGGTCGTCGGTGTTCGCGGCCATCCTTCGCAGCTGCCACCGTCGTTGATTGCCACCGATCTGGTGGTGATCAAGTGACGATTTACAGTCACGACCACCACCTTCCGCCGCTACCATCGTACTGTGGTGCGGCCTGGTGGTCCGAGACACGACAGCCGACGCCTCCACCACGAGTTAACGGAGTAGCGGTTGAACGCACTAAGTATCCAGCAGTCCTCATGACATCAAACCAGATACCTCAGGTGATAGGGACAACCACTGTGAGATTCTACTTATGACAAAATCCAAGAAGTAGTCTCAACCGCGGATCACGTCCGATACTCGCTACTCTATCGAATATCCATGCAGTTTTTGGTCTACAACGCTTGTAGCTGTTATTCAACCCACTGATCATAACTACCCAAAAACTCACAATGACTTTAACACCCTATTGGGTTCCCACCACAATAAGTTGTCACGGACAATTTTCGAATGAAAGACTGAGAACTAGTCTCATTCCTGGATTACAAAACATGCAAAATATAAAAGCGAATTTAAGAGACTAATTTTGTATAGTCCATATTACAATCTGTAATAATACTAAAATTAATAGCATCTCTTAATTACCTTTTACTGTGTCTACTCAACGTTTATTAAATACTGATCTAAATGAAGTATCACCTTACTTCAGTTTAAACCTTTTGATTAATGTTTACCGGTTTAATCAAAGTTATAACCAAAAATATTACAAGTTTAACATCTACTTATGTTTTATACTTGTTTCAGCTAATTTTGTATTGCAAACACCATAAAACAAAAATTAGACTTCACTTCACTATATTTCCCTGAACTTGGAGATCTGGACTAACTCTGAGTTCACTGAATATGTAAAGTTAAATTGCAACTTTCCTTAGTTGCAGTGTAGATGATTGTTTTCTATCTGAAAACAGATTTCTATTTACCACACTAGTAAATTCCTAGAAATTCTATTTTAGCGTTTAATAACAATAAAAGCTAATTAATATCTTTATTAATTTCTCCAACACAATTATTGATTACTGTTTCAAATATATGTAACTATATCTTATCTCCTTTTAACTAAAAGGTAGATCTTGGATGAATATAGAATTCAATGAATAATCTAAAGCCTATAAGGCTTTATTTATAAGGCTCTAAAAGGTAGTGTTTGTATCTAATCCAGTTTCCTTAATTATCTGATTTCTTTTTTTTTTCCTAAAGAAAGAATATTCTAGATAATTATCTTTAATTAACTAGTTATTCTATTATATATTTATTTTACTAATACATATATAATTTATCTAATTAATTAATAACCCTCAAACTTTGGGATTTCTGACTGAAATTACCCACCTAATTTATAATTAACTATTATAAATCCAATCTCTTCATTTCTGGATTTTATTTAACTTGTTCGTTTTATAGGTCTTCACAGGTGTGACCCTCAAGTGTCTTGTAACATTGGATGTGTAATTACTGGTTTGTCAACTTATGCACATAATTACTAACAATATGCACAAATGCATATGGTTTTCCAGTTATCTGAGGCAACTCTTAACGTGACCCACTACATACATATATATAGAGGCAGGTTCATACGAGAATGCTAACTTTTTAAGAAAACACGAAAAACTTTTTTATGTACAAAATCATATATGGTTCACATAAAAAAATTCGCATACAAAATCTTATATGATTACGACACCTACCTGCAATTTAAGTTGCGAAAATTTTGTCCACGTCTAGTTAGTGGTGAATCAAAGATGATTTTGTACATAAACAAAGTTTTTCGTGTTTTCTTAAAAAGTTATCGTTTTCGTTTGAACCTCTCTCTCTATATATATATATATACATATAGAGGAAAGTTCAAATGTGAACTCAATTTTGGTTGTGAACATGAGGACGAATTTCAACCACTCATCTGGTTAATAAAGGCGGCTTTGATCGGTCCCCCCCTTTAATAATCTCCACCCTTCCATGAATCGCGTCAATCTTCCGTGATCGCATCCACCGTAACCAAAGATGTGTGGCTAAGATATGTCCTCAAGTTTACAACCAAAATTGAGTTCACATTTGAAACTGACTCTCTCTCTCTCTCTCTCCTCTCTCTCTCTCTCTCTCTCTCTATATATATATATATACAGAGAGAGAGAGGAGTCAGAGAGAGAGAGAGAGAGAGTGAGAGAGAGTCAGTTTCAAATGTGAACTCAATTTTGGTTGTGAACGTAAGGACGAATCTTAGCCACACATCTTCGGCTACCGTGGACACGATCACGGAGGATTGACGCAATTCATGGGAGGGTGGAGATTATTAAAGGAGAGGACTCGGTCAAAACCACCTTTATTGACCGGATGAGTGGTTGAGATTCGTCCTCATGTTCACAATCAAAATTGAGTTCACAATTGAACTTTTCTCTCTCTATATATATATACATATACATGTATGTATATATATATATATATATGAGACCATTTATGGGAGAAGTCGATAGTTTATGGAATTGTGAGAACCAATGTGGATTACTAATTTCAATAATTAATGACTTAAAGAAAAAGAAAATAAAAACTTTCTAAAAAACTACCTGTTGGTTGTCGCCATATAAAATAAATAACGATGATTAATTTAGTAAAATGAGTAGTATATATTGGTTCTCTCAGTTCTCATTTGATTAGATCCTTATATATATTATAGTTACCTAACATGCCCTCAAAGTTTATGGTTTTTGTAAAAACAAAAAATAAAGAAAAGATGTAAAATGACCATAATACCTCTTAATTGGATTTAACAGAAAAAGTTAATGGATGTTAATGAGAGGGATCAAAACCAAACGAAATTGAAAACGTGAAGGACTATATCCAGGTTTCAAGAGTTCATAGACGAAAAATGTTAAAACTTACAAACGTTAAGGAGTTTACTCATACCAATATGAGTAATTACATGATTAGTCTACGTTTACATAAAATTACATTGTACATCCCTAATTTAAACTAATTATGGAATAAGTCCATATAGTTTACATTTTTCACTTCTCTGGTTCCTGAGACCTAACACCCTAGAAGATTTTGTTAAATTAATTAGTCAAGAGGGCAATTTAATTATTTCATTACCAATGAAATAATTACCAATGAATGTCTAGCCCAGCGGTGGTAGATAACATCCTTGCGCTTGCCTTGAAAGATAGATTGGCGCGGGTTCGAGCCCCGCTCGGTACAAAAAAAGGCCAAAGGCCTTATAGACCTCTTCTATAGTATCCAGCTCTTGACCGGTCTTCGGGTCGGTTTAGGGGCGAGTCTATGGGTTGGTCTTCGGGTCGGCTCATGGGCGCTTGGGATTAGTCGGTGCCAGTATGGATCCGGATACCCCCGGAACGTGTGTGTGAGTTAAAATGCCGTTCAAAAAAAATTCAATTATTTCATTTTTTTTGCTTTTAAAATTATCAAGAGGACCAATAATGTAATATATTAATCCCTTTGGGCCCACCCTCGTCTCTCTCATCTCTTTTCATAGTAGTATACACACAAAAACATTATCGGCTAAAAGGATTGATTGTTCTTGATACTACTTGAACAAGTTGAACTGGATTATGAATGTGGTATACCCATAGAATTTTTGACTTGGCTAGATAGAGCACAACAAAATATGTTATTTAGCTTAATGGCCTCTAAAATACAGGCTTGAAAAGAAGCGAACCATCTAGTACGTTTTTAAGTGCTTGAGGGAGGAGGGGTGGGGGTGTTACACAATAGTAGAATGTTTAACAAGAGAGGGTTATAATGTGTTAATTGTTTTCTTTAGGGGAGTGATATTTCCACGGATAAAATTTATTATTCCACAACAACTTTTACATTTTACTTTTTTACCCTTTTTCTTTTCCACCGCTACAATGATTATTGAGAGAGAGAAATGTCACTTTCTTGGGGAGGGAATTTGTCATGATTTTGAGAAAAAAAAACGTTTTCCCAAAAACTCCGGCTCTTCAAGGGGTTCACTCCGGCAACACTTCACGCGGTAACTGGGCGGCAGATCTGATCCCCGGCGTTCAATCCGGCTCGTCAAGGCGTTCACTCCAGCTGCGCTTCACGGCGGTAACAGGGTGGCAACTCTTCATGGCCAAACTCCTCACGATGGTAATCTTCACGACATATCTTCATGGCAGCTTATCAAGGTAGAACTTCACGACAAATATTCATGGCAGTAAGATGGAGCCCACTTTTTTCGGCGGGAGCATTTCTCGGCGCTAGTTCTTCAGGGTGAAATCTCTTTCCGGCGACAGATGTATTCACGTCGACAGATCTGTGTGTATTCACTTCAAGGCTATGTCTACTCATTTCTAAGCGATTTCCGGCATTCTTCACGTCGACAGCTTTTTCCGGCCACAACAATCATCAGTGGAAATGGAAGAAGGTGTGTGGATAAAAGTTAATCGAAGGAAGAAAGGAACGTTTGAACCAAGACAACAGGAGGCGAGCAAGGTATTTACCTTTTTCTTCACAATGGAGATTCCAGCGACTATGAACCAGATCCGGCGAAGATTTTATTGTCGGAAAATCAAGAAGTTGGTTGGAAAATCAAGATTTTGATGCCGGAAAATCAACAAAGTGGAAAGATTTCGGCTTTCGATTTAACAATTCAAAAAAGAAGAGAAAACATATCAAGGGTTAGATTATGTTGGTTGTTTTTGAATAAATCCGATAAAAACAATTCCAGAAACCAACTCCAGAAAAGTAACAAGAAGGAGTAGAAAAGAGATAGCCTAGACTCGTGTTAGACACAATCCCCCTTAAGCAGATTTGCCGTCTGCTCCAGGGTACAACGGCTGAAACAGTCGCTAGACTGCCGGATAACACTTGCCTGAAAACAGTCACCGGAAAAACGTATGCAGAGAAGAAGAGAGAGCTATAAGTATTTTATGTTTGTGTCTTGGAATGAGCTGCAGACCCATATTTATATACAGAAAAAATCGTAACCGACAGTATAATTGAAGAATAAAAACGTCTAATACATATTTATTCTAATTAATGAATTTCGGTTACGAAATCTGTAACTGACACCAACTGTTTATTTCAAGAATAAAACATTTGTAACTGAAAACTACTATTTAATTCAAGAATAAAAACTGACAGTAGTTGACACTAGTAACTGGCGGCACAAACTTTATTCCAAGTGCTCAACTTTGAGAATCGATATCTCATTCACTTATAATCCGTTTTGGACACTTGATATACCGATTCGAAACTCTCATATAATAGAACACAAACCCACCAGGAGTTAACTATATATACCACATTTATATATAATTAATTGTGTCCAAATATTGGTAAAACCCATATTTTTACCAAAATTCCAACAATCCCCCACATGAACAGGGGCGGAACACGAGCTTAAAAACCCAGGGGGCCAAACCTACTCTTCTATAAATATGTCTTTTAACTTTTATTTTTCACAAAGGTAGTACAAACACACACACACACACATATATATATATATATATAGAGAGAGAGAGAGTCAAGTTCAGAGGAGAACGACATTTATTTAATAAAATAATAAAACAACCAAATCATGTGTGATTTTACACTACCTATCATGTACAAAATCACATGTGATTCAATGACTTTGTCCCGCTACTAAAAGACGCAACCAAAGTCCATGACATCACTTTTGACCGTTAATATAACATAACATATGATTTTGAACGTTATTTAGCCGTTTTTATGTTTTTTCAAATAGTTAACATTCTCGCTAAATCATCTTTATATTATTATATATACACACACTTTAAAAAACACACAAAAACATTATAAATAGGAAAATACATATTATGTAATCTTATAAATTCTTGAAGGATATTGTATATACAAAACATTAAAGTTAAAATGTTTCTTACAATAACACTATTGTGGGTCCATGCATGAAGTCTTGGAGGGGGCCAAAATGTAAATTAAACAAAGTAAACCATAGATGATATTTAATCCATAGATGATGTTTAGTTATTTACCATGCATTAAGGATTAAAAAAACAGGGGGGCCATGGCCCCCCACTGCCTTCACTTTCATCCGCCACTGCACATGAATGGAGATCGATCTCTGCATATGAAAATCCGTACAACAATTTCCAAAGGTCGAATCTTGCATAGGATAGGTAGGTGTTACCCTTTGAACATTCCCTTATGAAACATACTCAGTCTCCTAACTATCAGTAGACTCGATGTCTTTGAACTGATCAGTCATTTGTGTAGACAATTGCACATTTCACACATGACTCTTCCTAACAAGTTCATATCCCCATAATCGTGTTCGTTATGGTCATAAACACTGCCTGGTTCAGAGAAAGCTTTTAGGAATGTATCCCCACTAATTCCCTTCGAAGCGACCCCACTTCTCTTTCTCATAGGTGACTATCAATAATCATTAAAAGCTTTATGCTTATCCTCCTATTTCACTGTCTTTGAAGTTTATTAACTCCCCCACAGTAACTTTTCACATTCATACAACTAGGTTGTCCTTTTGACCATGATGTATCCAACTTTACTCAAATTCCTATTGTATGTATCCAACTAAAAAAGTGCTATTGTGTGTACTAAACTTTCAATTTGGTTTATTGTATGTACAAGTTTACCTACTAAACAGGTTACCGGTCACCCCTTTTAAAAATGTGTGCCATGCCATTGCCACGTGGGTTCCATGTAGATGCCACGTAGGATAGCTTCATCCTAGTCATCTTCTTCTCCGACGACTCCCTTCTCCAGCCACCACCACCACCACAGCCACCACCACCATCACCAAACCCACCATTAATACCACCACCATCACCACCACCACCGCCACCATCACCACCACCACCACCACCACAGCCACCACCACCAAACCCACCACCACCACAACCACCATCTCCACCACCACAGCCACCACCACCATCACCAAACCCACCACCACCTGATGTGTATCAGGTAAACTTTCCAGCGACTCCCTTCTCCGGCGACTCCCTTCTCCGGCCACCACCACCAATACCAAACCCACCACCAACACCGTCACCATCTCCACCACCACAGCCGCCACCACCATCACCGTCTCCACCACCATAGCCACCACCAACACCCCAATTTTGATTTGAAAAAAAAACCCCAAATTTACCAAGAACCCTAATTTCAATATATGAACCCTAATTGATCGAATGCAAAATTAGACAATGAAGGTGGCGTAGGGGTGGTGGTTGACGGTGGTAGTTGCAGGGTTTGTGACGGCGGTCGTCACCGGAATCTTCGTCTGGATCGACGGGTTGGTGGTGGGTTTGGTGATGGTAGTAGTGGTTGTGGTGGTGGAGATGGTGGTGGTGTTGGTGGTGGGTTTGGTATTGGTGGTGGTGGTTGTGGTAGTGATGGTGGCCGGAAAAGGGAGTCGTCGGAGAAGGGTGTCGCCGGAGAAGGGAGTCGCCGGCAAGTTTACCTGATACACATCAGCCTATGGTGGGTTTGGTTATGGTGGTGGTGGCTATGGTGGTGGAGATAGTGGCTGTGGTGGTGGTAGCGGTAACGGTGTTGGTGGTGGGTTTGGAGATGGTGGTGGTGGCTGTGGTGGTGGAGATGGTGGCTTGTAGGACCTCTTGTTGTGAAGAGTCAGAATTCACTATCTTTACATGCTTTCAATAGTTAGTTTGATTTACCTTGTAAACAATTTACAGTTTTATTGCCCTTGTTTAGAGGTGTGTAACCTCGGGGGCCTTTATCGTACTTTTGTGTATCTTACTCTTACCTATAAAAGGTAAGAGATGTTAGGGTTTTTGAGTATTGAATCATATTACCTTTTTGGGCAACTTTCTCCATTGTTAAGCTTATTCAAGCTTTTCATTGATTTCAATCACACATTTAGGATTTCCATCCATTTCTTCTTCTATTTCATTGTTTTTGGGACAACAATTGGTATCAGAGCCAAACTTGTTGATTCCTTGGCTTTTGTCTTTGATTTTGATAAGATTTTAAAAGGTTTTTAAGTTTTGGGTTTTTCAAAACTTTTGGGTTTTCAATCCAAAAGGTGGTTTTAAAAGGGTAAAATTAAGTGTTAAGTGATTCCCCAATGATTTCTAAGCTTTTTCCTACAATTTGGGGGTCTAAACACTGATTTTTAAGAGGTTTTAAGCGTTTTTAAGAAATTTTTCGGAGTTTTCTGTGCAGGTTTTCCGCATCGGAAAACAAGAGCTGAAATTCCAGCTCAAATTTTCCGAGTCGGAAATTGCATTTTCTCCGAATCGGAGAACTCTCCTTTTCCGAATCGGAAAACACTGTTTTCCGAATCGGAGAACGAGTCTCTGACTTGGGGTCTTGCTCCTGAAAAGTCTCTTTTCCAAATTTCCCTTTTTCCGCACCCAAACTTTTCCGAATCGGAAAACTGTATTTTCCGAATCGGAAAAGGCTGTTTTCCGCATCCAGCTATTTTGAGCCAAATCCGAATCGGAAAACATCTGTTTCCAAGTCGGATTTCGCCTCTTTGAGCCGAAACTCTTGTAGTTTTGTTTCTCAAATCCGACACTAAGCTTGCTTTCAAAACCCTTTACTTTTTCCAAGCCTTTTGTGTCCCGAGGCGCTCAAAATTTCCGTTTTTCGAAAACCTTTCTTCTGCTTTAAGCCAAGCGAATCGTACGAGGAGGTCTCATTTGTTTTAAAATGTCGAAGGAAATCCTTGGGATAGGTTCCGAAACTCGCCCTCCCGTACTGGTGATGGGCGAGTACCAACAATGGAGACGCAGGATGATTCACTTCCTCGACCTGCTTGATGAAAACCTGATGAAGTCCATTCGAGAAGGACCTATCCGACCGACCGTCACCGTCGCCGCCGTACCAAAGACCGATACTTGTCCCGAACTTCCGGCGTACGTAGTCGAGAAGCCTGTTGAGATGTTCAATCCCGAACAAAGAGCCCGACATCTCATTGACAAGCGTGCACTGACCCTCCTGATTATGGCTCTCCCAAATGATATGTACGCTAGAGTGGACAGTCTGACCAACGCACGAGACGTTTGGTTGGAAATTGAACAACAGATGCAGGGAGGCGACTCTGCTGTGGAGAGTCAGAAGGAAAGTGCCCTCAATGCTTACGAAGGCTTCAAAGCTAGGGAAAACGAATCCCTCATTGACTCTTATCAAAGATTGAACGCTTTCGTCAACGACTTAAGACGGCTCGGGGTTGAGAAGTCAAAGTATGAAGTGAACGTGAAATTCTTGAAGAATCTCAACCAAGAATGGCAAAACATGGCCATCAACATCCAGCTTAGCCGGAATCTGGGAACATTGGGTCTACATGACTTGTTCAGTATGATGGTTCAACACGAAGATTTCATCACCGGCGGACGCTCCAAGAGAGCAGTTGATCCTCTGGCATTGTCGGCCGTGCCCTTTGGAGGACCAAACACTGCTCCCGTCCAACCAATGCCATACAACAGCGTCTCTCCCCAGTACTATCCTGAAGAATACAGTCAAGAGTTCAACCCGAACTATGGCTCAAGCGTACAACATCCCGACGAACCGGTGATCATTTCCATCTCTGATGATGAACTCTTCCATGTGAACGAGTCCCTTGCCCTCATCTCACATAGCGTACAACGATTGAACGCAAATCGTGGATACAACCGTGGACGAGGATCCGGTTTTCCCAATGGAGGAAGAATGGGGCAAGGTAGGGGAGGTCATTACCAATCTGAAAGGGGTCAGTACGGAAATCAAGGGAGAGGAAGCTATCAGCAAGGGGGTATGCCAGCTTACGACCAAGGAGGTTATAGGAACAACCAGGGAAGGTTCAGAGAAGATCAAGGCAGATACAGAGATCAGCCGAGAAGAGACAACACTTATCTTGACTACCAAGGAGGTCAAGGTAGTCAAGGAGATTGGAGAGGACAAGTCTCAGACATCAACTACCGGAATAGCTTGAGGCAATACACTCCGGAATCTGGGTATATTGAGCGTCAGGGATACGAGATTGGATATGGAGGAAGATATGAGAGTGGAAGGCTAGATCAAGGGCCAGGATACGGGTATGAGCAGCATAGGGGTGATCAAAGGCAAGATGAGAGAGTGAATCACGGGAAAGGCATCTACCAAGGAGGTAATTCTAAGGGAACCAGTTCCAGGCAAGCTCAGAGGGAAGATCAACCGATTCAAACTGATCAAGGAATTCAACGGGTAAATCATCCTCAGGGTCCCATAACCCAGAACCCCACTCCTCAACAAACCGCAAGTCCCACTACCACTTGTTTCAAGTGTGGAAAGTTGGGACACTACGCTCGTGATTGCTCCGTCAAGTACAAGGATGCCGCGTACTTTGAGAGGAAGGCCTCACTGATGAGGAAGAAAGAAAAAGGGGTGGCTTTGATGGTAGATGAAGAGAACTGGGTCTGTGAAGAGGAGAGCTCAGACGAGGAGAATCATTTGGTGCAAGGTCCTTGCTTGATGGCTGACTTCGAGGGATCGGAAGCCGTTGGACCAAGCACTTATCAGGACATAGATCCGTCTGAGGTATCCTCTATCCCTGATATAACTGACACTGTGTCAATGTTGGAATCTAAAATTTGTGAATTGGAGAGATGTCTCCAATCGGAGAGGACTCTTGTCACGAAATTTAGAATCGACAGTGCGATCTATAAAGACTCTCTCGAGGATTTGACCATAGTCTATAACCGTGAAACACTTGAGTCTGGGATTAGAGAGTCCAACTTAGCAAACAAACTTAGTTGTCTTCAAAAAGCCCATGAGGAACTTAACAGTAACCATGGGGAGCTCAACATTAAATTCCAGTTGCTTTCGGAAGAAAGAACTCGGTTGTTTTCAAAAATAAAAGAGCTTGAGGACAACAATTTTAAAAGAGGACAATCTGAACAGACTTTAAGTATCCTCACTCAGCATGCCAAGAAGAATCCCTTTTACACAGCTAAACCCGGCCTAGGTCTGTCTGAAAACCATGTTTTAGATAAAGCACCTTCTCATCTATACAACTTTGAGGATATGGCAGCCTCCAAACCCAAACCTGCCATAGTAGGAGGACATGTGACCGAGGAATTTGTTAGGCAGACTGTCACATACACCGAAGTCATAAACGGTGAGACCATAACCACGACCATCAGTCCAACGAACAGTACCTCTAGCAGTCCACCCACTAGCCCTACTCCCAATAAACCAATCTTTGTTCCGGCTAGTGATCCAACCAACTCTAAACCCACCTGGGAAGGCATTAAGGCCAGAACCCCTAGAGTAGCAATGCCTCCCATTAACTACACAGACCTTAACTCAAGCTATGAGACTAGGGAAATGGAACTTTCAGAGGAGACCTTAGTTATCCCTCCCGAGGATACTTCCGCAACTAAGTGTCCCGACCTAGTCAGGCTAGAAAAGGAGGTGTTTACTCTTAGGTTAAAAGCCATGGATTTGGATGCATGTCAACATCAGATCCTGAATCTGAAGGTCATTTTGTCGGAGAAAGATTCCCTGGTTCGCAATCTGGAGAAAGACTTGCTTGAGGCAAATGCCGAAAGAATTAGGCTTTCTTCAGAATGTGAGACCGCAACCTCAGCTTTCACTGATTTTCAAATCAAGGTTGCGGATCTTCAGGCTCGATACGTTATCCTAGATATCCACTTTGAACTTTTGAAAGAACTTGATCATGATGAAAGGATAATGTATCGCCAATCTTTAACCAACCAAAGGGTGTCTAACTCCATTTTAAAAAGGAAAGTGATGAATCTTGAAAATCTCTACTTTTCAGACTCAGTTGATGATAAGACTGCTCCAATCCTCAACCATCCAATAGTCGCTCCCAAACCAAAACCTGTCTTAGATACTGAGGACTATTACTCCATAATATCAGATGAAGATGAACCCCCTAACTCACACCATAGGATAGCCGAACCCAAGACTGTCCAAGATCCAAATGTTGAATATGATATGAAGGTGTTTTTAGATGAGGATGATGATCCTTCAGGCTTTATTCCAAAGAAGCCAAAATCTGTTGTTGTCAAACCTGAGCAGTCTGCTGAGTCACGAGCTCCTATTTCTGAGAAAAGCAACCCAGAGGGTGGAAAATGTGTAGGTACTAACAAGGGTAAGTCAGTTAAGCCTCACGCACCCAAAGGACTCCAGAAAAAGCATTCAAAGTCTAACGATGCTCGTAACTCAGTCAAACCTATTAAAAGTCTTGAATTTCATTCAAGTTCCTTTGAAGTGGGTGAGACATCTCAGTTACAACCAAATCAACCTTTCAATTCCACTAAACCTAAGTTTTCTAAAAAGTCATCTGGAAAAGGTGGTAACTCCATTCCCTCAAAACCGTCATCTAACTCACACCATGCTTATCATGCAGATGCGAGGAGGAAAGATGGTGGACCGAATGTGAAGCCACCAAGAAAGGATCATCATGGGAGGAACAACTCTTTTTCTGCTTTCCCTAAGAAACATAGTCCTAGCCGTGCGGGTTTAGGCTATGTTCCACCTAGTGTAGGAAAGAATTTGAACATGTCTGTCAACTCTAATCGCAACTTGAACGATGCTCTTAATATATTTCGCAATAACATGTGCTTTATGTTTGATAATTTCCTGCGTTATGGTGTGCCTAACTCTTACTATGCTCCTAATTCTAAAATCAAATCCCGAAAGAGAAGGGGAAGAAAAAGAGGAAAAGGAAAAGCCTCCTCGTCAGTGAAGTCTCCTCAGCCTAAGGAGAAATCCGAAAAGGGGACCTCACCGACAGATTTATCTATATCTAACCCACAGGAACCCATTTGGCAATGGGTCCCTAAACAAGCTTAATTGTCTTGCAGGTCAGTCATGTGTGGTACTTCGACTCCGGCGCATATAGACACATGACTGGTCAGAGATCCTTCCTTTTCGACTATGTTGAAAGGTTCGAGGGATATGTTAAAACAGCCGACAAGACGCTTAGGCCAATGGTGGGTTATGGGAAAATCACGGATGGGAAATACATCATTAAAGATGTAAGGTATGTCGAGGGGTTAGGTTTCAACATGTTCAGCTCCAGCCAGTTCTGCGACAACGGATACTGGGTGAAGCAATTTCAATACGGGAGTAATGTGAATGATGAAGATAACAACGTCATTCTTAGTGCACGAAGGAATGGCAATCTTTACTCTACCGTATTCCGTTCAATCCCTCAGACACACCCTCAGTTTGCAGCAATATCTGATCCAAGGAATGCAATCTGTCTGCTCGCAAAGGCTTCAAAGGAGGACAGTTGGCTATGGCATCGAAGACTCTGCCATCAGAATTTCAAAGACATGAACAAGCTGGTTTCGAAAAATCTAGTCAAGGGACTACCAGAGACTCGCCTTTCCAAGGATACCCTGTGTCCTGCTTGCGAACAAGGAAAGATGACGAGAAGCTCTCATCCACCGAGGATGGATACAAGTAGCAAAAGTCCCCTTGACATGATTCACATGGATCTTTGTGGACCTACCAGAACCGAGAGCTTAGCCAGAAAGAAATACATGTTAGTTCTCGTTGATGAGTTCTCTAGGTTCACATGGGTTGAATTCCTGCGAGCCAAGTCTGACGCTGCCGATCGAATCATTGCCTTCATCAAGCGAATTCAAGTTCTCTTGGGTCGCCGAGTGAAGAAGTTGAGAAGTGACAACGGAACCGAGTTTCGCAATGCAAAGTTGCAATCCTTTCTTGAAGACGTGGGAATCTCTCACAACTTCTCAGCAGTGCGCACACCTCAGCAAAATGGGGTAGTAGAAAGGAAGAACCGGACGTTGGTTGAAGCAGCGAGATCCATGATGGCTCACTCTGGAGTTCCTCAATCATTTTGGGCTGAAGCAGTATCAACAGCATGCTACACGCAGAATCGGACTCTGATCGTCAAGCGGACCGGTAAAACCGCCTACGAGATGGTCGAACAGCGTAAGCCTAACATCGATTACTTTCGAGTCTTTGGATGTAAATGCTATGTTTTAAACGACCAGGATGATTTGGGAAGTTTGAACCCGGTTGGAGGCATCACCGCAGAATAATCCGACGGCCAGGTAGTGTGTGAGCCCCGGTTGGAGGCATCACCGCAGAATAATCCGACGGCCGGATCATCAAGTAGAAACCAGCAAGAGTTCTTTGCCGTGCAAGATGAGAACGACGCCACCAACAACCGACAAGCTTATGTCACTCACCCTCACACTCGCAGGTGGACAAAAGATCATCCCCCCTCCCAGATCATCGGGAGTCCCTCACAACCTGTAACCACTCGATCTGCAAAGCACACTGAAAATCTGATTTTATTCGGCGGGTTCTTGAGCGATTTTGAACCATCTGATGTTTGGCAAGCTCTCACCGATCCCGACTGGGTGATCGCCATGCAAGATGAACTGGCCGAATTCGAGAGAAACAAAGTTTGGCGCTTGGTAGAACGACCATGGGGAAAGACTATCATCGGACTCAAGTGGATACTCCGGAACAAAACCGACGAGAATAATCTCATCATCCGGAACAAAGCTCGCCTGGTCGCCAAGGGTTATCGCCAACAAGAGGGTATCGACTATGATGAGACGTACGCGCCAGTAGCCCGAATCGAAGCGATCCGAATCTTCCTTGCGTATGCTGCACACAAAAACATGACAGTCTATCAGATGGACGTCAAATGTGCCTTCTTGAATGGAGTTCTTCAAGAAGAAGTGTACGTAGAACAACCGGAAGGGTTCGTCGATTCTCGATTCCCGAATCACGTCTACATTTTGGACAAGGCGCTTTACGGTCTCAAGCAAGCTCCGAGGGCATGGTACGAAACACTCACTGACTACTTGCTAGGAGTTGGCTACAAGAAAGGTACAATCGATCCCACTCTGTTTCTCAAGAGGTCAGGTAAAGATTTAATTATCGTTCATATATACGTGGATGATATTATCTTTGCGTCTACAAAGCCTGAGATGTGCCAAGAGTTTGAGAACACCGTGAAATCCCAATTCAAAATGAGCATGATGGGCGAGTTGACGTTCTTTTTAGGACTTCAAGTTCGACAACGCCCTGATGGCATTTTTATAAATCAAGCCAAATATGTTCAAGATCTTTTAAAACGATTCGATTTCGGTGGTTCAAACTCTGCGGCCACACCAATGCCCAGGAATTTTCAACTAACTGCAGATACTTCTGGTAAACCGGTTGACCAGAAAACCTATCGGGCAATCATTGGATCCCTTTTATATCTCACGGCCAGTAGACCAGATATCGTCTTTTCCACGGGTGTCTGTGCTCGTTTTCAGTGTGACCCACGGGATTCACATCTGTCTGCAGTCAAGAGAATCCTTAGGTATCTGAAGGGCACACCGGATTTTGGCCTCTGGTACCCAAAGGATTCTGGTTTTGAACTAATTGCATACACAGACTCAGACCATGCAGGTTGTAAGCTAAACAGGAAAAGCACATCTGGTGCTTGTCAGTTCCTCGGAGATAAGCTAGTAAGCTGG
Source organism: Centaurea solstitialis (assembly GCA_030169165.1). Classification (NCBI taxonomy): domain Eukaryota; kingdom Viridiplantae; phylum Streptophyta; class Magnoliopsida; order Asterales; family Asteraceae; genus Centaurea; species Centaurea solstitialis. The sequence goes on along the minus strand of CM058042.1, from coordinate 73,197,957 downwards.
TCATCTCGGAAGCAGAATTGCGTCTCCCTATCCACCGCGGAGGCAGAATATGTAGCCGCCGCCTGCTGCTGCTCGCAAGTTCTGTGGATGAAAACCCAACTAGCTGACTTTGGATACACCATGCATCGAATTCTCATCTACTGCGACTCCAAAAGTGCGATTCAGATCACGGCAAATCCGGTTCAACATTCTCGGACGAAGCATATCGACATTCGATATCATTTCATCAAAGATCACGTCGAGAAAGGTAATATTGAACTATACTTTGTTGAGAGTGACTATTAGCTTGCTGATCTGTTCACCAAGCCGTTTGACGAGAAGCGTCACTTTTTCCTCCTAAGCAAGTTAGGAATGCTAGACCTCCCGCCTGAGGTCTAGGGGGAGTCGGGAGTTCTTATAGTGTATGCATGTGTGTAGGGGGAGTCTGTAGAAACTCTCTAGATATTGCATGAATCGAGGGGGAGTACTAAGTCCTGTATTTAATGTTTGGTGTGCTTACTAACGTTCTCGGATCCACATCACCTTGGATACCATTATTATATTCTATTTTGTAGGTGTGGATCCTCACTAAGACTTCTGGTTACTTCAGATCAGAACTCGCGCAAAACCTTGTCGAGACGTACCAGGTAAGTCTCGTTTCTCGGGAGTCGAGTGCTGAACTTGTAAACTTTTTGTGAACTTGAAAGTTCAGGGGGCGGTAGAGTACATGTCTTGAACTTACAAGTTCGGGGACTAACTTTGCCCCTTTCTGTTTCTGAAAGTTCAGGGACTCGTTTTGCAAATATTGTGAAACTTATAGTCCAGGGTCTGTTTTGAAACTTTCTGAAAATACAAGTTCAGGGACTTGTTTGTAAGTTTCCCCAAACTTCAAGTCCAAGGGTGGTTTTTGCCAAATGGTGAAAGTCGGGTTAAGAGAGCCAAAAGGAGAACCAAACACAGTGTTTTTGACCCAAACACAGTGTAAGTCGGTAAAAATATAAATACCGGTTTTCAAGATTAACTTTTCACAAATTTCAAATTTTCATCTTTTTCTCTCTGGATTCTCACCCGAACCCACTTCGCGCTCGATTTCGGTTTTCGTTCGTTTGTGCTCCGATCGTTGATCTTTTTATATATTCGGATTCCTGGTAAGTAAACGATCAACCCTTATATAGTTATAACATCTATATCTTCTGTTTTAAGGCCTGGATCGAAGCCTAAAAGTTTTAAAACTTACCCGAAACCCAAACTTCTTGGAATGGGATTTCGGGACGTTAAAACGATCCATTATTGCTTAGAAACTTGTTATGAACTGATTTAGGATGCATGTTGATAGTTTAGGGCCTTAGATCGACGTTTAGAGAACGGTTTTTTAAGTGAAAAACTCGAACCGTCGTCGTTTTCCGACTCGGAAAACTTGAACATTCAAGTTTTCCGAATCGGAAAACTTGAATGTTCAAGTTTTCCACACCTGTCAACGATGAACCGTCGTTTCGTTTTCCGATTCGGAAAACTATGTTTTCCGAATCGGACTTGGTCTCGGTTTTCAAGTGTATCTGTTCCGACTCGGAAAACATGGAACTACCCTTACGGGTTTCCAAGGTTTTCCGACTCGTTAGAGAGACCAAGTCTTGCCAAATTTTCTTTTAAGTGTTGAGACATTTTCCGAATCGGAAAACTATGTTTTCCGAATCGGAAAACCTACGAGTTTTTAATCTCAAAATTTTTCTAAGTGTAGGAGTTTCCCGATTCGGAAAATTGCCTTTTCCGAATCGGAAAACTTGTCTTTTTAATCTTGTGCTATCTTTCCTAAGTGTTGAGTTTTCCGAATCGGAAAACACTCTTTTCCGAATCGGAAAACTCCCCTCGTACAGTTTGCTCGTTTTCCGACTCGGAAAATACGAAATACTCATAATTGGGTTTTCGAGGTTTTCCGACTCGCGCTTAGTCGAGGGTATAGTCTTTTCACGCTGCATTGTTTCTAACACTTAATGTCTTGCAGAAATGGCTGATCAACAACCAATTGCTCCTACCTCACCTGTCGCCAATGCTGCTGATCTCGCTCTCATCAACCCGACTGAAATCCGTGAGATCCACCAGAACAACCAGTTCGTCGACCTGGCAAACTTCACAGTCCAAGACGATGTGGTCCTCGAGATACTCCGAGCTCATCCCCTTGCATACGCGATGCAAGCCACTGCTGACATCCCGATGATCTATCTACAGCAGTTCTGGAACACTTCACGTGTCGAGAACCGGGACGGGGTGCCAACTATCATCGGCCGGGTGGACCACACTGACCTGGTCTTCACTATGGAGGATCTTCGCAGAATCCTTCGTCTGCCAGCTGCAACTCCGGAGGCCCCGTTTGACCCTCTCGTGTCTGGATCTGAGCTCTTCAGCGAAGTGCTCGCTCTCGGGGTCCACTACACCGAAAACAACAGGCCGAAAGGAATCTCTCAGATCACTCAGGGAATGCTGCCCCCGATCTGGTACTCTTTCTTCAACATCCTCAATCGCACGCTCTCTTCCAAGACTCACGGCGTGGACAAGGCATCCACCCAGTTCTGGCACGTCATCCATGCGGTCGCCTACGGGAGGCGGATCGACTTTGCTCAACAACTTTGGGCAGACATAACCACTGACGTCAGAGCTGGGTCAGCGCGTACGAAACACACATCCATCCCTTGGATGCGCTTCTTCAGTCTGATTATCCGAGATCACATGAATCATAACCGTGCTGTCCGACGCAGATCAAGCCATCTCCGCTTCGAAAGTCAGCAGATCGGCCGAGCCAACAAGAAGAATCTGAGGCCTGGTCAGGTAGAAATGCACATTCCTGCAAACGTGCTCAACATGGCAGACCGTAGGTCCATGAGTGTTAGGATGTACCGCATCTCCATAGGCTTAGAAGACACGTCTACGGACTCCTCAGAGCCGAGGAGCCCTGCCCAAGACGTGCAACCCGTCCTACCTAGAAGCCGTACCTCTGGTACGGCGGGCCAGAGCTCCAGTGGGGGAGCTTCTGGCTCGGGAGTGATGAGCGTTGACGTGAGGGGAGGAGAGGGTAGAATAGTTGGTACGTCTGCCACTCCGCACACTTCTCGAGCCGGTGCATATCAGACGATGATCCAGAACCGAGCCACTCGTGCCCGCACTCCTACTGTTGTGGAGGAAACTTCTGATGCCATCCGCACACGCGAGTACACAAGCCATTTCCGGGTGAAGCAGTACATGGGCGTCCTTCAGCAGTCCCCGATCCATTCGTCATCGGAAGAGCGCAGATCGCCGACACCGCCGCAACAACCTATTGGGGAGGACGTGGAAGCTTCCCCACAAGAACAAGCACACGCTCCTCCACCACCTCTCTCGGCGGCCGTCGCTTCTCAGAGAAGAGAACCCTCCGGCGAACCATCTGGCGATGACTCCGACGGTCATGAGTCCTCCGAGCACACTCCTTCGGACCGTCGTGAGCCCGATGACGAGGCAACTGATTCAGAACAAGTGGACTATGGATCCGACTCAGAATTCCAGCTTTCAGAACCACCAAAGGGCGGGAAGGCCCAAGTGATAGATTTGGATGAAGCCACCTCTTCCTTCAACGACGACCGAATCTCCGGCGATCCAGTACTTGCCGAGGATCTAGCGTCAGACGATCGGACCGTCGGTCGTGAAGAAGAAGGTGAGGCCGAGGTTGCTACCGGCTGGGGAAGATATGACAGCGAAGAAGAAGAGAGAGAGAGGGGAGAAAAGGAGAGAGAGAGCAAGAAAAAAGAGACCGAAGACGTTGAGGTCCAGTTAGGCGAGCCTTGGGCTCAATTAGAGGAGGCGGACGCAGAAGTCGAGCCGCACAGGTTAGAATCGGCAGTTCCTCATTCCTTGAGTCCATCCACCACAGAGGCAACCCACACTGAGACTGGGCACCCTACGGTGTCTAGTCAAGACGCTAGCCGCCAACTAGCGCACTTGCACGCCCCAACCGACCACTCGACCATTTCTCAACAGATGGTCGTTTCAACTTTACACGGGGAATTAGCTCAACTTCCACCAACCACTCACTTGGAGTCTGTTGGTGTTGAAATGAGAGAGGAACCGCCCCGCCTCTCGACGTCTTTCCGTGCACCAGTCGTCCTAGAACCACTCACAGAGACCTTTAGGGTCATTCATTTGGATAGGACACTGATTGATGCTTCATCTGCCCGCCCAAGTGGCGAGGCCGGAACGGGGAGAGTTGGCGCGTCGAGTGACGCCCTTCGAGGATCCACCGGAAGCCCCGACACCGTCAACATCATACCAGCGGTGACATCGGGCCGAGAGAGCACCTCGGTAGGACTCTACTCGTCAACTGGAGCCCAAGTGGCACCAGGTTTAGCACTTCCGGGACCGGGTCCGACAGACTCGAGCAAAGTCTAAAAAGATGCTCACGCAACATCGGGGCTTCTGAGCCTGACGGATTCTGGTGGAATCCCTAAAACCACCACAGTAACAACGGGACTTGTGAGTCCGACGGATTCGGACGACATCCTAAAAGTCGTCCAAAGCAGGTTACTCGCGGTGGAGGAAGCCAACCGGGCTCGCGATGCACGGGTCGAGGCACTTGAGAAAGCCTTGGCCGAGACGGAGAGGAAACGACTGGCCGATCTTGAGGCGTCACGCAAGCTTCAAGAAGACCGGGATGCGGAGCTCTACGAGCTCAAACGGAAGATTAAGGGCAAACACTCCGAGGCTGCCCCGTCTACTGAAGCTCCCATTCCCAGGCCATCAGAAGACGTCCTCAGGCTTGCCCCTCCGACTTCGGGCGACCTTCCTCCGATCCCAGGCTACGTCACTGAGGTGGAACACTTGATGCTGATCACTTCCTACACCACTCAGAACGACCGCCTGTCTGCCCAGGTCAGAGATCAAGAGGCCCAGATCGAGCTACTCCAGCAAAGGATTCGAGAACTGGAGGCCGTGTGTCGGTCCCAGGCTCAGCCTTCGAAGAGGAGGCATGATGACGCTGATGACTCCGCACCAGGTCCTCATGAGGGGGAGGTGCAAGCTGCAAAAAGGCTTCGCACCGACCTCCAACCTGGTTCCGGCTCCGGTTCAACAGCTCCAGGTTCTTCAGCCGCCCCCTCGAGTGCTCCTACAGACTCCGATGCCGCCGAGGCTCCCTATGTCGACTCTGAGACAGAAGACATTCCGGACATGGGGAGTTGGCGATACGAGCGGATTCCGGAAGGGGAGTCAGTTCAGTTTCCCTAGATGACGGACACGGCTCAGATTGATGCCGTTCTCCCAGAAGCAGCGCCGACGGATCCCTCAGAGTTCCAGATTCCGGAAGCAGCCCGGAAGATCTTGAGGTCGCTTGCTCAGAGTCTCAGGATATATCAGAAGGGAGACGACATTGTCCGGGATTCTGACTACTCCAACCTCTCCGCAGCATTTGTGTTCCCCACTCCAGACGCTCCACGAACTATTCACACTACTGATCCAGAGACCGCCGCTCCAACCGTCATCCAGCTCAACTGGAACCATTCAGTCATCTTCCGTCCATTCCTTGAGGAATCGTTCACCCGCATCTACCAACAAGAGAAGCTGCATGCCTGGTCCCGAAAGGTCTACTTCGGGATCTCTCACATCAAGACCAAGAGACGAAGGACAGCTTACGTGCATCAACGCATGTGCAACTGGGCCACTCATGGACGCCAGAGGATCCGACGTCGCTTTATCAAGGTAACTGCTATGCGCCCCTACAGACATGGCCATCAGTTATTCCTTGAGTACGATGTTCGCATGTACGGCACCGGTGTTCCTCGAGGTGAATTGCAGAACTGGACCATCACGGAAGCTGATTTAGATCGGGTACATCTGGAAGACCTTCTCACGATCATCAAGTATCTCCAAGGCCCGATTCTCCGACCAGAGCACTACAGAGACGGCACAGAGATATTGAAGAAGTATGTCCGTCACGCAATCTCTCTCGCTCGAGTGACAGATTACCAGCTTGCAATTGAAAGCCGCCAGCCAAAAGTCAACCTGCTCAGGCCAAACCTGCTCGTTCCTGGTATCGATGCCTACACTCCATACATGCCAACCAGGATACCTGAGCATGGGGTTCTTTACATCACACAGAAGAAGAGGAGCGCAGGTTTATGAGATTTGGCGAGCTCTCCAAGTTCTGCGATGGGACCCTTCTTTATGTCTACAATGGCATGCAGAGTAGACTACTAGCGGATCAGATACCGAGTCGGAGAATCATAGACGGAAAAGGAAAGCTGCTGGAGGCGATGAGATTGATCGAGAGGAAGCTCAAGGAACGGTTGATGTACAGACGGGCAGAGGCTGCAATGCAGATGAGAGCGCGGATAATCGGCGAGTGGGAGGAATACCTGCAGATGTCCAAGTGGGAGCCTGCTCTGGAGCTTCCACCACCATTCTGACTTCTTCACAAAGGGGGAGATTGTAGGACCTCTTGTTGTGAAGAGTCAGAATTCACTATCTTTACATGCTTTCAATAGTTAGTTTGATTTACCTTGTAAACAATTTACAGTTTTATTGCCCTTGTTTAGAGGTGTGTAACCTCGGGGCCTTTATCGTACTTTTGTGTATCTTACTCTTACCTATAAAAGGTAAGAGATGTTAGGGTTTTTGAGTATTGAATCATATTACCTTTTTGGGCAACTTTCTCCATTGTTAAGCTTATTCAAGCTTTTCATTGATTTCAATCACACATTTAGGATTTCCATCCATTTCTTCTTCTATTTCATTGTTTTTGGGACAACAATTGGTATCAGAGCCAAACTTGTTGATTCCTTGGCTTTTGTCTTTGATTTTGATAAGATTTTAAAAGGTTTTTAAGTTTTGGGTTTTTCAAAACTTTTGGGTTTTCAATCCAAAAGGTGGTTTTAAAAGGGTAAAATTAAGTGTTAAGTGATTCCCCAATGATTTCTAAGCTTTTTCCTACAATTTGGGGGTCTAAACACTGATTTTTAAGAGGTTAGTAGGTAAACTTATACATACAATAAACCAAATTGAAAGTTTAATACACACAATAACACTTTTTTAGTTGGATAATTACAATAGGAATTTGGGTAAAGTTGGATACATTATGGTGAAGATAGTCCTTTTATCAAAGACAGTGTTGATGCTAAAAATCGCATATACGGACGAATTAAGGTTCGTTTATGATTGTTATCCTGGCGAGAGAAAGGAAACTTCAACAAATCGTGCACAAAACATGTAAAGAAAATGACAAGAGATTTGGTGACGCGGGAAAACCTCAACTGAGGAAAAAACCCGCGGCCGACTAAGAAATAGTCGACGTTGACCTATGTATCACCAATAAGGGGTGATGCCTTTCGTAGTACAATAGTCCGTCGTACGTTACAAGGTAAAGATAAACATAAGACATACGAAAGTAACGTGCGTCGTAAGTACAAATGTCATATGTAAATATGAAAGTATAAATGAATTCGAGAGAAAACGTAGATGATTCGAATGATCGGTTGTCGAGGGTCTTCCAAATGAGCCGGGGTGCCCTTTATATATTGCAAAGGTTGTAAGTTGTAACCGCTTGACATTTAATGCTCTTGATGACAATAATTGTAACGGTCGTAACGGTAGTTGTGCATTAATTGTGCTTTTAATCACGGTCGTCGGTTACATCTCTTTAATCCTGCATTAAACAGACATTAAAACGGCAGTTACAGGTTAGATAATCGCGATCTTACGAAATCTTAAGACGGTCGTATGACATCTTAAGACGGTCGTACGACATCATCGTAAGACGAACGACTAAATCGTAAGACGATTGTTTCTGCTGTATTCGGTCTTAAGAACTTTGTCTAAATACAAGATCTGTCCTGCAATAGTTGATCATATAATTTTGTCGGTCGAGCGTTAGAATTTGACCACAACAGTTAGCCCCCCAGATTTGAATTTCAAAGTCTGTTTGAATTTCAAATCTTCTTTCAAAGTCTCGAAGATGCATGTAAATGCCAATTCCCTGTAGAAGCAAAAACATGGAGAAAAATATTAGTAGAAGCGCACGTAATTATTGAATTTTTTTCTCAAGGCGGGGTCCCGGGGATGGCGCCAAATTGTTGATGCTAAAAATCGCATATACGGACGAATTAAGGTTCGTTTATGATTGTTATCCTGGCGAGAGAAAGGAAACTTCAACAAATCGTGCACAAAACATGTAAAGAAAATGACAAGAGATTTGGTGATGCGGGAAAACCTCAACCAAGGAAAAAACCCGCGGCCGACTAAGAAATAGTCGACGTTGACCTATGTATCACCAATAAGGGGTGATGCCTTTCGTAGTACAATAGTCCGTCTTACGTTACAAGGTAAAGATAAACATAAGACATACGAAAGTAACGTGCGTCGTAAGTACAAATGTCATATGTAAATATGAAAGTATAAATGAATTCGAGAGAAAACGTAGATGATTCGAATAATCGGTTGTCGAGGGTCTTCCAAATGAGCCGGGGTGCCCTTTATATATTGCAAAGGTTGTAAATTGTAACCGCTTGACATTTAATGGTCTTGATGACAATAATTGTAACGGTCGTAACGGTAGTTGTGCATTAATTGTGCTTTTAATCACGGTCGTTGGTTACATCTCTTTAATCCTGCATTAAACAGACATTAAAACGGCAGTTACAGGTTAGATAATCGCGATCTTACGAAATCTTAAGACGGTCGTACGACATCTTAAGACGGTCGTACGACATCATCGTAAGACGAACGACTAAATCGTAAGACGACTGTTTCTGTTGTATTCGGTCTTAAGAACTTTGTCTAAATACAAGATCTGTCCTGCAATAGTTGATCATATAATTTTGTCGGTTGAGCGTTAAAATTTGACCACAACAGCCAGTGTGTTTAGTTTAATTGTTTTAAACTGCTTTTAGTTGTCATAAGCCAAGCCCTTAGACCTTTGGTTGTGTTTGGTTGTTTATTTTATTATTTAGTTTAATTGGGAGGCATGCGTGCCATTTACGAACCATTCTTGTAAATTGTAAAGTTAGAATAATTCGAAGACGCCAAAGAACCGAAGACGGAGATCAGAGAAACAACCATGGATGTCGGAGCCAGTGGGAGCGACAAAAGTTTCAACCCTTGTATGTTGTTTGTCACATAAGTTTGAGACAGTCAGTCTTTCGTGTTGGCTACGAAGCTGACAATAGTTAAGGGGCAAAGCTGTGACACTGTGTTTATATTTTATCATGCGTGTTTTGTTTTAATTGCGTGGTTATGATAAAATATGTTTTTTAAAATCTAATGAATTGTTTTTCAAACCTAAAGGTTCGATTACAGTTTGTTTTTCGAACCAGTTTTAAAATTTTGAAATATTAAAACTGGCTAAAAACCCTTAGGTTTAAATCATAGATCAGTAGTGCGACCCACTTGAAGACACCTCTGGCGTAAGGTACGCGGACGTTGATAGTGACCAAACCTTGGGCGCCCGCGTTCAAACCGAAGTTGGGGGGAGTGAAAAGACTATGCGATAATCGGGAGGTACCGGCCAGAGTGCATCCAGTCCCAAGTGATGCAATCTATTTTGGTTTTTTACAAAATTCACCGGGTGGTACCGATCCAAAACGCACTAGGGGGACTAAATATGCACGGGTTTAAATATCCGATGTCCCGGCTATCTAGAAGACGTGTTTTAGTTTAAAATTGTGATTGGTATAACTGGTTACCTACCAGAAATAGCATGGGTCGGCTTGCGTGCCCAAACCGCCTGTCGACACATGTGAAATATGGATTCTAGTCTATTAGATTTATTTGTCTAAGGGTAATAATTTATTAGAAGTTTTATAATCAAATAACTAAATCGGAATTTTATTCTTTTTTATAGATGTCTTATTCTGTTATTCCATTTTATTCACCCGAGGAATCTTTCCGCCTCATCATGGGCAAATGGAAGCTTACGGGCCAAAATTTTCTAGTTTGGAAATTGCACATTGACAACGTCTTGAGTGCATAGAGTAAGATTTATGTGATCGAGAAACCCGTTTCATGACCTAAGAGCAACTCTCCTGAAATATCTGATCATGCAGGAGATATTTTCACTGAAGCTGGAAATAGGCCAATCAGTTAAAGACCATCTCAGGAAGAGCTGGTGTATCTGATGTGGTTCTCACTCCCGAAGGAGATTCGTGTCACAGCAAGTGAATACATGGGAGATCCCAGGATGGACGTGACAAAGGTTCATGAGGACATTTTGGACAGTTTGGAGCCGAAACCAGCAGTTGTTGAACTTATGGACAGTGATTGGATTGATGAGCTGGGAGATCTGAATTGCCTAGAATGCAGTAGCAAGGATATCTGTGTCCACTCACTGGATATTGATCAGAAGGACATTGGTTTACCCAATGCACCAGGTATCTTTATGATAGATTGTTTGATCCCTTCTTATGAATCATGAGTACTTGATACAGGCAGTGGTAATCACATTTGTAATCATTTACAGGGATTCGGTTGTCCATACACTTCAATAATTGCCGTGCAGAAGTTGTTTAGACAATCGCATGATGTTTTCTCTCCTATGCGGACGTACTCGTCAAATGCGTCGCCATATATCCCGTACGCCATTTGCCTAATTGCCACCGTACACTTTTGTATTGGAGAAAAACCTGGGTTCCCCACAGCGTTGGTTTGTTGTTGGAAATATGGATACCGTGTGCTTAAATCATCAACTATTCGTAGGAATATATCCTTCCTCATCCTAAAACGTCGTTTGAACATTTCATTTGTGTACGTCGGGTAATCGCAAAATTAGCCAGCCATTAGCCGTGCGTTTGCTTCTACCCGACCCCTGTCTATGTTAGGGGTCCTCGAACGGGGAATTGACGGTGATGTGGTCGCTTGTTGAACGAACGACACAAACATTTGCGCATCTCGTTCCCGTTCCTCATCGGCATCCGTAGATGATGACCCGGTCGAGTAATCGAGTTGTGCCATAATGTGTGTATGGAGAAGAAGAGATGAAAGGTGGTGTATAGAGAAATAGAAGTGTATGGAGAAAGTTGGTGTGAAAAATGAGTTGGATAGAAGAGGTATTTATATAGGGGTAAAAAAATTGAAAAAAAATTATTTTTTTTTGAAAAATTACCATTTTAAAACGGTCAAATTTATAAAAAAAAGTTATTTTTTTCGTTTCTTCCCGTTTGGCAAACAGCTACCAGAGCCCTCTCCCTCCTGAGCCCGCCGGGAGCCCGTCCTACCCGCAGCCCGTCCTACCCGCAGCCCGTCCTACCCGTTGAGCCCGTCGGGCTCAAGCCCGCTCAGCCTGGGCATGCGGTACGCATAGCCTTAGAGTTCAAATTAATATAATATATCCTTACCGCTGGTATTTCATAGTTACCATTTCCAATTCCATGTTGAAACCCTTAATCATGCAAGTTAGCAATATGATGTAAATTTCGAACAAACATAAATATAATGTAGAGTGCAAATACGTCTTTTCCAAATAAATGGATAGTTGAGTTCCTTGTAAATAGAACGCTTAATTGGTAAACGCAAATAGATCTTAGGGGCTGTTTAGCCATACGCTTGCTCGATAAGCATTTTTCAACAAGAGTCTACAATCTCACTTACCTTATCCGGTAAGATTCTAGTCCACCAAAAGGGCATCGTAGACAACCAGAGGCCGATGTAGCTTATGGAGTTGGGGGTCACTTGACAGTTGACACCCATAAGCTTTCAAAATTTTGTTCTTTTAATATTAAAGTTTTATATTTCTAACTATATTTACCTCTTTTGACCCCCTAAAAGATAGTTTCACCTTACATTTCTTCTACGGCTGGCAATTTTCGACACGACCCATCAACCCGACACGACACGAAATTAAAAGGGTTTGGGTTGAGGTTTTTGACACGCCAACCCGTCAACCCACCAAATTTCAAGGGTTGACCCAGCGGGTTGGTGGGTTGACCCGCGAACCCGTTTATATTTAAATTAATTATTTTTTATATTTTTTTTAATTATATAATAAAAATTAGAAAAACTAAAAAAATCAAATCCACTAATCCTAATAACCCCAGTTCCTACTTCCAGCCGCTTCACGCCTTCACGATATTCCAGACTACTCTCACTTGGTTGCTTTTGAACTTGGTTGTATTTGGATGCTTTTGAACTTGGTTATATTTGGTTTCTTTTGCACTTAATTGTATTGGGACTTTGTTTTTATTTAAATTGTATGAAGTATCAACTTTGACCTGTCAACCCGTTTATGACCCACCAACCCGTTTATGACCTGTCAACTCGTTTATGACCCGCCAACCCGTTTATGACCCACCAACCCGTCACTGACCCGCCAACCCGCCAACCTGTGACACGACCCACGACACGACCCTTCATGGGTAAGGGTTGAAGAACTCGACACGATAAGCTAAATGGGTGGGGTCAGGGTTGAGGTTTCTGACCCTCCAACCCGCAAACCCGTGACCCGCCAACCCACCAACCCGCGAATTGCCACCCTTATAATGTACTTTAGATGACTAAGGGCATGTTTGTTAGCATGCAACAACTTAATGAGCTTAATACATGACTGTTTGGTAGTGGCTTAACAATATAAGAGTGGCTTATTTACTAAGCTTTTAGGAAGGAGCTTTATGCAGAAAGTCAAATTTTCTCCAAACCTATTTCTCCCAATTAAAAAACATGCTCCATTTATCTACGGAAAAAGTCCCCCCAAACAAAAAAAATTCCAATCAATACAGACAAATTAATCCACACTGACAATTTTATTCATGCAGGACTTAGGGGTTGTTCGATTCATTTTCTATTAAGACCTATATAGATAAAGATGTTTACATTGATAAAGTTGTTTGTGTGATAACGAATAAGTTACTGTTTGGTTGTTGTGTTAAATAAAAACTCTAAGCCGTTTGGTTCGCAGAATTGGATGGAATTCGAATGAATTGGAATGACGAATTCCATTGACCAAATTCCATGTTCCTGTTTGGTTCGCGAAATGAAAGCTAAGGAATCCTTCGAATTCCTTCCAATTCCTAAAATCAAGAAATTTGTCATTCCAAGCCATATCCCATGGAATTCATTGGAATCATCCCCCCTCCCTCTCGTTTTCTCCATCTATGGTTTTCCCATCTTTATCCATTGTTCTCTCATTCCAAAGCTTATCTCGGTTCGGTCTCGGTTTATTTATTTATTAAATAATTAAATTATATATATATAATTAAATAATCAAAACTATATATATATAAAGCGGTTCGGTATTTGGGGAAACCAAGTATGTTCAGTTCGATTCAGGTCGGTTTTTTCCCGGCTGAGATGGAAACCAAAACCAAAATGAACCGATTAAGGTTTTCGGCTCGGCTTTTCACGGTTGAGATGCAAACGAAAATGGTTTTGCGGCTCGCCTCGGTTTTTCTCCGCCTCGGTAGAAACCAAGACTGAAATCGAACCGATTTTGGTTTTCGGCCCGGTTCGGTATTTTCCGGTCGAGATGGAAATAACCGATATCGAACCAATTTCAGTTTTCAACTCGGTTCGGTTTTTTCAATCGAGAGGGAAACCAAAACCGAAACTGAACCGTTTTTGATATTGGATTCGTTCTTTTGTTTCGGTTTCGGTTTTTCAGTTTTTGTTTTTTTTTCGGTTCGGTTCAATTTTGGTTTTTGCTCACCTAATTTTTTACTTTTATTCCAATTCCAATTCCATCCAACCAAATATGACCAAAATGTGTGGTCAAATTTACATCAAATTTCAATTCCAATTCCTTCAAAGTCAAATTTCTTGACGAATTCTAATTCCATCAAATTTCATTCCGTGAACGAAATGCTAAATGACAACTTTACCTTCGGTGTTGCTTATTTCTTTTAACAATACACCTTTTATTATATTAGACAACAAAGATGCTTGTTCCTTTAATTTTACCAAATACAAAAGCAACAAAAAGAAAAGCTTCAACAATAACAAGAAACTATAAAGCCAATAAGGTTTCCATTATTTTTCAAATTCGAGAACCCAATAGCAAAGGAACAAGATTTCATAGAAGAGGAGCAATTATTTACAACACAATTTCTCTTTTTTGACTGTGAACAGGGATGTTTGAGATATATTGACTTATTAACTACAGGAAAAAAAATTGATTGACCTTAAAAGTTGTTGTATTTACAAATTTGCCATTAATAAAAAAATTGAATCACCTTAAAAGTTTCTCTATTACAGATTTGCCATTGTAGTGAAAAGTATATATTGACCTAAAAAGGTTGATTTATTACGAATTTACCATTGTAATATTAAAATAATAAGTAAACTACAATTTTAGTCCCTGTAGTCTTATTTATTATCATTTTTATTAATTAAAATTAAATATTGACGACCAAATAGACAACTAATAATGTTACCCTTGCCAACTAGGGCTAGCTCGGTTGGTAGAGGGGTCACCCTCTTGGAGTAAAGGTTCCGGGTTCAAACCCGGGTAAATGCGTATTTTAATCTAACTTTGGTGTTTACTAACAACTAACCTGTCGTTTAAAAAAAACTAATAATGTCACCCACCAAAAAGATAACTGAAATAAATAAATTTATAAGATAATATTTTTCAAAGTGTCAGGTTAAAATCTCTTAAAATTAATTTTTTTATTTATTTTATCTTACTACTTATGATAAAATCTATCACATTTTATAACCCGATGCAAAGCCCCGGGCTCTTAATACCTAAATCATCCTAGAAAAGAAGATAAGTAATTTTAGTATTTGGGTAGGACTAAAAAAAGGTATTTATGGCTTTGGTAAAAAAATGATAAAGGAGTTTTAGGTTATGTTTGGCAAGCGTAGCTTATAAGCTAGCTGGTAGCTGATAAGCTAGCGGATAGCTGATAAGCTAGCTGTTGATTGATAAGCTTGTTAGTAGCTGATAAGCTAGCGTATGAACAAATTATGTTTGGCAAAAACTATCTTATGAGTATGTAAAATGACCAAAAAGGGTATATTTGAATTTAATAATTAATATTAATAAGGGTATAATTGGAAAAAGCTACAATAAGCTCCTCATAAGCTACTCAAAATAGCGTTTCAAAAAGCTAGCTTATGTTTACCAAACAAAGCCTATAAAGTCATTACATTTATCAACTTATTGCTTTTTAACATCATTGTAAGCTAATCTTAATATTCTTTAAGGTAAATTACATATTTGATATATATGGTTTACAATTAATTACACTATCGGTCCCTATCTAGAAATGATTATGAAAAAAGTATTTATGTTTTACACTATAAAGCATTGTTAGTCCCTATTGTGCCAATAGTGTTAGGGACCAATAATACAATATAGTGTAAACCACAAGTACCAACACTGTAATGTAATGTAACCACAATAATTATTTCAAAAGAGAAACCAACTATACAATAAAATGTAAACCATAGGAACCAAATATGTAATTTGCCCTATTTTTTATAAAACTCATTTTTAATTTCACATACGCTTAATAAACATTTTTACAAATAAATATAAGAGTTAATTACATATTTGGTCCCTGTGGTTTGATGGTTTTAACACTCTGGGTCCTTCGATTGAAATAATTATGGCTTGGGTCCTATGATATGCGTTTTATAATGCTCTAGGTCCCTGAAGTTAACTCCGTCTAAAAGATGATGTTAAGTCACTAATTTAGAGGGGTATTTTGGTCAAATCCTTTATTCTTTTAATTTCTATTAAAATCAAGGACCAAAGATGTAATTTAATCTAGTTATATATTTAATAATAAAAATAAAATAAAATAAAAGATAACACACCAACCATTCATCTTTCCCAAGACACCTACTTTCCCAAACTTCATCTTGGAGGAATCTAGGGATTTCAGAAACTCAATTTCATTAAAGCACTCTCCTCCTGCTGTGGATTTCATTTTAGTTTTCAGTCATCGGAGCTCCTCCGTCATCCGCGGTGATGGTGGTCTCCAGATTCAACTAGTATTCTTCAACATGATTTTGATTTTTTTTTCTTGGATTTTCATTTTTGAATATGGATTTGTTTGAGTTTGAATATGTTTGGGTCTTTGATTTTGATGTTCTATTTTAGTTATTAACCTTTAATTTGGTTTGGCCGCCCCAAATCAAACGTTACCACCGGACGCCTCCACTATTGGCCACCCTCGTCACGACCGTCTTCACCACAAAACCACCATCTCCCTCACTAACGCCACCACCCATCTCCGCCACATGGTTATCGACAATCCTCATCTGAGACTGACGTTCTGATCGAGGGAGGATCTAAGACTGATTATGCGGTTTCTCGTTCCGTCACCGACTGCCACGTCTCCGGCGAGCTCCGATGAGACCACCCTTCCTCAAGATGCTCTAATGAAACCCCCTTTCTCTCTGGCGTCGGATCAATTTCAGATTTGCAGAAACCCAAAGCACTGTAAGCAGCATCTCGATCTCAGAAACTACCGTAAGCACCATCTCGATTCCAGATCTGAAGGTCGTGGTGGTTGTGTGCAAGCGGTGGTGGTGGTGAATGGTGGAGGTGGTGGTGGATGTGTAGGCGGTGGTGATGGTAAACGGTGGAAGTGGTTATGGTTGTTGTATGCAGGCGGTGGTAAATGGTGGAAGTGGTGGTGGTTGTGTGCAAACGGTGGTGAATGGTCGGTGGTGGAAGTTATGAAATGGTGAATAATTTTCTTGCAGATTGGTGGTAGTGGAGGGTCTGTTCGTTAGACAACGGTGGTCTGATGTCCGACGGCATGTGTTCGACGGAGAGTTGTGTCGCCGGAGATGACAATGGTTGTGGGGAGAAGGCAGCGATGGAAGCGACCGACGGTGTGGAGGAGATTGCTTTGTCGATGGTGGAGGTCCGATGCTGCAGCAGGTGGTAGAGGAAGGTGGAGGGTGGAGGGGGCGGTCGTTAAATAGGGTTTCGTTTAAGAAGAAGAAGAAGTATTGTTTTTATTTTAATATTAATATATATAATAAGTAAATTACATTTTTGGTTCTTTTAATTTTAATAGAAAATAAAAAAGAAATATAAAATGACTAAAATACCCCTGCCTTTAATTTTCTTAACAGAGTTTTTTAACGGAGTTAGAGGTGAGGGACCCAGAGCGTTATAAAACGCATACCATAGGGACCCAAGCCATAATTATTTCAATCGAAGAACCCAGAGACCAAATATGTAATTAACTCTAAACATAATTTGTTTTAAATAAACAATCCCAAACACAGCCTATTTACTAACTTTCAACGGGTAAGTGTTGATAAAAGTTGTCTTGGAAAGTGTTGTTTGCCGTATGTTTTTGTTTAGCACTTACCAACAAACAAAAAGACTATTTTGACTTTTTTTGTAGTTAGATGTTAAAAGAAAGTGAGGAAACCGCCACCGCCATCGCCGCCACCACCACATCAAAACTATAAAGGGTGTTTAGTTGCATAAAAATATACCGAAACATTTCGGATTGTTTCTTACAAATGTAATCATTTTGGTATATATGGACTTCAAGCTTCAAGATTACGTATTGCCTTCATAGGAACTATTCAACTTCTCTTCCCTTACAATTTGGGTGGTGGTTGAAACAAATGATAAGAACATATCAACGATAGCCTTGATTGCAAAATGGTCCAAAAGCCCATAATTTATTCAACCAATATGGAACTTTATGATTCCATCAAATCAACATGTATACCAATGAAACAGGTTGATTTATATTGCCCAAAAAACTCATCATAATTCAACCCAAAAAAAAACCCATAATATGGTATTTACGTGGTCCAAAAGGTGAAAGCTATCGTTAGAATAGCATCCCGGAAAATGCAACACTCTTCAATAATGACTGCAACTCAGAAAAATTGAACCAATATGGTTTTGTGACATCGAGGATAAAATCGCAGCATTCATGAAGCTCTTAGCAAATGAAAAGTATCCCAAAAAAACCCCATTTCTACCCATTTTAGCAGCAGATGGAACCTATTTCTACCCATTTTAGCAGCAGATTGAACCTATTTCTACCCATTTTAGCAGCAGATTGAACCTATTTCTACCATTTAGAAATAAAATATTGAATCTATTTCTACTGCAGTAACTAACCAGATAACATAAAAATAAAAATAAAATAAATTAGCATTAACATGTTAGAATTGATAAACACACTCATCAGATTTTTCACCGGTTAAACTCTCGTCATGACATGATTTAGAACTTTCATCAACTTATCAATATCTGTTATATTTCAATTTCCAATCATGTGTATCCTTAATTGGGATCACCCAGCCACTTCTTAGTAATATATAGGGAATACTTCCTCAAAATGTATCCAACTATCCCCAATATACTATTGTGTGTATCAACCTAAAAAAGTTCTTATTGTATATATCAAACTTTATATTTTAGTCTATTGTGTGTATTGTGACTTGCTCAACCGGTTACCGGCGGTTGGATGGCGGCCGGAGGTGTTTGCGGTGGAGGCTAGCGGCGGTGGAGGTCGTCGGTGACCGTGGTGGTTCGACGGAGATGGTGACGGTGATAGTTGATGGTGATGGTTCGATGGTGATGATGGTGGTTCGTGGTGGTGGTAATCGGCGGCGGTTCAATGGTGATGGTGACTGTGATGATGATGGCGACAGTGATGGCGATGGTGACGGTGATGGCGATGGTGGTGGTGATGCGCAGCGGTTCGATGGTGATGGTGATGGCGATGGTGATGGTGATGGCGGGTGGCGCTGGAGATGGGGTGGTACTGGAGGGTAATGGTGGAGGTGGGTAATGGTGGAGGTGGGTAATGGTGGAGGTGGGTAATGGTGGAGGTGGGTGGCGTGGAGGTGGGTGATGGTGGAGGTCAGTGTGGCGGTGGTTCCCGGCGGTGGTTCCAGGCGGCAACGGTGGTTCTCGGAAGCTGCAGCAGTGGAGGTGACCTGCTCACCGGAGAAGAAGAACGGTCGCCGGATAAGAAGAACGGTGGCCGGAGAAGTTCGCCGGAGAAGAAGAAGATGGCCGGAGTTTTTCGCCGGAGAAGAAGAATATGGCTGAAGTTTACCGGGTAATCCGGTTACCGGTCATCGAGTACACACAATAGACTAAAAAATAAAGTTTGATATATACAAAAGGAATTTTTTTAGATGGATATATACAATAGTATATTGGAGATAGTTGGATACATTTTGAAGAAGTAATCCCTAATATATATATATATATATATACATAGGGGCGGGTTCAAATGTGAACCACTTTTTGGTTGTGTTGGTCCCAAAGAGGTGACCTTCAAGCAAGGATAGTGTTTGGGATTATAGAAGGGGGGGTTGAATATAATCACACAAGTTTTCACTTTTAAATTCTTGTTGTATTAACAATATGAATTTACAGATTGTTGCGGAAATAGAAAAGACAATAAGTCTAAACTAAACAATCTAAGTTCTTTCACTATGCACTAAAGTGAGAAGATGTAGGAAAGAAGATAGAGGAATAAAGAAAGAAAGGATTAGGGTATTTTTAGGATGAAGAAGAAGTATGGAGAACATCTCTTCAAGTCCTATTTATACCCAATGCATTAAATGCATGTAGACTCACTTTTGTGTACGTGTCACAATGTAAGTGGTCCTTTGTACTATTTACTATAAACAAATACTCTTTGCATGGTGTGCAAAAGAGGAAGTGTGTAATAAGTTGCCTTGAGGTCTGATAAGTACGGAGGGAACAGTAAAGAGACTGTCCTTATGTACTTTTGTGTCAGTAAAGGCGGATAATCCTTTTGTGCATTAGACTAAGACATTACACTAATCCTTTAGGATCAGGATACTGATCAGTGACTAGAGTCCTGAAACTGGTGCTGTTCAGGGTCACTTGTATCCTGATGAATCTTCAGGATGTCATACGATATTGAGCAGCCTGCTATCACTGAGTTCCGTCTTCAGATCACGAGCATGCTGTTCCTGTCATCAGCTAATTCTTCGACGTCGCTGATGGTTCTTTGAGTATGATCTTGATGTCTTCAGGAGGTCTTCACTTCAGTGGACAGGATCAGTAGACTACAGAACAGACTCGTTCATCTCCTGATCCTGATCCTGATTACTATAAAAATAAGTTACAGCATAAGTAACATGGAATAACACTGAACAGACTCAATGATAATTCCTCAAGCTATAACAGAAGTAAAAACCTATTCACTAAGTAAAGATTCAGGATCATTATCATTTCATCAGGTCTTAGGAGAGCTGGATCAACAGGTTGTGAACGTGAGGACAACCGAGAGCGCGACACGTGGCGGATGACTAGGCGCCACGTCAAGTCCACGACGGATGACTAGGCGCGATTCATGGGAGGGCATTGAATTAAAGAGGGGTACCACACTCAAAGCCGCCACGTGTCGCGCTCTCGGTTGTCCTCACGTTCACAACCAAAAAGTAGTTCACATTTGAACTTTCCTCTATATATACATATATATATATATATAGAGAGAGAGAGAGGGAGGGAGAAAGGTTCAAATGAGAAGTGCTAAAAAAATGAAAAGTGAAGAATCTTCACCACTCATCCGGTCAATAAAGGCGGCTTTGACCGGTTTCGGTGGACGCGATCACGGAGCATTGACGCGATTCATGGAGGGCGGAGAGACAACTAAAGGAGGGTGACCCGGTCAAAGCCGCATTTATTGACCGGACGAGTAGTGAAGATCACTTCTCTACTTCTCATTTTTTAGCACTTCTCATTTGAACCTAATACTAAATATATATAGGGTTGGGTTCCGGTGAGTAGAGTTACCATGAGAAGGGTAAGAAGGGATCTCAGCCATTGAATGCACATTATGAGATACACCAAGGTGCACTGGATCAATTCTCTATCAAGCACAATTCATGAGATGGGTTTGAGATTAAAAGTGATGATCAATGGTTTAAATCCCTTCTTACACTTCTCACCTTAACTCTTCTTCCCACATGATCCTTTGCCTATTTTATACTATATATATATATATACACACGTGTGTGTGTGTGTGACATGCATTTATGCATCTTTGAGTCCTAGTGGAAACTTATTGATACAGATCGCCTAGCCCGACAGATTGAAGAAAAGCAAGACCGAGCTGCTGTCAAGAAAGGTGCTCGCGCCGCGAGGACCTAGGCTCGCGCCGCGAAGGAGTGCAGCACATCAGATCGAACTTTCGACGTCTTTTTTACGATTTACGTAACTTGCTCGCGCCGCGAGTCCTCCAGCTCGCGCCGCCAAGGGCTGCAGCTCCACCAGATTTGATTTTCGTTATTTTTGCCTTAATTACTTAGTTTCCTTTTTCTTTGTTTTCTTTGCCATCAAGCTAGGATTAATTATGGTTTAGATTGTTTCCTTTCCTTAAAACGTTTCCTTTTTTCGTTTATTTTTTAGGCTATTTAAAGGACCATTAGTTTGTCAATTTGAATCATTCAATTATTATTTCAATAAAAGTTTGTTTGCTTATCGTATTTACGATTTCTCGTTTACGTTTCACGCTTGTGAACGTTGTCTCTCTTTTGGGTTGACGCTTGTCGATCTGTTCCACGTTTCTCACTGCGTCAGTTGGTATCAGAGCCAGATTACCTGCCTCTTTTTCGACCTCGCGATGGGAGATAACCGACGACTCCACCGTGCCGATATTGAGGAACTCACCGCGGCCTTTACCGCGGCCCTCAATACTGCCCTCACCAACAATAATCACACCCTCATCACCGCCATAAACGACAACACCACCACCAACAATAACGCCCTTATCACCGCCATGAACGCCAACACCACCACCCTTGCCAATATCCTCAACGGACGACCGATTCGAAATGAGCCCGAGCGTAGACCGCCACCACGCCAACCAACCCCTAGTATTCACTCTAGTTCCGAATCGGAACCCGATGAGGAAGAACAGCCACCCTGCAACGATCCCGACTACCGAATGAAGGCCGATATTCCCCACTTCAACGGGAATGTTGGCGTTGAAGATTTTCTCGATTGGCAAATCGAGGTGGACCGTTTTTTTTGAGATCATGGAGATCCCGGAGCGTAAACAAGTGAAGATGGTTGCCTTCCGGTTGAAGAGTAACGCCGCCGTTTGGTGGGATCGATTGACCACCGAACGACAACGACAACGCAAAGGTCCAGTTCGCTCGTGGAGGCGAATGAAGCAACTAATGACCGATCGTTTCCTACCGGAGATTATGAACAGATTCTCTACCGGATGTATTTGGATTGCTCGCAAGGTACCAGATCCGTGTCCGAATACACAACGGAGTTCATCCGTTATTCCAACCGAAACAGATTGGGTGAAACGGAGGGCCAAAAAGTCGCACGCTACATCAGTGGATTGAAATCTTCCATCCAAGACAAGATTGGACTCCAAACTGCATGGACTGTTGCCGAAGCCTCAAACCCAGCCATGAAAGCCGAGCTAATGGAGAAAAACGCCTGATCTACATACCGACGGTACCCCGGCCAAACTTCCACCGACGCCTCTAGCTCTAATCCCGACAAAGGAAATAGTGTGGTGACTCGCCCATCTCCACGCAATTCCGATCATCCTCGAACCACTCCTCCCGCCAAACCAACCGCATTAAAACCCGCTAATCCTTACGCAAAACCCATGGCTTCTAAGTGTTTTCGTTGCGGTGAACCCGGTCACCGTTCCAACGAATGCAATCAACGACGAACCACTGCACTTGTCGAAGGAGACCAAGACGATGAGGAAGGAGAGTACGATGACCTAGATTTTGCGGAGGAAGATCTTGAGGAGAAGGTAGTATGCGTACTCCAACGCGTCCTACTCACTCCAAAAGAAGAAGGCCAAAGGAAGAATCTCTTTCGTACCTATTGCGCGATCAACAAGAAAGTTTGTAACTTAATTGTTGACAACGGAAGTTGCGAAAAGTTGGTATCGCAAAAGATCGTTGACCATCTTGGTTTACCGACCCAACCACACGATGCGCCTTATTCACTTGGGTGGGTGAAAAAAGGACCCCAAGTACGTGTCACTCAAACTTGCAAGGTGCCTTTGTCCATCGGAAAGCATTATAAGGAGGATGTTCTATGCGATGTACTCGAGATGGACGCGTGTCACATTATACTCGATCGACCGTGGCAATTCGACCATGACGTAACGTATCGAGGGCGAGACAACATCATGTTCTTTCGTTGGGGTGATAGAAAAATCGCCATGGCACCCGTAGCTCAATTCGATCGCGCCCCGGAAAAGAAAGGTGAAAACCTCCTAGTCGTTACCTCCAACGAGCGCCTCCTCGAAGATACCTTCAAAGAAACACAAACTTTTTGTCCCGTTGTTGTCAAAGGTCTGTTGAGCACCGAAAAATCCGATGATATTCCGGAAGAAGTGGAAGAGATACTCCGAGATTTCAAAGACTTAACCGCGGACGATCTACCACCCGAGCTACCTCCCATGAGGGACATTCAACACCAAATAGATCTCATCCCGGGCGCCAATCTCCCGAACCTTCCTCACCATCGCATGAGCCCAAAGGAAAATGAAATATTACGGGAGCAAGTCGAAGATCTCTTGAGAAAAGGTTTTATCCGAGAAAGTTTAAGTCCATGTGCCGTTCCCGTTCTTCTCGTGCCCAAAAAGGGGAATCAGTGGCGGATGTGTATTGATAGCCGCGCCATCAACAAAATTACGATCAAGTACCGTTTTCCCATTCCTCGTTTGGAAGACATGCTTGACTCGTTATCCGATGCCAAGATCTTCACTAAAATCGATCTTCGAAGCGGTTACCATCAAATTCGGATCCGCCCAGGTGATGAATGGAAAACGGCGTTCAAAACCCCTTTCGGATTATATGAGTGGCTCGTCATGTCTTTTGGGACATCCAATGCTCCAGTACTTTCATGCGAACGATGAATCAAGTTCTACGTCCCTTTATCGGGTCTTGTGTCGTCGTTTATTTCGACGATATTCTTATCTATAGCCGAGGGAAAGACGATCATCTCACGCACTTACGGCAAGTTTTAACCGTGCTCCAAGACAGCAAGCTTTATGTCAACCTCAAAAAGTGTGCCTTTTGCACCCCAAAACTTCTATTTTTGGGTTTTATTGTCGGAGAAGCCGGTATCGAGGTCGTTGAAGAAAAGGTACATGCAATTCGCGAATGGCCCACTCCTAAAACCATCACCGATGTTCGTAGCTTTCACGGTTTGGCCACTTTTTATCGGAGGTTCGTACGGAATTTTAGCACCATTACCGCTCCCATCACGGAATGCCTCAAGAAAAATAAATTCCAATGGGTCCCGATCAAGATCGTAGCTTTGCCTTAATTAAGGAAAAGCTAAGCACCACTCCGGTCCTTGCCTTACCCGATTTCGATAAGGTGTTTGAAGTTGAATGCGATGCAAGCGGGATTGGGGTAGGCGCGGTTCTTTCGCAAGAAAAGCGACCGGTTGCTTTCTTTAGCGAAAAATTGAGTGAAGCTCGCCAAAAGTGGAGTACGTATGATCAAGAGTTCTATGCCATTTTCCGCGCATTAAAGCAATGGGAGCATTATCTTGTGCAAAAGGAGTTTGTCTTATTTACCGATCATCAAGCTTTAAAGTTCATTAATAGCCAAAAATCGATGAATAAGATGCATGCTTGATGGGTTAGTTACTTGCAAAAGTTTCCTTTCGTGATCAAGCACAAATCCGGGGTTCTCAATCGTGTAGCCGATGCTTTGAGTCGACGTGCCACCTTGATGATTACTCTTGCCCAAGAAGTTACCGGATTTGAAGTCCTCAAAGAGCAATACGAAGAGGATGACGATTTTAAAGATATTTTCCTCAAGTGCAAATCTGGGTCGTCGATATTTGATTACCACATGCGGGATGGTTATCTTTTTAAAGGTAATCAATTTTGTGTTCCTAACTCGTCCCTTCGTGAAAAATTGATTAGGGACTTACATGGAGGAGGTTTAAGTGGTCACCTTGGTCGCGACAAAACTATCGCTAGTGTTCTTGAACGATACCATTGGCCACACCTAAGACGCGATGTTGGTGCTATTATGCGAAAGTGTTACACTTGTCAAGTTGCGAAAGGTCAAAGCCAAAACACCGGTCTTTATTTGCCTTTACCGATTCCGGAAGATATTTGGCAAGATTTGTCAATGGATTTTGTTCTTGGTTTACCTCGAACTCAAAGGGGAGTTGATTCGATTTTCGTTGTTGTGGATCGCTTTTCGAAGATGACCCATTTTATTGCGTGTAAAAAGACGGCGGACGCAAGTAACATTGCCAAACTATTCTTCAAGGAGATTGTTCGTCTTCATGGTGTTCCGAAAACCATCACTTCCGATCGAGATGCAAAGTTTCTAAGCCATTTTTGGATCACCTTATGGCGTTTGTTCGGAACCACACTTAGTAAGAGTACTACGGCGCACCCGCAATCTGACGGTCAAACGGAAGTTACAAATCGCACGCTTGGAAATATGTTACGGAGTGTTTGCGGAAATAAACCGAAACAGTGGGATCTTATCCTTCCACAAGTTGAGTTCGCTTATAATAGCGCCGTACATTCCGTTCTCCGTTCTCGTTGGTTTACACGTCTGTTCCAAAACATGTGGTGGATTTAATTCAACTCCCTCGACTTCCGGGAACAAGTGTTGCTGCTGAAAATATGGCCAAAGATGTGCAAGCTGTTAAAAAAAATGTTAAGGCCCGTCTTGAAGCCGTAGCCTTAAAGAACAAGGGGATAGCGGACCAACACCGACGAAAGAAAGTATTTCGTGAAGCAGATGATGTGATGGTATTCCTTCGAAAAGAGCGTTTCCCTGTTGGAACCTACGGCAAACTCCAGCCCAAAAAGTACGGACCTTTCAAGATCACCAAGAAGATTAACGACAATGCCTATGTCGTCGCTCTTTCGGATTTGCTTCACATTTCCAATACTTTCAATGTCGCCGATCTGTATGACTATTATGAGGATGACTTTCCGTTAGATGAGAACTCGGGGTCGAGTTCTTCGGAGGTGGAGGAGACTGATACAGATCGCCTAGCCTGACAGATTGAAGAAAAGCAAGACCGAGCTGCTGTCAAGAAAGATGCTCGCGCCGCGAGGACCTAGGCTCGCGCCGCGAAGGAGTGCAGCACATCAGATCGAACTTTCGACGTCTTTTTTACGATTTATCTAACTTGCTCGCGCCGCGAGTCCTCCAGCTCGCGCCGCGAAGGGCTGCAGCTCCACCAGATTTGATTTTCGTTATTTTTGCCTTAATTACTTAGTTTCCTTTTTCTTTGTTTTCTTTGCCATCAAGCTAGGATTAATTATGGTTTAGATTGTTTCCTTTCCTTAAAACGTTTCCTTTTTTCGTTTATTTTTTAGGCTATTTAAAGGACCATTAGTTTGTCAATTTGAATCATTCAATTATTATTTCAATAAAAGTTTGTTTGCTTATCGTATTTACGATTTCTCGTTTACGTTTCACGCTTGTGAACGTTGTCTCTCTTTTGGGTTGACGCTTGTCGATCCGTTCCACGTTTCTCACTGCGTCACTTATGTGACAAAGTTCTGTTGTCTCTAGGAAGGATAAGTGATGTGGTTCTATTTAGATAAAGGGAATCATGGAAAGCAGCTTGTTTCTGTTTTGTTCTGGATTGGCAGATCAAGATGTTTAGTGTACATGCACCTTAATGAATCATGGTCATCCATGTTTGTTGCAGGTGGATGACAAGGATGCATTACATGTTTGTTGTTGTTCTTTAGATGGAGCTGACACTAACCCTGTTTCTGAAGCAATGGAATGAGACCTATCTTCATCATCACAGAGTTGGCCAAAAGCAAACATATTGTCTATGGAGTTCATAAACCAAAATCTATGCAAATAATTAGAGCAACATATGTAACACTTGGATAGGTGCACAAAACAGAAAATGAACCAGAAGGGGAAACAATTATGCCGATTGAGTACGAATAACAAAATATTTGCTGATATGTTGCTTGATTGATTTTAGGTTCAGTGCATGTAATTCTAGGAAACAAGCTACCTTTCTATAAATCAACTTCTGCCAAGTTTTATAACAAATTCCAAAATAACAAATCTACCTTTCCATTGGGGCGCTTGTTTGCTCTTCCCCTTCCCATCAGCGAAAATAGAAAATAATTATCACCTAAGGCTTAAAATGCATAAAGATTTTGATGTTGTTGGTTAAGCATACAAACAACAATTCATATAACATCCAGCTAGCCCAACAGCAGGTGAAAAGCAAAGATGAGATGTACTCGATCAAGATTGCATAAAACATTCAACAAATACAAAGCAAAGTTGCCACAAACCTTAAAAGATGAGATTCACTAAAGTCCTTAATTGATCTTGGCACAGAAGAAGAGATCAGCTGTAACAAATATAATAACAAAGCACTAGTTTACCTCTCAAATTGTGATAAATCAAAACATATAGATAAATCAAACCTGGGAGTTGGAATTATATGAAGAGCCAAATCAAGTAAGTGCGATGAAGCTTCATCCAGATTCACCAAAAAGTGGTTCACATTTGAGAGTCGATTTATATTATGCAAATACGTGCCACCCAAGAAATGGGATATTGGTCTTCTATAACCATGTACACAACCCCAAATAAACATCAAACTTAAAGAAGATAATCAAAGAAAAAGATGTAGAACAAACGTAATTGCATTCTTTATACGTAAAAGCCAGTAACTTTGCATATTGTGAAATATGTGGAAAACCCGTGCCAGGGTTGCGTGTATTGATAACAATAAATAGATACAAGAGTTACAAGAGAGTCCCTGAACTATACAGTATTTAACACACCCCCGTAGTTTGATCGGGAGGTAAACGAATGTTCAAACTATTTCTAAAATCTAGAAACAAACTCGCAGGTAGACCCTTTGTAAAAATATCAGCATACTGATAGGCGGATGGAACATGCAAAACACGCAGATGACCAATCGCAACACGCTCCCTAACAAAATGTAAATCTATTTCCACATGCTTGGTTCTCTGGTGCTGAAAAGGGTTAGATGCTAGATACATGGCACTGACATTATCGCAGAAGACAACAGTGGCACGAGAGAGAGGACAACACAACTCGAGGAGGAGATTTTGCAACCAAGCAGTTTCAGCAACCACATTGGCTATCCCCCGGTACTCGGCCTCGACACTAGAGCGGGAAACAACATGCTGCCATTTGGAGGACCAAGATACGAGATTGTCACCCAGATAGACACAAAACCCTGAGGTGGACCGACGTGTGTTAGGACAGCCGGCCCAGTCGGCATCCGAATAGGCAACCAAGCGATCAACGGCTGACGCCTTAAGATGAAGACCATGAGACAGAGTACCCTTTAAATACCGTAGGATGCGTTTAAGCGCATTGAGATGCGGAAGACGCGGGTCATGCATAAAGAGACAGACCTGTTGGACGGCATAGGCAATATCAGGACGAGTAAAGGTCAGATACTGCAGGGCACCAGCAAGGCTTCGATATAAGGTGGGATCAGAAACAGGCTCACCGTCAACAGCAAGCTTTGTTTTGGTGTCAGCTGGTGTGCTACAGGGATTGCACGAGACCATATCAGCTCGTGCTAGGATCTCCTGAGCAAAGGCAGATTGAGAAAGAAAGAGTCCGGACTTGCTACGAGACGCAGCAATTCCTAAAAAGAAGGATAACGGACCCAAATCAGACATGGGAAACTCAGAGGATAACTTAGAGATAACCATGGAGATAAGAGTAGGAGAGGAGGCAGTAAGAATAATATCATCAACATAAAGAAGGAGGTAGATAATATCAGATCCGCGATGATACGTGAAAAGAGAGGTGTCAGTCTTACTGCTAAAAAAACCTAAAGAGGAGAGGTAGACAGCAAAACGATGATACCACGCACGGGGTGCCTGCTTAAGGCCATAAAGAGCCTTGCGTAGGCGACAGACATGATCGGGAAAAGAACTGTTTACATAGCCAGGAGGCTGACGCATGTAAACAGTTTCAGTGAGATCACCATGAAGAAAGGCATTCTTAACATCAAGTTGATGAATAGGCCAGTTGCGGGAGATGGAGATGCTAAGAACCGTGCGAATAGTGGCAGGCTTGACAACGGGACTGAAAGTGTCATCAAAGTCCAGTCTGGGTTGCTGTGAGAAACCCTGAGCAACAAGACGGGCTTTGTAACGCTCAAGACGTCCATTGCTGTCAAACTTATGGCGAAACAGCCAACGATTGCCAACTATGTTAGCATCAGAGGGTTTAGGTACCAGATCCCACGTGTAGTTAGAAAGAATGGCAGTCATTTCAGCATCCATGGCGGCCCGCCAATGAGGGTCACACATGGCCTGAGCAGGAGACCGAGGAATGGGAGAGATATCACTAGTGACCGAAAGGTTGAAGATCTGTTTAGGCTTAAGAGAGCCTGTGCACGAACGAGTGGTCATCGGATGACCGGAGGTAGCAGTCGGAGCAGGAGGCTGAGAAGGCTCAGCAGAAGAAGCAAAAGGAGAAGAAGAGGTGCCAGAGGGTTCAGCGGGTGGGAGCTGAGGAGAGGAGACAGAAGCAGAAGGACCAGCAACTGGCGGAGGGGAGGAAGTATCGACCATAGGAGAGAGGGAAGAGAGGGAATCATCAACGTCAAACGCGTCGTAGTCTTCCGAGGAGGGACGAGGCTGGAAGTCAGGAAACGGAAAGTGCGTTTCATCAAAGTTGACATGACGGGAGATGATGACCTTTTGCATGATGAGATCTAAGCAACGATACCCACGATGATCCGTACTGGGACCGAGGTAGACACAGGCAGAGGATCGAGGAGCAAGCTTGTGGGCACTAGTGAGCGAAGTGTTGGGATAGCACAAACACCCAAAAACTCGCAAATGAGAATAGGTAGGAAAGAAACCAAACAACATCTCAAAAGGAGTCTTGTACTGAGTGGTGGTGGACGGAAGTAGGTTGAAGGTGTGAACAGAAGAAAGAAGAGCCTCAACCCAGAATTTGGGCGGGAGAGATGCTTGGATGAGGGACGTGCGGAGGGTGTTATTGATAGTGTGAATAGTGCGTTCAGCTTTTCCATTTTGTTGAGACGTATAGGGACAAGAAAAACGTATTTTGATGCCATGAGTTTTAAGAAAATCCAAGAAGGGTTGGTTGTTGAACTCACGACCGTTATCACATTGGAAAAGTTGAATGTCCGTTTTAAATTGGTTTAGAACATAAGCACGAAACGTTTTAAAGACAGAAAACACCTCAGATTTAGCACGTAAAGGAAACACCCATAAGAAGTGAGAAAAATCATCCAAAAAGAGAACATAATATTTAAAACCACTCAAACTGGTAACAGGTGAAGTCCATAAATCATAATGAATAAGTTCAAACACACGAGAAGTTTTAGTAGCAGATAAAGAAAAAGGTAAACGACAATGTTTTCCTAACTGACACGCATGACATAAAGTAGAAGTTTGACTAGAGCAAGCAATGAACTTGCGCGACACAAGAAACTGGAAGATAGCAGCACCCGGATGACCAAGCCGTCTATGCCAGACGTCAAAGGAAACAGCAACGTTAGCCGAGGCAAGAGCAGACCGAGGTGCGGGAGGGAGAACGGGATAAAGATCATGGTGATCACTGTCGCAACGCTGGAGAAAAGACCCTGTTTTAAGATCCTTCACAGTGAAACCAAACGGATCAAACTCAACAGAGACAGAATTATCTATGGTAAAACGACGAACAGAGATAAGGTTTTTGATTAGTTTATCAGAGACTAAAACATTTTTAAGATGAAGGGGTGAAGGGAATAGGGTAATGTACATTGACCAATGTATCTAGCAGGAACCATAGCACCATTACCAACCTGTATGAAATTAGAATTACAAGGAGTTAGAGAGTGCATTGTACCTTGTTTGAAGGTCATATGCCTGGTTGCACCCGAATCCATGTAAAAATTGTTGTCCTGAGGCGCCTGAACAGACATGGCCTGAAACACAGAAGATAAATCAGTATACTAAGGCTGACTGTACTGAGTGGCATGGCCTCCAAAGGAAGGCAGAAGAGGCGGTGGCACAGGTGTGGACTGCTGCATGGGCTGGCCGTACTGAGACGGAACGGGCACTGGGTGTGGGGACTGATGTTGCCCGTAAGGGTACGGAGATGACGGCACTGGCGGCGGATGAAAGGTATGCGGTGAGGGAGTCTGAGGAGCACTGAACATCGTAGGGGATGGCTGAGGAACCCCTGCCCCAAAGGAATGCACAAGAGGTGCACCAAGAAGGCCTGGCTGAGCTGGTGGAGCATGAGGAGAAGCCCCAAAGTACGCCTGAGAGTGTCCCTGATTACCTGCAAAAGAGTGAGAGCTTGCAGAAACATTAGTATTACCCCCCCCCCTTTGGAAGCAAAACGCCCATTATTTTTCCCTCTATTAGGTTTATTTTTCGGTTTTCCATTTTGAGCAGAGGAATACAAGGCAGCGGAAGAGGTAAGAGGAGGATCTGTATAGGATTCAATAGACTCTTCACGAGACTCATGAAGAAGAAGCATGTTTTTCGCTTCGAGAAAAGAGGGAAAGGGTTTGGTGTTGGTGATGACATCTACAATGCTGTGATATGAGGGAGGTAACTAACGCAGGATTTACATGACAAGTTCAACTTCATCAATTTTGGAGTCACAATCAGCAAGGGCATCAGCCAGATTTTTTAATTGGTGACAAAAATCAGTAATGGACAAGGCACCCTTTTTGGTGTTACGAAATTGCTCTTGTAGCTGAAGCATTCGAGACATCTTATTATTTAGAAAAAACTCGTCATGTTTATCCCAAAGGTCTTTGGCAGTACAGTTATCACTCGAGATGATTTGCAGTAGATTTGCATCACAGGTAGAGTAAAACCAAGATTTGATGCGGGAGTCAATTGCCTCCCAGTCCTCATCATCATCACCAGCAGGTTTAGACTTGCCAGTGATGTGACCATGGACTTTGGCACCTTTGCACATATCAAGAAAAATTCGACGCCAAAGTTTGTATTTGGAACCGTCGGTGGAAAGTTTAAAACTAAATTGCGAGTAGACATTTGTGAGAGCAAAGACAAGTTGGCTAGCAGTGGGGCTAGTTAGGGTACTGTTTTGTGAAGAGGTTGACATTGCAACAAAATGAAAACACACAAAAAATTAAAGCTAATAAAGTGCAAAAAAAATAGATGTGCGTGAAGCTTAACCGTGGGTAGAGGGATAGTAATGTACCACAAACCCTACACGCGATGGGTAAGCAGAGACGGTAGCCGGCGGCAAAACAGTGGCGATGCGAGGGTACCGACACACAATCTAAAAACAACACCTTTTTTTGTTTCTTTTTTTTTGTGTTGTCTTTTCTGTCTTTTCCTTGACTGACACAGCAGCAGCCTTTGGTTTTCTTAAAGACAAAGACTTGTCTTTCTTTTTCTTAAAGACAAAAGACTTGTCTTTCTTTTCTTAACGACAAAGAGTAGGCTTTGTGTGTGGAACAGAAGTCACGCAGACGGAGAAGTGGATCACCGGCGAGGTCAGACGGAAGACGGCAGACGGAGCAGTCGGAAGCAGATCGCCGGCGAGGTCAGACGGACCGGCGCTAGGGTTCAGGCACCGCTAGGGTTCCGACAACTACCACAGATCGTGGATGATGCGGCGGCGGCGCGGTGGTTACGCGGCGATAGCGCAGAGGCGGAGACACGCGGTGGTGACGCGGCAGTTGCGCAGAGGCAGTTTCAGGCGGTTTTCACAGCTGTTTCAGGCGCACGGTGGTACTGACGGCGGTTTCACGCGCACGGCGGTTTCAGGCGCACGGTTGGGTTATGCCGTGACAGAGTTAGCAGAAGGCAGCGGCGTTCGTGGTTACGTCGTGGTGCGATGGTGGCGTGATGGACACCGGAGAGGAGTCACAGGGGAGCAGAAAGAAGGCCGGAGGAGGTTAACGACGGCGGCTGACGGTGGTCGCCGGGCGGCGACGGCGGCAGTGAAAAAGAAAGGTAAAGAAAAAAAATAGGGTTTTCTTAGGGTTTTTCTTAGGGTTTTTCTTAGGTAGCTCTATACCATGTGAAATATGTGGAAAACACGTGCCAGGGTTGCGTGTATTGATAACAATAAATAGATACAAGAGTTACAAGAGAATCCCTGAACTATACAGTATTTAACACATATGAAACAGCTAGCTAATCATAAAAGCAGGAAGATTTGGTGTCATAAAAGCAATTCAAGGAATCTTTACCCTATTTACTCTTTGTACAACTTGTGAGTCAAGCAGATCTTTAGTATGTGCAATTGATGTCAAATTTATAAGTTTTGTAGACCAAACTTCTTCAGTGTATACCAAAACTGCAGCAAAAATGGTTTCGGGTGATGAGACTTAAGCGATCTTTCATCATGGAGATTGATGGGTAAGCAGGAAGATAAAACTGATATAAGCATGTGTGAGAAAAAGGCAGATGATCGATGGTTGCATTGGATTTGAGAATGTTGAGCCTTACAGATAAACCACCAAAACCTTCTACTGGTAGATTCTTCATGGAGATCCAAAAGAAGAGAAGAGCCTTCCGCTGTTCTGCCGTCATTCCTTCAATAATCTGCATAAAACTCGAGTTATTAGACGTAGTTCATTCTTGTGCAAGTTCAGGATTGATCAAGCTATCTTGATGTGGGTAAAAGAAAGAACCAACTAAAGGAATTTGAAATCTTACCTTCCAAAACCAGCATATCTGGGGATCAGTTTGCAAATAACCATGATAGTCTGTATGTGCTTTCCAATCTTCCACGGAAATATCACTTTCACTCCCAAGTAGCATTACATCAAAATCTTTAAGCTCCAAACTTTTGAAACACATTTTCTGAATTCTTTCTTCACCAACAATATCAGAAAACCCTCGAGCAAAATGAGTTATCTGCTCGGCAACAGACACCACAAAACTATGGTGAATAAGAAGATCAACATACTTCTTCCTGTTTCTGCTATTTACTATAATATTTTTGCCACCAGGACAAAGCTCTACATCTTTCACGGATCCCGATTCGTTAATGCTCCAAACAAATGTTAAACCAAGAACATCTTGATCTACTTTTAAAGGATCCAAATCCAGTATATGATGACAGCTACTATACAAGAATGGGTCTGCATCCCTTATGTCTTCCAAACAGATACTATTTCCGGCCAACTGCATGAAAAATGAGCGTTCAAAGGCGATACCAACTTGTATTTTATTCATCAAGGCCAAGGCAATTACTCTGCCTGCAAATTTATAATATTCAAGGTGCATCATATCCCACTTGGATGCTGTAAAGAGAAATATGAAAAAGATGAGTCTTAACTACAGGAATGCAAACTGATTTCAAACCACCTTCAACATTGTGCGGTCAAAAGGCAAATACATATTAATGAAATGTGTAGTAAAAAGGCATTATCAACGAATAAGAATGCTAAAAAGAACTAAAATAGTTATGATTCAACAAAGAGAGTAATGAGAAAAGAATTAAATAACTATGACTCCACGATCTTAACGTGACATGTCCCATTACAGGTGTCGTTGGAAAACCCAATATAATATCTAGTACTAATTAAATTATTCCCCTGTTTATTGTTACTCTTTGGGAAATCAAACTTTTTTCTAAATTACTGAATTTTTTATGGATCAAATCATATGATCTATTCTTTTCATTTCAGTTCAGTTCTTTTAAGTTTTTCATATCCAGACTCATACATTTTGCTAGACATATTTTGTGCTCAAGGAAAGTAATTAGATTGGAACACAATAAAACATGAAAAGTATACTACAATAAAAAAAATGAAAAGATATGGTGAGAAAACTAGTAAAACAAATGATAATGCAATTCAAAAATAATTTAACCATAGGTACTATTGTTACTTAGCCAGCCAACCTATTTATCATGCTTGATGCCTAAACCCCAAACCCTCTGTAAGTCCGAAAATGGTCAATACCACTAAAAATAAATTCATTTAGAGCAACATGTAAGTAAGTAGCTTAGCCAACATACAATAGAGATGAATGATGAATCATACCTTGTTTTGGAAAGAATCTGATTTGATCATTTGGACACGGGACAAATAAGCCATTTTTAGGATTAAAGATTTCTTGGCACACCAAGAAAAACCATTCCCTCAATACACCATGGCCGACTGCTTCCTCATTTTTAAACCTGACAGACAATTCTACATGCAAACTATCAGGCTCCGCGTGTGCAATATCGTCGAAAGAGTCAACCAACAACCTAGACCTATCAATAAGTATCACATAAGGATGAAGCCCATCCATCCTTGGAAGCAACAACCTCATCAAATGCCTCCGGCTTTCAAAGTTAAGCATATCTTTATGCTCAAGAAGCCATTCATATCCTCCCCCCGTTTTGCATATCTAAGAATCAAATAACACAATGAAACCGTATTATCCCTCAAATTCGACCAAAAATAGTCTTCTCCGCCTTGATATAACTTTGAAATATCGTGCAATTCCTTCAAGATAACAAGATAATGTGGGAACGCACCCTCTTCTTTCTTTTCGATCCATTCCTCCATTGTATCAAGGCACATCAACACTATAGTCAGCAGATCATCAAAGAGTATATAGAGAAACTTGAATTTGTTAGGGTGATCCATGAGTTCACTATAAGACGGCATTGGTATCGGAAAAGACACTTGCTCTCTAACCCCAAACTTCAATTGATCCAAATAGCCTTTAAAAAAAGAAATGGTTGTTGCTTGAGGACCACTATTTCTCAACGACTCCATATTTGAAACCAAACCCTCCGAAATCATAGTTGCTGTATCAGCTATAGATGGAAACATTTCTTGGAATTCACGTATCACTCTATTATTACTCCCATGAAAATTATTTGCATCCTTCACCATCTTTCCGAATCTACTTGTACATAATTTGTATAGAGGATCATTATGAGGAAAAGATTTTCGGAGCAACTTACAAAACCCTAGGAGTATAGGCGCACAGTGTGAAGATACAGATTGTGGAAACATAAAACTAATGTAGTTGACCAGTTCTTGAATCGATTCTCTGGCACATTCTTTGCTACGTATATCTTGACAAGTATAGAGCATTACAAGAACTTGAGAAACACAAGAAGATGTGAAGATTTCGAGAAGAGAACCTGCCAAACCTACGTCGATTGACTCGTTTCTCGGAATCATGGATACGAACTCCATCAATTTTGATTTGACGAAATCCGCAGAGACCTCAGGTTCGCCTTTACAGAACCTGCAAATCGAAGAAACCAAATCGTTGATCACTCGCCATGCTTTTGGATGGCAACTGCTCCTAAATGTAATTCTGCATCCTTTGTGATCATGCACTCAGATAAAGTCCGATTGCATTGTAGCTGTGTTCTTCCATAAACTAATCGTTGCTCAGAAACAGGAATTCCGGTGATTGATTGAAGGTTTTCATGGATGGAGAAGACTTCATCTTGAGGGTTTCCACGAAGAACAAGGGTTTTGCTGTCTATCAGACGGACAAAGAAATGGAAACAAGAATCAGTATCTAGTTCCATCATGATTGTGATTGGTAGTTTGATTTCACACGTCAACCGGATGTCATACTTATTTAATGAGGCGGCAACAAGAGCATTTTGAATTTTATGTCGGGTACACTGGACATGACAGAACAGATAAAAATACAGTATTGTTGTTTTACGTTGTCACAACTTTAATAGTTTGAGATATTGTATATGACAAAACAGATAAAAATAAGGAATTACTATTAGTTTACGTTGTCGGAATTTTAAAAGCTTAGGATATTGGACATGACAAAACAGATAAAAATAAGGAATTGTTATTTTACGTTGTCGGAATTTTAAAAGCTTAAGATATTGAACATGACAGGACATATAAAAATAAGGGATTATTATTTTACGTTGTCGGAATTTTAAATGTTTGGTATACTGAACATGACAAAGCACATAAAAATAAGGAATTATTATTTTATGTTCGTCATAACTTTTATATGGAACAGATAAGGATCGAAGATAAGGGTTCCTTTGGCTATTTGTAAGATTATCTTTTTTATGAACGAATATTATTGCTACAATTATCAAAAGCCCTTGAATCTTAATGAAACAGGATTATGTTTACTAATATAACCTTAAAATAAATTTTAGTTCTCTTTCAAAAAATTAAACATCCCTCCTTCCATTGAAATTATATTCTATTATATGTTATATTCAAACTTTCACGTAAATAGTAATCAATTTTTATATTTTATTTTATGTAGTCTATTAAATATTAGAGTAAAATACATTTTTGGTCCCTGTGGTTTGACAAAAGTCTCACTTTTGGTCCCTACAGTTTAAAAAATACACATTAGCCCCTGCAATATGATGTTTTGTCCGATTTTGGTCCCTCTGACTAACAGCTGTTAAGTGAAACCGTTAGTTAGGGTTAATTTGATATTTTTTTTTCATTTTCTTCTTGTTTTTACTTTAATAATAACTACAAGCAATGTTTTGAAAACCGGACCGGTCATCAAACCGGTTGTCCTAGTGGTTCACTGGTTCAACCGGTCGGACCGGTCGAACCGTTTTAAAGAACCGGATGACATCATAGTTATTTTTAAAAATAATAAAATTATAATAAGTTCAAAAACACTCCCAACATCAAAAATACTTAAATACAGTATTTGGGAAGTACATCATCTTCGTCATTGTTTTAATTTCATAGAATATCATATATAAAAAGATGTAACAAATATATAGCATACTAATATAACTTTGCATTTGGGAAGTATATGAAAAAAAGAAAGAAAAAACGGTTTAAAGCGGTTCAAAACGGTCCGGTTCAGCGGTTCAACCTCCCGGTTCAAACGGTTCTCACTGGTTCAATCCCTAGCGGTTTGACCGGTTCTATTGAACCAGTTTCCCTGCCGGTTCCCGGTTGAACCGGTTCAACCGGCCGGTCCGGTCCGGTTTTCAAAACCATGACTACAAGGTCCAATACTGTAATTTACTCAATTTAATATATATATATATAGATATATACACCTCATTCTTCTTCTTTACCCACCACCATCCACCTACCACCACCACCCACTTTCTTCTTCACCCACATTTTCATCATCCACCACCACCCACCCATCACCCCACCTTCATCACGACCCACATCCACCTCCACCTGCCGCTAACCACCACTTGCCGCCTACCTCCACCTGCACCGACCTCCACCTACACACATCACCCATCACCAAACAACACTACCACCACACCCACTACTAAACCACCACCACCTTAGCCATCACCAAACACCTGCACACACACATACACCTACACACACACCTACCTGCGCACACACACCATCGCCGATTTGGGAGAAGAGGATCGTCGCACACACACCACACACACGGAGAAGGTCGGAGCTGCACACACATTGTCGCACCCCCTTGATTTAGGGTTTTGGGAAAAGGGGGAAGGCTAATTTAGGGTTTGGGGGAAGGGGGAATAGGCTTCAGTCGCAGGTAAGGGAAAGGGGAAGATGCCGGAGCAGTGGAGAAGTCACTGGAAACGTCATCTACCGGAGGTGGCTGGAGAGAGGTGGTCGGCGAGCTGTAGTGGGTGGGTGGGTGGTGGTGTGTAATGAAGATGTGGGTGAAGATAAAAAGAAGAAAAAGAAGAAGAAGGTGGTGGTGGATGGTGGAGGTGAGTGGCAGGTGGAGGTGGGCGGCAGGTGGAGGTGGGTGATGGAGGTGGATGTGGGTGGTGATGAAGGTGGGTGGTGGTGATGGTGGGTGGGTGGTGGTGATGGTGGGTGGGTGGTGGTGGTGGTGGTGAAGGTGGATGGTGGTGGTGGATGATGAAAATGTGGGTGAAGAAGAAGGTGGGTGGTGGTGGTGGTAGGTGGATGGTGGTGGGTAAAGAAGAAGAAGGAGGTGTATATCTATATATATATATATATTAAATAGAGTAAATTACAGTATTGGTCCTTGTAGTTATTATTAAAGTAAAAACAAGAAAAAAATGAAAAAAATATCAAATTAACCCTAACTAACGGTTTCACTTAACAGCTGTTAGTCAGAGGGACCAAAATCGGACAAAATAGCATATTGCAGGGGCTGATGTGTATTTTTTTAAATTGTAGGGACCAAAAGTGAGACTTTGTCAAACCACATGGACCAAAAATGTATGTTACTCTAAATATTAATAAAAAATATATAAAAATAAAAACTGCTTAAAACTTTTTATTTGAAGTAATTTAATTGTCTTAACAAAAACTTTTTAACATTAACTTTTTGTTATAAAGAATATTTATTTTATTGTAAGTTAATTAATTACAAAGTTAATTAAAATATATAAATTAGGGTAAATTACTTATTGTTTCATATCAAACATAATTTTTATTTTGTAGAATTCTATATTAATTATGATATTAAAATTTTAATTATCTA
Source organism: Centaurea solstitialis (assembly GCA_030169165.1). Taxonomy (NCBI): domain Eukaryota; kingdom Viridiplantae; phylum Streptophyta; class Magnoliopsida; order Asterales; family Asteraceae; genus Centaurea; species Centaurea solstitialis. The sequence goes on along the minus strand of CM058042.1, from coordinate 73,158,679 downwards.
TTAAAATATCAGTTTTCTTTCTAAATATATATTTTCAACGTTTTCTATTTATGCTTTCATTTAGTAATAACTTTTGGAATCTTTATCTCTTCTACTTTTCTTAGAGTAAATTACATATGTGTTCCATGTGGTTTAGTGGTTTTAAGACTATGGGTCCTTAAGCCTCACAAGATTCAACTTCATCACCCATCACCATCTATTTTACCCACTACCACCCAATGCATTCCACCACCACTGTTGCTTCCATTAATGCCATCGTTGTAGCTTCCTTCTGTTGCCATCGATGTTGCTTTCGTAGTCGCCACCAACCGAGCATCTCCATCCACATCTCTACTTATCAATATCTGTTATATTTCAATTTCCAATCATGTGTATCCTTAATTGGGATCACCCAGCCATTTCTTAGTAATATATATATATATATAGAGAGAGAGAGGGAGCATCAAATGAGCACCCATTAAATATTGCACACCTTTAGAACTAATCTAAGCCCTTGAAATCCTAATCTAACGGTTGATATCATCAGGGAGCAAAACTGTTAAGTTCAGAAATTAACCAACCTTAAATGAAATATATGGACGCACATAAGGGCAATATGGGGAAATGAGATTCATTTTTAAAATAGGAAACTAATCATCTTCCCTATTCTCTCGCTCCCTCATCTATAACTCCCATGAAGGTCGGAATCTGCAGAAATCCGGCGATTTAGTTGCATAATCCGGAAAGTGTTTTGAAATCGATCAACATTTTTCGTGCAAAAAATAGCGGAGAACAACGAATTTAAAGCGTATGCACAACTGCAGTTTGGTTAAATGCAGGAGTTAAAAGTGTATGCAGTTATGCACATCTTCGGTTGGGTTAAGTAGGTTAAAAGGGTATGCACAACTGCAGTTGGGAGATTAGAGAGGTGTGATGATTATGCCCATATGCAGTTGGGTTATTTTATGGGTTTAAATGGTATTCATATATGCAGGTTTTTTATTTGATGGTTTTGAACGTAGATGGATCTGCATATTTGCATATTGATTGCAAATACACAGTTCTGCACTTTATGTTTTTTCCTGGTAGTAATGTAGATGGGTCTGCCTATTAGCATATTGATTGCAAATGTACAGTTCTGGTAGTGAATGTAAATGGAACCTGGAAGCAATATAAAGTGGGTGTGAAATTACTATGCACATATCCAGTAACGTAGGTTGTGAAAAAGAATAGAGGTTCATGTGTGGGTTAACTGTATAGGAAATTAATAGGCACACATGATTTTTGAATGAATATTGTGAGAAGGATGATGAAAAAACGTCCAACAAGAAAAAAAAATATTTAAAATAATTTTAATATTGATTAGATGATAAGTATTATCATTAAAAGTTTGCATAAATTTAGGAAACAATTTGAATAATATTTGGTTGCCTATATTTAATTTAAACAAATATTATAAATTTACATCCCTACCCTTGGTATTAAATATAAAAACAAAAAATAAAAGAAATTAATTTTGCTTGATGAATGGTTAGGATGAGTTCTTAAGGTGTGCAATAATTGGTTGGTGTGTATTTGATTATCCCTCTATATATATATAGACATAGGGGCGGGTTCAAATGTGAACCACTTTTTGGTTGTGAACGTGAGGACAACCGAGAGCGCGACACGTGGCGGATGACTAGGCGTCACGTCAAGTCCACGGCGGATGACTAGGCGCGATTCATGGGAGGGCATTGAATTAAAGAGGGGTACCACACTCAAAGCCGCCACGTGTCGCGCTCTCGGTTGTCTTCACGTTCACAACCAAAAAGTAGTTCACATTTGAACTTTCCTCTATATACATATATATATATATACATATATATAGGGGAAGTATCCGTTGCAAACCAGGTAGTTTGTACAAACTCTACAAACCTAATCTTAACCATTGATTTTCCATTTATTTCCATTGATTTTGTGTATCTCCTAATTTTAGGCAGTTTTTTCAAATGTGGTTGAGAGAATTTAGGAACTTAATTAATCTACACCATTGATCATGTATATGTATGGTTGAGATTGGTTTGTATAGTTTGTACAAACTATCCGGTTTGTAACGGATACGACCCCTATATATATATATAGAGAGAGAGAGAGAGGGGGGGAGAAAGGTTCAAATGAGAAGTGCTAAAAAAATGAGAAGTGAAGAATCTTCACCACTCATCCGGTCAATAAAGGCGGCTTTGACCGGTTACGGTGGACGCGATCACGGAGCATTGACGCGATTCATGGAGGGTGGAGAGACAACTAAAGGAGGGTGACCCGGTCAAAGCCGCCTTTATTGACCGGACGAGTAGTGAAGATCACTTCTCTACTTCTCATTTTTTAGCACTTCTCATTTGAACCTAATACTATATATATATATATATATATAGGGTTGGGTTCCGGTGAGTAGAGTTACCATGAGAAGGGTAAGAAGGGATCTCAGCCATTGAATGCACATTATGAGATACACCAAGGTGCACTGGATCAATTCTCTATCAAGCACAATTCATGAGATGGGTTTGAGATTAAAAATGATGATCAATGGTTTAAATCCCTTCTTACACTTCTCACCTTAACTCTTCTTCCCACATGATCCTTTGCCTATTTTATACTATATATATATATATATACACACGTGAGTGTGTGTGTGTGTGTGTGTGTGTGACATGCATTTATGCATCTTTGAGTCCTAGTGGAAACTTATGTGACAAAGTTCTGTTGTCTCTTGGAAAGATAAGTGATGTGGTTCTATTTAGATAAAGGGAATCATGGAAAGCAGCTTGTTTCTGTTTTGTTCTGGATTGGCAGATCAAGATGTTTAGTGTACATGCACCTTAATGAATCATGGTCATCCATGTTTGTTGCAGGTGGATGACAAGGATGCATTACATGTTTGTTGTTGTTCTTTAGATGGAGCTGACACTAACCCTGTTTCTGAAGCAATGGAATGAGACCTATCTTCATCATCACAGAGTTGGCCAAAAGCAAACATATTGTCTATGGAGTTCATAAACCAAAATCTATGCAAATAATTAGAGCAACATATGTAACACTTGGATAGGTGCACAAAACAGAAAATGAACCAGAAGGGGAAACAATTATGCCGATTGAGTAAGAATAACAAAATATTTGCTGATATGTTGCTTGATTGATTTTAGGTTCAGTACATGTAATTTTAGGAAACAAGCTACCTTTCTATAAATCAACTTCTGCCAAGTTCTATAACAAATTCCAAAATAACAAATCTACCTTTCCATTGGGGCGCTTGTTTGCTCTTCCCCTTCCCATCAGCGAAAATAGAAAATAATTATCACCTAAGGCTTAAAATGCATAAAGATTTTGATGTTGTTGGTTAAACATACAAACAACAATTCATATAACATCCAGCTAGCCCAACAGCAGGTGAAAAGCAAAGATGAGATGTACTCGATCAAGATTGCATAAAACATTCAAAAAATACAAAGCAAAGTTGCCACAAACCTTAAAAGATGAGATTCAAAGTCCTTAATTGATCTTGGCACAGAAGAAGAGATCAGCTGTAACAAATATAATAACAAAGCACTAGTTTACCTCTCAAATTGTGATAAATCAAAACATATAGATAAATCAAACCTGGGAGTTGGAATTATATGAAGAGCCAAATCAAGTAAGTGCGATGAAGCTTCATCCAGATTCACCAAAAAGTGGTTCACATTTGAGAGTCGATTTATATTATGCAAATACGTGCCACCCAAGAAATGGGATATTGGTCTTCTATAACCATGTACACAACCCCAAATAAAGATCAAACTTAAAGAAGATAATCAAAGAAAAAGATGTAGAACAAACGTAATTGCATTCTTTATACGTAAAAGCCAGTAACTTTGCATATGAAACAGCTAGCTAATCATAAAAGCAGGAAGATTTGGTGTCATAAAAGCAATTCAAGGAATCTTTACCCTATTTACTCTTTGTACAACTTGTGAGTCAAGCAGATCTTTAGTATGTGCAATTGATGTCAAATTTATAAGTTTTGTAGACCAAACTTCTTCAGTGTATACCAAAACTGCAGCAAAAATGGTTTCGGGTGATGAGACTTAAGCGATCTTTCATCATGGAGATTGATGGGTAAGCAGGAAGATAAAACTGATATAAGCATGTGTGAGAAAAAGGCAGATGATCGATGGTTGCATTGGATTTGAGAATGTTGAGCCTTACAGATAAACCACCAAAACCTTCTACTGGTAGATTCTTCATGGAGATCCAAAAGAAGAGAAGAGCCTTCCGCTGTTCTGCCGTCATTCCTTCAATAATCTGCATAAAACTCGAGTTATTAGACGTAGTTCATTCTTGTGCAAGTTCAGGATTGATCAAGCTATCTTGATGTGGGTAAAAGAAAGAACCAACTAAAGGAATTTGAAATCTTACCTTCCAAAACCAGCATATCTGGGGATCAGTTTGCAAATAACCATGATAGTCTGTATGTGCTTTCCAATCTTCCACGGAAATATCACTTTCACTCCCAAGTAGCATTACATCAAAATCTTTAAGCTCCAAACTTTTGAAACACATTTTCTAAATTCTTTCTTCACCAACAATATCAGAAAACCCTCGAGCAAAATGAGTTATCTGCTCGGCAACAGACACCACAAAACTATGGTGAATAAGAAGATCAACATACTTCTTCCTGTTTCTGCTATTTACTATAATATTTTTGCCACCAGGACAAAGCTCTACATCTTTCACGGATCCCGATTCGTTAATGCTCCAAACAAATGTTAAACCAAGAACATCTTGATCTACTTTTAAAGGATCCAAATCCAGTATATGATGACAGCTACTATACAAGAATGGGTCTGCATCCCTTATGTCTTCCAAACAGATACTATTTCCGGCCAACTGCATGAAAAATGAGCGTTCAAAGGCGATACCAACTTGTATTATATTCATCAAGGCCAAGGCAATTACTCTGCCTGCAAATTTATAATATTCAAGGTGCATCATATCCCACTTGGATGCTGTAAAGAGAAATATGAAAAAGATGAGTCTTTAACTACAGGAATGCAAACTGATTTCAAACCACCTTCAACATTGTGCGGTCAAAAGGCAAATACATATTAATGAAATGTGTAGTAAAAAGGCACTATCAACGAATAAGAATGCTAAAAAGAACTAAAATAGTTATGATTCAACAAAGAGAGTAATGAGAAAAGAATTAAATAACTATGACTCCACGATCTTAACGTGACATGTCTCATTACAGGTGTCGTTGGAAAACCCAATATAATATCTAGTACTAATTAAATTATTCCCCTGTTTATTGTTACTCTTTGGGAAATCAAACTTTTTCCTAAATTACTGAATTTTTTATGGATCAAATCATATGATCTATTCTTTTCATTTCAGTTCAGTTCTTTTAAGTTTTTCATATCCAGACTCATACATTTTGCTAGACATATTTTGTGCTCAAGGAAAGTAATTAGATTGGAACACAATAAAACATGAAAAGTATACTACAATAAAAAAAATGAAAAGATATGGTGAGAAAACTAGTAAAACAAATGATAATGCAATTCAAAAATAATTTAACCATAGGTACTATTGTTACTTAGCCAGCCAACCTATTTATCATGCTTGATGCCTAAACCCCAAATCCTCTGTAAGTCCGAAAATGGTCAATACCACTAAAAATAAATTCATTTAGAGCAACATGTAAGTAAGTAGCTTAGCCAACATACAATAGAGATGAATGATGAATCATACCTTGTTTTGGAAAGAATCTGATTTGATCATTTGGACACGGGACAAATAAGCCATTTTTAGGATTAAAGATTTCTTGGCACACCAAGAAAAACCATTCCCTCAATACACCATGGCCGACTGCTTCCTCATTTTTAAACCTGACAGACAATTCTACATGCAAACTATCAGGCTCCGCGTGTGCAATATCGTCGAAAGAGTCAACCAACAACCTAGACCTATCAATAAGTATCACATAAGGATGAAGCCCATCCATCCTTGGAAGCAACAACCTCATCAAATGCCTCCGGCTTTCAAAGTTAAGCATATCTTTATGCTCAAGAAGCCATTCATAATCCTCCCCCCGTTTTGCATATCTAAGAATCAAATAACACAATGAAACCGTATTATCCCTCAAATTCGACCAAAAATAGTCTTCTCCGCCTTGATATAACTTTGAAATATCGTGCAATTCCTTCAAGATAACAAGATAATGTGGGAACGCACCCTCTTCTTTCTTTTCGATCCATTCCTCCATTGTATCAAGGCACATCAACACTATAGTCAGCAGATCATCAAAGAGTATATAGAGAAACTTGAATTTGTTAGGGTGATCCATGAGTTCACTATAAGACGGCATTGGTATCGGAAAAGACACTTGCTCTCTAACCCCAAACTTCAATTGATCCAAATAGCCTTTAAAAAAAGAAATGGTTGTTGCTTGAGGACCACTATTTCTCAACGACTCCATATTTGAAACCAAACCCTCCGAAATCATAGTTGCTGTATCAGCTATAGATGGAAACATTTCTTGGAATTCACGTATCACTCTATTATTACTCCCATGAAAATTATTTGCATCCTTCACCATCTTTCCGAATCTACTTGTACATAATTTGTATAGAGGATCATTATGAGGAAAAGATTTTCGGAGCAACTTACAAAACCCTAGGAGTATAGGCGCACAGTGTGAAGATACAGATTGTGGAAACATAAAACTAATGTAGTTGACCAGTTCTTGAATCGATTCTCTGGCACATTCTTTGCTACGTATATCTTGACAAGTATAGAGCATTACAAGAACTTGAGAAACACAAGAAGATGTGAAGATTTCGAGAAGAGAACCTGCCAAACCTACGTCGATTGACTCGTTTCTCGGAATCATGGATACGAACTCCATCAATTTTGATTTGACGAAATCCGCAGAGACCTCAGGTTCGCCTTTACAGAACCTGCAAATCGAAGAAACCAAATCGTTGATCACTCGCCATGCTTTTGGATGGCAACTGCTCCTAAATGTAATTCTGCATCCTTTGTGATCATGCACTCAGATAAAGTCCGATTGCATTGTAGCTGTGTTCTTCCGTAAACTAATCGTTGCTCAGAAACAGGAATTCCGGTGATTGATTGAAGGTTTTCATGGATGGAGAAGACTTCATCTTGAGGGTTTCCATGAAGAACAAGGGTTTTGCTGTCTATCAGACGGACAAAGAAATGGAAACAAGAATCAGTATCTAGTTCCATCATGATTGTGATTGGTAGTTTGATTTCACACGTCAACCGGATGTCATACTTATTTAATGAGGCGGCAACAAGAGCATTTTGAATTTTATGTCGGGTACACTGGACATGACAGAACAGATAAAAATACAGTATTGTTGTTTTACGTTGTCACAACTTTAATAGTTTGAGATATTGTATATGACAAAACAGATAAAAATAAGGAATTACTATTATTTTACGTTGTCGGAATTTTAAAAGCTTAGGATATTGGACATGACAAAACAGATAAAAATAAGGAATTGTTATTTTACGTTGTCGGAATTTTAAAAGCTTAAGATATTGAACATGACAGGACATATAAAAATAAGGGATTATTATTTTACGTTGTTGGAATTTTAAATGTTTGGTATACTGAACATGACAAAGCACATAAAAATAAGGAATTATTATTTTATGTTCGTCATAACTTTTATATGGAACAGATAAGGATCGAAGATAAGGGTTCCTTTGGCTATTTGTAAGATTATCTTTTTTATGAACGAATATTATTGCTACAATTATCAAAAGCCCTTGAATCTTAATGAAACAGGATTATGTTTACTAATATAACCTTAAAATAAATTTTAGTTCTCTTTCAAAAAATTAAACATCCCTCCTTCCATTGAAATTATATTCTATTATATGTTATATTCAAACTTTCACGTAAATAGTAATCAATTTTTATATTTTATTTTATGTAGTCTATTAAATATTAGAGTAAAATACATTTTTGGTCCCTGTGGTTTGACAAAAGTCTCACTTTTGGTCCCTACAGTTTAAAAAATACACATTAGCCCCTGCAATATGCTATTTTGTCCGATTTTGATCCCTCTGACTAACAGCTGTTAAGTGAAACCGTTAGTTAGGGTTAATTTGATATTTTTTTTTCATTTTCTTCTTGTTTTTACTTTAATAATAACTACAAGGACCAATACTGTAATTTACTCTATTTAATATATATATATATATATATATAGATATATACACCTCATTCTTCTTCTTTACCCACCACCATCCACCTACCACCACCACCCACCTTCTTCTTCACCCACATTTTCATCATACACCACCACCCACCCATCACCCCACCTTCATCACGACCCACATCCACCTCCACCTGCCGCCAACCACCACTTGCCGCCTACCTCCACCTGCACCGACCTCCACCTACACACATCACCCATCACCAAACAACACTACTACACCCACTACTAAACCACCACCACCTTAGCCATCACCAACCACCTGCACACACACATACACCTACACACACCTGCGCACACACACCATCGCCGATTTGGGAGAAGAGGATCGTCGCACACACACCACACACACGAAGAAGGTCGGAGCTGCACACACACCGTCGCACCCCTTGATTTAGGGTTTTGGAAAAAGGGGGAAGGCCAATTTAGGGTTTGGGGAAAGGGGGAATAGGCTTCAGTCGCAGGTAAGGGAAAGGGGAAGACGCCGGAGCAGTGGAGAAGTCACTGGAAACGTCATCTACCGGGAAGTGGCTGGAGAGAGGTGGTCTGCGAGAGGTGGCCGGAGATGTGGTCGGCGAGCTGTAGTGGGTGGGTGGGTGGTGGTGTGTAATGAAGATGTGGGTGAAGATAAGAAAAAGAAGAAATAGAAGAAGAAGGTGGTGGTGGATGGTGGAGGTTAGTGGCAGGTGGAGGTGGGTGATGGAGGTGGATGTGGGTGGTGATGAAGGTGGGTGGTGGTGATGGTGGATGGGTGGTGGTGGTGGTGAAGGTGGATGGTGGTGGTGGTGTTGGTGGGTGGGTGGGTGGTGGTGGATGATGAAAATGTGGGTGAAGAAGGTGGGTGGTGGTGGGTAAAGAAGAAGAAGGAGGTGTGTATATCTATCTATCTATATATATATATTAAATAGAGTAAATTACAGCATTGGTCCTTGTAGTTATTATTAAAGTAAAAACAAGAAAAAAATGAAAAAAATATCAAATTAACCCTAACTAACGGTTTCACTTAACAGCTGTTAGTCAGAGGGACCAAAATCGGACAAAATAGCATATTGCAGGGGCTAATGTGTATTTTTTAAACTGTAGAGACCAAAAGTGAGACTTTTGTCAAACCACAGGGACCAAAAATGTATTTTACTCTAAATATTAATAAAAAATATATAAAAATAAAAACTGCTTAAAACTTTTTATTTGAAGTCATTTAATTGTCTTAACAAAAACTTTTTAACATTAACTTTTTGTTATAAAGAATATTTATTTTATTGTAAGTTAATTAATTACAAAGTTAATTAAAATATATAAATTAGGGTAAATTGCTTATTGTTTCATATCCAACATAATTTTTATTTTGTAGAATTCTATATTAATTATGATATCAAAATTTTAATTATCTATTAAAATATCAGTTTTCTTTCTAAATATATATTTTCAACGTTTTCTATTTATGCTTTCATTTAGTAATAATTTTTGGAATCTTATCTCTTCTACTTTTCTTAGAGTAAATTACATATGTGGTCCATGTGGTTTAGTGGTTTTAACACTATGGGTCCTCAAGCCTCACAAGATTCATCTTCATCACCCATCACCATCTATTTTACCCACTACCACCCAATGCATTCCACCACCACCGTTGCTTCCATTAATGCCATCGTTGTAGCTTCCTTCTGTTGCCATCGATGTTGCTTTCGTAGTCGCCACCAACCGAGCATCTCCATCCACATCTCTACATATCCATTGCCACCATAGATTTCGTTCGGGCCACATTATCCGGCGTCCCCCCTTCGTCTTTTTTCTCTTTGAAAGGGTCTCCGAGGCTTTGCCCCGACTAATCCCGACAAGGTTCATCGACAGCTAAAGCATGTTGCCTTGAGTTAATCCCCAGTGGCCACAATCTGGAAGCGTCTGGATTCGAACATGGGGTAGAAGGGTTAACAAGTCACTTTCCCACAAGCCTTAACCAGTACGCCACAACCTTGAGGTTATCCCCCCCTTCGTCTTCTTCCTCCTTTTTATCATTTTCCCGATGATCAGCGAGATCCATGGTTTTCAACCCTAAATCTAAAATACCTAAATCCAAAATGAATCATAAATCTAAAATATGAAGTTGGATCAAAATCCTAAACTAAACCTACCAGAAATCGAAGATGAAAGCGTGAAGTGGGTCTTGACATAATCGAAAATAATTTAGAGAGAGTGAGAAAGTGGGTGGTGGTGGTGGTGGATAAAGTGAATGGTGGTGATGATGGATAAAGTGGGTGGTGGTGATGACGGATAAGGTGGTGGTGGTGGTGGTGGTGGTGATGATGGGTGGTGGTGGCAGGTGAAGTGGGTGGTGGTGATGGTGATGGATAAAATGGTGGGTGGTGGTAGATAAAAATGTTGATGAATAAGACCATCTACCAACTTACACTAAATACTAAATTTGGTGTAATTGTCATTATTCATATTTCCAATGGGGTCACTATTTTTCATACTAAATTTAATGTGATGAATATTACATTATATTTGATGTAACACTACTTTTTACACTATTTTTTAAGAGTAAATTGTAGATTTAGTCCCTGTGGTTTAATAATTTTTTTGACCATAGTCTCTAATATATATTTATCTTGGATATGATCCTTGCGGTTTTCATTTCGTTTTGGCCATGGTCCCCCTGACTAACTCCTTTGTTAACTCCGTTAATTTAAGAACTATTTTTGTAATTTTCTATTCTTTTGTTTTTTCTTGTAAAAAAATAAAACAATATTTTTAAACACTAAGATATTTTATGATCTTTTTGAACGAAAAATGAAGTATTATAATTTGATTGATTTAACTTAAAATTTTAGCTATATTAAATGATAAAAGCACATCATCTTCTACTATTTGAATTAAATAATAAAAATAAATGTGCTTAATTTAATTAATATTTTTAAATAATCAAATACAGAACAAAATATTAATATATGTTTTTATGTCACTAACAACAAGTTTGTGTGTGTATGTGCATAATGTTTGTCTACACAATATAATTAAATTGATAATTTCTTGTTTTATATTTGATTATTTGAGTTTTTTGAACAATTAATTATATTAAATACATTAAATTTTGTTAGTTTATTCAAATGGTGGAAATGATATGATTTTATTGTTTTTATTTAAACAAACCAAATTTTAGAATCATTTATTATTTTATTTAGAGTGAATGAAAAAGATTTGTTTTTATAACTTAATTTATTAAAATTGATTCAATTATATGTGATAATTAATTATTTAATTAAAAACTTAATTTAAATTAATCTCTTATTTTATTTATTTTAATATTATATATATATATATATATACAGAGTCTCCTTATTTGGAAACCATGAAATATGTGGAAACTTTGGAAACTCATTATTGTCCGTTGATTAAATAATTGTATGGCTGAGATTGCGTTAGAAATTCAAAATTTGAAGGAGAAGGTTATGGCTGAAATTCAAAATTTGAACCCCTATTTTAAGTTTCTAATCTCAGCCATACAATTATTTAATCAACGAACAATAACAAGTTTCCAAAGTTTCCACAGATTTCATGGTTTCCAAAATAAGTAGACTCTATATACATATTATATATATATATATATAAATTTATGTGTTTAAAAATATTGTTTTTTTTTCTTTACAAGAAAAAGCAAAAGAATAGAAAATTACAAAAATAGTCCTTAAATTAACGGAGTTAACGAAGGAGTTAGTTAGAGGACCATGGCTAAAACGAAATGAAAACCACAAGGACCATATCCAAGATAAACATACACTAAGGACTCTGGTCAAAAAAATTATTAAACCACAAGGACCAAATCTACAATTCACTCATTTTTTTAGTTACATTTTTTGTCCCTCGATTTTGACATTTATTATTTTTTTTAAAGTGTTAGAGTTTTAAAAAGTTTATTTTAAAGAGTAAATTACGGATTTGGTCCCTGTGGTTTTTAATTTATTACGACTAAGGTCCCTAAACTCGAAAAATTATGGATTAGGTCCCTGTGGTATCCAATTTTGCACTACTAGGGTCCCTACCATCAATTAGCCTCAATTAACTCAAGGACAAAATTGTCTTTTCCATATTTGAACATTAAATTATTTTTATCTTTTTCCTTATTTTGTCTTTTTGCCTTTTCTTCACAAGGACCAAATACGTCATCTACTCTCAATATATATTAAATATAAATATATATATATATATATATAGCATCACCATCATCATCCCCAAGACTACAACCCTATATTAACACACACACATATATATACACCATCACCTCCTACAACCTATATATATAAGAGATAAAACCTCATATTAATGCACAAACAAACACACACACACACACAACCATTATACGAGAGAGGCAACCCCATAATATATATATATATATATATGTGTGTGTGTGTGTGTGTGTGTGTGTGTGTGTGTGTGTGCGTGCGTGGTAATGTGTGTGTGCGTGTGTGTGTGTACACATTTATATCCCTCTCTCTATATATATTTGGATATAATCCACCACTCCCACCCATGTGACAATTAAACCCACCAAACCGTTGGTAAACGGGGCATATGTGCGGCCTCTAGTCTCTCTGTGACTGGTTTCTGCAGCTTCTGTATGCTGGTTTGGTGTTCTCTGGTAACAAAATGGTGTTTTGCAGAGCCAAGGAAAAACCCTTCATCTGTTATATTATAAGGTTTAGGTGGCAATGGTATATATATTGTGGGATTGTCTCTCATATAATGGTTGCAAGCGTTGATGGTAATGGCAATGACAATGGTTAATAAATATATGTGTGTGTGTGTGTGTGTGTGTGTGTGTGTTTGTTTGTGTATTAATATCAGGTTTTATCTCTTATATATATATAGGTTGCAGGAGGTGATGGTGTATAGTGTGTGTGTGTGTTTAATATTGGGTTGAAGTGTTGGGGATGATGATGGTGATGGTATATGTATTTATATTTAATATATATATATATATATATATTGAGAGTAGATGACGTATTTGGTACTTGTGAAGAAAAAGCAAAAAGACAAAATAAGGAAAAAGATAAAAACAATTTAATGTTCAAATATGAAAAAGACAATTTTGCCCTTGAGTTAATTGAGGCTAATTGACGGTAGAGACCCTAGTAGTGCAAAATTGAATACCACAGGGACCCAATCCATAATTTTTTGAGTTTAAGGACCTTAGTCATAATAAATTGAAAACCACAGGGACCAAATCCGTAATTTACTCTATTTTAAGTTATAAATATAAACTAAATTATTTTTATATTAAACTCTTTATTCATTTTTTAATTAAGAAAATAATATACAAAATGATAAAACATTTGAAGAAAATAAGTTAATACTAAAATATTTCGCTATGCAACAAGAAGCATGTAGAAAATATGTAGAGCGTGCATTTAGCGTCCTCTGATCACGTTTCGCAATTGTAGCAGGAGTGCCTCGTTTTTGGCAAAAAGACGCGCTACATGACGTAATGATTACATGTATTATTTTACATAACATGATAATTGAGGATGAACGTGACATCAATGCACCAACTGAAGTTGCAAAAAAGGTGTCACTGATAAAGGTTGAAACGGCGATGACTGAAAGTAGTAACCATTTGTGGGGAAAATATAGTAATGAAAATAACTAAATGCATATGTATTCTTTTTTTAATTTGTTTTATTGCAACTTTTATTGTTTAATAAAATGTTTTGTTTTATCCATTACAACAAATTAATTCATAACTAACAAAAAATATTAAGTTATGATCTAAATATAAAATATATGGGTATAAATTGTAAAGTTAATAAATATAAGAATATTATAAAAAGTTTAATAAATTAATATAAAAGGGATTTGGTGTAAAAAAATTTGTTACCTATTGGAGAAGATTTACTAGTAATACTAAATCTTACACTATTTTTGATATTTAGTGTAAAAAATAGTGAAATGACTAAACTATCCATCGTGTACGGTGCGCAGGATGTGTTTAACAAAGCGCAAGACTGGACGACGTCCATTTCAAGGACCCATTTCGTTATAAAATGCATACCACGAGTCCACAAATATATGTTTTGTAATTATTTGATTTTAGGAACCCATAGTTTTAAAACCACTAAACCACACGAACACAAATATGTAATTTACTCTTTTTTATTATGGAGATAGTCTTGGAAGCTACTAGAACAAAATATTTGTTCAAGATTTTCATTTTCTCTATTTTAAAATTTTTTTTAAAGATACTTTAACATCGTCCATATTGATTTGATATCAAATTTAGTATCAAATCGTTTCAAGAGACATCAAAACTTGCTATAGCATAGTACATGCAAATCAAATTTTACATTACTTGAATAAGATAAACAGAAATATAATTACAATCTTAAATTTTTTATGATGAATTTGATGTTACATGTGGAAAATATATACTATTTGCATTATAACTTACACAGTTTTTTATGAATTTTATCATTATATAATCTATACATTTAGCAGGCGACCCGCTTCGACCCACACCCAACAACCCGCACCGCCCGATCCATGCTCCAACTTCCTTTTAATCCTATATTTATTTCTAAATTTACATACTAACCCCTGAAGTTTTAATATTTATTTATTTTATACCTTTTACTTTTCAATATTTCATTCCACGTTTTAATCATATATCGTATATTAGCTAAAATATATTAAAGAAATAGGTTTTAATTTTAACAAATTATGTCATTATAATCGTATCGTCGATACGATCGAAATGAGCCTAATATTAAATCTTTTTTTTATGTAATTATTTTATTATATAATATATAAATATATATATATATATATTACGATTATGCGAAACCATATAATCCTATACCCATTTTCAAATTTACATATTAGCCTTCTAAACTTATAATATTTATTCACTTTATATCTTTTTTACTTTTCAATATTTTATTTTATGTTTTAGTCATATATAAAATATGTTAAAAAATACATTTTTAACTTAAACAAATTACGTCATTATAACCATATCGTCGATACGATCAAAATGAGTCTAATATTGAATATTTTTTGATGTAATTATTTTATTATATACTATATATAGTACGATTATATGAAGCCAAAACACCGTTCATTAACAGTAGCTACCGACATTTGGAGAAATTACATTTTAGCCTCTTAAACTTATAATATTTATTCAGATTATATCTTTTAGTTTTCTATATTTCATTTTGCGTTTTAGTCATTATCGTATATTGGTTGAAATATGTTAAAGTGTCGGTACCTGTTATTCATGAACAGTCTTTTGAGTTCCTGGTAATTGTTAGTATTATTAAAATCTCCTAAATTTTTTTTTTATTTCTTGATTTCTTAATTTTTTTCATTTATTTTATTAAACCTTTCGTATAACAACATTTGTACAAACTTTATGTTTCATATAAATTCATGTTAGTACTTACGATCAAATCTACCACAGTTTATAAGTCGACGCGAAGCCCGAGCTCTTAATAGGTAACTTCATCTAAAATATTATTTACAACAACAGACTTTTACAATATTAACAAAACTCCCCGCAGTGAAGCGCGGGCAAATCCCTCGTTTTATACACAACACTACTATGTACAATTTGAAACCTTTACCGTACGGCTTAGGACTTGTATTTTTATCATATCACATTAGTTGTACGATACGATTTGTTGTTTTAAATTAAGTCTACTTCAAACCAACCTATCATGTGACATATATTTTTAATATATTTACATATCATATAGATTATCATCATAAATTATTTAATATATTAATTTTTCAATTTTCATTTTTCATTTTTCAGTTTTCAGTTTTCCTTTTAGATTTTATTTTTGGGTGTTGCTCTTACATCCGTTGATGGGATGTGAAAGTTTGATTTGATTTTTAAAAATCCATATCATAACCTACATGTATTGGGTTGGAGTAACTTATATTCAAAACCAAGAACTTAAATACTAACTTTGTTTCATATTCAACTTTATTTCATATTACAATATCTTAATTTTATGGTTTTATATAAATTTAAAAATGATTTGCTCAATAGTATGTATTTAAACGCATAATATTTGAACTTATTTTGAAGGTTTAATTTGATGATTATAATATTATAATTTGTTAAAAATATTTTTTTCTAAAGTTTGTAAAGTTGATCAAAAAAAATTTGTACAAATAATTTAAATCATAAATTGTTGTAGAGTTTTTCTATAATTTAGTTTAATAAGTTCTAAATTATATAATGTGTATATAATGATGTAATAATAGTAATAATAATTTAGTTATAATATAATTTCAACCAATATATTATATTATTTTATTATTTATTATTTTGATTTTATTAATCAACATATCATATTATTAGTAATTCATGTTAATCGTGTTGATTATATTATTAAAAAGTTATAATTGATTATTTATTGAGCATGTATTTTTTGGTAATTTTACATATTCATAAGTTATCTTTGCCAAACATAATTTGTTGATCAGTTATCAGCTAACTTATCAGTTAAGACTTATCAATCAACAACTATTTTATTATCTAGTTTGCCAAACATAGCCATAATAGTTATCTATTAGATAGTATAGATCAAGAATAGTCGAATAAATCTTTTTATGAGATTGTATGTGTGTATATATATATTATAAATAATGATGTAAATGTTTTACTTCATGTATATTATTTATGTTTATATGATAAAAGTGTAAAGTGAAAAATGAAAAAGTAAGAGACTGAAAGTCATTTAATTAACTAATTATAAGAAAACAAAGGGCCTGTTTGTTTTCTTAATTTTATCACTGAATATATCTGAAGTCTAATTCGCTCAGAGTTTTTAAATTTCAGTGTGTTTGTTTTTTTAAGGGTTCAGACCCTCTTAAATCTGAAATGCCTTGGAAAGAATTAGAGATAACTTGTCATCTGAAAACCTCTAAATCACTTGCTCTGCTCCATATCTTCCTCTCACCTCAAGTTTAAATAGCTACTAGAACCACTCACGTCATAGATCTGCAAATCGATCTCAACCCAAATTGAAATTGGATCTAATCGATGTCAAGTCCTCCATTTTTTTCGATCAATTTCGTCCCTGTAGCCTTGCTCGATCTCACCAACGCCCCAGCTACTTTTATGGATCTGATGAATCGGGTCTGTCGGCCGATGCTCGATAGGTCAGTGATTGTCTTTATTGATGATATACTGATCTACTCGAAGACGAAAGAGGAGCATGTGACTCATCTACGAGAGGTGCTCGAGGTATTGCGAAGGGAGCAACTTTACGCAAAGTTCTCGAAGTGCGCTTTCTGGTTACAAGAGGTCCAGTTCCTAGGGCATCTTGTTAACCGGGAAGGCATTAAGGTGGACCCTTCTAAGATTGAGGCGGTGATGAGCTGGGAGGTTCCGAAGACTCCTACTGAGATCTGGAGTTTCCTAGGGTTGGCGGGATACTACCGTCGTTTCATTCAGGATTTCTCTCGGATTGCGGTACCGTTGACGAGGTTGACTAAGAAGAGCGAGCAGTACGTTTGGGGCACGGAGCAACAGGAGGCGTTTGAAACCCTGAAGCGGAAGTTGTGCGAGGCACCGGTCTTGACACTTCCCGGGGGCGTGGAGGGCATGACGGTGTATTGCGACGCGTCACACCTTGGCTTGGGGTGTGTTTTGATGCAGCGGGGGCGGGTGATAGCCTATGCGTCGAGGCAGCTGAAGCCTCACGAGGCTAACTATCCCACACATGATTTCGAGCTTGCGGTGGTGGTTTTCGCTTTGAAGATTTGGAGGCACTATCTATACGGGGTGAAGTGCACCATCTACACGGATCACCGCAGCTTGAGGTATTTCTTGGATCAGCCGAACTTGAACATGCGGCAGCTCCGATGGCTCGACGTGGTGAAGGATTACGATTGCGAGATCCTTTATCACCCGGGCAAGGCGAACGTGGTAGCGGATGCGCTTAGTCGAAAGGCGCCCAAGTTATCGTTTCAGACGGCTCACTTGAGGATGGCTGGGACCACGTCGTTTTTAGATCTTATTCGGCGAGCTCAGGTGGAGGCTAGCCTGGATGAGAACCAGAATAAGGAGCGGGTTAGAGGCCAGTTACCTTTGATGGTTCGGGACAGTAGGGGACTCTTGACTAGGCATGGGCGAGTGTGGGTTCCTCTTGCAGGTGGTGCACGACAAACACTGTTAGAGGAAGCACACAAGTCTAGGTTCTCTATACATCTCGGGCTACAAAGATGTATAGGGATCTAAGAGTTGACTACTGGTGGCCTGGGATGAAGCGGGAGGTGGCCATTATGTGGAGTCTTGTTTGACCTGTCTGAAGGTCAAGGCTGAGCACTAGAGACCGCACGGTAAGATGCAACCGTTGGAGATCCCTGAGTGGAAATGGGAGAATATCACCATGGATCTGGTCACCAAGCTACCGAAGACACCGCAGAGATTTGAAGCGATCTGGGTAATAGTAAACCGTTTGACTAAGAGTGCTCACTTCTTAGCTATTCGGGAGAGCTTCACGTCTGAGCAATTGGCGGAGCTGTACGTGAAGGAAGTGGTAAGGAGGTACGGGGTACCGGTATCGATCATCTCAGACCGGGACACCCGTTTTACCTCGAGATTTTGGGAGCGGTTTCATGCGGATATGGGTACCAGGTTGCATTTCAGCATGGCTTACCATCCGCAGACGGACGGCCAGAGCGAGCGTACGATTCAGACGCTGGAGGATATGCTCCGATCTTGTGTCCTTGATTTCGGAGGCAGTTAGGATACGTATCTGCCTTTGGCAGAGTTTTCGTATAACAACAGTTATCACTCGAGTATCGGGATGCCTCCTTACGAGATGCTTTACGGGAGAAAGTGCCGAACCCCAATCTGTTCGGGTGAGGTCGGTCAGCGTGTCCTTTGGAGTACGGAGGTAGTTCAGTAGACCATGGAGCACATCCAGAGGATTAGAGAGCGGTTGCGGACAACGCAGAGTAGACAAAAGAGCTACGCGGACAGGCGGAGGTCGGATCTTGAGTTCCAGGTAGGTGACCGTGTCTTGCTGAAAGTCTCGCCTTGGAAGGGGGTGATTCGTTTTCGCAAGAGGGGCAAGCTTGGGCCTCGATACATTGGTCCGTTTACGGTTTTAGCACGAGTCGGGAAGGTGGCTGTTGGTCCCAAAGAGGTGACCTTCAAGTAAGGATAGTGTATGAGATTATAGAAGGGGGGGGGTTGAATATAATCACACAAAATTTCACTTTTAAATTCTTGTTATATTAACAATATGAATTTACAGATTGTTGCGGAAATAGAAAAGACAATACGTCTAAACTAAACAATCTAAGCTTTCTTTCACTATGCACTAAAGTGAGAAGATGAAGAAAGAAAGAAGATAGAGGGAATAAGAAAGAAAGGATTAGGATATTTTTAGGTTGAAGAAGAAGTATGGAGAACATCTCTTCAAGTCCTATTTATACCCAATGCATTAAATGCATGCAGACACACTTTTGTGTACGTGTCACAATGTAAGTGGTCCTTTGTACTATTTACTATAAACAAATACTCTTTGCATGGTGTGCAAAAGAGGAAGTGTGTAAACAGTTGCCTTGAGGTCTGATAAGTACGGAGGGAACAGTAAAGAGACTGTCCTTATGTACTTTTGTGTCAGTAAAGACGGATAATCCTTTTGTGCATTAGACTAAGACATTACACTAATCCTTCAGGATCAGGATACTGATCAGTGAGTAGAGTCCTGAAACTGATGTTGTTCAGGGTCACTTGTATCCTGATGAATCTTTAGGATGTCATACGATATTGAGCAGCCTGCTATCACTGAGTTCCGTCTTCAGATCACGAGCATGCTGTTCCTGTCATCAGCTAATTCTTCGACGTCGCTGATGGTTCTTTGAGTATGATTTTGATGTCTTCAGGAGGTCTTCACTTCAGTGGACAGGATCAGTAGACTGCAGAACAGACTCGTTCGTCTCCTGATCCTGATCCTGATAATTATAAAAATAAGTTACAGCATAAGTAACATGAAATAACACTGAACAATCTCAGTGATAATTCCTCAAGCTATAACAGAAGCAAAAACCTATTCACTAAGTAAAGATTCAGGATCATTATCATTTCATCAGGTCTTAGGAGAGCTGGATCAACATTGGCCTACCGGTTGGAGCTACCAGACGTGCTAGGTCAGATTCACGACACGTTTCATGTGTCCCAGTTGCGCAAGTGTCTCACCGACGAGACGGCGCATGTACGTATGGATGATATTCAGATCGATGAGAGTCTGAATTATGTCGAGAAGCCGGTTGCGGTGTTGGAGCGGAAGGTGAAGCAGTTACGGAATAAGGAGATAGGAATCGTAAAGGTGCAGTGGCAGCATCAAAGGGTTCCAAGTGGACGTGGGAGCCGGAAGCGGAAATGAGAGAGAGGTATCCAGAACTCTTCACAGATTGATTTCGAGGACGAAATCTTGGTAAGTGGGGGAGAGTTGTAACATCCCTTTCTTTTACTTTATGGTTTCATTTATTAGATAATATTTTGTAAAGCTGGGTTCAAATTAGGATAAGGTCACCTAATTTCTTTTAAGATTAAGATAAGGGTGAAAACCTTAGTTGGCTTTATTTAATAAGCTTGGATAATCTTGATACTCTCATAATCTCCCAAAAGCTTGGAGAGGAAGTTATAGAAAGAGAGAGAGAGAGAGAGACCGGAGAGAGATCAGAGAGAGAGAGATCGGAGAGAGGGAAGCAAGGCGAGGTTTCGAATTTCGGTTTCAAGCTCGTCAGGTAACCCTCTAATCTCCGGTAGTTCTTTACGCTAGGGTTTACGTCCTAGGGTTTTCCGGCTACGTCGCTGTGGCGGCGGTGGTCAGCGGTGGCAATAACCGCTATGGTAGATGTGTGGTCGTGTTCGGTGGAGGCAGCCGGAGTGGCGACCTGCGCGGGAATGCCGACACTAGTCGGCGTTTGTAGCGAGGGTGGTGATTGTTGCGCGGCGGTGGTCCGGTCGCCGGCTTTGGCCGGCGATACGTTGATCGTCGTCGCTGTGGTTGTTGGTTGGCCACGCCGGCGCTGAGTAGCGTCGAGGGAAGGGCCGACGGTGTTGAGTCGGTGGCAGCCGCCATTGCGAACGGCAGTAGTGGTTGTTGCTGACGTGCGACGGCGGAGGTGAGGAGCGACCCGCGGCGGCGTTGTGCCGTCGTGGCTGTGGTGTCAGCGCTAGACCGCCGGAGGCCGATTGCTGGTGGCTGCTTCACCGGCGAAGGCCGATGATGGTGAGGCATTGTGGTGTTGCGGCTAGAGCGCGGCTGGCATATGCCGGCTGCTGTTCGCCGGCAGGAAGCAATGGCGAGTCGGCTGTGGTCGACTGTTGCCTATGGCAGGAGGCCCGACGGCTGTCTGGCGGTCACTTGGTGGCTGTTCGGCGGTCGTCCGGCGGGGTTGAGCGGAGTGAGTAGGGTCGCGGTCAAATCGTGTCAGACCCGCTCGTTAATTCCGCGTTGTTATGAGTGCTTTCGTTCGGTGAGTTCTTTAGACGATATGTGAGTTTAGAAAGATGCGAGGAATGGTTTGGAGTGCTAACACTTAGTAAATGAAAACCATAATTTCAGATTTGTCGATAAGTGCATCGCATTAGTTCGTGTTTGCTAATTTTCGGAATTAAGGTGAGTTACTTTTATATGTGCTTATAGCTTGGCTTGTATGTATGCGCATGATTATGTATGAAAGGGAACCACATGTCCTTGGTGAGTTGTGGAGGCCGACCCGTGTCCAAACTGACAGGAGATTTGTTGTACCTCGCGAAAGTCATATGTTGTTGATTATGTTATAAAATTATGTGTGAATGTGGACGATTGATACTGGTGGTGGTATGTGTGCATGCTTTGTGTGTAGGTATATATATATATAGTAGCCCACTAAGCATTCGCTTACCCCGATAGTTGTTTCCCTTTTTCAGGTGCCAGTTCGGGCAAGGATAAGGGCAAGGCCCCAGCTTGACCTCGGCGATGATGATCCGACAGCCCTATGACTTTTCGTTATCATTCATACATTGTTTATTCAATTATTTTCATTGGGATTTCATTTAGTGATACTTGGTTTTTTTATGTGGTTTCTATACTTAAAAAAAAAACCAATTGTTCATTAAAATTTTCTTTTAAAATAATTCCGCTTAAATTAAATATTTTCTGTCAAAATTGAAATTTTGGAACATGGCATTACAAAATGTAGTTTTATAAGTTAGAAAAAGAGGAAAGAAAAAAAAAACATTCGGTCCTTCAAGGCTCGGTTCAAGGCCCGGTCTTCAAGGCCTAGGCTTTTTCATGTATAACAGACCCGTGTATGGGACTCAAGGTCTGGCCCAAGCTCGGTCAAAGCCCGGCCAAACAAAGGCCTGAAAAACCCAATATTTACACGGCCTGGTCAAAGCCCGGCCCGACCTGACTTTTGCCCACCTGTACGCACAGGTATAGTCTAGTATATAGTATAAATATAGATATAATATTTGTCATTACTATTTTTAGGAAAGGGTTTAGTTCCCCAAAATGTATACAAATTGTCACATTTTGTTATTGTTTGTATTTTACTTAAAAAATTACCATTTAATGTATCAAAGTTTCAAAACCTACCGATTAGTGTGTTGTAAAACTTGTTGAAGAGGTAGCCGGTCATTCCGGCCATCCGATCACCTTCTCCGGCGAGACTTTTTCCGGCGAAACTTGTTCTGGCAAAAACCAATCTTCCAGTGACCTTCGGCAAGAACCCATCTTTTTCCGGCGAAACTTGTTCTGGCAAAAACCAATCTTCCAATGACCTTCGGCAAGAACCCATCTTTTCCAGCGAGACTTTTAGCACCAACAGTCACTGGTAAGACATCCGACACCCATCATCTTCTCCTGCAACCTCCATCTCTGCCACCCACCATCTTCTCCGACGACCTTCATCAACCCTTCCACAAACGAATACAAATGCGATAAAACCCAAAAACTAAAAAACACCCCACCCACCAGCTTACTCCACTTCAAAAACGGGCTGTACATTGTCCGGAATACCTTGCCGTCACCACCGCCACCTTCAACAATGTTATCGTCATTGATGGAATCATCGGCATCGTTGCCGAAGAAAATGGTGGTCGCTGGGAAATCGCCAGAGAAGATGGTGGTCGCTGGGAAGTCGTAGGAGAAGGTGGTGGTCGTCGAAAAAGTTGCGGGAAAAAATGGTGGTGGCCGGAAAAGTCACCGGAGAAGATGGTGGTGGCCGGAAAATCCGCCAGATAAAATGGTGGTCGCCGGAAAAGTCACCGGAGAAGATGGTAAGCGGTTGGTAACCTTTGATAGTAGGTCACAATACACTAAATGGTAGTTTTTGAAACTTTGGTACATTAAATGGTATTTTTTAAGTACAATATACAAAAATAGCAAAATGTAACAACTTGGATACATTTTGGGGAGCTAAACTCTTTTAGGAAATTGATTCTGGTAACTAAACCCAACCTGCTACTATTGGGTTAGGTTCGGGTTGGGTCATTTTTTGACAGGCCCAATGAATTCACCTAGCTGGAAAAAAAAAACCCTAGCTGCTTGAATTCACCTTGACTGCGTTGGATTTACTGCTTCGATTTTCACTGCGGGATCGATTTCACTGCTGGTTCGATTTCAACCGATTTCCTTTGAGTCGATTTCTCCCTCCAAAGCTAATGGTTTCACTGATTGTTTGATACTTATTCTTCTTCATACTCGATTGTTATTCCTGCAATGTCGGTTTCGTACTTGTTTCATACTTGCTGTACCAACATACTTGTCGATTTCATATTAGTTCTACTTGCTGGATTATACTTGATTCTAACATACTTTTCAGATTCTCGATGATGAAAAAGTAACGGAATATGGTTTAATAGTTCCATATTTGTTGATTCTTTGTTTTTTCTATTTCTATATATGCAATAGTTCTGTTTGTTCATTTATTTGTTTGTTATATATTACTGTAGTAATTTTTGTGTTTCAGAAATATCATTTGGACTTAAAAAAATAAAAATAAACAACAATTTATCAGTCAGCTCAGAATTCATACTCAGTGGTAAATCGGTTATTTAACTTAGACTGTTGATTCAGAAAAAGTAACCAAAAGCACCGATCTATCCATACAGAACTTAATAGAAAATTTGGTAAGTTTTGTATGAATAAAGTTGTCCTAACAGATGACAAGGTTTTTCTATTAGGTTTTTTTTTAATAGATGGAAAGGGGCATGTTTGGAAAAAAACTTGGCTCTTAGAAGCTTTCTGAATAAGTCAATTTCTATATTATCAAGCGATCAGCAAACGATCATATAATAGCTTAAGGAATCAGCTATTAGCCTCATTAAGCTCGTTAAGCAGATAACAAACAAACAAACCCTCAGTTGATCTGCCTAAATCCTAATCGCCAAGACCGTAAGACACTAAGTTTCGCACCCTCTCAACTCTCGGCTCTTGATCGATCTAATACTTCTGTCATATGTGGAGTGGAGTGGAGTGGAGTGGAGACTCAAGTCTCTATGACTCATCAACATCTATGGAATCTGGATTTACGTGACGGAGTCCCATAGTTTTGGTGGAATCAGTTATTCAGATGATTTTTGGACTAAAAAACCGCTCACATATTTTGCGTTATTTCTTGCTTAGATGATAAAAACAAGTAGAAATATTGTCCAACTGTTAGAAATAAAAAGGTGATTAAGGAAGTTCGGAAAAGATATCAATATAACTAATAACTCAGTGGCATAGGATAAATGGCTGCTAGAACTTGCCAAAATCAGTGTGGGATGGGCTGCCTTGCTTGAATAGGTTCCAAACTCCTTCAAATAGTTTGTTTTGTTTTATGTGCATATATTAGGGAAATTTTTTGGCTTTCATCATGGGCATTGGAAACCTATGGCTGGCTACATATATGTTTAACAAGCAAGCAGGATTCCAGTCTTAAGGATCCCATCCAAAGGCCCTTAATTATTTTTTTTTTTAATCAAAGAACCTTTTGTAGGTCCTGGCAGTTTCAAAGAAACTCCATCAGTTTTTCAATCTCCTTTATAACAGATATGGGAATCATGAAATTTGAGGACCAATAAACATGGATTGATTACAACACAGATTGGATAAGTTGCACACCTCCCAACAAATGGTAGACTTCTATACTTTCAATCCAGCAATCTATTTCTTATCTTGTCGGTATGGCATTTATAATCCTTGTGAGACAGTTCAGTATTGATTTGTTTATAGAAGATTCGTAGTAGTAAGGATGACAAAATGAGAGCACTGAAAAATGATAAACACTTTTATTCAATGAAGTTTTTATGTACTTGAGTGTATTTAGTAATGCTTTTATATTAGAGTTTTCTTTCTATATTAGTGTTCTTAGCTTTGATGAGGCATGGGCTTGGCATTATGCCTAGGCCTTATGGGGACTTTTGTGCCTTGGAATGCCTAATTCTTGAACAACAAATATAATAGCATCTCATGCTTTATAAGATATCTGGGAAGACAATTGTAGGGATTGCAAGAAGAGAGCACTTCACTGAAAATAAATATTACTTTCACTCATTAAAAATAAAATTTAGATACTTAAGCTTTTGAGCACTTGAATGTATTTATTAATGCTTTTGTATTTGAATTCATCTTTTATGTGTCCCTTGCTTTAATGATGCATGAACTTGGCATTATGCTGAGTCCCTGGGGGACTTTTGTGCCTCAGAATGCCTAATTTCTTGAACAACAAATTTAATAGCATCTCATGCTTTACATCTCGAAGAACAGTTCCATTATCTTCTTATGTTTTGTTTGTTTCTTCAGCATATGTGGACAATGACTGTTTGCTTTTCTTATTATGTGTTTTTGTCATCTCAACTGTGCCATATGCTTTTCATTATGTTGTGGTTTGGGTTGTTCTTATCTTCTTTTATAACTCCCACATCAGTTGTGTTTTCTTGATCCTTCTTCATGGATATACAACTTCCACGCCAGTTGTTTCATTCTTAATTTATCAGTGTCTTGTGGTTTTTCTAACTGTGGAACTTATTTTTTGTATTGCAGAAATGAAGAAAAAAGGAAAAGAAGCTAATGCAATAACTGAGATATCTGATGTTACAGTGGATCTTAATACAAAGGCACCTAGGAAACCTAAACAAAAACGAGGAAGGTCTGGCAGCAGTGAGAATGTTCCTGTCTCTAGGAAAATGCCAAAGAGAGCTGCTTCATGTACTAGTTATAAGAACAAACTCCCCCGCTTGTTGGATAAATCTGCAAGAATTGAGAACAAAAAGCTTCAAGTGGTGGAGGAAGAAATAGCAGCCATAAGTTTGATAGCTGGCCCAGATGATCCACGACCCAATAGAAGACTCACAGATTTCATTTTTCATGATGCTGATGGGATGCCACAGCCTGTTGAATTGCTAGAAGTGCATGATATATTTATCTCTGGCCTAATATTGCCTTTGGAGAAAGCTTCAGAGAAAGAGAAGGAAACAGGAGTTCGTTGTGAAGGATTTGGGCGTATTGAAGCTTGGTCAATATCTGGTTATGAAGATGGCTCCCCAGTCATTTGGGTCTCCACAGAGCTTGCTGATTATGAGTGTGTTAAGCCTGCATCAAGCTACAGGAAACTATTTGGGCTTTTCTATGAAAAAGCTCATGCATGTGTTGAAGTCTACAAGAGGTTGTCAAATTCTCCAGAGTTGAGCCTTGACGACATACTTGCTGCACTTGTCCGCTCGATGAGTGAGAGTAAGAACTTTCCCCATGGGGTGTCAATTAGGGACACGGTCATTTCTTGGGGTGGGTTCATTTTTGAGCAACTTGTTGGGTTGGATCAGGCACCTAACAATGCTGATCAGCATTTTCTTGAACTACCTGTGCTTGCTGCGCTGAGGGATGAAAGCAAGAAATATCAAGAGTTTGCGGGCATGACTAGGAAATTAATGAACGCACCTTTGAAAATTGCAGATGGAGAAAAAGTAAGTCAGTCAAATGGACCTAAATCTGCTGTTTATGAAGATGAAGACATGAAGATGGCCAGAGTTTTACAAGAAAATGAAAATTGGCAAGCATTGAGACAGAAGAAACGGCAAAGATCAGCTACTACATCAAGCAAGTTATATATTCAGATAAATGAAGATGAGATAGCAAACGACTATCCGCTTCCTGCATATTACAAAACCACTGTTCAAGAAACAGATGAGTACATTATCTTTTATGACTTGGATACGGCTGACCCTGATCAGCTTCCAAGAAGCATGCTTCATAACTGGTCACTATATAACTGTGACTCGAGATTGATTTCCCTGGAGCTTCTTCCTATGAAGCCATGTGCAGACATTGATGTCACAGTGTTTGGGTCAGGGATAATGACGGCTGATGATGGAAGTGGGTTCTGTCTTGACAATGAAGCTAGTAGTGCTTCAGATGTACACACTGAAGACGGGATCCCTATATACTTGAGTGCTATAAAGGAGTGGATGATTGAATTTGGATCATCAATGGTTTTCATTTCCATTCGAACTGATATGGCCTGGTGAGTTCTAGGTCTAAATTTCATTATTTAGCCATTTTTTATTTAAATAGAATATCTCAAAATTATAACTGCAACTTCTGTCAGCATTTTTGGTTGTTTCTTGTACTTTTATGGTTCCGTTCTTATATGATGTGATACCTTGCTCTAATGATAATTTATGTCATAAAAGCATGGGAACTTTAGACATGTGCAAGTAAATGAAATGGGGTATGATTTAATTGTGTTTGGAAAAATATTGATGATCTAAGGCAATGCATGATAATGCTACATACTCATGTTATCTTCTGTTGGTTTCAGGTATAGGCTAGGAAAACCGTCAAAGCAATATGCACCATGGTATCAAACAGTTCTTAAGACAGCAAGGCTTGCAATTGGCATTATCACATTGCTGAAAGAGCAAACTCGTGCATCAAAGTTGTCATTTGCAGAAGTCATAAAGAGAATGTCGGAATTTGACAAGAATCACCCTGCTTACATATCTTCAAACCCTGCAATCCTGGAAAGGTATGTAGTGGTTCATGGGCAAATTATTTTGCAACAATTTGCAGAGTTTCCAGATGATACAATCAGGAGGTGTGCTTTTGTGTCTGGTCTCGAGGATAAAATGGAGGAAAGGCATCATACCAAATGGTTAGTGAACAAAAAAACAATCCTGACAAAAGCAGAAAATATGAACCCAAGAGCAGCAATGGGGCCTGTAATCTCAAAGAGACAGGCAATGCCTGCTACAACAACACGATTAATTAATAGGATTTGGGGAGAGTTTTACTCAAATTACTCACCTGAGGAGGCAAAGGAGGATGATCCTCTTGATGTGAAAGATGAAGAGGAGGAAGATAATGAGGAGGAGGATTGTGAAGAAGTAAACCCCCTTGTTCTGCAG
Organism: Centaurea solstitialis; assembly: GCA_030169165.1. Classification (NCBI taxonomy): domain Eukaryota; kingdom Viridiplantae; phylum Streptophyta; class Magnoliopsida; order Asterales; family Asteraceae; genus Centaurea; species Centaurea solstitialis. The sequence goes on along the minus strand of CM058042.1, from coordinate 73,130,035 downwards.
GAATCTGAGAAATTGTCTTCTACAACAAAGCAAAAGACATCAGTTCCATTATCTCAGTGCTCAAAAACAGACATCAATTGGGTGGAACAAGAAATTGGGAAGATGCTTGATGGCAAGCCTCTTTATAAAAAGGCTGTTATTCGAGGAGAGGAGGTTGCTTTAGGTAGTTCTGTGCTTGTAGAAACACCTGGTTCAGAGGAACATTCTGTTTACTATGTAGAATACTTGTTTGAAGACTCTAACTCCAGAAAATTTGTTCATGGGCGATTGATGTTAAGAGGTTGTCAAACTGTTCTTGGTGACATAGCAAATGAGAGAGAATTGTTTTTGACTAACGATTGCATGGACATTGAACTTAATGATGTTATACAGACTGTGGTGGTACAAATCAGAACAATGCCTTGGGGTTATGAGCATCGCGAGGCTAATGCCAATTCTGATAAGGTTGACAGAGCAAAGGCTGAAGAAAGGAAAAATAAAGGTCTGCCCATTGAGTATTACTGCAAGAGTTCATATTGGCCTCAGAGAGGTGCTTTCTTTTCTCTACAAACTGATAAAATGGGCCTTGGAAATGGGTTTTGTCACTCCTGCGAAATCATGGAAACTGAAAACAAAAAGGATGCTTTTGAGTTGAATGAATCCAAGACAGGCTTTACATACCTGGCAACTGAGTACCATGTTGATGATTTCCTGTATGTTGGTCCTCATCACTTTGACACAGATGAGAGGGGAACTGAAACTTATAAGGGTGGGAGGAATGTAGGCCTTAAAGCGTATGTTGTGTGTCAGTTGCTGCAGATTGAAGTCCCAAAGACTTCAAAACGAGCTGACCCCGAATCAATAATGGTCCAAGTTAGGAGATTTTACAGACCTGAGGATTTGTCTTCAGATAACGCATACCGGTCTGACATTCAAGAGGTAACATTTTGATTTGTAGCATCATGCTAATAAAAAACTATATGAATTTCTCAAGTGTTTTTACAATATGAATGATTAAACGCCATGCTTATGTGCAAGTCGAAGACTTTTATAGTCTTATTATGGAAGAACCTGGATTTGCTATTGTTGATAATAAGCTAATTATTTTTTCAGGTATATTACAGTGAACAAGTGAATAAGCTGCCATTATCAGCAATAGAAGGAAAGTGTGAAGTTAGAAGGAAGAAAGCCCTTTCTTCTCCAGCCAGCACTTATCTCTTTGAGCATGTTTTTTTTTGTGAATGTCTTTATGATCCGTCTAAGGGATCTCTTATGCCGGTAGCTTCACTAATCCAGTTCAAAATAGATTTTAAAAAAAAATTAACGATTACCCTTGTCTGCTTTTGATATTCATAATCTAAACTCCTCTTCACAGATACCTGTTCACATTAAGTTAACTCCCCCGAAAGAAAGCTTGGTGAGTAATAATGGTGTAATTGACAACCAAGAGATTTGTGCTTCAAATAATTGTTTAGCCACATTAGACATTTTTGCCGGTTGTGGTGGCCTATCTGAGGGCTTACAAAAGGCTGGTAACTACTTTTGGCTGAAAACTCTTCTTATATGTTTTCTTTGGAACTCTTGTTACATATATCAGCATGTTACTTACAGGGATATCAGTGACCAAGTGGGCAATTGAATACGAAGAACCTGCTGCTGCTGCATTTAAACTTAATCACCCTGATGCATTGGCATTTGTGCATAACTGCAATGTGATACTAAGGTTACATAGTTTTTCATGAATCAAATATTACTTTTGAAATTATTTCTAATTCTTATTAAAGAAAATATGCATTGGTGATGACTCATCTTTTATGGGAGTATCTTGCGTATTCAACCCTCTGTCCTTTCTCTTGACAGAAGAAGTTATGGAGGAAAATTATTTGGCATCATTTTTGCAAGATAATGGATGCCCATATTGTCTCAGTTTCTTATAAATTTCTAAAAAATGTCTGAAATACAGGGCTATCATGACAACATGTGGGGATGTTGATGACTGTATTTCAACTTCTGAGGCTGATGAACTGGCTGCAAAACTTGAGGAGGATGAGATAAAAAATCTACCTCGACCTGGGCAAGTGGATTTCATCAACGGTGGCCCTCCATGCCAGGTTCTAGCTCCCTATCTTTTCAATATGCAGATGAAAAATAAAGACAAGTAATACAAAAATTTACATGTTCTGCAGGGTTTTTCTGGTATGAATAGGTTCAACCAAAGCGCCTGGAGCAAGGTTCAATGTGAGATGATACTGGCATTTTTATCATTTGCCGAGTACTTCCGTCCCAAATTTTTCCTATTGGAAAATGTGAGGAACTTTGTCTCCTTCAATAAAGGGCAGACATTTCGTTTAGCACTGGCTTCACTGCTTGAAATGGGTTACCAGGTACTCCGTACACGTTTCTGTTCGTCTCTTATCATTTTTTTGAAGCTGTTCATCATCCAACTCTTAAGTGACAAATCCATATTTACTTGAACTCTTTATCTACAAATTGAGACCACTGAAGTTTGTTATTGCAAGATTTATTTGGAGAAATATTTTGTACTCTATTCATGTCAACTCTGCCAATTGAAGACCTAAATGTAATAATGCATATGCCATTACAAAGAAAATCTGAAAATTTGTCAGTAATGCTTTTGTTTTTTTACTGCTAACTCTTCTAGGTGAGGTTTGGAATACTAGAGGCTGGAGCTTTTGGTGTTTCTCAATCACGCAAACGTGCATTCATTTGGGCAGCCTCTCCTGAAGAAGTACTACCTGAGTGGCCTGAACCAATGCACGTCTTTGCCAGTCCAGAACTTAAGGTCACACTGAACCATAACAGCACCCAACATTATGCTGCTGCTAGAAGTACTGCAACTGGTGCCCCTTTCCGAGCAATAACTGTTAGAGACACAATTGGTGATCTCCCGGATGTTAAAAACGGGGCTTCTGCTGCAACTATAGAGGTATATCTATTTATCTTTATCTTGTTACATTTTAATATTTTATTGTTGTATCTTACTAGTCATTATATGTATTTGTGTACAGTACAAGAACGAGCCCGTTTCTTGGTTCCAAAAGAGAATTCGGGAAGATGCGTCTGTTCTAACTGATCATATATCAAAAGAAATGAATGAATTGAATTTCATTAGGTGCCAAAAAATTCCCAAACGCCCTGGTGCTGACTGGAGAGACCTCCCTGAGGAGAAGGTATAAATTAGGAAATGGGATGAACAAGTTTTGTAATAAATGTATAATAATTGATTGGATAATTTGTTTTGCAGGTTAAGTTGTCAACCGGACAAATCGTTGATCTTATACCCTGGTGTTTACCAAACACAGCTAAAAGGCATAACCACTGGAAAGGTCTTTTTGGAAGACTTGATTGGGAGGGAAATTTTCCTACTTCTATTACCGACCCCCAGCCTATGGGGAAGGTTGGGATGTGCTTTCACCCTGATCAGGATAGGATACTAACAGTTCGTGAATGTGCTCGATCTCAGGTACAACAACTACATTACTTTGAATAAATTCATTCATTTGATTGGTGGGTTTTGTATTGTGATTATTTATTTGTATGTGCAGGGTTTTGGTGACAGGTATAAGTTTTCAGGCAACATCCAGCATAAGCACAAGCAGATTGGGAATGCAGTCCCTCCTCCTTTGGCATATGCTTTGGGTAGGAAACTGAAGGAAGCAGTAGAAGCAAAACAGAGACACCATTCTTGATCAACTTGGTAAGGGGTAATGGCTGAATGTGTTTGGATAGGTGAATAGATACAGCTGAGGTATACATACATACATACATACATACATACATATATATATATATATATATAATTATATAGCTTTAAGTTTATTTGGGGTGGTGATTTTTGTTCAAATTTCTAGCGTTATTGGTATAGAGAGAAGACTGGCCTTACTAGGCAGTTTGTGTAGAGCATAGCAATTCTTTCATTTCATCTTGAGAAAGATACCTGTCTCTGCTTTTGGCACAAATAAATTTTATGATTTTTCCGCTTGGAAATTTGGAATGACAATCATGTTTGTTTATCAATATCAGTTGATAATATCTTCCCCTCAACAGTGTGTGAGATAGATACATGTATGCAACCAAGTGTTACCAAAATATATACTTGTTACCATCTGTCCCACTTACATAGACTTCTTTTTCAACTTCCAACTAATTTGGATGTATGTGACTTGGTAACATCAAAATGTCTCCCAAACTGCCATTATTGATGTTCAGCAACAACAAAGATGATCTTCTAGCACTGCTTTAACTTGTTAGCATTCCACTACCTGACAGATAATAATAACCTCTGAAGTCTGAACATATGATATTTAAATATTCCTAGTCTTAGACATGGATTAAAATGGTACACTTGGTACCAGGCTCTCATGGTTTAGCATTATATCTAAGCCTGTAAACGAATCGAACGAACACAAATAGGGCATGTTCATGTTCGTTTGTTTAAGTTTAAACGAACACGAACGCCGAACGAAAAATCTTGTTCGTGTTTGTTCATTTAGCACAAACAAAAAATTCCTACATATAAATGAACACCAAAGTTGAAAAATGGGGGTAGTGGCTAGGGCTTTTAGTCGAGAAGAAGCTGTGTAGTATTTTTTTGACTTTATTTAAAACATAGTTAAATAATTAAATTACTTAATAAAGAGTACATATATATATATACTAAACATAAATGAATGGATATACACGAATGTAAATGAACGAAGTGTTTACGAACATAAATGAACGAACAGATGAACATAACCGAACGTTCACGAACATAATTGAATGAACGAGGATGTTGTTTGTGTTCGTTCGTTTATTTAAACGAACATAAAATCTTGTTCGTCTTTGTTCATTTATTAAACGAACATAAACGAACTTCCCGCCGAACAAAATCACGAATGATTCATGGCTGTTCGGTTCATTTACAGGCTTAATTATATCAGATAGACAAAGGGCAAAATGGGACATTCCTCTAAAAGATAATCATTTCAATTTATTTAGTGATCACATCCAAAATATCTACAAAAAAGATATTTGGCAGTCTATATAATATACACATTTCCCCCCTTCATAACTGGTTACTTCATTTAGTATAACTGGTTACTTCATTTAGGGTAATTGATTCATATACCCATAACGCACATCCACTTTGCACAATATACCCACACCATTACGCCGTTATAACGGCGATATAACGCACTAAAACGCCGTCATAACGCACCAAAACGCCGTTATTTTTAATATAGCCACGAATTTTAACAAGTCAAAGCCGTAATCTTTGATCAATTAAAGTCATAATAGTTGACTAGTCAAATTTGATTTTAGCCGTATGAAGGGCTAGGATTACTTCTCCAGTTTACATTTTTTAGCACTTCTCATTTTAACCCATGGCTATATATATAGGGTTAAGTTCCGATGAGACCAAGCTATTTCCGTGAGACCAACATATTTTACATGAAATTTCACATCAAAATATTTGTGAAGGTAAAAAAAATTGAACATTCATCGTAAAAACATATTAAAAAACACTATCGGAAAAATTCCAAAAAATGTAAAAAACAAAACCTTCACAACATTTCCGCTGTGAAGGTTTGCATTATTTATTTGTACCTTCACAACATTTGAGCTGTGAAGGTTTCATTTTTTACCTTGTTTTGGATATTTTTTTGCATCGAAAGTGATTTTTAGGTTTGCGTATTCGAGTTTTATTTACCTTCATAGTGTTTTTTTTGTGAAGTTTCATACGTTAGGTATTAGTCTCACGCGGTCTCACGAAAACAACTTGGTGTCACCTGATCATAAGTCTCTCTCTCTCTCTCTCTCTCTCTCTCTCTATATATATATATATATATATATATATAGGGGTGGGTTCAATTGCAAACCACTTTTTCATTGTGAACGTGAGGACAAACGAGAGCGCGCCACGTGTCACTCTGAATTTTCGGCGACTTAGTGTTATTCATACCGAATAACGCTTTATTCAGACTGAATAAAGCGTTATTCAGTATGAATAACACTAAGTCGCCGAAAATTCAGTGACACGCGCGACTTGTAACCAAAAAGCCCGCGACTTAGTGTTATTCAGTCTGAATAACACTGTTATTCAGACTGAATAACACTAGGTCGCGGGAAAAGTCGCGCGTGTCAGAAAATTTGTTGCCACGTGTTGCGCTCTGGGTTGTCCTCACGTTCACAATGAAAAAAGTGGTTTGTATTTGGACTTTCACATATATATATATAGGGAGTTTCAATTGCAAACCACAAAAAACGTGCAAACCGTGCAAACACATGGTTGCACACGTAAAATCGGTGAAATTGATTCATGGAGTTGTTTAATATGATGAAAATGTTTCATAAACATCAAATTTTGATGAAATTGTTTCATATTTTGGTGTTTTTTTATTCATATGAAACTTTTTCCTTGTTTTTGTGAAACCTTTTCATTTCTACGTAAATAAACACCTTCATATGAAACAATGTCATCAAAAAATTTAGTATATGAAACATTTTCATCATATTAAACAACTCTACAAAAGATTTTTCATTGATTTACGTGTGCAACCATGAGTTTGCACGATTTGCACGTTTTTTATGGTTTGCAATTGAAACTCCCTATATATATATATATATATATATATAAATCAAATACACACCCTCTAATTCTTGGACACCTTGAAGACCAATCCTAGCGATTCATTTAAGATCAATGATTATCCATACTAATTCAAATCAAAGGTCAATTCAGTAAACTTACATTTTTATTTATTTAATATATTTTTTTTCTAATTTTCCAATCTTTCTTGTAACTTATCGTAGTGATTGATATCCTTTCCTTTTTTTTTTGCTATATAATTTTGATAATGATTAACATAATTTATTTTATTTTGCACATTTGTTTCAAATTTGTGTGCCTTCGTTATAGGAAGGTGTTCATTATTCAGCCGGGCCAGTTTGTAATGGGAAAAGAAAGCTTTGGTGGACGGCCAGGGAAGGAAGTAGTTATGGAAGAAGATAATGGTTACCAATCGCAGTTTACGTTCGATGTAAATGAAGAAGGTGCAGATGTTAACCAATGGAATTCTTCATATCATTTTGTTATAGAAGATGTCGATGGATGTAGGAAAGACGAATATCTCTCGAAAGATGTTTATGAGGATGAAACTTACTTAAACGAGTTTGACGAAGAACCGGATTTAGGAGACAAGATATTCTGCATATATTGTAAATCACTTAACATATATCCAATGCATATGCCATTCCCATAATTTGATGTTTTTAATGTGCACATCTTTCACCATTATTACACATTTGCATTCATAATTCATATGTTTCCAACACTTATGCAGAATCAAAGGTAACATTTGCACAACTATTTAATACCTGTACAGAATTCGTATTTCTGCATATGTCATTCCCATTTGAACACAACTACTTAACACTTGTGCAGAAATTATGTGCCACCTTTACTATATGTATACTTCTTCATATGTTTAAAATATAAAACATTCATATGCAGATTGTGTTGTAGATAACCCACAATCTTTATAACTTTGGATATGCAGAAAGGTAGTTTTGCTACCAAAAATACAACATTGTTGATTTCCATCACCAATGTGCATATCCACCCTATAGACACAACAATATACTTTAACATTTGCATATTCAAAGTTACATCTTTTACTGAAACGTAACAAAAAAAAATTTAACCCGTCAACCAAAAAACCCAAATAACCATTACTTCCTTTCGTAATGCAGAATAAATGAAAAACAAAAAAAATGTTATGCACTGAAACTTGATTAGGTAGCTGCATTTATACAAAGATGATACACAACGGGAAAACTTCACCTCGATTTCTTTGAAAACCCTCATTCGCCGGCATTTTTTTTCCCCCGGATTCTTTTCGATTTCAAAAAAATTTCAAGACTGAGACAATATTTCGATTAGATGTGCAACATTATCGCTACTTTTCGTTTGAATTTGAGTTTCATATGTTCACCGAGATGAATTTGGCGACTAATTAAGGAAGACATTGACTTTCCCTTAATTAGTCCTTTTATGCTTCTGACCATTTTACCCCTATAAGCCTTTCAATTTATTAACCCAGTTGGCAACAACCCTCTTTAATTGCATATAGGTCCTTATTATTTTGCATCGTGAGAACCACTAAAATCATGCCACGTAACAATATTCACTCTGAATATCATGCATTCTTCAGAGTGAACAAAAGCTTAGGCGCCTTTATTCACTCTGAATACTGCATGATATTCAGAGTGAATATTGTCACGTGGCGCGATTTTAGTGGTCTTCATTCTTCAGAGTGAACAAAAGCTTAGGCGCCTTTATTCACTCTGAATACTCCACTTATTAGACCGAAATTATTTTTCTGTTTATTATTCTTGATTTAGTTTCCTTAGTTATAGTTTCCTTATTATTCTTGATTTAGTTTCCTTCTTTATCTAGGTCTATTAGTATATATATTTGATCTGTATCATTCTATTATTCATCAATTACAATTACCAATTTCCTTTAGCAAGTTTGATTTGGTATCAGAGCCAATCAACTCCTGATCTTTCTCTAACCCTAATCGGCGCTGCCAATCCCCAACCTCCAGCCGTGTCAAACTTTCAGCAAAATTAATCCCTCTGCTTCAATGGCAGCTATCATCAATTTCTCTCATCAAGAAAAGACAACCCACAATTCCCACAAATTCCCCTTCACTCTCAAACCCACCAATTATGGCTATTGGCGTTCCATGCTTGAGTCGTTCCTAACATCCCATAACCTGTTTGGTTATGTTGATGGAACGATCCCGTGTCCAGAACAGAAAGTACAAGTCGGAGATGCTACAACAGACAATCCCAGCTATACTCCTTGGATTTCGAATGATGCTCACATTCGAACTTTACTCATCTCAACAGTCTCTGAAGAATCTTACCAGCATGTTCTTGGCAAAACCTCCCGTGCAGTTTGGCAGTCCCTGGAACGGGCCTATGCGCCCAACACAGCCTCACACGAATTCTTTCTCAAAAGCCAACTCATGCGCATCACCATGCAGGGTGATGAAAAACCAATTGACTACCTCTGCAGAGCCCAACAATACGCTACGGCTCTTGCCAACATCGGAGAACCGGTAAAAGATAGCGATCTCGTTATGCACACCCTTGCAGGGCTTCGTGAAGAATACACCGGTTTAAAAGGCAGCGTGCTTGGGCGAAACCCTCCTATCTCGTTCAATGAAATCCATTCGCTGCTGTCCGATCATGATTATGCAGTCAACAAAACATTCAGCCCTAACCCACAGGCTCTTCTTGCCACGGCTCAGCCCCCCGTTCAACAATCGTTGGCTGCCCCAACTTCCCCCAACCTTGAACAACTTCAACAGCAGCTTCAACACATTCAACTAGCTGCTTCTCAATTGGGGTATCAACTGCATCCGAACCCGCCACAACCTCAAGCCTACCTTGGATCTAGAACATCCAACAACAACCGCAGTGGTAGAAACAACCGTGGCCGGGGCAACTCGCGTGGATCTTTCACTCCACGCTCCAGAGACAATGGTGGTACCAGGCAGTTCTCTTGGGCTTCAACTCAAAACACCGTTTTTGGCCACTGCAATCGGTGTGGAATAGCCCACATACCCTCTCAGTGTCCAAATCAGCACACTCAGCAGCCACAGCCTCCTCCTCAGGCCAATTTTACAGCCTTTTCAGATGCTGCTTCATCTTCTGGAACTGCTTGGAAGCCCGACACTGGTGCCACACATCATGCCACCCCAGACTTATCTAGCTTGGACAATTCTGAGGCATATTCTGGTAACGATTCCTTACTTGTTGGCGATGGTTCTTTTCTACCAATAATTCATATTGGCTCCTCAAAAATCTACTCTTCCAATAAAACATTTAATCTTTCTGATATACTTCATGTTCCTACACTTAAACAAAACCTTTTATCTGTTCAAAAGTTTTGCCGTGACAATAATGTCTTCTTTGAGTTTCATTCTTCTTATTTTCTTGTGAAGGACGAGTCTACACACACTACCCTCCTCACGGGCCCCAGTGAACACGGCTTGTACTCTATCCGCCTTCCTCAATTCAAGACTTTACCCAAGGTTGCATTCACTGCTGTCAAGGCTTCCTCAGATGTTTGGCACCAACGCTTAGGACACCCACATGCTCAAGTTTTTAATTCCATTGTTTCTTATTGTTCTTTACCAATTTCAAATAAATTATCAAAACATTTATGTTCTTCTTGTCAAATGGGAAAATCCTCCAAATTGCATTTACCTTATTCTACTTTTCGTAGTCATCATATTTTGGATCTTATTTATTGTGATGTTTGGGGCCCTACTCCGTCACCATCTTTTGATGGTCACCGTTATTTCTTGTTATGTGTTGACCATTACACCCGCTACATGTGGCTTTACCCCTTATCTCAAAAAGCTGACGTTTACGCCACTTTAACCAATTTCATCACCATGGTTGAACGCCAATTCAACACCAAACTGAAATGCATCCAATCGGATTGGGGTGGCGAATTTCGTCCTCTAGCCTCTTTTTGCCGTAACCTTGGCATTCTTCACCGCCACTCTTGCCCGCACACAAGCGAGCAAAACGGTTTTGTGGAGCGTCGCCACAGACATGTTGTGGAAACGGGCCTTTCACTTATGGCTCATTCTCACCTCCCTCGGCGTTTCTGGCATTTTGCCTTTGAAACCGCCGTCTACCTCATAAACCGTCTTCCTTCCCGAGTTTCTTCCAATAAATCCCTTTTGAACACACCTATGGCCGAAAACCAGATTATTCGTTTTTACGGGTCTTTGGTTCTCAGTGTTTTCCCTATCTTCGTCCCTACAACCGCAACAAAATCGACTTCCGTTCCACGCCTTGCGTGTTTCTTGGCTACAGCCTCACGCATCATGGCTATCGATGCTTCGATCCTCTAACCGAGCGTATTTACATTGCTCGTCATGTTCGTTTTAATGAACACATATTTCCTTACGCTCCTTCACCAACACCAACCCCACCACCACCCTCTTCCCCTTATGTCTCTATCTTTCCTAACCCACCGCCCGGCTTTCCGGCCGAACCTCCATCTTCACCACCACCTACGGCTAACAACCCCTCCCCTATCCCTTCGGCTCCATCAGCTCCTACGGCTGACACCAACACACCTTCTCACACCTCGTCACCCCCCGCTTCCCCTTCTCCCACCGTTACTCAACCAGCCGCTACCCGATCTAGGCCTGCCAATCTTCGGCAAAATCCTAAACCGCCGGATCGGTACAATCCAGCTGCTTACACCGCCACCGCCCCTTCCTCTCTACCTGTTGTACCCACCTCCTTTACCATTGCCAACAAGTACCCTGAATGGCGCCTTGCTATGCTCGAGGAATTGGATGCGCTTTATAAGAATGGTACGTGGACTCTTGTTCCACCTGTCCCTAACTCTAACGTGGTTGCTTGCAAATGGGTTTACAGGTTGAAAACTGATGAAAACGGGAAACTTAGCAGGTACAAAGCACGCTTGGTTGCAAAGGGTTTTCATCAACAGTATGGTGTTGACTATCATGAAACATTCAGTCCTGTTATCAAACCGACTACTATTCGGACTATTCGTCCCTGGCTGTTACAAATCGGTGGCCCTTGAGACAATTAGACATTCAAACAGCATTTTTACATGGTGATCTTGCTGAAACGGTTTATATGTGCCAACCACCAGGCTTCGTTGATCCCAACAAACCGGATCATGTTTGTCTACTTAACAAGTCTCTTTATGGTCTTAAACAAGCACCTCGTGCCTGGTTCACCAAACTGTCTACCGCTCTTATTCAGTTAGGGTTTCATGGGTCCAAAACGGATCCCTCATTGTTCATTCTCAACTCCTCGGGCTTACTTGTTTACCTTCTGGTTTATGTTGATGACATCATCATCACTGGGAATGACTCTAGCACTATTACCAACATTATTGGGCGTCTCCATTCTCTTTTTGCTCTTAAAGACTTGGGTCAGCTTCATTACTTTCTTGGAGTGGAAGTTACTCACAAGGATTCTGATCTTGTCTTATCGCAACGAAAGTACATTGCTGATATCCTACACCGGGCTGGTTTGGCAGATTGCAAGCCCATCTCCACACCCATGAGCACCTCTCATGTGCTCCTTCCTGATGACAGTCCTCTCCTTGATGATCCCTCTCGTTACCGGCAAACCGTTGGCGCTCTTCAGTATGCTACTCTTTCTCGACCCGACATTGCTTTTGCCGTCAATCGGGTTTGTCAATTCATGCATGCTCCTACAGAAAATCATTGGTCGGCGGTCAAACGTATATTGCGCTACTTAAAAGGCACGACCAACATGGGTCTTTGGATTCGTCATAACACAGGGTATCGTTTACAGGCCTACTCTGATTCTCATTGGCTCACTGATCTTCGGGCTTTTTCTGATTCTGATTGGGCTGGTTGTCCTGTCGACCGTCGCTCCACGGGGGGATTTGCCATCTACTTAGGCTCTAATCTCATTTCCTGGTCGGCTAAGAAGCAGAAAACAGTTTCTCGCTCTTCAACAGAATCAGAATACAAAGCCATTGCTGACACCGTTGCTGAATTACTTTGGCTCAAATCACTTCTTCGTGAACTCGGGTTGGACAGCGGAGCTCCCACTCTTTGGTGCGACAATCTCGGTGCTACCTATCTCACTGCTAATCCAGTTTTTCACGCCCGCACCAAACATGTTGAAGTCGATTACCACTTTGTTCGCGAACAAGTCTCACAAGGCAAACTCAATGTACAGTTCATCTCAACAGGGGAACAAATTGCTGATATTTTCACAAAGCCGTTGCCTTCACAGCAGTTTGATTTTCTACGATCCAAGTTACAGATTGCTGACCGCCCTGAACTTGCGGGGGCGTATTAGACCGAAATTATTTTTCTGTTTATTATTCTTGATTTAGTTTCCTTAGTTATAGTTTCCTTATTATTCTTGATTTAGTTTCCTTCTTTATCTAGGTCTATTAGTATATATATTTGATCTGTATCATTCTATTATTCATCAATTACAATTACCAATTTCCTTTAGCAAGTTTGATTGAGACCAAGTTGTTTCTGTGAGACTAGTGAGACCAACATATTTTACATGAAACTTCACATCAAAACAATTCTGAAGGTAAAAAAAAATTGAACATTCATCATAAAAACATGCTAAAAAACACCATCGAAAAAAAAATCACAAAAAAGGAAAAAAGACGAATCCTTCACAACATTTCCGCTGTGAAGGTTCGCATTTTTTATTTGTAACCTTCACAGCATTTGAGTTGTGAAAGTTTCGTTTTTTACCTTGTTTTGGATATTTTTTGCATCAAAAGTGATTTTTAGGTCTGCGTATTCGAGTTTTATTTACCTTCACAGTGTTTTTTTTGTGAAGTTTCATACGTTAGGTAGTGGTCCACGCGATCACACGGAAACAACTTGATCTCACTTGATCCTAAGTCTATACATCAAAGTTTATTTGTAAACCTAAAAAAGATACAAACTTTATGAACCCCTTTAGGCCAATCAAAAAATTTGTTTTATTATTTAATTTCATAAATTCAAAATGGGTAAAATCGGTAATTTTCTGTGTTAAAAAAAAAGAAATTAAAAATTGCTATACTTATCATCTTTGTATTGTTGGATAGTTATAATTATTTTCCTAAAATTTTGCTTGTGATTATGTAAATCGTGGTTAAAATAGATATAGAGTTTCATAAGGTTTGATTTTTTTTTTTCAAACATTATGAAACTCAAAAGTTTAGAAAAGATGGTTATACTTAAAAGAAAGAAATTAAAAGTCCTTTTATTCAAAGAAAGTTCAAAAAGTTAGATAGTCATTCTTAAAAGATCAATTCTGATAAGTTTTGAGTTTTTGCCATAACACTTTTAGTCATTTTAAATAAATCCTTTTTCCTATCATTTACCCTTAGCCTAACATTACAACTCTAAAGTCATCTTGACGGTTGACAACTTTTCAGTGGTGGAGATAGAATTTGGTGACAAGCATATGCATTCGGAAAAAGGTCATGTATCGGTGTGATCACTTTACAACATTCTACCCCATGAGAGATACACGATATTATAAAAAAGTGAGGGTAAGATGGTTGAACTTGGTTTGATTACTCATTGTACTTATGTGTGTCTGAATTATACTTGACTTCTCTTGAGCGAATACTGTTATGATTATTGATGGAGATAATTTTGGTGCTATCTTTTCTTATTTTTCAGACTTTTGATTGAGGACAATCAAAGCTTAAGTGTGGGGATTTGATAACACCAAAGTTATACATGTTTGGTTGTTCTATTCTTATAAGATTTACCCCCTTTTATGCCTTGTTTTAGTACGTTTTACTTCCGAAACGCTTTCTTTTTCCATTTTGCAGGTTTGAAAAACACTTGGTATGGAAAGTAGGCGAAAAAGCACGAAAATTGGATTTCGGAGAGACAATCCACTCTCGCGAACGTGAGATGTGGTGCTTTTATAAGAGGAATCGTGCTGGAGATGTTTAGCGTCGCGAAACTTGGATATGGCGTCGCGAAATTTGTCAACAAGGATTGGAAGCTTCTAGAACGTTTAAGATTCACTATTTTGTGAAGGCTTTCAAGACCTCACGTCGCGAAGTTCAACCTCGCAATCGCGAGGTGCGCCGCATCTGCCTTTAAATACAGCCTTCAGCCTGGTCTTTTAATATATCTGATTTTTATATCACAATCCAAGGAGAGGAGAGGAATAGCGTATGAGCCCACAATTGAAGAAGGTGCTTAAACAGAGTGAAACACCGTCGGTCTACACCCAGAGTCGTATTGCTGGCGCCCTATCTTTGATTGCTGCACGGTCTGCTTAATGTGTTCATATACTTGCTTGATTCTAGTTATAATCATGTTTTATAGCTAGTAATCTTTTGAGTATTCACTATAGTTTGATGAATTTGTAAGATGATTTGATTTTGGTATTTTATTTAATAGATCTATGAATTTTGAATGTTTGTCTTGTAATTCTTATCTATTGTTTTAACTGTGGCTACTTGAATTCGTGTGTATTTGGTTAATCAACCTCCATTACCTTTCACCTTGGTGACGTGGTAAGCCCTCAGACCAGAGTAGATTGGATAGTAGGGTCCTACGACTTGGCCATAGATAGGGTTACGGGTATTTGGGTTCGTCCTTATACTTTGGGCCAGAAGACCATACAAGAGCTTAAATTCTTACAATTGTCATACATCTAGGGTTTCATTGTTTAATCAAATCATCTGAAAAGGGAATCTCCATAACCATAGTGAATGTTTATTTCTCCTCATATAAAGTTTCAATCTTTTATTGTTTATTTGTTTGCTTTCATTATTGCTTTCAATCTCATAAAAATCCCATCTTTTCAAAGTCATAATTGTTAGAGCATCTCCAACAGTTTCTCCAAATTTTCTCTAAAATGGAGAACTAAAAACTAAAATCTCTAAAAAAATTTCCCTTCATCTCCAACAGCTTCCCCATTTTGGAGATTTCTACATTGATTTTAATATTAGAATATTTATTAATCAATTAAAAAATTATTTCTCTTTCTCAATTGTTACTTTTCATGGATTTCTATTGGTTGCTTCCAATTGTAATCATATTTGGAGTGATCTCCAAATATGGAGAAAAAAATCTTCTCTCTCTTAACTTTCTCCATTTTGGGGATAGGTTTGGAGAATCTGTTGGAGCATAAATTAACCCAAAATCTCCATTTTCCCCCATTTTCTCCATTTTGGGGATGCTGTTGGAGATGCTCTTAGGTTAATTGGTAAAACTAATAAACTAAATATAGATAGCTTCATTGTTTCCAGTGGTAAGAACGATACCTGAACTTACCTACATTATGTTATTCCCGATCAAATGCAGTTGCCTGTATGTGTGGTAATTTAGTTGGGTGATTTTAAAGGGTAAAACTTGGTTCATAATTTATATATATTTTACCGCATCATATATCTAGTGAGTTGGATTTCTCATTAATTGAGTACAAGTAGGTATATCGTGAATAATCATCAATAAATGTAATGAAAGATTTGTCTCATCCTAAACCAGAAGAGAAAGGACCACAAATGTCCATATGAGTTATTTCAAGCAAGCTTGAACTACGGTTTGCACCTTTCTTGTTCTTATTAGTCATTTTACCTTTTATGGAATTACACATGGATCAAAATCCGAGAAATCAAGATTTTCATTAATTCCATCTTTAACAAGACGTGTCATCCTCTCTTTAGATATATGACCTAGACGTTTATACAATAATCGGGATGATATTTCATTATCCCTCTTTCTCTTATTTTTATTACTACATTCACAAACATTCACATTCATAGATAATAACGATTCCGAAAATTTATTATCAAGGTTTAGTTTATAGAGGTCACCCTCCAAGCTACCAAAACCAACAACCAATTTATGACGATATATAATAACATAATCGTCATCATCATTAAAGTAAAAGCTATATCCATCATATTTAAGTTTAGATATAGATAGTAAGTTGCGAGTTATAGTAGGTACATATAAAGTGTTTTGAAGGACCATTTCATGTCCTCCATCTAATAACAACACCATACTACCAATAGCTTCAACCGTCTTCTCATTCCCGTCCCCAACTTCAATGGTCCATTGGTTGTTTTCCAGTATTTTCCTTGTATGGAATCCCTGCAATAAATTAGTAATGTGAATCATTGATCCTGTGTCAAACCACAAAGTATTAGAAGGCACACTCATAGAAAAAGATTCACAAATCATGTAATAAATAGGTGTACCTTTCTTCGCCAACCATTCCTTAAATTTTGGCAGTCGTGCTGAGTGTGACCAAGTTTCTTGCAGAATCTACACTTAGCCTCTCTCTTAGTTCCACTTGTACTAGGACCAGTTTTCTAAGACTTGTTAGGACCAGTATTTGCTTTATTCCCCTTGTGTGAACCCTTTGCGCCATCATTGAACTTATTCTTATAGGAATTAGTGGTGGTAAGATGAGCAACGTCGGGTTTTTCTATTTTTAGACGCCCCTCTTCATGAACACACATGGCTATTAGTTCACTCATCTTTCGTTTTTTCTTTTGAGTATTATAATTAACTTTAGAAGGCCTGAATTGAGCCGGAAGAGAAGTCATAATGAAGTGAACTAAGAAGCCTTTGGATATTTCCATGTCCATACTTTTAAGTTTGTTGGCCATGTCATTCATTATCATTATCATATTTCCATGTCCATACTTTTTGGCTGTGAACGTGAGGACAACCCAGAGCGCGCCACGTGTCAGTGTGAATTTTCTGCGACTAAGCTTTATTCATAATGAATAACACTATTATTCAGACTGAATAAAGCGTTATTCAGTATGAATAAAGCTTAGTCGCAAAATTTTTCAGACTGACACGCGCGACTTGTGTGCATAAAGCCCGCGACTTAGCCTTATTCATTAAGAATATAGCGTTATCCATTTGATGACGTTTAACAATAATTTGTTATAAAAATATTAATTAACTATAATATTAAAACTCAATGATCATCTTCATTACATTTAAAATGAAATATTTATTTTCTATTTGATGACGTTTATCAATTAGTTACATGAATACAAATATAAATTATTATATAATGTGGAGAAGAAAACTTAGTTATGCTTCTACTGATGTAGATCAAAAAACTAAAAAAAAGTAAATCGGGAGAAAATCAAACCATATGATTTAGTTCATCATAAGAAAACAATGACACAAATTTTCTTACCATTCTTCAAATAATTGCAAAAACAAATAATAAAAAAAAAATTTATGCATGAATGTTCTTCGAAAAAATGGTTGACGAACTTACCTAAGACGTTTGCAAAAAGAGTAATGGAGGAACTTGAAAAATTAAAATGGAAAAGGTAATGTTTATACGGTTTTTGTTGAATCTGCTTAGTATTTAAATATGAATTTAGGGAGAGAGATAGAGATATAAATGACTTCATACCAATAGATAGAGATAAAGTTTGTTATATTTAATGCTTAGTATTTAAATATCAATTTAGGGAGAGAGATAGAGATATAAATGACTTCATACCAATAGATACAGATAAAGTTTGTTATATTTAATAGATAATTTTGGATTAATTTTTAATAATTTTAAATTTTGAATCAGTGTCATGTGTCAACATATGACACATGACACATATGCATATGATGTGGCAATGGCTCACCAGAGCGCGACACGTGTCAATGAGTTACTCAAAACTCAATGATTATCTTCATTATATTTAAAATGAAATATTTATTTTCTATTTGATGACGTTTATCAATTAGTTACATGAATACAAATATAAATTATTATATAATGTGGAGAAGAAAACTTAGTTATGTTTCTACTGATGTAGATGAAAAAACTAAAAAAAAAGTAAATCAGGAGAAAATCAAACCATATGATTTAGTTCATCATAAGAAAACAATGACAATTTTTTTACCATTCATCAAATAATTGCAAAAACAAATAATAAAAAAAAAATTATGCATGAATGTTCTTCGAAAAAATGGTTGACGAACTTACCTAAGACGTTTGCAAAAAGAGTAATGGAGGAACTTGAAAAATTAAAATGGAAAAGGTAAAGTTTATACGGTTTTTGTTGAATCTGCTTAGTATTTAAATATCAATTTAGGGAGAGAGATAGAGATATAGATGACTTCATACCAATAGATATAGATAAAGTTTTTGAATCAGTGTCATGTGTCAACATATGACACATGACACATATGCATATGATGTGACAATGACTCACCAGAGCGCGACACGTGTCAATGAGTTACTCAGAGCACTCTACCGATCTCCTGTTTACGTTTATAATAAACTTTTTTGTATCCCCCCGTTTGTTTAAAAATCAAAAAATATAATAAACTTTTTTGTATCCCCCCATTTGTTTAAAAATAAATAAATAAAAAATAAAAAGAATATATATATTTTCTAATTTTCGTTTTTATTTTGTGTTGAAAACTTAAAAAAATTTCAAAAAATATTTGATTTTCTTTTTTATTTTAATTATTTTCGTATTTAATTAAAAAAAATTTATTTTCCTTTTTATTTTAAAAATTTTCGTATTTAATTAAAAAACATAATAAAAACAAAAAATTTTCTTTTTCTAGATTCCATTTTGTCTATTTTGAACTTAAAATATAAAAAAAAAAAAACAAAATCCTTTGTCTTGTTAAAAAGAATAATAAAAAACAATTTAAAGATTTGTCTTCTGTGTGGTTTCTCTTCTCTTTATAGTGTTAGATCAGTATTTATATTAATACCTCTTAAATTAGATATACTAGCTTTTGTTATACCTGTTATAGTTATACTTTTAATCTGTTATTTAAGACTCTTTGTTGACTCACTTCCTTTCTAAAAATATGAGTTTAGAATCTTCGTCCAAAAATCTTTTAGATCCCGGTAGAAACTCCATGAGCGCTAGACCAAAAAACCTTTTAGACAAAATTCTACCCAAAAAGGAAGAGTGTGACACCACCTTAGATGACATCCTAGACCCAGACTTAGACTATAAAAATTTTCAGACTCATGGCCTTCAATTACTAAATCCAGAAATTTTATACAATAAAGGCTTTTTTGAAACATCTACCCAATTTTTTAAGCACAATCAAGAAGTCACACTTCAGTGCATAAAAGACCAATCCAAAATTATAGACATTGTTTCTAAAGATGCTCATAGACACTTATTTAAAAAAGATTTTAAATTTATACACCTTGGCCTTATAATGATAGGTGTAAAAGGTTTAATGAGAAAATACTTGGGTAGTAAAGTCTTAGTTACTATCTATGACAATAGAATTTCTAATATTGCAAAAGGAATGATTGCCAGCACTAAGATTGAGATTGATTTAAATAATAACAAAGGCATCATTTATTGCAGTCCAGATTTTTTATTAACTATCAAAGATTTTATCAATCATATAAAAATTGGCATCCAGACTAAAGGCTACGAAGACGTGGAACAAGGTGACAATTTGCTAATTACCTTGGGAATATTAGGGAGATGTTCTTCTACCGCAAAAACCAAATACAAAGTTTTTACAGACAAAGTCGTAGACTTGATTAGTAGCAAAGGTATAAAAATGGTAAAACCAAAAGATTTTTCTACAGAAGAATTAACTGGTTTAGACTGGAATTTAAGCATTTTTGAAGAAAAAATAGAAAAAGTTTTATCACCCAATGACGCTTTAATGTATACTGATAGACTTGGTAAAACAAGTCTAAGATTTATTAACTATACTTCTGTTCCGGTTGAAGAAACCAAGATAGAAAATGATTTGGTTCTTTTAGAAATTATTGAAAGTAAAAAAGACAAAATTATTTTTCCAAAAGAACTCAATATGATTTTAGACGAAAAAGAGCTTCTAAATTTAGAAGACCAATTATACTTGTCTAGACAAATTACAGACCAAGAATACATCTACTATGATATAGACAAAAATATTAGAGTCGGTTTATTACATGAAGACTTTGACTCTAGTATTATAGACATTAGCAACCAAAAAGACCTAGTAGACAAAAAAAGCCAAAAGCTATAAAACTACTTGTAAGACTATTTTTGATAGATCTGCTTATACCAATCTCTCTAGAGCCCCTCGTTCAGAAGATTTTGATTTTCCTGCAAATTTTAGACATATAGCAAAGAGGTTAGACAAAGCCTTAGAACAATATATTAGTCCACAATTTGAGGTAAAAGGTTATATTTCGAATTTAACCTATCATAATCCTCAAAATTGGATTAATATAATAGACATTTTGAAAAATACTTCTATGGCTTTTATTAGACAAAATCTAGATATAAAAAATAAAAAGACTTTTATTTATCTAGAAAATCTTTTAAGAAATTTTAAAAGAAATCTTTTGACAAACTTAGACTTTCACTACAATTTAGATTTTGTTAATCTTGAAGACATCATTTGTTGTCATGATTGGCAAAAATATACAGGAACTGATAATATTCCTTGCATCATTTGCAACCTTTTTCCCCATAAAAGGTTAAGAGCTAGATGCTTAAAATCTTATCTAGAAGCCTGTATAAGTTGCTTAGAGAAAAAAGACTTAATAAAAATAGAACCTGTGCAGATAGACATAAATAAAGATCTAGACAATCAAGAAATTAGACTTTTAAGAAAAAGAATAGATAGTGTTGAAGACAGTGTAAGGTTTTTTTCAGAAAAAAATAGACTTTTTTGAAAAACAAATAAAAGGAAAAGAAAAATTAGAAGAAAAGGAAGACTTAATACAACAAGACTATCTCCAAGTAGTTTGCAACTCTGAAAATCTAAAATCTTTGAAAGTCAAATGTAAGATACGAATCGACGATTTTATTATAAACTGCCTGGCCTTAGTCGACTCAGGGTGTTCTAATTGCATTTTAAAAAAGTCTCTCTTGCCATCCAAATATATAGTTAAATCAGATTCACCTATAGAAGCCCAACAATGGAGAAGTCTTTTCATACAAAGAAATTTTAAGACCAAACAGTAAAATCAGTTTTCAGACTAACTGTGGTTTTAGTAAAGAATATACCTTACCTCATAAAAATACTTTTGTTAGAGACTTGAACCTTACAAATATAGACTTTATACTTGGATTAAATTTTTTACTAAAAGACGATGGTAGCGTCACTTTGACCAAAGACTACTTGCATTTTCATAAACATACTTTCTTCACTCCTGCTATCACTACTCATTTTCCTTCAAAGGTTGACACTCATAATGGCCACATCCTAGAGAAACCCTGCAAGTGCAAAAAAGAAAGAGAATGTCAATTAAAAGATGAGGAGATAGAAGAATTAGTAGACTTTGAAGAAGATTATTTTATAGACCTTGACCTAGACTTTGTGAATAACGATAAGTTATACACAGCTTTAGTAACAGACTTTGAAATAGACCACCTAGTTTCTAAACTAGAAAAAATAGGAATAACTGGAGAAGACATTATTAGATATTGGGAAAAAGACAAAGTTTTGTGTGAATTAAAAATAAAAAACCCAGATTACGTCATAAAGACCAAAAATATAGAACCTACCAACCAAGACAGAGAAGACTTTAGAATGCATATCTCAGAATTATTACAACTAGGAGTTATTAGAAAATCTGATAGTCCTCATAGATCAGCTGCCTTCATAGTTCGAAATCATTCTGAGATAGTTAGGGGAAAAAGTAGGATGGTCATTGATTATAAGAGACTTAACGATAATACCATAGACGATGCTTACAACATCCCCGATAAGACTGTCCTGATAAATAAAATTCAAAATTGCAAAATCTTTAGCAAGTTTGATTTAAAATCAGGTTTTTGGCAAGTAAAAATGCATCCTAACAACATTGAATGGACTGCTTTTACTTGCCCAGAAGGGCATTATGAATGGCTTGTCATGCCATTTGGTCTTAAAAATGCTCCAAGTATTTTTCAAAGAAAAATGGAAAACATTTTCAACAAACATAGCAATTTTGTTGCTGTATACATAGACGATATTTTAGTTTTCAGTAAAAACAAAAAAGAGCATAGAGGTCATTTGCAAATTGTTTTTTCTGAATTCATAAGACATGGTCTAATCCTTAGCAAGAAGAAGATGATTCTTTTTAAAGATTACATAGACTTTTTAGGGGTAAATATTGGAGAAGGAAAAATAAAATTGCAGCCCCATATAGCTCAAAAAGCGTTAGATTTTCCAGACAAACTAGACGATTTGAAGCAATTACAAAGTTTTTGGGTTTAATAAATTATGCTAGACCCTTCATAAAAAATCTAGGGAAAATAGCCGGCCCTTTATACTCCAAGACCTCTCCTAACGGACAAAGATACTTTAATCAAGAGGATGTTAAGCTTGTTCAACAGTTAAAATCAGAAATAAAATCTTTACCAGAGTTGGCTTTACCCCTTGATACAGACTATCTGATTATAGAAACAGACGGTTGTAGTAAAGGATGGGGAGCTATTCTTTTATGCAAACCCAATAAATATGCTGATAAGTCTTCTGAAAAAATTTGTCGTTATAGTAGCGGCATTTATAAAGAAAAAGGCAACATCAGCAGTATAGACGCAGAACTTTTAGCCATTAATTATGCCTTAGACAGCTTTGAATTCTTCATCGTGTCTAAAAAGGAGATCACTATACGAACAGACTGCGAAGCAATCGTCTCCTTTTATAATAAAATGAAAGGTGAAAGTAAAAGAAGTAGTCGAAGACGATGGCTAAACTTTTTAGACAGAATTAATAATACTGGTCTATTTGTAGAAATCAAACATATCATAGGCAGTGATAACAAAGCTGCAGACATTTTAAGTAGATTATTAGAAAACAAACTTTATTAATGTCTTCTTTATTCTTGCAGATGAATAAAAATCCTTCGAAACTAGGATTTTCTCCCATGAATACTTCTTCAAAAAGACATTTTCAAAATCAGACTCACAAGGCAAGACATGGTTACCAAGAGAGGATTACTTTCGGTAACAATAATTTAAAGGTTTTTTCAGACAACAGCGACGAATCTTTTCGCATTCAGAATCATATCTCTCTTTGTAGGGAAGAACTTTGCTTGATAGACAATCTTTGGGTTTCTTACAACAAAAACCCAAAAGATGTTAAATACTTTATAGCATGCTTAAATGCTCTATCAGACTATTTCTATCAAACCACTAAACATTTCAAGTTTTATGTGGTAGTTAGAGGCAAAAAGACAGGTTTCTTCCATACTTGGATCGAAGTTCTTGAAGCGACTCAAGGATACCCAGACTCCAAATACATAGGCTTTGATAATTATAGAGAAGCCATTTCAGTCGCCCAAGAGCATTTAGGAAAAGAGTTCTTTATTTCTCCATCTCTAAAAATTTTTACAAAACCCTCTTTAGACTTTTCTGTTACCCGAGATACCACCCATATATTGTTCTGTGATCATTGCGAGACCTTAACAAAAAACTACAAAATCCTCAATGATGACAACAACAGACTCAGAGAAGATAGATTAGAACTCCAGAAGCAAGTTTCCTTCTTAGAAAGCCAATTACTAGCACACACTCTAAACCAAACCAAGAACTCATCTGCCAGCCAAAATTTGAAGATTAAGATGGATGGGCGTTCTGCAATAAATATAGATAAAGGTACCATTGAGCCTAAGAAGTCGATGGCTAGTCCAGCTCTACCGGTGGCTGGTAAAGACTTATCAAACCCGGAGACGGCTATGGGATTGCCAAAATCCCAAGAGACACAGAGGACTCTTGATTCCTCTACCGCAAATACTCAGACAAAAAGCCTAAAAAATAAAGAAATCTGGGATACCCTTGGAGAACCAGGAAAACACTTTGACTACTTCGTAAAATACACCCCTTCATACCCAAGCCTAGATCCCTCTCCTTCAAATACTCATCCTAACCCAGATTTTAGCAACCTAACCCAAGACACTCAACCCCTAGATTCCATCCAGACTTATCAAGACTTTTCAAACCAGTTAGAACAAACCCATGACCAAATTCTTTCTTCCCCAAAAAAGAAAAAATCCAAAAAAAAAAGTTCAAATTACCCAAAGTCAGCCAAAAACGAAATCAATAGAATGATTGAAAAAATCATGAGAGATTTTGCTTCTAATCTTACTGAAGAAAGAAATGATGAAGACACTCTTTTAGAAGATCCTTCAAGCCCTCCTAATGAAGAACCGGAAGGATACTTTTCTGAAGGTGGTTGCTCTTTCTACCCAATTGCATGACATAATTTGGACTAGACAACAACCAATCAGAAAGATACAATCAAGAAAAGTCAAGACCAGTTTAGAAGACACCTAAAACAACTTTTCAGACACGTTGCAGTCATTTTACACACGTAGCAGAACACTTGGCACTCTTTTTACACTTGGATCACACTTGGCAATCCTTCAAGACACCTCACCCTCTCTTCTTCCCTATAAATACGAGACCAACAACGATCACACCAGAAGCACAAAATCATCACCACTTAAAAACAAAACATCATCACCATCTTTCACAAACACTTCCACCTAGAGAATCTATTCTCTTCCAAACCCCTTTCCCAATGCCACTCTCTCTCTAAACACCAACATTTCCCTCAAGACTCTCCTTCACCATCAGTAGCTTTTCATCATCAATAATTGAAGACTTGTAGCTTCAAGTTTATTTTATTGTAAGTTTTCTCTTTTAATTGTCCTAGTTGTTTGTTAGTCCCTAAGGGGTTTCCTGAAAGGGAAATCCTTATGGTTTTCATTATGTAATTTTAGATATGTAGTAATCTTCCCATGTATTTTGTGTTTGAATAAATTTGTCTTGTATATGTTTGTTTTTATGTAATTCTTGTGTGTTGTTATTTATAAACTTTTATTTTCAAAAAATCTATACTTACTTTTGTTAATCTTGAGTGACCTGGAGCCCGGACTGATAAGGCCGGAGTGAGCCTTCTTTTTTGTCGTCTGTAAGAGCTGGAAGGGAATGAGATTACATTAGTATAGTGTTTGATTTAATGATTTATAAAAGTTTATAATCCTATCTTGTTATTTTGTGTTTAAACAAAATAAATAAACTAGTACATTACCGGTATTGATTTTGAGTGACCCGGAGTTATGGACTGACTGACGGCCGAACGAGCCTATTTTATCGTCCTTTGAATCTACCGGAGAAAGAAATCATATCAGTATTGTTACCAGTTTATTAAAAAATATATATATATATATATATTAAAAAAAATTTTAAAAAAATTAAAAATTTTTTTTTTTTTTTAAATCTGAATTTTTCTTGTTTTTATGTGTTTTTGTGTGCCTTGTGTGCTTAAGTGTTTTAATATATATTAATACTTACATGAATGAGATTAGATATACAAAAAAAAAAAAAACTAGAACTCTTAATTGGGTTTTTAGTTAACTGTATGTTTTATCATACATGTTAGTATTTTATGTATTCTTTGTGTTTTTGTGTGTTTAAATAAATAAATAAATATATATATATACCTATATATATATATGGGAAGACTTTCTACGTAACTAAATTTATATTTTGGACAACCCTCTAAGGAGAGTTTCCATTTCATTAAAAGCACAATTGTTTGTTTACTAAATGGAAAAAGATGAAAGTCGCCCAAGGCGACTTTCATATGGGTGACTATGCTTGAAAAAGTATAAGTCGTCCGGGGTGACCTCTAGTGGGACGAATTTCATGTTTATTTTGAGAAATCCATAGAAAAATATGGTTAGGAGGTTAAAGATATTTTTTCAAATGGCTAAAAAAATTTCTCTACCTAATTTTATCCGTTAATTTCTAATTATGTTATTTTTCATTGTTGGATTTTGATTCCTACCTAGTTTCAATTGTATCCACACCTTGGTGGCGTTTGGTTCGCAGAATGGAATATGTCAAAGGAGTTGGAATGGAATTCAATCATCTTTGACTATGTGTTTGGTTGGTAGGAATTGAATGGAATTTGTTAAAAGAAATTGAATCTGTCTGTTTGGTTCATTGAATATTATATTGGTGGTGGGACGGAGGAGATAGTGGTGACATTGATGATGGGTGGTGGCGGTGGCAGCAATGGTGATGGGTGCCAGTGGTGGGGGAGGCAATGACAAGTGGCGATGGCAAGTGATGATGGGGTGTGTGGTGGTGGTAGTGACAGGTGGCGCTCGTGGTAGTAGAAGTTACGGGTGTGGTGGCGGTGATGGTGACAAAGGTAGCAATGGTGGCGTGGGTGTGTGGCAGCAATGACGGTGAGGGGGGTGTGGTTGCGACAGTGACGGGTGGTGGTCGTGGTAGTAGTGGTGACAAGTGTGGTGGCGATGAAGAAGGTAGCGGGTGGCAACGACGACTAGGACAGTGGCGGTGACGATGGGTTGTGCGGTGGACCGGTGGTGGTAGTGATTGGTGGTGGTCATGGTAGCAACGGTGATGGTTTATAATTTATTTGACACAAAAAAACAAATATACATATATATATAAAAGCAAGATGTTGGAAGGATGATGTGGACACCCTATCTATTGAGTATTAGCCTATAGGATTTTTCTCATTGTTTTGAGTTTTTTATATATTAAATAAGTTAAAGACAATTCTACCCCTAAATGAAAATTGGTTCTTCTATTATAATAAGGCTTCTTTGGTAAATTGACATCCAATTTAATTAGCTTTAACTAACAAACTATTTATCTTCCTAAAGACATTCATTTCACTCTCTTCATCTTTCAATTTATTAATTTTAATATTGTAAAAGACTTTTCTACCCTCATATATGGATGTATAATTCATTATCTACAAGGTTATTTTGATAATTTCACATATTTGCATGTAAGATAACTCCAAATAACCTCTTCATCTTCATCATAGTTAATTATTTATTAATTTTCATTAATTCATTGATTAGAGATAATCTTCATGATAAATAGACACATTCTTCTACATCATTGTAGTGGGAAATTTGTTCTACATCAAATTCAACTTCATAAATCGATATTCAACATTGTATTTGTCAAATTCTTCGTCTAAGTTGGGATGTTCTCTTATCCTTAGTCCTTTTGGGAATATTATCAATCTCATAAAGTATTTAGTCATGTTCTTGGTTTAGTTTTCAATCTCTTACATGCATTGCACAAAACATACGATTATGTTCATCATTTTTGGTTTTATTTTCAATTTTGACATTACAACATTCGATTCCCTTAATTTCTATTGAAGGTAAGAACTAACTTTGTTTTACGATTTTGTATTTGGGTTTTCATTTTTATGTTGTATGTAAAAGTAGACGTTGATTTCGCGGTGACTGAAATGCCCATGAAATAAACCTTGGCTTATTTTTCTCTCCTTAAATCTTGCAGGTTTTTTTGTACTTCTATTTTGAAATTTAGGGGTTTTTTAATCACGATTTCGTCAGTTTTTATACGTTTTAGGGATTTCTTTTTGC
This sequence comes from Centaurea solstitialis, assembly GCA_030169165.1. Lineage (NCBI taxonomy): Eukaryota > Viridiplantae > Streptophyta > Magnoliopsida > Asterales > Asteraceae > Centaurea > Centaurea solstitialis. The sequence goes on along the minus strand of CM058042.1, from coordinate 73,102,129 downwards.
AAGCATTCTTCACCAATTACCAACTCTTGATATGTTCTTTTTAGGTTTTTATACGCCTTATGTTTTGTTCTATGTTCTATCTTATGAATTTATGGAATGTTTCATCAAAATCGATTTAACTTGGGTATATCTTATGTTTGAATTAGTTTATATGTTTTTTATTGTTTCACTTTGGTAGAATTTGTTTTCTATTGGTATTATGTTTTATAAGAGGTTTTCTTAATTTGGTTCACCAATATAATGTGGTAGTTTCTTACAAGTTATTTATATATTGTGTTGAAAATGATTATTATACTCCAAAGTGTGATTTATTGGGTTTTTTACTTTTTTCTTTTTGTTATGAATACCCTTCTCATTCTTATATAATTTCATAGTTTTAAAGTTTGCGTTTAATAACAAATAACACCAACAATGATATGATATTTTCTAAGGTGATCACAATCCAAAAATTCTTCTTTAACCTCTCAAAACTTGCCCTTTTGAATTAATTATTATAAAAATATTGATCAATTAAACCATGTCTTCTTTCTTTGCACCTAAATTTCTGCATTAATTTTATTTCACATTATTCTAATATTTTTATTTACATAATGTCTAATGGATGTATATATTATAACTTTATAAAAAAAAAATAGGACTTACACATGATCTCATAATCTAATATTTCAATATTTTGAAATTTTGAATTGTACTTTTGTTTTGATCATCATATATCCATGGAGAGATGATATGTTGGAGAATAGAGTTAAGTTTGTAAAAAAAGTTGTGCTATTGAAATGTGAAAAAAAAATACATTTCCTAAATATGTTTTTTGATGCACCCTTTAATTTAAAGTACGTTATATATAAAAATCATTAGTGTGTCTTTGATAAGTAAAAGGTTCATTGACTAAATATGCTTTTAAGCCGACCCTTCTACATAAAAAGAAAATATTTATCCATATAATAAGTAAGTAGAAAAATAAAAAAATCACAACAGATGTATGAGGTAGCATCGTGGAAAATGTTATTTAAGTTCAAAATTACCCAAATTTTGTTTTATTAATGATACATCTTAAGCTATTCATAACAAAAATTGATTAATATAATCAATATATGCAACTTAACCACTAAATAAATAAAACTTAAAAATAATTTAATATTTGATTAAGTATTTTAAAATAAAGAATGAAGATGTATTTTAAGATATAACAACTATATGTTGCTATATCTCAAGTTACATCACAGGAAGGACTAACCATACTTAATGCTGATAAAGAAATTGAGGATCAGAACATGATAAAAAATATAGTTTATAATGAATTATTTAACATCATCTCTGCAATCAATTCCAACTGAATAAATGTACAAATCTATGAAACTTATTATACATTCTTCCAATTTATATTCACATAATACATGTCTCGCTTAAATTATTTTGTTCACTCATTATTTTCCAAAAAAAATCATTTATTATTAGTATTAATCAATATTTTTGTTATCAGATGCAGAACATTGAAGTTAATTATAATGCAAGTTGCACATTCCAATTGTGGCATTCAGTTGGATTATGCAAAGCAGACTTAATGCCATATAGTTTCATTTTGTTATTTAAGTCTTTCATATCGCTACTTTACACTTTCAATGTTATTCTTATTTTAGTGATCGAATATTATTCCATTTAGTGGTAATCTATAAGTTAATCCAATCTAAATCAAGTATATAATCACTCAAACTGTAAGCATGCATGTTAATTGTCATTGATTTATTTAGACAATATCATTCAATTATGCCAAAAAGAAAATAATTGATTAGATGATTAATGATAGAGCATCTATAGTCCAAACTGTATATCATATAACGAATAAAACTTATTAAATATAACCAATAAACAATATTTTACGTTATTTTTTAAACACCGCGCAACGCGCGGTGCGGGCCACTAGTAAATTATAAACCAGGTAACTTTGAAAACACAAGGACGATACAAAGGCCCGACCAAGGCATGGCATAGCATAGCACGACCATGGTAAGGCATGACATGGCATATGGCCTGGCTCGGCATGGCCCGACCAAGGCAATATATCTAGCCTTTTAGTGCACATTTGCACTTTCACTTTAAATAAAATTCAAAAATAAAATGCAGTTAAAACAAGTGGAAGCCGAAACAATATTTTAACCACCTGTGAATCAAACCAAATATAAATAAAACAACTGCAACTCCAAAAGTTATTACACCATGGAATAAAAAAAAAAACACACGATTATTACATACGAAAAACCGATAAATCAAAAACAACAAGATAACCATCTGTTTTAACGCCATATATTGATGGTCTAGCGATACCCGCTTTCAAAAACCATCTATCTGATATCCGTGTTACTTTTTGAGCCAATGCTCTATGCCCTTTAAAAAAAACTTAAGGGAATACGTTTCTGTTGGCCAATAATCTGGCCAACCAAAACCGTACTACTTTAAGTTGACAAGAAAACATCAGTATTAACAACAACCAAAACCTCGGCCTACGAAACTGCATTCTGTGCACACCCAAATCGCAATTACAAACCAGCTTCACAAAAAGGAAAAGATATAGGAAATCTTTGCACCTTTTGATCCCTTATTTATTGTGGAGTTACCTTCCATAAACGAATACAGGCGTCCTCACCAGAGCTCACCACGGTGTTTTGATCAACGAAGGAGACTGCATAAACCCCACCCAGGTTAGCACCCTTTATAGTTATACGGCTTGAGGCTGGCTTGTTTATTTCATACACGATAACACAGGTATCCAGAGATCCGGTTGCAACCATGCTGTTATCAGGTGACCAAGCTAGACTGTTGATGCGAGCCGTGTTGTATAACATGTTCTTAACCTTTATCTGCCAAATAACGTAAATAATAAATGATCACATGTTGACTCGTCATGATTTATTACTTCAATTAAGGTGTATTTTGATATGTAGACGGGATTCGCTGGTTGGGTAATTTAGTAATTTAGCAATCTTATCCATTTCCCTGCTTTTTGTTCCACCTATTTTGGTAAGTTCTATTATGTCCCAATCAAAAAATTAAACATTTGCACCAAACATGGGACAACACTTTTCCGCCCGTCTTGTCTTGTCCCATCCTAAGTAACAAGTGTACCCTTTTGTGTGTGTGTGTGTGTGTTAAATATTGCATATATGATCACATAACCAAACCAAATAAACACACAATATATCCCGCTTTCGGAAGTAGGGTATGGGAGGAGTGGATGTGTGCAAACGTGGCCTCATATGCGCTCATATACGATTTGGATACATACATAGGGGCGGGTTCAAATGAATAATACAGCAGTACTCAGACTGTATGTTCATGCACTATTCATGATGAAAGTGACATGTGTAGTGTTGTCGGTTGTCCTCACGTTCACAATGAAAAATGAGTTTGCAGCTGAACTTTCGTCTATATATATAGGGTCAGGTTCAATGGAAAAAACAAAAAAACGAGTAACACCCTCGTAGCCCTCCATCTGGACCGTATGCACTTGTACATAGACGTAATATGTAATATGCAAACGTGCTTATGTACATGTTCATAATAACCTTTTGCATAAAAACCAAAAAACAACTTAAATTACTCCTATGCACAAATGCATACGGTCCAAATGGAGGGCTACGAGGGTGTTCCTCGTTTTACCTTTTTGGGAGGTTTTCCCTTGAACCTACCTCTCTCTCTCTCTCTCTCTCTCTATATATATATATATATATATATATATACACACACACACACACACACACAAATACGGTCAGGTTCAAATGTGAACTCAATTGTGGTTGTGAACGTGAGGACGAATCTCAGCCACACGTCTTCGGTTACGGTGGACGCGATCACGGAGGATTGACGCGATTCATGGGAGCGTGGATATTATTAAAGGAGGGGACCCGGTCAAAGCCGCCTTTATTGACCGGATGAGTGGCTGAGATTCGTCCTCATGTTCACAACCAAAATTGAGTCACATTTGAACTTTCCTATATATATATATATATATATATATATGAGAATAAAACAAGAACGGTATCTAGTTAAAAGAACACGAGAACCAATAAAATCGTATATGATTTTGCATTAACAGCGAAAAAAGCACACGAGCGACTTTGCAAGTTGCGTGAATCATATATGATTTTGTACATGAATCATATATGACTTTGTTAGTTCCCGTGTTCTTTTAGGTAGCATTTGATACGCAGACGTAATTGGACTGGACAGGACAGGACAAGAGAGTAGGACATGACACAACGGGACAAGACAAGATAGTGTTCTCAATTAAGCCCACCCCTACATATATATATATAGGGGTGGGTTCAAATGTGAACCACTTTTTGGTTGTGAACGTGAGGACAACCGAGAGCGCGACACGTGGCGGATGACTAAGCGCCACGTCAAGTCCACGGCGGATGACTAGGCGCGATTCATGGGAGGGCATTGAATTAAAGAGGGGGACCACACTCAAAGCCGCCACATGTCGCGCTCTCGGTTGTCCTCACGTTCACAACCAAAAAGTGGTTCACAATTGAACTTTCCTCTCTCTCTCTATATATATATATATATATATATATATATATATAGAGTGTTAATCAAATAGAATTAGGTTCAAACAAGAACAAAACCAATTCGCAAGAATGAAGAAACCATGTAAATCACAGGTGATTTTGTACTACTCTCGCCCACTCGCACCGACCCACGCGCCTTGTCGGCAAGTGTACTACACTCGCTTTTCTTGTTTAGTACACAATCACATGTGATTTACATGGTTCCTTTGTTCTTGCAAATTGGATTGTTCTTGTATGAACCTCCCTCTAATCAAATATATATATATATATATATATCAAGGTTCCAAATAGTGTGAGACATGGCATGGCGGCAAGGTCAAGCCTTGGAAGCCATAATCATAGGTATTATATACATAATCATATGTTTCCTACTATTACTCAATGAATAAATGATAATAAACAGTTTAAAGTAGGTTATACATTAAAAACTAACAAATACGACATTAAAAATATAAGTTAAATGAAAATATCGTGTTACAAAAACGGTGCAGTACGCCATGGCGTGCCTCAGGCGTAACATGGCGTGAGACACAAGCCTTAAGCCATGGCAGCTGTTGCGGCGAGCTTTTTCGAACATTGATATATATAGGGTTGAGTTCTTTTGTTAACCGAGGAATTTGTGTTAACTGTGTTAACCAATCTATATATATATATATATATTCTTTAAAGAATATACATTTATGTATCTAAATTTTAAAGAAGCAGTAAGAGTACCTCTCTGGTTTCGCGATCCCATACAACAGCTTCTCTGTTGGCATCACCCGAAGCAAACATAGAAACATCAGGAGAGTAACGAATTACGGTAACAGCACCTCGATGCTTTTCAAGAACAGCTTCTTCCTTAAGAGAATCCCCCGTGACTGAATATATGTGCAATTTACCATCTTGCCCACCCACAATGGCTTCGCTTCCATCAGGCGCAAGTGAACATGCAGTCACAGTAAACCCTAGGTCAGTGGTCGACAAAACATCCGTACCACGGAGGAGGACAACACCCGTCTCGATTGCAATCATTGCAAGCTCGTGTTGACGGATAGCCAGGCTCAAGTCCTTCGGTTGGCTGCCAATGTCAATAATATTTGCCTCTCCACATTCATCTCCGGTTAAAGGAATCCTCCAAACCTGAACCAAACCAAATGAACCCAGTACATCATAGGAGTCACATCAAGCATACAAATGTTCAAAATAAATTCAAGGGTAAATTACATATTTGGTCCCTGTGGTTTACACAATATTGCACTGTTGGTCCCTATTCTGAAATAATTATGGAAAAGGTCCCTGTGTTTTACATTATTTGCACTGTTAGTCCCTAATCCTAACTCTGTGTGAAATAAGTATAGGGACCAACAGTGCAATATAGTGTAAACCACAGGGACCAATAGTGCAATATAATGTAAACCACAAGGACCTTTTCCATAATTATTGCAAAATAGGGACCAACAGTGCAATGATGTGTAAAGTGTAAACCACAGGGACCAAATATGTAATTTACTCTAAATTTAATTACCTTATTGTCGAATCCAGACGATATGATCTCCTGGTCGACAGCAACAAGACACTTGATTTGATTTTTATCCGGCCTCTCTAACTTACCGGTGAAGCCAGCCCCTCGAATCCACTTGAATATGAATCCATCGTAGCTGCTAGACAAAATAGTCTCGGGGCTGGTTTTAAGCACTACTAGTGAATTAACATTCTTCATATGCCCGCACAGAATCATCGGTTCTTCATCAAGTTTGCTTGCAGTAAATAAATATATGGTGCCACCAAGAGAAACGGTAACTATATGATCATTTTGCCAGAGACACCCGACTAGCATGTCATCGACAGCACCAGTGCCTGGACACAAGGTCTTTGCTAGAGTCCCATTGAAATCATCGGAGATTGTCCATACTTTTGCAGTCTTATCAGCTGATGCGGTTACAAGCTATGACAAGGGTACATAATTATATTTAGAGGCATCAAAGTACGGTAATAAATGGAATATATACATACATACATACATACATACATACATACATACATACATACATACATACATATATATATATATATATATATAGAGAGAGAGAGAGAGAGGAAGAATGATGCAAGAAGTTAAACATTTTGCGAAAAGGTGAGAAGTCTCAATATCATATATGATTAAGCTTGTGTATCATTTATGACCATACTTCTCGCCTTCTCGAAAAAAATGTTTAGCTCCTCTTTTGAACATGAGAGAGAGAGAGAGGGAGGGAGAAGGAGGTTTAGGGGAAAACCTCAAAATAATGTAAAAATGAGGAACACCCAGGTAGCCCTTCATTTGGACGGCATGCACTTGTGCATTAAAGTAAATTAAGTTTTTTTATTATTTATGCATGCGTGTATGTCACAGATTACTTATGCACAAGTGCATGCCATCCAGATGAAGGTCTACCAGGGTGTTCCTCAATTTTCCATTATTTTGAGGTCTTTCCCTAAACCTAGCCATATCTATATCTATCTATCCATATATATATATATATATATATATATAGAGAGAGAGAGAGAGAGAGGAAAGTTCAAATGAAAACTCATTTTTCATTGTGAACGTGAGGACCACTAAAATCGTGCCACGTGGCAGTATTCACTTTGAATATCATGCATTATTTAGAGTGAATAAAGGCGCCTAAGCTTTATTCACTCTGAATAATGCATGATATTCAGAGTGAATATTGCCACGTGGCGCAATTTTAGTGATCCTCACGTTCACAACCAAAATTGAGTTCACATTTGAACCTAACTATATATATATATATAGCTTTGTTAAGGGAACCCACCGGAGCCGTAGCGAAAACGAGTCTTCATAGGGCAATTGTATATATATAGAGAGAGAGGTTCATGCGAGAAACATAACTTTTTAAGAAAACGCGAGGACGATTCTCAACCACTCATTCAGTCAATAAAGGCAGCTTTAACCAGGTCACCCTCTTTTAATCATCTCCACCCTTCATGAATCGCGTCAATCCTCCATGATCGCGTCCACCGTAACCGAAAATGTTAGGCTGAGAATCGTCCTTGCGTTTTCTTAAACTAACATCATTCTCGTATATATATATATATATATATATATATATAGGGTTAGGTTCAAATGTGAACTTGTTTTGGTTGTGAACGTGAGAACGAATCTCAGCCACACATCTTCGGTTACGGTGGACACGATCACGGAGGATTGACGCGATTCATGGGAGGGTGAAGATTATTAAAGGAGGGGATCCAGTCAAACCCGCCTTTATTGACCGGATGAGTGGCTGAGATTCGTCCTCACGTTCACAACCAAAATTGAGTTCACATTTGAACTTTCCTCTATATATATAAAGAAACCAAATATCTAGATGTAGACAGTTCCGTGATTTTATACAAAATTAAGGGACAAATCCTAAATATGAACGGAAAGCATACATAAGAAAAAGAGAACTTAAGAAGAAAAAGTTAGAAAATAACTTCATATAACCAACTTAAATTTACTACCTGCTTACTATCGGGACTCCAGCTAACAGCATATATACTACCTTTGTGGGCATCCTCTTGAGACAACTCCCCCTTTAGTTCTGCAGTTTTTCCATCATATAACAACCCCCTTTTGTCAGAGCTAACAGTGATGAATTTGCTGCCATCAGGCGAGAACCTTACACAGTTGACGAAATTCGAGTGATCCCTGCACAGGGAAATATCAATGAACACTCCAATCATACCAAATGCAACAACAAGATACTTGGTTAGTAGGCTAGCCTTTCGTTTATGATCGTGTCTCAAAAAATACTGATGTTTCTTTAAGTTAACAATTTACATGTTTGATGTCAGAGTTCAGGAAGCTGAATCCCTGATCTGTTGTTGTAATACCCACCATTAGAGATGGAAAAAATGCATCATCCAGATACTAACCTATGTGACTGCTTGAACTTAAAAGGTGGTCCTTCATAGAAGTTCACCAAGAAGTCCTCTCCACATGAGACGATACGAAATGGTCTTGTCGGCTTGAATGCACAACTTAGAACTCTCCTTGAATGTCCGTCAAATTCTCCGACATTGCTACCAGAATCCCACCTGTTTAAGACTGCTAAAATGAGTGTACTCCAATGCCAATCAAAAAGTTCATACCAACACAATTACTCCACATATATTATATATTCTATACAATTGGACTCAGGGACTGTATGAGACGATATGGATGGTTAAAATCAGGGCTGGGACATGGGGCCAATAAGGTGCATGAAGATATCCTGGCCAAATGCAACGAAATGCATATGGAGTACAAGTTGAACTCAAATGAAACCTCCATACTCTATAGCATTAGGCATGAAGAATGTAGTATAAAAGTCAAATCATACTACCATACCTTTTATCAAAGATCACTTAACATATATATTTGAATATCATAAATGCTTAGTTTGCACTCAACTATCACTCATCTTGACTTAATAACCGAGTGAGTTTTCTTTAACTAGTTAGTATTAATAAACAACTTTAGCCTAAAGTCTACATTCAATAATCAGCTTAACCACAAGAACTAGATGCAAGTGTAGTATAACACACACACACACAAACAAAGTCAGGGGTCTTTAAGAAAACAGCCGCTCTGCTCTATGTAGAGGTAGGTCTGCATACATCTTCCCCCGACTCCACCTCCAGTTCATATGTTTGGTTTATATATACGGTGAAATGACTGAAAATCCAAGCTCTAGCTACAAAATTTCCATCTTTTAAGGCTGACACTCATTTTCAAGATTTGTAACCAAACATGACATATGAACATCAAAATATAGAAGAACCACAAATAATTCGCAAGAATCTAGCTCCATTTCCATATTTCAACATTGATATGAATTTTAGTCTTCTAAAGGAAAAAACTTGATGATTGCATTAAACTTTTACACCTATTACTACATTGCAATACTATAGGTTCACAAAAATACGTACCAAATTTGCATTGTTCATAAACTCTTTCCTTAATTTAGGCAATTTATATGAACTCATGGCCAGATAACGTAAAAATTAGAAATTTTTTCCATAAAACGTCATTGAGGCATTTTATCGAACAGGTGGTGATCAATGAAAAAAAAAGAAGCAAACCCACATGAAAGCCCGAATGAAGGACTTCCCCTTTCCATCACCGGAAGCGACGATCCTCATCCCATCGGCGGACCACTGAAGATCATCAATCCGACCCGACAAAACCCGAAACTCATTCTTCAAAACGAAGCCATTGTGGGTCCCCCAGATCCTGACCGTCCCGGATACGTCAGCGGAGGCGATCCACTCTCCGTTGGGGGAGAACCTGGCGACGGTGGTCTGATAAGCGTGTTCGGCGTAGACCTCGACCTCCAAGGGTCTATCGAGGTAGCGGATGATGACGGATCGGCCATTGCAGTAGAGAAATGCGTTGAGTTTGGGATCGCCGGAGACTAGGATTCCACGGCCACGCTCCGTGGATGGGATGCAGGCGTAGGTCTCTATAAGGGTCGCCATTGTTGATTAGTTTTTGAGGTAGATTGGGATTTGGAAGAGATGATTGAAGAATGGGGGGACTTTTTTGCAGGAAAGTTGGGGGAAATTATGTTCCAAGTGTCTGCTTCATGCGAATAACGATACACCGGGATTGATTGCTTTTTGCGAAAACAACGTGGGGTGCCTAATGAAATGTGAAAGATTGATTATTATGATTATATATATTCTCTTTGGATAATTTTGAAAATGTTAATAAATGCAATAAGTTTTTAGGGGGACAAATTCAAACAGGGGAATAATGGACCATTTATAAGGGAAATGAATTATTTATGTTATGTGTATGGATGAAACAAGGATCGAACACGTTGATTTTATGAATGCCGTGTTCAACCTTTTTTAAGGTATGTTGATTCGTAGAATACCAAACCCTAGGCTTCAAAACCTGAATCCTAATGAAGAACTCATGAGTTTGGAGGAAAACGAAAATTTTATGATTAATTAACTGTCCATCCAAATCACAATATTAAACACTAAATAGAAGGCCAAAATGAACCGGGCCTGACAAAAGTAACAGGCCGAACACCAAAGCCCAAAATAATAAAACAAAAACGTCCAAAAAGTCACTTAAACAGCGTTTTTAGGGGTCGAAAAGTCTGTAGGCCCCTAGGCGTGCTCCCTGTCTCAAGCTTCGATTCGACAGGTGGATCGTCCAAAACGGACACCCGGAGCAAAAGTTATGCCTTTTTGAAGTTGGACCTGTTTGCTCCCCGATCATGTGCCTCCTAAAATGTCAAGGCCATCTCTTCCACAGCTCGGCCCGCATCAAACTTACTATAAAAATTTTATATTTATATGAGAGGAGCAAAAGTTAAAAAAAGCATTTTTAACAACACCCTTTGAAATAAACTTGGATATATATTTAGAAATGATTATTTTATCAACTTTTCTATAGGTACTTTTTTAATTATGGGGACTGATTCTAGTTGGGTTGTTGTTTAATGTGTAATGAGTAATTTTCAACATGATATTAGACTTTGGAGGCATAATCATTATGGAGAGTGGAGACTAATTCTAGCTTGTTATCTTACTTTACAATAAAAAAGCTTTAGGAGGTGTTTTGGATGGTTTATTTAAAACTAATGGTTTTTATTTAAGAGTGTTTATTAAATTATGTGCTGTCAAAAAAGAGTTTTATAAAAAAAAATGGTTTGAATTAGTTTATGATTGTATCAAAAGTTGATAAATTGGTTTTTAAATGGCGTTTAGAATTGCTTAGACATGGTAAAACAACAAAACAATTAATAAGTTGTTTTAAATAAGTCATTTTAAATTCTAATGGAATGACTTTTCAAAAACTCTTTTATCTCCTTTTTGGCAAAGATATAAGAAGTGTTTTTTTCTTGCATCCAACCACTAAAAAATATTTATCTTCTTTTCCACAACGAAACAAGTCAATAAACACATTAGATAAGTAATCCCAAACACACTGTTAGTTGTAACAGGATCTTAAATAAGATTGGAGCGTCTCAAAATCCTAAGGTAACGTTTGGTATGTAGAGATGATTGGATAAGGGTTGGACAGGACAAAACTAAACAAGACTAGACAGGGCAAGAGAGTAGGATTGAACGAGACATGATTGGACAGAACAAGTGTATAGCAGGTGTTTGGTACGACTGAGACTCGACATGATAGAACCAGACACGTTCCCCTCAAAAGTTATGGTATAACTTTACATATCATAAAATAGTTATAATTACAAATAAAGTAAACAATCTAATTTATAAACACTTTTACACAATTTTTATAAAACATAACAACATACATATATAATAATACCAAATTTGAATGAAAATTTTGATGGACGACAGTACTACTCGTGGTTGTGGTTGTGGAGGAGGTTGTTAATAAGTTAGTGGTGGGTATGGTAGAGGTGGTGGGAAATAGTACTAGTCGTGGTTGAGGTTGTGGAGAATGTTGTTAATAAGTTTTTTTTGGATAAGGTTCACCTGGGTTTGCCCAAACTACATCCTTGGTAATTTTTACCGAGAGATAAACGTGCTCCCTTGGGATTAATACTCAGTGGCCCCTAGTTGCTTACCCCCGGATTCGAACTTGGGTGGGTTTTTCCCCAACACCAAGCCTTAACCGGTAGGCTGCCCCATTGGGGTTATGTTGTTAATAAGTTAGTGGTGGGTATGGTAGAGGCGGTGGGCGACAGTACTAGTCGTGGTTGAGGTTGTGGAGGAGGTTGTTATACTGGAAAGGTAGGTGGAGGTGGTTGCTACTTGTGATGACAATGGTCATGACTAGTGGTGGTGATTACTAAAAGAAAGATCATATTAAGGTTATTGTTTGGGTAAAAATTTACTCGGCACGATGATGACAGAAATTATATAACTTCAATAGAAGTGAGTTATCTTGTATTAAGATAAAGTCCTGCAAAGATGGATACGACATAGTGAAGTTGTCGTACAAAATACCGATCATCATCCAAGACATACGACCGTCTTAAGATAATGTAAGACTACTAACTCCTAACACTAACCGTTGTTTTAATGTCTGTTTTAATACACGTTTGAAGGCTGTTAAGTGTAATCAATATACAACGGACGCAACCGTTGACCGAGATTCAAGATCAATTAATACAATGCGACCGTTACGACCGTTACAAACATCGTCATTAATGACCCATAACTCACAAGACGGTTACAGGAGTCAACCTATAAAAAGATATCGAAGCTCATTCACAAGGACATCATCAACTACACAACAACTCGCTCTCGGCCATAAAGAATTCTACTACTTTATTCTCTCTAGTCTTACGATCTATTGTAATCTTTCGTACGACCATTGTTATTTTCCACTTGTAATGTACGACCAACTAGTGTAATCTCGAGGACATTACCCTTGCTTGGTGATACATAGTGCAACGTCGGCTATCTCTTAAGTTGACTACAGGTTTTTTCTTCAGTTAAAGGTTTTTCTGCGTCATCAAACCCCTTGTCTTTATTTTCATTTATCTCGCACGATCTTATCAAAATAGTTCCTTTCTTTAGTTGTACAAGCCTGATAGGTGTTATTCTTAACCCCTAATTTGTGTCTTTTCGTTACGATTTTACACCACTTTAATTGCCCCGCCGTGTCGTTTTAACGTCTTTTGTTCCGATTCCTTGTATATATTAATTTCACGCCTAGTTCACTTTAATTACGCCTAAATTGCTTTTATTTCGTGCATGTTCAAATTTTGCAGAAATGGCCCGAGTGCTTCAGCAGATGATAGAGGAGGTCAGTAGCTGTGCTACGGTAACAAAGACTGCTGATTTTTGATCCCTCCTTGCTGTTGGGCCGATTTTGTGGGCTTGGAAGCCCAAGCCCAGTTGATGTTAGCTTCCTTCAGAAGCTTCACCTTTTGCTATAAATAGATGCTTAAGTTCATTTGTAAAGAATCAACTACTTAACACTTTCAGTTCAATGTTACGTTTTAGTCTCGTGTTTAGTTACTAGTTCGATCAGTCCGATAGTCTTTTGGAAAATAGTTTCAAGTTAGATTATGCTTAGAATCCTTTCGGTTTCTTAGCATCTTTTCACTTGTTGTTACGTTCTCGTTATAATATTACGATCGAATCATTCCTAGTATTATATCGGTTTCAAGTTCTCAGTTATTATTGATCATCAGGATCTTGTTATTTCCTACGTTATCCTCACATTTCGAAGTTCAAGTAAGTGTTTCACAGGTACGACTTTATCACTCACGAATTTTTACCGTTACCCGATTTCTCAAAGTTACAAACCAGATTTTCGGTTTTCATAAATTTGAAAGTCTTGGATCTTTATAAAATAATCTTTCTATATTTTCAAAGTCATCGTCAATTAAAAGTTCGTTGTTTTGATTTATCTGTTCGAAACTTACACGAAAAGTAACTAGTTTACAACTTTCGCGCGAAGCTTGTTTAACAAGCTGCTTATTATAAAAGATTTTTCATAAAGCTTCCTTTGCAAGTTTCTTTGGTTTAAATATTTCAATTAATTAATTAGTAGCTTTCGTTGGAAGTTTCGCATATACCAGTTGTTAGTTATTAACTGTTTCTATTTACTTGGAATCTATTACACCCTGTTTCTCACGTTGAATTTATTTTCAACGTTGCAGAACGTATTGTGTAATATTTACCAACTTATTTACGTTTCTTATTATTGAAATTCCATTTAATATTCAGCATTTCTACTGGTCATCATTCCAGTGTTTAATTATTCGCACTTTAAATTCCTGCAATTCTACCGGTCTCTTTCCAGTATTTACATTATTGCTCTCTTACTGGTCATTCCATCCAGTGTTTATTTTTCAGTTATTTACATTACAGCAATTTACCTGCATTTATTTTATTGGAGTTATATACACTCTGTTTCTCTCATCCAAGAGAACGTATTGTGTATTAACTACCAGTCCGCTTTAATTTCCGCAATTTAATTTCTCATCTTTACCGGTCATTATCCAGTATTTACATTTCGGTTATTTAAATATTTCGCAAGAAAAATCCAAGCCATGATGGGCTAATTTCCTTGGCTTGGGGTGTGAGGAAATGTTGAATCATTCTCGGTGTAAAAGAATTATCTTGTGCTTTAATTGTTGTACTCTAACTGTTTGTTGCAGGTATTTAGCGTTTCATTGAAGATTGTACCGAATTGACTAACGACCAATTTAGTACATGAAAATGCACTAGCTTTCAGAGTTAGGACTTATGCTAGATATCTTGTAACAAATGTGAGAAGGCTAAAAGTAGCTTTAGTGCCTCGGGACTATACTCATCTGGTAAGATAGGTAACACTGTGTTGTGTTAGGATTCATGAGACTTTAAGTAGACTCATATCGATAACACGTTGACCTTTGTGTACTTCTGGGAGACCAATCAAACCAGTAGTTGGACCATCATTAAGCATAAGATTATTTCTAAATCACCTGTTGTCTCACCAGACCCTTGCACCCCATGCTCTTTATCACACAGATTTTACCAAACACCATTTCAAATCAATTCATTTTAAAATCCTCGAATTCGCCATCTGAAATCATCTTTTATAAGCTGGACTTTTTACGAAGAGACTTTTTCACAAAACCTTCCCTGAGGATCGATATCTGGTATTCACTTACCATTATTACTTGTTACGAGACGATAGTAGTTCAAGGTGTATACTTGCGCCTGGTTCTATTTTCCAGTTGAATCTCACAGTTCACAGATTATTGCACATACTCCTTATTCACTAAAAGGGGTAGTATAATTCTCTCAAGCAAAGCCTCATAAGCAACCTTAAGTTGTCTTGAGTGTAGTTTTTGGCATTAACAATTATATATCAAACAATTGTTAATATGATTTAGTTTTTGTCCCATTTTTATCTCATTGTTTCTCCTATTTTGGTGGAATAAGAAAAAGTTCTTTTTGTCCCATGTCCCATTTTGTTCCAATTCTTGTTTCTGTCTCATGTCGTACAAAATGTGGGACAGTGTATTCTTGTTCTGTCTGATGTTGTGCCAAACATGGGAAGGTAAGTTTTTTCTCATCCTATTCCGTCTTATCCCATGTACCAAACACAGCCTAAAGGTGCTTGTGAATGGGCAAGAAAATCTTTAGTGGCATTATAAGGCTTGAACTGATAATTTCTACACATGACCCCAAAGGGTCCAAGTTCTATTGCTAGTTAAACTAACTCGACAAGGTTAACTTTTACCGGTAAGTGTTCCTTGACAAGAATTTCTTGATTTAAGAGCCGATTTTTGATTGATTTGGCTTAGAATAAATGAATAGGAATTTAGGCCTTTTGTTTTCAATTTCAAACAAGTGGAACTAAAAGGATAGTTTTAACAATAGATACGTGAATCAGTTAACCGATTGGTCTTTGGACTGCTCTAAACCTCCACGAGCTAGAACTCGTCCTTTTGTAACTAATCAAATCTAAACCTATTTCCAAAAGATTAATGAAGGACTAAGGAGGCATTCCATTTGATAAAATGATTAAGGAATTTGGAATAGTAAGGATTTGGATTTAAAAGGATTTATAATATTTAATGTTTCTACATTCTAATCAAACAGATTCATCCAACCTTAACTAATCAAGATTCTTCAAAACCATTCTATCAGACCAAATTGCCTCCAAAAAGGTATCAAAACAGACCAATCACCCTAACTATCAGGGTTCCTCTCATTTGAACAAATTCCCACCATATTTCCAATTTAATCCTCAAGCTTTTGACCACCTATACAATTTAGTCATTGACTTTTTCTTTTCTTTATTTGCAATAGTAGCCCATATACTTTATTTCCTATAGATCTTGAGGTGTTACACCTAGACCTAGTAACCAAAGTCTGAACATGTCCTTAACTAGTGCCTGTGGAAATTGCAAAACTAAATAAATGTGATTGAAAACACAAAACCTTAATTCTTAAAAACGAAATGAGTGAACCAAAAACTTGCATTTTCATTTTAAATTTATAAGATAGAAAGAAAAATTACAAAAATTAATTCCCTACTTCAAAAGAAGAAATGCTAAATCTAGGTCGCTTTGTTAGCCCAAACTAACATTGTTGTTCGTTAGTAGTACTCGTTAGATTCCACATGTGACTTGTCGTTAGCCATTAATCGATAAAATAAGCCGAAGCACAAGTGTTGGCACCCATTGAATAAAAAAACAGGCAACGGGTCCAGGTTAATATGTGCCAAGACTCTAAAAGACCAAACCCCAGGATGACAGGCTCAAGCCATTCAGCTAATCAAAACCAAAGTGCAGCTGAAAAACGAACATCTATCTTGCAGATCGTGGTTGGCTTTCAGCCGACAGTTTATACAGCTTGTGTGCAATAGCTTTTTTCTGAGCTGTCCCCTTTAAGCACCCCCTGTTGCACACCTATAAAATATTTAGCAAGACTCGTAGATCCAACGTGCACTTGGGTCCGTTGGTCATATATTTAAAAGAAAATTTTCATTACTACAAACCCTTCAAGATATAAGTTGTAAAAGCAACTTAAAAGATGATGCATACCTCAAAATCCTTATCTGGAAACCTCCATCTTCATCTGCAGCTACTGTAACTTAAATTTCTCTAAAGAAGCCTGCAACCCAGATGAGATTAACTTCCCCAAGTCCTAAAGATCGTCTATAATAACGTCATTTATAAGATGTCGTGTGCCAAGTGTGGCCACTATATCATTACATATTCTGCACGGCATATACATACATCCTTATAAGAACGGAAAAAGAAAACAGTAAACGGCTATATCATTGTTACAAGTTCATAACATTAACACCATATCCATCCAAAAACAAATTGGGACTAAAACTTGGTTTTATCTAGCTGCTTGTCCACCGCCGTTTCCGAGCCGGGCGCTCGGGTTTGACCTCGGTATCTTGACGGGTTTCTGGTTGGACGCCCGGCAACAGTTCGTTTTCCGTCTTTTTAACGGCAAGAGCTTCTTTCTCACTCGACATAGGAAGTTTGAAACGCTCACAGTTCACAGATTATTGCACATACTCTTTATTCACAAAAAGGGGGTAGCATAATTCTCTCAGCAAGTTTTTGGCGCCGTTGCCGGGGAAGGTAGCTAATAATTCTTTTCTGTTTTAAGTAAAGCTTTTAAAATTTGATTTTTCTACCACCTTTTTGAAAAACTGGCTCATGCCAAGAAAACTGCGCCGGGAATTTTTCAATATAGATCCAAAGATTGAAAGAACTTTCCGTTGGCAAAGAAAAATACAAAAAGAAATTTTAAAAATACTCATGGCTGATCAAGAACAAAGACACCATTCCTCTGATGAGGAAGATTATAGTGATGAGGAGGAACTCCATCAGGAGCAGGATATCATTAAACTGGCTAACTCTAAAGAGGGTGGAATTATGGATTATGCTGTTCCTGTTTTGAGCCAGCTTCATTCAGGAATACTTAAGCCCAAAATCAAAGCCACCCATTTTGCTCTAAAACCTGTTATGTTTTCCATGCTCCAAACCAATGGCCAGTTTGGTGGCACTGCAATTGAAGATCCTCATTTTCACTTAAAATCTTTCATGCAAATATCAGACTCTTTCATTATACCCGGAGTTTCGCCAAGTTCTTTGAGGTTATTTCTTTTTCCATTTTCACTCAAGGAAAGAGCAAGAGCCTGGTACGATTCACTCGAACCAGATTCTATAACCTCATGGAGCCAAATGGCGGAGAAGTTTATAAAAAAAATACTTCCCACCCACCAGGAATGCCAAGTCCCGACTTGACATTTCCACTTTTAGACAATGGGATGACGAAGCAGTTCCTGATGCGTGGGAAAGATACAAAGAACTTTTGAGAAAATACCCTCATCATGGCATTCCGTAGTGCATACAACTAGAAACCTTTTACAATGGTTTACACACCACTGCGAAATGGATGCTAGATGCTACCGCAGGCGGAGCTTTCACAGGAGTTGCATATAATGAAGGATTCAAAATCCTAGAAAAGATATCCAACAATAACGGACATTGGGCTGACCTACGGGCAGTCCCACCAAGAAGAAATACCGCTAATGTCCAGGATACAGAGGCTTACTCAGCTTTGGCTGAGCAAGTTTCCAACATGGTTGAGATGATGAAGAATATGTCCAACCCTAGTGGAAGTGAGAGGGCACCTAAAAAACAAGTTCGCTTTGTCACTTGTTCTTACTGTCAGGAAAACCATTCATTTGATGACTGTCCTGGAAATCCTGAGAGTGTCAACTATGTCAATCACAACAACCACACACAGACTGGGGCGTTCTCTCCTACTTACAATTCCAAGTGGAGAGATCACCCTAACTTTTCATGGCGTAGTCCAGCACTCAACCCACCAATGCAGAAACCCCATGGTCAGACCAGTCATCCTATTCAGAATACCAACCACCCTAAAAAACAAAGGCATGTTCATTTTCAAAACCAAAACCATCAGTCATCTTCATATCAGCATAGGCAAAACAACCAACACAACCAAAGTGATGCCCCTCCTACCTTGGAGGCAATGCTGAAAGGCTTTATGGCCCAAACCCAGGCATCCATCAAGAATCTAGAAAACCAGGTTGGCCAGATAGCCCAGGAGATTAAGAAAAGACCTGATGGGACTTTTCCGAGTGATACTGAGACCCCTCAGAGACCAGGAAAGGAACAAGTCCAAGTTGTAACCTTGAGAAGTGGTAAAACCTTAATAGAAAACAATCAGGTAAAGTCACACACACCACCTGAGAAAAAAGCTAAAGAATTAGGAGATACAAAAACAGAACCTGAGAAGAAAAAGGTAGAACCTAAAAAGACCTTTTCATCACCAACTTCTACTGAGATTTCACAGCTGTCTAGAGGTAATACACCTCTAAACCATGCCCCACTTCATGAGAAGTCAGACCTTCCACTGTTATTCCCAGATGAACCCAAGAAGATACAAAAGAGAGATAGATCCCCTGTAAGAGATGAATCACAATCAGGTAGCAGACCAAAAATTCATCACACACCAAACAGATTAGAGACCATCCTTGAGGAAGAACCTGTTTTGCAACAGGTAGTAGATTATGAAAGCCTACCTACTCCACCACCACTCCCAGTGCCTGCACCTGAGAGAACTACTGCTTCTTCTCCAGTCGGTCGTTATATTCCTTATCCCGAAAGGTTAAGAAATCAAAACGAAGAACTCCAGTTTAAAAAGTTTTTAGATGTTTTCAAACAACTTCACATAAACATACCTTTGGTTGAGGCTATTGAGCAAATGCCAAGGTATGCAAAGTTTCTTAAAGACATTTTAAACAAAAAGAAGAAACTGACTGAATATGAAACAGTAGCTCTGACTAAGGAATGTAGTGCTTTGTTAACCAACAAAATCCCACCAAAGATGAAAGACCCATGATGTTTTACCATACCTTGTTGTATAGGTGGGAAGAACATAGGGAAAGCCTTGTGTGACCTAGGTGCTAGTATTAATCTGATGCCCTTATCTATTTTCAAATCCTTAGGCATAGGTGAAGCTAGACCTACCACGGTGACTCTGTCTTTAGCTGATAAGACAATAGCATACCCTGAAGTAAAGATTGAGGATGTCTTAGTCCAAGTTGATAAGTTCATCTTTCCAGCTGACTTTATCATCTTAGACTTTGAGGCTGACAATGAAGTTCCCCTCCTTCTAGGTAGACCATTCTTAGCTACTGGAAGAACCTTGATTGATGTCCAGAAAGGAGAGTTAACCATGAGAGTCCACGACCAAGAGGTGACCTTTAATGTATTCAATTCTCTCAAGTACCCTGATGACAGAGAGGATTGTTCTACTTTAAGTGTGATTGAGACTTGGTGTGAGAATGGATGTCGGAAGGGAATGTTGGGAATAGCGGAATCTGATGATGAGAGTGGTGAGGAGGACTGTGAGGAGATAGTGATGCCCAAGGAAGTTCTTGCCTTTGAGACCTTAGGAGCTGAGGATAGGAAGACCCTTGTTCCATCCTTAGATGTTGCCCCAGATCTGGAACTGAAACAACTTCCCTCTCATCTGAAGTATGCCTTTTTAGGAGACTCAGAGAAGTTACCAGTCATAATTTCATCATCATTAGAAACTGATCAGGAAGAAAAGTTGGTCCAAATGCTGAAATAACACAAAAAGGCCATTGCATGGACCATTGCTGACATCAAGGGCATAAGCCCTACCATTTGTCAACACAAGATCATTCTTGAAAACAAAAATTTCACCTCAGTAGAGCCTCAAAGAAGACTCAATCCTGTAATGAAAGAAGTAGTTAAAAAGGAGATTTTGAAATGGCTCGATGCTGGAATCATCTATCCGATTGCTAGTAGCACTTGTGTCAGTCCAGTACAATGTGTACCCAAGAAGGGTGGAGTCACTGTGGTCCCAAATGAGAAAAATGAACTTATACCAACCAGAGTAGTGTCAGGGTGGAGGATATGCATGGATTATAGGAGACTTAACAAAGTCACTCAAAAAGACCATTTTCCGTTACCTTTTTATAGATCAAATGTTAGACAGACTGGCAGGAAAAGAGTTTTATTGTTTCTTAGATGGATACTCCGGTTACAATCAGATAGCCATTGCACCGGATGACCAGGAAAAGACCACTTTCACATGTCCCTATGGAACCTTTGCATTTAGAAAGATGCCCTTTGGATTATGTAATGCCCCTGCAACTTTCCAGAGATGTATGATGTCCATTTTTTCTGATATGCTAGAAAACTCCATGGAAATCTTCATGGATGACTTTTCTGTGTACGGGACATCATATGACGAATGTTTGAAAAATCTTGAAAAATGTCTGGAAAGGTGTGAAAAGACTGATTTAGTCTTAAACTGGGTAAAATGCCACTTCATGGTTGAAGAGGGCATAGTTTTGGGACATCTCATATCTAGAAGAGGCATTGAGGTTGATAAGGCCAAATTAGAAGTCATTGCTAAATTGCCTGAACCAACTACTGTAAAAGGAATCAGAAGTTTCTTAGGACATGCAGGGTTCTATAGGAGATTCATAAAAGACTTTTCAAAAATCTCAAAACCCTTGTGTATTTTACTCCAGCATGACCAAGCTTTTGATTTTAACGAAGAATGTAAAAAATCTTTCAAAACTCTGAAGGAAGCTTTGGTCACTGCTCCCATAGTAATTGCACCTGATTGGACAAGCCCTTTTGAAATTATGTGTGATGCCAGTGATTGGGCAGTTGGTGCTGTTTTAGGCCCAAAGAAGGGAAAGATTTTTCACTCAATACATTATGCTAGTAAGACACTCAATGATGCCCAAATAAATTACACCACTACTGAAAATGAATTATTAGCTGTGGTTTTTGCTTTTGAAAAATTTAGAGCATACTTAATGGGTGCCAAGGTAATTGTTCATACCGATCATGCAGCCATCAAGTATCTCATTTCTAAAAAAGATGCAAAACCTAGGCTAATAAGGTGGGTCTTGTTACTTCAAGAGTTTGATTTAGAGATCACTGACAGGAAAGGTGTGAACAACCAAGTGGCTGATCACTTATCCAGGTTAGAAAAGCCAGAAGAAGCTGAACAAGGAAGTGAGATCTGTGAAGTATTCCCAGATGAGAGGATACTAGCTGTGAACCATTTTTCTGTACCATGGTTTGCAGACATTGTAAATTACTTAGCTTGTGAGATTATTCCTAAGGAATTTAACAAATACCAAAGGAAAAAGCTCATTTTTGACTGTAAAAAGTATTTGTGGGACGATCCTTATTTGTTTAAAATTTGTGCAGATCAAATAATCAGAAGATGCATTCCAAAGGAAGAGGTGACATCAATCATACATCACTGCTACTCAGGACCTTGTGGAGGTCATTTTGGAGGATAGAGGACAGCAATCAAGATTTTACAATCTGGATTTTACTGGCCCACATTGCATAAGGATTGTCATGATTTTGTAAAAAGATGCGATGAATGTCAGAGAAGTGGAAACATTTCTCGGAGGAATGAAATGCCCCTCAATGGAATTATAGAAATAGAACTCTTTGATGTGTGGGGCATTGACTTCATGGGACCATTTCCCAACTCCAGTAACTGCACTTACATATTAGTGGCTGTTGATTATGTGTCAAAATGGGTGGAAGCTATGGCTTGCCACTCTAATGACGCTAAGACTGTTGTCAAATTCCTACACAAGCACATATTCACCAGATTTGGTACACCACGTGCCTTGATCAGTGATGAAGGCACACATTTCATTAACAACCTATTGGAGGAATTGTTAAGTAAGTACAACATTCAGCACAGGGTGGCCACTGCTTACCACCCTCAAACCAATGGTTTGGCTGAACTGTCAAATAGGGAAATCAAAGGCATTTTGGCCAAAGTAGTCAAACCACACCGAAAGGATTGGGCCTCCAAACTGGATGATGCCCTGTGGGCCTACCGGACTGCATACAAAACCCCTATAGGAATGTCCCCGTTTAGGTTGGTTTTTGGAAAAGCTTGTCATCTGCCTGTTGAGTTAGAACACAAGGCCTATTGGGCCATCAAAGAACTCAACATGAGTTTGGATGAGGCTGGTAAAAAGCGGATCTTTCAGTTGAGTGAGATGGAAGAACATAGGAATGCCTCCTATGAGAATGCCAAGTTATATAAAGAAAACACCAAAAAATGGCATGATAAGAAAATTCTTCCAAAAGAGTTTACCGAAGGCCAGAAAGTTTTATTGTTTAATTCTAGGTTGAAACTGTTTCCTGGAAAATTAAACTCTAGATGGACTGGGCCTTTCGCAATCGCAAAAGTGTATCCTTACGGTGTAGTGGACCTAATTGACCTGGAGAGGGGTACCACTTTTAAAGTAAACGGACAGCGGGTAAAACCCTTTCTTGAACCAACTGAAAACACTCAACAACCTGACATGGTTGTTGATTCCGATAGTATCCAAATCTGATTCTCGAGTCTAAAAAAACCCACAAGTTTGTGTAAATATTTTCGTTTTATCTTTTTAATT
This sequence comes from Centaurea solstitialis, assembly GCA_030169165.1. Taxonomy (NCBI): domain Eukaryota; kingdom Viridiplantae; phylum Streptophyta; class Magnoliopsida; order Asterales; family Asteraceae; genus Centaurea; species Centaurea solstitialis. Next base: position 73,078,633 of record CM058042.1, on the reverse strand, counting down.
TTTTTTAGTACTCTTATTTTATTAGTAATAACTAATTAAAATTTGGATTTTGTCACTAAAATGAAAACACAAAAATAAGCAGTCTTTTATAAGTTTTAAGATTTTTATAGTTAAATAAATATTAGCTTTCTTTTCTCATCTTGTAATAGCTAGTTAAATTAAAAAAAAATTGGGTAAGCAAAATAGAAGTGGGTGAGCATAAATCTGTTTGGAAAAAGAAGCCCATATAGCCCATTTTGATTTTTACTGATTATTTTATCTCCCTCTCACTTTCAGATGACATCAGCCTACGAAATTTCAACCAGGCTATACTTCTGCATGCTCTCTCTCGACGCCGGTTAATCAGAAAAAAGAAAAGGAAGAGTTCAACAGATTGTATTCCTAATTTACCCTCCATCTAACACTTCCTCCTCCTTCCCAACGTAATCCATACATCCCCCCTTTCCCCTTCTCTTTTCTGTCGCCAGAAAACAATCCACACGCCACCCTCACCGCCAAATTCAGACACCACCTCCCACCCCCCTTATCTCCAACTTGCTCAACAAGGTAAACTCACCCTTTATAACCTCCATCTTCTCAAGAATCAGATTACAAAAACCCCAAAACCCTAGAATTTAGGCTCTAATGGCTTCAAGGAAATCGAGAGAGAGAACGAACCGAGAGAACTCCGGCGAACAATCCAACCCTTCCCAATCAGTCACCACCCACAGAGTACCCTTCGATACGCCCTCACCACCGCCGGCAGACCACGGGCAACCTCCACCCTCCGCCGCGGCTTTACCGAACCAGAACCAACCGCCGGCCACCACGCAACCACCGGCCACCACCATCTCGAGCCCTAGCCGAAGAAAACGACCGGCTGCTCACAATCCCGTACCCCCACAGCAACGACGACTCACGAGGAACAGTCAGAAACTACAAACGAGACCAATGACGGAATCCGAAGGATCGGCAATCTCGCTTTCGGACACGTCTGATTCGGGTCATGTTGCTACTACCGAAGCCACCGCAACCTCCACGGCACTGGATGCGCTCGCACACGCCGCTGAAGGAGCCGAGCGAACTCGACTTCCGGTATTTCTCATATCAGGTATATCGACATCTACGATAACGGTTACCCGGAAAACCACACCATCGATCTCAAAAACGGGTCCGGCTTCATCAAGCCGACCCCTTACGAGTGAGGAATTGGCCACGGCCGATATCCTTGGCATCACCAAAAAGGGTATCACGTTGGGAAGTGTCCCATCTCGGTTTGCCGAGATTTTTGGTCCGAATAGAGCATCAAGGGAAACCACATCGCGTGTCAATGACCCACTCACGACATCTCGTGAATTTAACTTAAACGATGTACCCGATACCCACCCCGAAAACCAATCCCATAATCCGTTTAAAAAACCCGAAATCCCTCGGATTGAAATCCGTTTACCCGAACCCTTACCCAACAAGCCCAAAGCTATATTTACCCAAGCCAAAACACCCCCCACAGTTAGCCCACAAGTTCAGCCCATCAACATATCATCTCAACCCAAAACAACCACCACTGCCACAACCATACAGGGAACCGAATTGGGGCTACAAGAATCTGACTTTCTTGATGAGATTGATGAGCTTTTGGGTACCGACACGCGACCGCCAAAAAAGCGATCTCAACCGATGCCAAAGCAAGATAAAGCTGTCAAACCGGGAGCGGATAAACCACCGGCACAACAACCACCATTCCGAAGGTTCACACGGTCCGAGAAAGCAAAAGGAATTTCCGGAGCGGAGGCCGAACCCGAGCCGGTAATTCGAAAACCGGTCGGGGTGAGAATTCGAGACCTTGACGATATCCGAGATGAGCCGCCTACGCGCCCGGAACAGACCCGGACAGCCCCGGACAGCCCCGGAAAAGACACGGACAGCCGCGGAACAGACCTGGACAGCCCCGGAAAAGACCTGGACAGCCGCGGAACAGACCCGGACAGCCCCGGAAAAGACCCGGACAGCCGCAGAACCGAACCGGACAGCCCCTAATCAGCGGACTACACGCAAGACTACAACCACTTCCAAGGGAAAAGGTTATCCGATTTCGATTCTTGCCGATTATGACTTGCTTAGTTGTGATGAGGCCCGGGAGGTGTATTACCAATACGCCTCCAAAGATGTCATTCCTCCCAAGGGTTTTCAAAAACCCGTCATCGATAGAAATCCCATTCTACGGGATGTCGTTGATACCTTTAAGTGGGAAAAAGTATGTGCCGTCCCCCGAAAGTCAACATAGGATGGCTCCGCGCCTTTTATAACAGGGCCGCGGTTGATTCGGACTACCAAATTTTCGTACGCGGGACACTTATAGATTGGTCACCGGAGGCTTTTAATGCCTTACTTGAGGTAGACCCACCTCCGGTATCCGAATTTGAGGCCTTATGGGAAAGTTGCTCCGAAGAACAATTCGCAACTATTCTTGACACCATAGGCATCGACGGGGCAAAATGGGATTTCGAGGGTCAAAGGTGTGTTTTAGAGGGTCGGTACCTCAAACCGGAGGTAAATGTATGGTTTTATTTTATAAGGCAAACACTTCACCCGACGAGTCACGATACAAACCTATGCTTAGAGAGAGTGTTCTTGCTTTATTGTATCATCTCGAAAAGCCTTTCAATGTGGGGAAGCTAATAAGTACATCCATTTGAGGTTGTTTAGATAGAGGGTGGGTAAAATGGTTTTTGCGGGGTACATTCATAACCTCTTATTGGCGGCTAAAGTCCCGATTCTTGACTCCGACCCATATTGCACGGAAAAGGTGGTGATAGACCAAAAGGCCTTTGATAGGATAACAAAATAGTATACCCGAAAATCTGCAGATGTGACGAACACAACCTTGGAGGCCATGAAGATTGTGTTTGAGGAGATCGTGGAAACCAAGTTGAGCGAGATGATAAAACCTCTTAAAGAGAAAAACCGAAAGAGGAAGAAGATGATAGAAGATTTAAAAAAGAAGGTGAAAAGCTTAAAGAAGGAGAAGAAGAGGAAGGAACGAGCGGAAAAGCTAAGAGCCGAAGTGGAAAAAGCATACGAGATGGGAAGATCCAGAAAGCCGTTGACTGATCCGGCCGTTTCCAAAGTGGTGGTGGATAGCTCCTCATCGTCACCTACTCTTTCCGAGTAGGCCAGGTTCATTTCTCGAAACACCCTTTTTAATTTCGGTTTGTATATAAGTTTGCTTCATTTCGGTAATTTAAGTCCGGTAGTTGGTTATACATCCCTTGTACAAAATTTCTTTGGGATATTTTGCTGTTTTGAAACACCTTTCGCACACACGGTCCCACCAAAAATAGGGCAACCCCCTTTTCGTTATTTGGGAAGATTTCGACCAAGTCCATTAGAGCTTCACGGCTTGTTTTTGGACCATTCTCATACTCTCAAAACAGGGACATCCCCTAATATGTCTTGTACGCATCAAAATAGTGTTGCACCACAAATAGAGGCAATCCCTCTTTTGGTTATTGAAAGATATACAAGACGTGTAGCATTACGGTGAATTTCCATGCATCAATGTGTGTAGGATTTGACTTACGAAAAGAGGCAATCCCTCTCTTTAGCTCATCTCGTTCTATGGAAATTTGTTGGATGGTAATCATTTGTGCAAATTGTTGTTGTTCTTGGGTTATTTTCTTTCAGTTTTTCGTAAATTTTTATGTTTTGCGGCTGTTGGGACCACGCCGTGTGTCACTTGACACACGGCTGTTTGGTGCTTTTCTGTTGGACCACGGCAGCAGCTAGAATGACCGAAAGGTCGTTGGTTTTCACTTGATAGCTTGCCCGTTGTTCCTTGTTGTTTGTTTGGTAATCCGCATTGCATTTTAGTCCCGTTTTCGCATTTTTTTCGCCCTTTGTTTACTGTTTTGGGGCTGTTTTGAATCAGTCCGTGTGTCACTTGACACACGGCTGATGTGTGCTTCTCTGTTGACCACGGCAGCAGCAAGGAAAAGACCGGAATGGTCGTTGCTCCACTTGGTTTCCTTGCTTGCCTCTTGTTCCGTGTTTAAAAGCACGTTTTGAGTCTTGACCCCGGATTTGCAACCACTTACCTAAAAATTCTGTTTTGAATAAGTTACCAAATGGTAGTTGCGGTCTTGATGTGTCATATTTGTATAGGCCATGTCTTAGTCCACTTTGGTAACCAAAAGTTGCCACATTTTCGGACCTTTTGCTGAATTTTAGGTACGTTTAAGAACTTTGTAGCTTGAGTCATTTTGGGAACTGATTTTTATGAGTTGTGATACATCTAATTATCATGTGTGCACCAAAAACAAAATAAAACGGGAAGTTGGGACCGTGTTTATGCATAACCGGCTTTCATAGCCACAATAACCTCGCGTTTGCCAATTTTTGATCAAATGTCCATCAAATGTCCATCTTTCTTCCAAACTTGATTTTTCATGCATCGAGAACATTGCAACCATCAAGTTTGAGGATGGGATAATGTCCATTTGGAGACTCACTACATTATGGAAATCAAACGCACTTAGACCACCACTCCTATTCAAAGAACATAGTTCTAAAGTCTAAGTGCATTAAAGAGTGTCAATGCACACCAAAAATACCTCAATATGAGATGCATAGTAGGAAAATTGTACTATGGAGAGATAAAAGGAAAGATGAGGTAGAAAGCTTTGAAAAAAAAAATCACTCAAAGAAAAGCTTTGGTTTTTGGAAGATAGGAAGTTGGTTTTCAAATTCTTATGATGGCAAACTTTGTAATGATTTTGGTAGAATGCAAGTTTATGAAGGGCTATGGAAATCAAAAGTGCGTGATCTTGGGAACAACTTTACCGGTACAAAAATTAAGAAAAATGCACACTTTGCATGATTGGTAAACCAACTCATAAACTTTAGGATTTTGGAAACGAAATTTGAGTCTTTGTTTCGTCTTTTTCTCGTTGTTTGGGGACAAACAACAGTTTAAGTTTGAGGATGTGATAGGTGTTATTCTTAACCCCTAATTTGTGTCTTTTCGTTACGATTTTACACCACTTTAATTGCCCGCCGTGTTGATGTTAGCTTCCTTCAGAAGCTTCACCTTTTGCTATAAATAGATGCTTAAGTTCATTTGTAAAGAATCAACTACTTAACACTTTCAGTTCAATGTTACGTTTTAGTCTCGTGTTTAGTTACTAGTTCGATCAGTTCGATAGTCTTTTGGAAAATAGTTTCAAGTTAGATTATGCTTAGAATCCTTTCGGTTTCTTAGCATCTTTTCACTTGTTGTTACGTTCTCGTTATAATATTACGATCGAATCATTCCTAGTATTATATCGGTTTCAAGTTCTCAGTTATTATTGATCATCAGGTTCTTGTTATTTCCTACGTTATCCTCACATTTCGAAGTTCAAGTAAGTGTTTCACAGGTACGACTTTATCACTTACGAATTTTTACCGTTACCCGATTTCTTAAAGTTACAAACAAGATTTTCGGTTTTCATAAATTTGAAAGTCTTGGATCTTTATAAAATAATCTTTCTATATTTTCAAAGTCATCGTCAATTAAAAGTTCGTTGTTTTGATTTATCTGTTCGAAACTTACACGAAAAGTAACTAGTTTACAACTTTCGGGCGAAGCTTGTTTAACAAGCTGCTTATTATAAAAGATTTTTCATAAAGCTTCCTTTGCAAGTTTCTTTGGTTTAAATATTTCAATTAATTAATTAGTAGCTTTCGTTGGAAGTTTCGCATATACCAGTTGTTAGTTATTAACTGTTTCTATTTACTTGGAATCTATTACACCCTGTTTCTCACGTTGAATTTATTTTCAACGTTGCAGAACGTATTGTGTAATATTTACCAACTTATTTACGTTTCTTATTATTGAAATTCCATTTAATATTCAGCATTTCTACTGGTCATCATTCCAGTGTTTAATTATTCGCACTTTAAATTCCTGCAATTCTACTGGTCTCTTTCCAGTATTTACATTATTGCTCTCTTACTGGTCATTCCATCCAGTGTTTATTTTTCAGTTATTTACATTACAGCAATTTACCTGCATTTATTTTATTGGAGTTATATACACTCTGTTTCTCTCATCCAAGAGAACGTATTGTGTATTAACTACCAGTCCGCTTTAATTTCCGCAATTTAATTTCTCATCTTTACCGGTCATTATCCAGTATTTACATTTCGGTTATTTAAATATTTCGCAAGAAAAATCCAAGCCATGATGGGCTAATTTCCTTGGCTTGGGGTGTGAGGAAATGTTGAGATCATTCTCGGTGTAAAAGAATTATCTTGTGCTTTAATTGTTGTACTCTAACTGTTTGTTGCAGGTATTTAGCGTTTCATTGAAGATTGTACCGAATTGACTGACGACCAATTTAGTACATGAAAATGCACTAGCTTTCAGAGTTAGGACTTATGCTAGATATCTTGTAACAAATGTGAGAAGGCTAAAAGTAGCTTTAGTGCCTCGGGACTATACTCATCTGGTAAGATAGGTAACACTGTGTTGTGTTAGGATTCATGAGACTTTAAGTAGACTCATATCGATAACACGTTGACCTTTGTGTACTTCTGGGAGACCAATCAAACCAGTAGTTGGACCATCATTAAGCATAAGATTATTTCTAAATCACCTGTTGTCTCACCAGACCCTTGCACCCCATGCTCTTTATCACACAGATTTTACCAAACACCATTTCAAATCAATTCATTTTAAAATCCTCGAATTCGCCATCTGAAATCATCTTTTATAAGCTGGACTTTTTACGAAGAGACTTTTTCACAAAACCTTCCCTGAGGATCGATATCTGGTATTCACTTACCATTATTACTTGTTACGAGACGATAGTAGTTCAAGGTGTATACTTGCGCCTGGTTCTATTTTCCAGTTGAATCTCACAGTTCACAGATTATTGCACATACTCCTTATTCACTAAAAGGGGGTAGTATAATTCTCTCAAGCAAAGCCTCATAAGCAACCTTAAGTTGTCTTGAGTGTAGTTTTTGGCATTAACAATTATATATCAAACAATTGTTAATATGATTTAGTTTTTGTCCCATTTTTATCTCATTGTTTCTCCTATTTTGGTGGAATAAGAAAAAGTTCTTTTTGTCCCATGTCCCATTTTGTTCCAATTCTTGTTTCTGTCTCACGTCGTACAAAATGTGGGACAGTGTATTCTTGTTCTGTCTGATGTTGTGCCAAACATGGGAAGGTAAGTTTTTTCTCATCCTATTTCGTCTTATCCCATGTACCAAACACAGCCTAAAGGTGCTTGTGAATGGGCAAGAAAATCTTTAGTGGCATTATAAGGCTTGAACTGATAATTTCTACACAAGACCCCAAAGGGTCCAAGTTCTATTGCTAGTTAAACTAACTCGACAAGGTTAACTTTTACCGGTAAGTGTTCCTTGACAAGAATTTCTTGATTTAAGAGCCGATTTTTGATTGATTTGGCTTAGAATAAATGAATAGGAATTTAGGCCTTTTGTTTTCAATTTCAAACAAGTGGAACTAAAAGGATAGTTTTAACAATAGATACGTGAATCAGTTAACCGATTGGTCTTTGGACTGCTCTAAACCTCCACGAGCTAGAACTCGTCCTTTTGTAACTAATCAAATCTAAACCTATTTCCAAAAGATTAATGAAGGACTAAGGAGGCATTCCATTTGATAAAATGATTAAGGAATTTGGAATAGTAAGGATTTGGATTTAAAAGGATTTATAATATTTAATGTTTCTACATTCTAATCAAACAGATTCATCCAACCTTAACTAATCAAGATTCCTCAAAACCATTCTATCAGACCAAATTGCCCCCAAAAAGGTATCAAAACAGACCAATCACCCTAACTATCAGGGTTCCTCTCATTTGAACAAATTCCCACCATATTTCCAATTTAATCCTCAAGCTTTTGACCACCTATACAATTTAGTCATTGACTTTTACTTTTCTTTATTTGCAATAGTAGCCCATATACTTTATTTCCTATAGATCTTGAGGTGTTACACCTAGACCTAGTAACCAAAGTCTGAACATGTCCTTAACTAGTGCCTGTGGAAATTGCAAAACTAAATAAATGTGATTGAAAACACAAAACCTTAATTCTTAAAAACGAAATGAGTGAACCAAAAACTTGCATTTTCATTTTAAATTTATAAGATAGAAAGAAAAATTACAAAAATTAATTCCCTACTTCAAAAGAAGAAATGCTAAATCTAGGTCGCTTTGTTAGCCCAAACTAACATTGTTGTTCGTTAGTAGTACTCGTTAGATTCCACATGTGACTTGTCGTTAGCCATTAATCGATAAAATAAGCCGAAGCACAAGTGTTGGCACCCATTGAATAAAAAAACAGGCAACGGGTCCAGGTTAATATGTGCCAAGACTCTAAAAGACCAAACCCCAGGATGACAGGCTCAAGCCATTCAGCTAATCAAAACCAAAGTGCAGCTGAAAAACGAACATCTATCTTGCAGATCGTGGTTGGCTTTCAGCCGACAGTTTATACAGCTTTTGTGCAATAGCTTTTTTCTGAGCTGTCCCCTTTAAGCACCCCCTGTTGCACACCTATAAAATATTTAGCAAGACTCGTAGATCCAACGTGCACTTGGGTCCGTTGGTCATATATTTAAAAGAAAATTTTCATTACTACAAACCCTTCAAGATATAAGTTGTAGAAGCAACTTAAAAGATGATGCATACCTCAAAATCCTTATCTGGAAACCTCCATCTTCATCTGCAGCTACTGTAACTTAAATTTCTCTGAAGAAGCCTGCAACCCAGATGAGATTAACTTCCCCAAGTCCTAAAGATCGTCTATAATAACGTCATTTATAAGATGTCGTGTGCCAAGTGTGGCCACTATATCGTTACATATTCTGCACGGCATATACATACATCCTTATAAGAACGGAAAAAGAAAACAGTAAACGGCTATATCATTGTTACAAGTTCATAACATTAACACCATATCCATCCAAAAACAAATTGGGACTAAAACTTGGTTTTATCTAGCTGCTTGTCCACCGCCGTTTCCGAGCCGGGCGCTCGGGTTTGACCTCGGTATCTTGACGGGTTTCTGGTTGGACGCCCGGCAACAGTTCGTTTTCCGTCTTTTTAACGGCAAGAGCTTCTTTCTCACTCGGCATAGGAAGTTTGAAACGCTCGCTGCGCTTCTTCAACTTCTCAACCGTGTCCAAGTGCTTGTCTTCTGCCGGTTTTGCATCCTCGGTTTTTAAGGCGATGTCTTTCTCATCGGCCAACGGTTTTGAATTCTCGATGGTTTCTTGAGGCTTAGGGGATTCTTCCGGAAGCTGCGCGGCGACCCCGTTGTCGGTAGATCTATCGGTCTCTTTAGGGTCGGCTTTGATGCCAATGTTGAAATCCCGGTCCTTGTGGCTTGTCCATCTTTCGAGTTTTGAACGCCCTTTTCTTGATTCTTGTTGCTCGTCCTCTGACGAACCGTTTTCCTTGTGCTTTTTCGATGATCTTCGTGTTAAAAGGTTTTGCTCGCCACTTTGTTGCTCAAGCATGCCCCTTGAGCTCGCCTAATCAAACCAAAGCCAAACATAACATCTGAGCAAAAATATGATATGAAGCTCATAATATTTGTACCCATGTTTGGTTTTTACCAAAACACCATCCAGAGACCTTTCTAGAAGAACAAAAAGCTCAAAAGAGCCATTCATAAATCAGTATAAATTCAACGATCAAAACATGCATTGGATTAAAACCCACATCTTTATAGGAGATTTTAGCGTATTTCATGCCACAAATGTTGTTCAGATAACAAAAGAGTGCATGCATGTAGCAGTAAGCTATGTCATATGCAAGTCGGCTTTTGGCAGATCATAACAAACAGTTTTTTTACCTGATGGAAATGAGAGTAGCAAAGAAAATACCAAACAAGCCTAGGGGATCGGAAGGTAAAATGTAAGCAGACCTGACCTCTACCCAAAAGCACTGTTGTCAATAGCGATAAATAGAGCAAAATAGCGATAGTGACCGTGTACTGCTATCAGAAATATAGCGATAGCGATGGTATTTTCGTAATTTTTTTTTTACTTTGATAAATACTAAAGTTTTACCCATTATATTTTGTTCTCTAATATATATAATAGTTTAAGACTTAAGACACTTAGTATTATGTTTTGTTCTCTAATATATATATATATATATAATAGTTTAAGACTTTTAAGGTAATATATTAATATATAATTATATAATTTATCTTTTTAGAAGGCTATCGCTAAATATTAAATAGCGGTCGCTATTTATCGCTATTCGCCACTGACAACTATGCCCAAAAGAGTAGAGTGGTTGTTTCTGTGAAGACCCATGCCTAATGACAAGTATGTGAAAGGGAGAAATACAGATATGCTAAATTTTGAAAAGCTATACATGAGTAAACAATAGCAATACAAACATGAAAAAAGAGAACAGGCTAAATTTTCAGAAACTAGATATGACTAAGCACCAATAAAAATAGCAGCAAGTACAAGAAAAGACATAACCGAAGGAAAGTGATCTTTACCAATTTGAACTTGTAATATTATATTTCATTTAAACAAAATTATAAAAACTACATACACCGTTGAGCAAAGCTGTGTGTGTGCAGTGGTAAATATGATATTGATTATGATGTTTTTTTTTGGATACGGTTCACCTGGGGTTTGCCCATACTACATCCTTGGTAATTTTTACCGAGAGCTAATGCATGCTCCCCTGGGATTAACACTCAGTGGCCCCTGGTTGCTCACCCCCGGATTCGAACTTGGGTGGGTTTTTCCCCAACACCAAGCCTTAACCAGTAGGCTGCCACATTGAGGTTATATTGATTATGATGTTAGTCCTCACTGAGAGCATCTGTCCAGAATTTTAAGTTTCGGCTGGAGAGCAAGACTGGTGCGCAAAAAGGTAATGATCATAAGATGGGATACAATGGCTGAATATCTAAATTAAATAGTAGGGGACTAGGGGTAACCAAAATAACATTTTAATCAACAGGTGCCAAACAAACATTTTTCACAGAAAACAAATACTTTCCAGACAATTCAAGAACAGAAAATTACAATAATTTAGCATAAAATAAAAACCTTCAGGAAAAAAAAAGCACAATCTTGAACTTTTGCAGATGTGAAAGGGAGATGCTACACTTCCCCTTATTAATTTCACTTATACCAGAAGGAAGAGGCAGCTGGTGGTTAACAAAATGGTGTCCACTGAGAAGAATAATTAGTTTGTTGAAGTTGAGGGTATTTTGGGAATTCTATTTCTTCAAGTTGTTATGCTTTTTAGGATAAATTAGCCTTTGGTAGTGTAGAATAAGTCAGGCAGAAATTTACATGATTCTTGAATGGAGAGAGTAGCCTCTCGAGCGCTAGGCCGCTAGCTATCCTTCATAGATGAATCATTCAACCATTTGGCTACTTATTCTCTGTCATCCTGTTTTACTTGGGCATTGTTTGGTAAAAATAAGGTAGCTTATAAGTCAGCTTATACGTCACGTACATGTTTGGATGGACCATAAGCTAGCTTTTGGAAAAGCTACTCTCACTAGCGTTTTGGTGACTTATGGGACTTATGAGACTTTTATTTTTTTATTCCAAATATATCCTTCTACTTTTTACATTACCAATTTTTAAACATGTCTTTTTTTGTCATTTTACAATCATAAGCTACCTTATCAACTAGTTTTTGCCAAACGCAACTTATTCATCAGCTACCTTATCAGCTAGTTTGCCAAACATAGCCTTAGTATTTTTAATTTTTTTGAGTCGGTTCTTAGCAGAAGAATAATCAACATGTTTGTTTTACCTTTATTTGCTTAACAATCACCTGCCTGCTTTTACTAAAATATTGTATTTAAGACATCAGGACCATAAAAGATACAACTTGGAAATCATTTACCAGGTAACATGTTGATAATATTCCATATGACAGACTGATCAGATTTGTTATCCTGTTGTCATTTAGATGTATATATCTGAGAAGTTGAAGTCAAACAGTGAAACATACAATTCACAAGGGTCATGTTTTTATGGTGGCATTTGTCCATGGTCTTCAAAACAATCATGCATTGGGATTTTTGGTAAGTTCAACCTTTATTGAAAAAACTAATTTGAGTAATTCAATTAACAAGCTACATTTTACAAGAGCATATATTGTACATTCGTGGATTTCACTAATTAGCAATCACAAATTAAGAACATAAAGCCAATAGAGCAAACAGCAGAAAGCAGAAATAAGTAGGTACTATCTTAAAAATTAAGAGGTACATAAAAACACAATATGCAGTCATCAGAGCAAGCAGGAGAAATTTGACTATACCATAAAAGCACTTGAATACAAGGGTTGGAGTTTCCATCCAAACCAACTGTATTTCTTTTATGGGATTTTACAATTTCATCACATTCTAACTCATATGAATTCAACAAGGAAGAAATCAAAATTTTCAGTTCAAGCCCAATGATACCAACTCCAAGGGGTCTCATTTAGTATGTCATCTGAATATGTGGTTAGATAATTACTTTAGGGTTGTTACTTGTATATAATTCTATGCATTTATGAAAATTTTGTACATGATCAAAATATAAGCTATGTTTTCTCAAGATAAAGCAGGTTTTTATTACTTTGGAAAAACAAAAATCAACTAAAAGCAAGCATCAGGTAGGAAGAATCAGTTTTAATTAATCTATTTAATAGCTCCTTTCAATAAAAAAGGACAAAACGGTAATAAAAACTTACCAATATGACAAAATAATTCACCAAGTAAATTAGGCCATAACTTTGAACTTGAACTGCCTATTCAGGCTTTTAACAATCTGTTTTTTTTTTTTTTTGGACCAATTTCTTTCTGATAACAAAGATCAACTTGAAGCTGATGAACCCCATTATTTCTAATGATCAGCGATCCTTTTGTGCAAGACTACTTTAAGGCAATGAAGCCCACAATAGTAGGGGTGTCAACTTTGTACCATGACAAACCGACCAATTGCATTACCAAACGTACCAACTAAATTGGTACCAATTAAATTTGTTGGTACCATACCAACTTCATAAACCAAGTTGATACGTGGTACTAAAAATTGTCTACCACGATAATACCTTACCTTACCATACCGACTTATATATATATATATATTAATTATTTATTAAATAAAAAATCAATTAAGTGAAATATATTTAATTTTTAATGCATCTGATTCTTTTTCTTTTAGAGGATTTTATCAATTTAACATTTTATTGATTACCGGGTAGTACATTAACTCCTTGAGACCTCCGCATAGCAACCTTAACTTATTTACCTTAACTTCTACCGTTTGACGGCCACATGACCACACCTATAGACGAGTACACAACCACAGATTTCCATATCTATTCCCTAACCCATTGGAGTGGATTGAAGCTTCAACTTTTGAGATATTGGTACAAAACCCTATCAACCGGAAAAAGTTAAGAGTTGGTTGGTACATGGTGTATATATTTGCGTACCAATTATAATTGGTTGGTACATGGTATTGAGAAAAAAACACGGTACTGTACCATGTTACCCCCCTAAATTAATAATAGAATTTAAGTGGAAGACATAATTAAACAGATGCCCATACAGATGTAAACCTTTTGTGGTTGTTCTTTCCAAGGTTTTAAAGCACGGAAACGTGAGGCGAGGCGGTTTCCCTTGATGAGGCGAGGCGTAAGCCTCAAGGCGGTCCGAGGCGTAAGCCCCGAGGCGGAAAATAAAAATAAATAAAATATATATTATATATATACATATCTAATAATAGTATTAGAATCTCAAAATATATTAATAGATGTAGTTGATATTATAAGATTTTAGTTTTATCACTTACTAAAAATATGTAATTTACACTCAAGTCACCTTAATCATATATATATATATATGTATATATATATATCCAATGTGGGAGACTTAAGAACCGAATAAGAGCTTCTGAAAGTTAATCAAAGGAGATGAGGTGTAAGGAGAATTGCAGAACTCCTGAAGAGCTGGAGGACACAAGTATCAGGGAGCAGAGAAAAACCTACATAAAAATAACCCTTAAAGGCCTAATTTATGAGCTTCGCCTCAGCCCGCCGCCTCAGCCCCGCCTCAACGCCTCAGACCCGCGTCGGTGGCTTGAGGCATATGCCTCAACTAACCCAGAAGAGGCGGCGCCTCAGGTACGTTTTTGACCGCCTCGCCTCGAGGCGTACGCCTCAACCGCCTTTAGCAACCATGGTTCTTTCTATTTCTATCTTTTCTAAGTAGATTTAAATATGTACTTAATGTGGGTTCCAGATAAATGTTGCAGAGCAAGTTGAGATCAAATAGTTGAAAGCTCGGTAGGCCTTTCTTTCAAGCAATGACCATGAACATGAATTCTTTCTGGTCCTAGGTTCTGAAAGACTCGCTACCACACACATATCTGTGCACTCCACTTTAATCACAAAAATAACCTCAAGTGAACTTCCTCAAGCTCTTGACACTTTTAAAAATACCGGGTCTTTAAATGTGTTGAAATTGTATGACCCAGAGAAGGGAAACTGAATGCATTCCACTGCCAAGGTCATTGCTGGTGGTACTTAATTTTCAATTCTACCTGGAAGGCACAATAAAGATCATTTTTGTTTAGATTTTTAAGCAATATGGCAGTAGAGGGAGAGGCAACGTATTTTCACATGCACGAACTGATTCCCATCTACAAGCCAACTTATGTCAATTTAACCATCAAAACCTGATTACAAGCATGAAGATTTTACGTTACATGATTACTTGAGTCGTCAACATAATTAATAATACTCATTTAGTCATTTGATCTTGAAATATTGCTATTATTTATAAACTAATACCACATAATCATGTCCAGGATAGTTTAAGGCATTGTTTGGTAAAAATAAGCTACCTTATAAGTTAGCTTATAAGTCAAGTACATGTTTGGATGGACCATAAGCTAACTTATAAGCTAGCTTTTTGAAAAGCTACTCTCACTAGCCTTTTGGTGACTTTTGAGACTTTAATTTTTTATTCCAAATATACCCTTCTACTTTTTACATTACCAATTTTTAAACATGTCTTTGTTTGTCATTTTACAGTCATAAGCTACCTTATCAGCTAGTTTTTGCCAAACGCATCTTATTCATCAGCTAGCTTATCAGTCATCAGCTACCTTATCAGTCATAAGCTAGCTTATTAGCTAATTTGCCAAACATAGCCTAAGAACCACCACCCCACATATATGGCACGTAAAAAGACAAGGTTTGTTATTTTTTTAATCAAGACAACTGCACATGCAACGTGTTAATGTCAGTTAAATATCAGACGCCATCCTAAGTTTTCTCTTCCATAGATTTAAAATAACCGAACCATGTTGAAATCATGTAATTAAGTAATAAATTTGTATGCTGACCATGAATGGGTGGAAGTCTAAATTAAGCTTCTTCTAGATAAACAATTAGTGGCTAACATAAGGTACTTTTATGTTTTCTAAAGTATCAAGTGGTTTGGTTTCAGATAACTGAGCTTACTACCAGGGCTTGTTTATTCTGAAAAAAGTAGATTATTATACTAATGAATCCAGTGATTTACATACCCGCTCACTTCTCTGACTGCTATTTTCTTCCCGGTTCCTCCTTGAAGCAGCCAAAGAACCGTGTACGCCATCGGTTTCTTTACCCTTCCTTAGGCTTTCTTTGTGCTTCTTCTCCGGCGGCCCATGCAAATCTTTAGTACTACCACCATATCCCCTTTCATGTCTTGATATTTTCTCTTCGTTATTAAGCTTGTTTCCATGTGTGTATGCATCTTCACGTCCTCGATCCCTTCTACTCAGCTGTTCCCGTGAAGCATCTTTGAATGGATACTCTTTGTCTGAACTCCTATAATCTTCCTTCAACCTAGAATGGCCGACCCAAGCTTTGTCTTCCGCTGGTCGTCCGCTACCAACTCCTCTATCGCGTTCTCTCTGCCTTTCTACCTTCGACCGACCCTCTTCTTTGTATCTGAAAGAGTGTTGGTCGTCATCTCGTAGTCTCGCTTGCTCGTCTCTCTTATGCTGGTCCAAATTATCGTCTCTCTCTCGCTTTCGGCGGCCCGTGCTTTCTCTATGGGCATGCAACGGTTCTTCTCGTTCAGCACGGTCCCCTCTCCTAGCGTAAATCTCCTCGTTTGGTCTTTTGCCGTGCATACCGTCTGAAACGCTATGACGAGTCTTTAAACTGTCATCCTTCCAACCACCGTTTTCCAATGCTTTTCTTGAGCGATGCTCGTTTTTATCACCTCTCTCGTTTTCTCGAACCTTATGCCGGTGCCGAGATGCCATTTCCTCCTCATGGCTTCGTTTCCTCATGTCTTCAATTCTCATCCTTCCAACGTGCGGATCCTCATCTTGCCACACTCCTTCGGGATTTCTCCCCTTTTTCCGATCGAAATTTTCGGATTTGACGTGTGACCGATACCCCATGCTTGGATCCCACTTTCTATGAGAATGATCTTCCATCCCCTTAGTTTGGTGCCTTTCCCTCTCTTCACGACCTCTGCTTCGAACATTACGCTCGTCTTCATTGACGGGTCTCCTGATGTACCCACCGCGCGTTGACCCTCCGGCTTGAACGACTTCTTGCTCCATGCTGTCTCTCATGTTCTGCTGATCTCGGCTGCTTCCCGATTTCGCTTTGCTATTTTCACTACTTCTTCCGGCCTTTGAATCCTCTCTCTCTTCACCTCTTTCAACAGATGAATGTTCCGATCGAACAATTAGCTTTTGTTTTTTCATTGTACGTCTTGATTTTTCCTCTCTGAAGGTATCATTAGCCGTCGTTGTATCTAAACCCCTTCCTTCCCTCTCCATTCCTGAAATTCCATCGGCAACTACAGCCTCGTCTTTAATAGCATCGTTTTGGTCAAAACTTCGATCCTCGGCACTTCCTAGTGTGGGAGGAGATGAAGAAGGACTCTTCTTATGCCCAATGCTTTCGGTTGATTCTTCTTTCTGATTATCAACAAACTTCGTATCGTGCAGAGTTCCACTATCGGTCAAACGAGGTGATCTATCAGGTGCTGTTCTCTTTGCTGGCCTACAATATATGAAGAAAATTTAAGAGGTGTTATTAAAATGAAATGGACAGAAGCCAAATTTAATTTCAAAACTAAAACTACAAAAAGGTTAAGCAATATATTAGCGCTAAAACGAGAGAGTAGTCATATCATATACAAAAAAAAAAGTTTGTTTCTATAGTAAACATGGAGATTAAGAGAACATAAAGAAGAGTAAAGTACTCTTAATGACTAATAATCTACATCAGCTGACTAAACTACCCTAAATCCTTGATTAACAAAACTCTACTTACTTGAACTTCTACACAAAAGATTATAAGATAAAATCTACATAATAAACAAATATGAACTCTATCTGCCCAGGCTTCAAACCTATAATACATAGAATGTCTTAAACATCACATCCATGATGCCTAATGTGATTGCTTCACATAGAAGCAGACAGATGCAGAACAAAAGGCTCTCAATTCTATATTCAATAATCTAATAATAAATGTTGGTAACCATCTCTTTACTTAGATAAAAGGAAACCATAATTAGACTAACAAGAAAACAACCAAAGACTGAAGTACTTCCCAATAACTAATAACTGTATAAAATTGACTAAGCAATCCTAAATTCCCAATTATTTAGCTACATAAACTCCTATGGTCCTACCCAATCGATTGAGAAATATGATGAATAAAAGATACTCTATTTGCTCTTTAGACTTGTGGTCTCGATTGTAAAGTGGTCATGAAGAATTTCGGTGCAATCTTCTACGAAATGGCTAGAGACAAGAGAGCATTGAAAAACGAATTCATCTTTCAACTGATTGCTCTCTTGTCATTGGTTTTCTCTAGGCTAAGGCTAGCTAGCTGGTAGCTAATAGCTAGCTGCTAGTTGATAGTTGATGAGCTAGCTGTTGATTAATAAGCTAGCTAGCAGCTGATAAGGTAGCTTATGAACAAATTATGTTTGGCAAAAACTAGCTTATCAATATGTAAAATGACTAAAAAGGGTATCTTTGAATTTAATAATTAATATTAACAAGGGTATAACTGGAAAAAGCTACAAGAAGCTCCCAAAACACTACTCCAAGTAGCATTTTAATAAGCTAGCTTATGATACATGTTTGGATGGACTAGCTTATAAGCTAGCTTATTTTTGCCAAACACGGCCTAAAACATTTCCCTCGAAACCTTTTGTCCTCCCCTTCTCGATGAAAAGATGCTTCCCACAAGAGTTAAGTCCTATATTTGTTAATATTTTTTCCCTTTGTTTGTGAAAACACAATCCTTTCCAACTGCATGCACCTCCAATCCTATACTAGGCATGAAAATAACATTCAGAACTAGACATATGTCCATCTTATATGCATAACTATGCATTACAATTGCTACCAGCAAACAACTACATCCTCAGGAAAGGGCATAATAGTCCATGCAACGCAACAACACATCATACCTCTCAATGAGGTTGTGAGGAGAGTTTAGCTTCTTGGAGTATGAAGAGGTCCTGCCTCTTGATTCAAGATGATCTTCAGCTTCTGTTTCTGAGAAATGTTGTGATGCCCGATTTCCAGAAACATCTCTCTTCCTACCATTATAAGCTTGTGGTCTATCAAAATGCTCATCTTCAGATCCAATGTCATCAGCTGTCTCAAGACTTTCTCTGTGATTTTCTTTCGATGGAACGTCTTCAGGCTGCTCAGCGCCATCTGGAACAGATTCATCATCTGCAGATCCCTGCAAGACAATCTGTTTTGGAAGAAAAATCAGCTGCATGATTAAGGCAACCAGCATGTTGATATATTGAAAGATAGATTTGACCACTTGCCTCGATAATAGCATCTGAATCACGGACTCGAGGCGGCCGTGTATCAATGGATGGAAGTCGTTCACCAAAACCAGTTTCCACTTGTATCGCTTTTCCGGTTGGCTGGAATTTACAAAGTGATTAATTAGACCGAGCTTTTTCACAGCTTTTTTCTTACGCATTATTGCCACCTCAACAATCTAAAAACCTCTCCATAGATCCACTATGTGAAAGACCTCATCCAAGCTTTTTCAAACTTTTTAGGTCCCACCATTTTAACTTTATATCATTTATATTTTTATTTATAAAAATAAATACATTCAAATTTGAGTTATTAAAAAATATGTAAAAAATCGTATAAAAATTCAAATTTGAGACATTACAACTTCTAACATTTAGCAACTTCTATTTTACTATTCATAAGCAACAGGAAAAAAATATAATAAATAATAAAAACCATATATAAATATATTTAAAATTAATATATTTTGTAAGCTTCTACTTCTCATCCACATGTATTCACGATTTCTTATATTTATTTATTATAAAATTTACATTTTCTACCTTATAGTTTTGTACTTATTTAATTTTTACGTTTTAGTTTTTATTATTTCATTTTACATTTTCATTATATTAACACATATAATCGTATTTTTATTAGCACACGTTAAAAAAATACGTTTTATTTTTAACAAGTTACATCATTATAATCGTCTCTTCGATATCTTTCAAATGAGTCCAATATTAAATATTTTTGGATTTAATTATGACTTTTTATATAATATATACTACCTAAAAATGATTAAAATATTTACAATTCATGCTAAATGTTTAAAGACTTAATTGTTAAAAGAACGTATCTTAATTCCGAAGACTTGATCGTTATTTATTTCAAAGACTTAATCGTTATTTTATTTCGAAGACTTAATCCTAATTTTAATTGGTATAGTTAACTCATATTGGCCACACCAAAAGTTATATTAACCTGATTTCATTTTTATATTTTCTTATAAGATTTTATTTCCTAAGTTACCGCCACCTGAGTCATAGTTGTCCTATCAATTTATCTGTTTTTTATTAATTTATATCGTTATACTTTTATAACCTCTCATCTCCCGGCAACGCGGGATTAAAAAACCTAGTTTAATTTAATATATAAAATATATAATTAATTTAATATTTTTATTAATATATAATAAAATTTAAATATGAAAACTTTATATAAGAAATAAAACTTATTATATGAGACTTTTATAAAACTTTATAAAGTTAAAACAGATTAAATACGAAAAACCTTTGAAAAAGCAGATCGTGCAGTTACGACCTATAACGAAAAACCTCACCTGAAAAACCTTTACACTATGTGAAAAACCTCAAAGTGAGGTTTTTTTGAGGTTTTTGCTTTTTAAAAACCTCTGAAAAACTACATTGTGGATGCACTAAGCCACTAACTATGATGCCAAAACCATGTAGAGGAGCAAATATCTCTTGTATCTACGAATCTTCAATAAGTAAATATAAACAATACTTAGTCCATACCAGTTGCATTCGAGAACGTGCAGATCCCTTTGCTAAGTCACTTTGCAAATCAATTTTTCCCATATTACGATTTTCAGACGAGATGTCATGAATACCTGCTGCTGCTGCTAGCTCTGGCGGGAGATCCGGATCATACTCCTAAAAAAGCATTAATATAGCATCTATTTATTCTCCAGTTTCATAAATTATGAAATTTACGTCACAGAAGCATTGCATACCTGTTCAGTCCTCCCACTTTCATACACACGGATTTTGCTTTGCATTGTAGCCTCAAGTCGATGTTGTTCCTGCAACAAAATATAAGCAATATTTATACCTCGCCTTTTCCATGTTAAAAACTACACATCTACGTGTGACCGTAGCTTTCAGAAAATATAAAGACAGCATGACAATTTTATAGAACTCACCAGCTGTTTGCAATATTCCTTCCAGCTCTCTTCATTCATGCCAAAGTTGAAAAAATCTGATATATCAATACCTTGGAGCCTCCATGGTTTTTCCTCAAAACCATCAATGTCCACTTCAAATATAGTCCTATGAAGACAACAAAAAGGTTAAACTTTTTATAAAAGCATACAACTTGTAATTTATTTATTTCACATAACCCTATGAAATCTTCCAACCCATGCTTTAAATTCATAACTAGTTGTGTGTCAGTAAATAGACCGAGTAACTTAAATAAAAAACATAATATATCGCTTCTAGACTACACAAAATGATCCAAAATTTTGTGCAAACACTACCCTAATCCATTACCAACTGAGGTAGGGAGTACAAAATAACATCAAACATCATTAGTTTTCCATCTAATATATAAATTTATGCTGAAAGTATACATCAAATAATATAGATAAAAATATATTACAAAAGGCAAATAAATTAAACAGCTGTTAATAAGATAGTATGTACAAGTGCATAAGAAAACATGTCAAGATAAATACATAAAGTCTCAAGGGATCTTATAGATCACATAAATGAAAAGAAAAATAAATTGCTCTTTTAAGAAAAAAAAATATAGCAACGTAACTTTTTAAATATTGTGCTGTAAGACCAAAGGGATTTCACACCAATCATATATTCTTAGCAATATCAATATGTCTTCTATGCAACCCTGTAGAAAAAACACCTAATCACTACTTCAAAAGAAAAGACACTTGTAAGAGCTTTCTTTATCAGAAAACAAGCATCGGTAACTTTTAAGAATCAATTATGAACCTTTTGACCCAATCTTCTAGGAATTGATTCTATTTATGGGAATATTCAGATAATTACATTGTGTACATGTTCATAAATATAGATACATCCAGAAGATGCTTAATTCTAATAGTGATCATAACCCATTTCGAAATTGAATGTCCAACTTGATGAACTGCTATGCTTTCTTATAATTTACAGATAGCAATATATAATAAATTTTTAGTTTGTTGTATGATAACTACCCTACAATAAAAATTTCCCTCAACTACTCCACAGCCACAATTCTTTTCTTGACTATTTTTTATATCTCAGCCATTCAGAGCTTAAATTGAGGCCTGAAACCACCTAAATGGCTTGTGAAATCTATATACAAACTCGAAAAGGAGTGCATTGCGGGGGTTTGTTGAGCTTCAACAAAATGGCCATAAATTATGGTGTTCAACAGGTCAAGGTTGCACATCTACGATTAAAGTTTGAATCATAGAAATCATTACGTAATGATACAAAAACTTCTTCCTAAAAGATTTTCCCAATTTAATTAACAAGCTTGAGCACTTGAAGGTAAAGTTTTTTTAATATGAACAGTTAAAACAATCTTACTGAATGTTTGGATTTTTATTCCTTGCATTCCAGCAAGCATTATTTCAATTCTTTTGAGCTATTGGCAAAGATAAATTACAAAGCATCTTCCTAAATAAATTGTGCGGCAAATTTCGACACTAATTCATATGCTATTAAGACCAATTTAAGACTAAAAAAATAAATAACCTCCAACTTCATCAGTATATATTATGTATAATGTTCAGATGAAATAATATGCTTGGATATTATCTCCATAAGGTTCATATTTAATCAACAGCAATCTAGCTAGGAGATGATGGTAGTATATGGTCATTACTTATGTGAAGGAAGTGTGAAATCCAGTCCACTGCCAAATCCACGCCCTGCTCCGTTGTTTCCCCAATTCTGCATCCCGTAACCTGGATGGAAATTTTTCTGCATGGGAGGAACATTTTTTATTCCGGGAGGTCGCCATTCACCTCTACCACGACCAGCAAAAGGTAACATACTTGCAGGTGGGCGAACTTGGCCTGGGGCTCCTCCACTTGCTACAGCACCTGCTCCAGGAATAGGTGCAGCACCAGGTCTCACATACTACAGATTTTCAAGAAGATTAAAATAGATAAGCATGCATTATAAACTAATAATAACAACTTAGCAGACACTAATAACAAAGTGGTCTCATAAAGTATTAAAAGATACCCATTATTCACTCTTCAGAAGAAAACGGCCAGGAAATTATTTCATCACAGCATCATTAAATCACACACCCTTCTTTAACTAAGTTCTGGAGTACTAACCAAGAGCTATAAAAGAAACTACTAATCCATCTTATATGAATTTGACATGATGCAATTCACCATAAACTAGGGGAGGTTAAAAACAATTATCAGAATTTATTCTACAGCTGTTCTATCAAAATACCCACCAAAATGAATCAAAAGAATGTCAAAATCATACCAGTACTCTTTGAAACATGAATTCAACTGGTAAAGACGCATATTTGCAAAACTTTACAACACAACACATGCCTTGGAGCAATTAAGACATGAACTTAAACAAACGAAAACAAGGGTTACTTAATATTAATATTTTACTTGTACTACGACTGAAGACTTAGACTATGTAAAACGAACTTGTACTCATATTGAAGACCATGTAAAATTAACTTGTAATCGAACCGAAGACTAGGTTACATGAAGTGAACTTGTTCAGAAGTTAATTGCTCAATTGGTCTGTTTGGCAGTTTATGTGCTTCCACGTGTTCTAGCAAAATTTAGTCAAAGAATTTTATTGTCCCCCATAGTCATCGATTCACTTGTACCAATTACATCCTGTTCTTACCTCTAGTAAAGATGATTGTGGTAACAGAGATTTTGGGTTCCCCATAGTTACTTGAATAATAAAAATCAGGGTAAGCAACCAGTTTAGTCAAGCTCAAGGTTATCCAAATCCTTATCTTTTTAACACATATCAAACCCCATAGATTCAAGCACATGAAAGACAACAGTAGTTGTCACCTTCCGGATACAATTATGTTTGAAAGACAGGTTGAAACTAGAGCTGGTTCAAAAAAGACTTCTCGTTATTATAGACAGCAGTCAATGTGTGTCTAGATGGTCAAGGAAACCTTATTGCATTATATTTAAAAACAGTTTCAGCACATCTTGATGAAGAGAGAATAATTTCATAAATTTCACGCACGGTCGTCATATAAAATATTAAGTGTCGTCTTAGCACCATTTACAGTAATATATTAGAAGGCCCAATATTTACAGTTGCATAAAAAAGGGATTAACATAATCCAAGAAAAATATGCACTTGGTATCGAATTATACGCCAAACGGCAAAACAAACGCATTAGAATTCACAAAGAAATTCCCATAATCAAATAAAATACTTTCATTGATCAATGAAATGAGGCAGTACAACATAACCACCTTTAGTGGTGGTTCTTGCAACTAATATGTCAAAATAAAACAGGTACATGTACTGATATAGTGATTGATATACCTTCTTTTCTTACTATATACCAATCTCTAGTACAACAATTTACGGTCCTACATATATTACAATTGTCACTGACCTTGAACTGAGAATGAAACTGATGATACCCGTGACCGCCATATCCAACCTTCTGTGCCACCACAGCTCCACCCTCAGGCTTCCCACCATCACCACCCAACAAATCTTTTCTTTCTCCCCCTCCTTCAGCAGCTTGACCACCATCTTCACCCCAATCTTGCAGCTCTTCCATCGGCGGATGATGATGAAGATGATTCGCATCGGCATCACCAGCAACAATCACCAAATTATCTCCATCTTCATCATCATCATCCTCTTCATCTTGACCTCCAATCCCTTCCATTCCCATCATCCCTCCTCCAGTTGTATTATCATTCAACACAATCTGCAAATCATCCTCACTGTCACTATCATCCTCATCATCCCAATCTTCACCACCTTCTTTACCACTTCGGTCCAAAACCCTAGCTCCGGACGACGATAACCCCGGAATCAAAAACTCCTCTTCCTCCCCGGCTTCTTCAATCCCAAAATTCTCCTCTAATTTCTCAAAAACCCTACCTCCTGAATCCGGATCTTGTTCAACACGTTTCTGTTCTAATTTCACAAAAACCCTACCTCCTGAATCCGAATTCTCATCGATTTTATTCAAATTGAGATTAGAATCAGGTTGATTATCGGATTTCAATTTCAACTTACCGGAACTACTACTAGTAGTAGTATTGTTGGCACCGAAGAGGATCTCCTCATCGTCGCTTGGAATTCTATCGTTGAGATCGATCGGCGGCTGTTGATTGTTGATTGTTGATTGTTGTTGTGGTGCAGAGGAGGAGGACATCTGGAGGACATCGGTGTATAGATCTCCGAACTCATCATCGTCTTCCATTAGATTTAGATTTAGATTAAGATCCTGATGATGATGATGCTATTACTGCAACAACTAGGGTTTCAAAAAAGATTGTTAAAATTGAATCAAATTGTCAAAATCATCGGAATTGATCACCGATTACAATGGTTTTTGTAGGCGGATGCCCCCCTTTTCTTGCCTACGACGGTGGTGGAGTTAGGGTTGGATTCTCTCTAGGGTTATTTCCAGACCAGTTTTCCACCATTTTATTTTCGTATTTATATATATAGCTATTAGCTAAGGTGTGTTTGTTTGTATCGTTAAGAGGTGAATCGTGTTTAGCAAACAAACAGGCAATCTTTTAATGGTTTCAAAACCCTCTGAATAATTTTGTATCTTAAATGATGTCTCTTAATCATTCTGACCGCTTAATCATCTGACACCAAATCATTCAGCAACTACGAAACAAACCCTAACTTTTGGCACTAGAACATCAAATAGGAACGGGAGTAACTTTGTGTTGAAATGAAGAAAAAAGAACATAAAATTTTCTAAAATCTTATATGTAATAAGGAGAAATAATATATTGATTATTTTTATGCGAAGATCAGACACATAAATAGTGTATTTAATAATCTAGTTAATGGTTGAATTGTTAAAATGGAGTAACGGTGGGAGTTGAATTTAAATTTTTTTAAGATTTTAACTTTTGATATTGTATTTTAGAAAAGTTATAAAATAAGTGTTGGAGATGCTCTTGTAAAGTATATCCTACAAAGTCTTAAATGCAACTCAAAATCAATAAGGTAGTGCTTTTTTTGCACAAAGTCTTAAAATCTCTTGACTAAAGCATCTAAAGCTTAATGTACAAGTTTCTAATACTACACTCCATATTTAGCTTTCTAATAGCACTCATGTCAAGATATGCATGCCTCTCAGCACTCCTCCAAAGTGACGGATTCATTTCCGAGATAATGGTTAGGGTTTTGTTCAATGTTTTATTGATGCTCTCCCGATTAGTGTTATCGATCCTCTCTCGGTTATCTCTTCTCTCCCTATTAGGGTTATCGCTCATCTTCTCTCCATCAATTCCTTATACTGTGTACTGATTTGGTCTCCCTCCAATATGGTACATTATTTATGTGTGTTGATTTCTTTCAAAGGTGTTTGTTTGTTTGTCATCTTTGTATGTTGATTTACATCTTCACTTCTTTGTGTACCTTTCAAACCCTATTTGTTTTTTGTTTCTCATATTAGTTGCATATAGGGTGTTTCAAGAAATGCGTCAAAGGGACGTGTTGACATCTAGTAGCTTTAATGTTTTCAAAATAGTCACTTGGCAATGCCACTGGTTATATTTTGGTATAATGGAACAAAGCATGCTTCAAAATAGTCACTTAGACATACCACTTATGTTAGTTTTGAAGGTGTTTGTTTTTGAAAGTCATAAAATTATAGGCAACTTATATTCATTATGTTAGTTTCTTTAAGGAATAAAGGTTTGTTCTATGATTCTATGGATTAAGAGTTGTTGCTTTTGGAGATAATTCCATAATTCATGTACATGTCAAGGTGTTTCCTCTTATACCCACTATTAAGATGCCTCCTCTTTCGACATCACATGTTTCCCAAAGTGTTGTAATGTTTAAGAGACGCCATTTTGGTTGCTCTTGTGCAAACTACAATAGCCAACTAGGGTAAGGAGAATAAGTAACAATTGGATTAGGGGACATTTTCCCCACATATCAAACACTTGGTTGAACACAACTTCGCTATTGACTATTTAGCACACAATAGACATATCATTATTATCTCATGAATACATGGGTATATGTTAAATGATAATACACAAAATTAATTATTTTACCTCTTTCTTTATTACTTTCACTACAAAATTGCAGTTCGGGATTTTCTTTGATGCTAAAAAACATACATACACAATTACTAGGAGGTAAAAATGTACGTAAATAAAACAATATTGAAAGTTTACTGTCGTCGAAAAACATATTTTAATGGAGAAACAAGCATGAGTTTATTATCTTCTTAATTTGGGAATTATTGGTAGGTGTTTTCCACAACCCTTTCTTTTTATAATTAATATTTGGGAGAGGTTGGAGAATTAAAACAATTAAATAGATCTCGGTCCAAGTATAAACCTTAATCTACTATCGTTTTTTAACAAGTAATAACAGTACAAGTATCGAATATCGATCCCACAAGGAAGCGGTGAAAACAATCTTTCAAGATTCAGTTTTTGTGAAAGTTAACTTCAGTTGTGTAACGACCCAAATTCCAATAAATGTAATGTCAACATCCCGGTGATCTAACGCAACGGAATTAATTATCAAACTCAAGACTTGGCATTCAAGCCCAATATAAAAATCCAACAATGACAAAATCTAAGGTACTGTCAGTAAAACAACCCTCCACAGCTGAGATATATAAACTAAGTAATTAAACTATAGACTATGGTGACTACACTAGGCGTTCACCTTCTCTTTACCTCTAGCAACCCGATCTCTCCCTGAAAATGTTTAAAAGATTTGAAAACGAGGGTTAGACCGTAAGGTCTAGTGAATTCCCCCAAAAACAGTTTATATCACAACATGGCCCCTCGGCCCAACAAATCATTTAGTAAAACACCACCGGGTTACGTTGAGGGCAAGGAAATCATCACCCCGTGACGTAGAACTGGGCTACCGCGTACCTCCCAGGTCTTGGTAACCCACAAGTGGTCGGATCCTCCGGATGCTCATTTAAGGGAGTGACAAAATCAAGTTTGTGCCTCCACACCATGCTTACTCCCAAGGGATGTACGGTCCCTTAGTACCTCATGCCCATAATGTAGCCCATCCCACACAGTCGATACAAATATAAACATGCTTATCGATAATTATAGCAGTTTATCAAAAGTAAACATCTCAGAATAGTCAAACATTTTAAGTAAACATTTTGGTTTGTAAAAAGGTTTGGTGAGGGAACTCACCTGAGCCTAGCTAAGCGCACACTCTCCGCCTGTCTATCGGGTCAGCAACCAATCTACAACATAAGCATAGTACATACTTAGAATAGGCTTCTTAAATTAAGTTCTTCCTTAATAATCTAGCCTTACCAACAGCTCTCACACACTTGGACCTAAAGAGACGAATCCCACAACTCAAAACCATCTAACCAGGTCTGCGACCACTTAGGGTCGGGGAAACCACAATGGGGTAGGAATTCGCCACAGTGGTGTCGGACCTTACCACAAAACCCGAGTCGGACAACACCAAACACCGAGTCGGACTTCACCACAGTGGGAACTCACCACAACGGGAAACTATGAATCCCGAGTCGGGAAATAGAATGTACCGAGTCGGACTAGGGAAAGTCCGAGTCGGGATTCTGCAACCCAGGGGTCGGGATTTCGAACAACACAGCCGCAAATCACACCAAAAACTCAGATTTTAAATATCTACTAGCCTATTTGGTTCTCCTAATTGCACTAAACCAATAAGAGGATTAAACTACAACAATTAAAACCAAGAAATAGGAGAACTTACTTGCTTTGATGATGATATTGCCCAAAACTCACCCTACTTCCTTCAACAAAAACACACACTTACACCTTAATCTTCTTCCAAGTATTTTACCAGAAAATGAATTCTAACCCTAATCTCCTTATATCCATTGGGCTTGGCCTTTCCCAAAATGTCCAAACCCAACTTCTTCCCAAGTTTCAATCTTGACCCCAGCTTTGAAAACTTGACCCCTTTTTGGTCCCTTAACTTCTTAACTTACACGAACAGTCTATACTAATAACCTGGTTATTACAAGTTGGGGTTTGGATGAAAAAGTCTTTTGGTTGGTTTGTTTGGTGATAAAATTGTAAATACTGAAAATCAGTTGTAAAAAGGAGCAAAGGGTGCAAAGTTTCGTTAGGATCAAAATAGGTAGTTTGATAAAAGGTAGTTGATATTTTAGGGTTAATATCTAAATAACTTCTGAAAAGCTAACACATTTTCATACATTTAACTAGTTATCAATTAGTTATGTGTAATCTTTAATGAGATATTAAACATGAAATACTATAGTAGTCTTGTAGACGTCAGAAATAATACCTAATGTAACTTCTTAAAAGTTAACACATTTTCATACTCCTAAATTATTTACCAATTAAATTAGATGTAATCTTTAATGAAATATCAAAAACTTGAAATAGTTGCAACGAAACCTGTCACGTTTCGTATATCTCAAAATTAATATTTAAGTGACTTCTGAAAAATCAACACATTTTCATATATCCAATTAATTGTTAAATAATTAGACGTAATCTTTAATGAGGTATTAAATCTGAAATCTACAAGATTATATTAGAGATACCTTTTAGCTTCTTACCGTTTTTTAAATCCCAACCATACCTTGCACCCCAAGCTAGGTAGTTAGCCTATCATCGTTTGGTTCTTTTTCACAAAGATTTTAAAAACAAATATCTAGAACGAAAAATGTAAAATGATGTAAATCTTTATAATTATCAAACTAACTTGTTGCGCAAGAAACGAAGTTTTAATAAAAAGTAAAAGACTAATAAATTGCGATAATTAAAAGAGCATAAATTAAATAACGAGAAAATAAATTGCAGAAATGTAAATGCGATAACGTAAATTGCGGAAAGTAAAGTGCGATAAAAGTAAATTGCAGAAAAGTAAAAACCGGAATTAAGGACTAGTAAAAACTAAGAAACTTGCGCACTAAGTAAGATTGTAATGATAAAAGAAATGCATATTGCGCTAAAATTCGTCATTAATCGGCCTCTTGGATAATAATTGTGTGCCACAAAAGAATGTAAAATTCCAACGTAAAGCTACAACAAGTGTTTTCCGGAGAGTAAAACCAACGAACGAGAATTTAAGAACGAAACTTAGTAGTAGAAAAGAGTAGAAAAAAGATGTTGTAGAACTAAAACGTGCGATTATATTACTACTAACAACTTATTGTCACTTTCGGTTTACAATTTTATATTATCGAAAGCCAACATAAGTTGCTTCAAAAGATGAGTTACTTGTTGATTCCTTCTTGAGGAAGAAAATCAACAATACAAAAGATGAAAGTTTCTTCTAACTAGTTATGTAACTTAGCTAGAAGATGGTTTTTTGTGTCTCCTACATACAACATACATATATATATATATAGTCGAAATTTGGGAGGATGATGCCATGAGCCTCATGGGCCTAACTATGCTTACAAAATTGGTCTTCAAGATGACCCAAAAAGTCGGCCCATAAGTGCTTCAAACGTCGGTTCGTGAAGCTTGTGTCGTTTTTTCCGCTCAAAAATTTGAGACCCATGATTTTAAATCTGCATAGAAAACATTTTAAATTAGACTAATATATTTACGTCTATAATAATATTAAGTTTGAAATTTTATAAGATGTCAAATATGTTGAAATATAGGATTTATAACGTCTTTTAGCTTTATAATTATATAAAAATTACCGAAATTACTTCTATAATAGGGTTAAAATTAACCCTATCACCACCCCAAACTTGAATGGTTGCTTGTCCTCAAGCAATTTGCAATGATAGTTAATCAATTTTTATGTCATTACTAAGAGGAGTTTCAAACTACAACAAGCTACAACCCATGATTTGTTGTCTACCAAAAATTTCGTATGATAATAAGGTATATGATCAATTTAACACGTCATCATCTTATTTATGCATAAAACGTTCCAGACAATAAGCTAGCTTATCATTTATCTGTCTATTTTAAGATCATCATTGTAAGAGGTTTTATATAGGTTAAGGTGGGTATGATTCATTTTTTTTTCGTGTTTTTGTTGTGTCTTTTATGTTGACAATTCCTCTAAATGGCACAATTTTACTACCATCATCTCATATTGAGGTATGTAGGTGAACACCATATTTTAGTGTGCTCTTGACCCGATCTGGAAAAAAAATTGAGCTAATTTTAGAGTATGTGAGACATAAGCTGATTTTTTTTGGGTGAGATATATTTTGTATCAAAATGCGTTATAAGTGTATAGTGTGGGCTTTCTACCCACCCCATACTTTGAAGGATTCAATGTCCTCATTGAAGGAGTAAGTAGGCGAATGGTAGAGCGAACATTCATGTATAGGCATTCTACCCACCCCAAACTTTGAAGGATTCAATGTTCTCATATGGGCAAAGTTAATGGTGTAGGATTTGTGTATAAGATGATCTTAAAAAGTAGTGGGACGGATAAGATTAAAGCTAGTTCTAGTGGGTTGTAAATTCAAAAAGAGAATGTAAGACCTTCGTGTTAAATACATAAGGAAATTTAATATTTTCATCATACAAAACATGGTTATGTGCAATCGGGATAGTGAGTATGGTCTTAATAAAAAAAAACACTCTTCGGAGTAAGGGGTTTCGAAAGAATTCGTATCATGACAAGTGTGGGAGATTAAACAAATAATTTGTCGCGATGAGTGTGCTAGTGCTTACAATACCGTAGTAGGGATTTGTAAATGCCAAACACAAAAGTGTGATATACGCGGATGGTAGTGTGTTTGTGGCGTAATGGAAAGATACCAACATACCTTTATACCATGGTTTACCAAATGTGTACCAAAGTTCCAAAGGAAAGGAGAATAGCCTTCTAAGTAGTGTTCATCCCATGGAATGCTCATTAGAACAAAGTAGCAAATTGACTAGGTATGGATTAGGTAGAGGCAGTGGCTTAATGGCATAATCCAAAGTGTGATGAGGAGAAAATAATGATAACATTGTGTAAAAAAAATTGTTTACCATGACTCATGTGATTAGACAATATATAAAAAATATATATATAGCAAAATCCTAGAGTTTTATAAGATGGTGAAAAGTAGCCAAAACAGCCCATAATGCCGTATGTTGGTCCAATAATTACCTAGTTTCTCAGTTGGCTATTTTTAGAAGTGAAAGGTGCATGGTTACTTGGCGGCTAACTTAATAGTTAAGCGATGTTTAAGTAAAGTCTAAAGGGTTAAAAATGTGTGAAAACTATAGCATTTTGCATATTTATAGAGCTCGAATCATGACTGAATGAAATAAGCTTATTAAATCTTATGAAGAAGTGTGTTTCTACTCGGTATTGAACATGATCGTGTATCATGAAATGAGCTTAATCCACAACTATTACTACATATGCAATTATAGTATGCTCATTAAAAGTTATATTGAAACCAAGAAAATTGTAAGCAAATAAAATGTCAGAAAAGATATGTGAATATGTGCATATATTTAGAAAGTGGGACGAGATAATTTTTCTATCAAAGTGATGCACACTGAGGTGATGTCAAGCCACAACTATTCTAAACATTTAGAGCAAATCGTAAATAAAATTTAAACATAATTTTTGTTAGAAACGACATTAAATATGTAGTTCATGTGACTGATAGTAATACGAACTATAATAATTATAGGGTTAGAGATGGACTTGTCCTACTCTCGCGAAGTAGGAGGGAATGGTGGGTGCTTTATGACCGGCGGTGTTGGGTATGGGGTAAGTTGTGCAAAAGACTACTGTTGACAATCTGAATGACGGTTCTAAAAAGCTCATTACGAATATGGTCATAACTCATCATTCCAGTCCTTTCCCTCAACAGCCAAGCTATTTGAACCTGCTGAGTATACAGAGTATGCAAGATTTCTTCCTCGCGTAAACTTGGTTTTGAGCTAGTGGTGGGAGTTGAGGGTTCTGATGGGGGAAAGTCGCGGTATTGGTGCAACTGGTGGTATTGGGATATGGTGGTAAGGATGGGAGGCTCTTCTTGGATAATTGGGGATGTTAGGTAAATCTAATAACCGTCTAACCAAACCCTTGTGCATGCACATTTTGTCATGAGATATCACATCGGTAGGCGGGACCAGTACTTGTTGGGCAGCTAACAAGCGGTGCACGATGGATGGGTAAAGCAACCTTCCATTTAAATGCTCGCAACCATATTTCATGTGATCGGAAATTAGCTTACCAACGTTAAATGGGTAGCCTTTTAGAATACAGTAAAGGATTAACACACGGTCCATGCTTAAGTTGGAATCATAGTGGGTAGGGAGCAATGTGTGGCTATGAATTTCGACCAGATCTTAGCCTCCACATTTAAGGTTTTGGTGCGAAGGTGACGCACCTTCCTTTTCATGTGCCATTCCGATCCATCCACCATGAGTGTTTGGAGGATGTCTCGTAACTCCAAATCATTCACTGTGATGGAGAGCCTTGTGAGCATTGACATTTGAGGTGGATTCATACCCAAGAGTTTATTGATGGTTTCTGGTGCGTAGTTGATTCCTCTAACCTTTATATCTAAGGATTTGGATACAGAAATCTCTGCATAATAATCCCTAATCTACTCTACATTGTATTGATGGGGTACGAAGCACAGGATTTCCCACCCCATGGTTCGTTATCTGTATACCTGTAAATGACTTATAACCTCGAATCAATACGGCTTCATGATCTGTATAGCATCATGATTCAGAAGGAGGATGATGTTATGAGGAAAACAAAATAAGAATCTATGGCCCTCGTCACCAAAAGGCAATCCAACTCAAAAGGAAAAAGGGAATGTTATCTCAAGGAAGTAGGAAGACAGCTTTGAAGATGATCAGGCTGATTTGATAGATAGTGATAAATCAGTGATGACATCGAAGGTTCTCTGAAGGCCTTGCGATGCTTACCAAGGAGTTTGAGAAGACCTTTGATGATAGAAAGGGAAGACGATTCTCAGGAAGTACCGACTCGCTAGGCGTTTTGAGGAAAGGTACAAACCAAAAGGTGACAGTATAAATCTAAAAAAAGGACAGAAGATAGCTACAAGGGATGACGATCAAACAAAAAAGAGAAAGAGTCCGATTAGGAAACTGATGATAAGCCTAGTTGTTATCATTGTGGAAAATGTGGACACTACACCAAAGACTGTCATGAGAAGATTGATAAAGAAATAGAGTTGCTCACCAAGAAAACCGACTTCAGTAAAAGAGAAGCAAAGTGCAAAAGTTCAGATGGTCAAAGAAGAGAATTGGGAAGAAGAAAGCATGTTAGATGAAGAAGAAGCACACTTCACCCAAGTTTGCTTGATGGGATCAGTTCGGAAAGATGGCGGTGAAGATGACCAATCAGATGAACATGAGGTCTGTCATGTGTGGTATATTGATTCCGGGTGCACTACATACATGACAGAGAGATGAGCCTTTCTCTCCAACTATGTTGAGAAAGGTGGCACCATAAAGTTTAGAGGAAAGGATCGGAGAATCATCAGAGGCTATGGATAGTTGACGAATGGGAAAATCAAGATGAAGAATGTAAAGTATGTTGAAGGATTGGACCACAACCTTTTTACTTGGTGACACAGTTTGTACTAGGCTGCTCTGTCAAGAATAAAGATAGAAAGGAAATCATTTGTGGGAAACGATGTGGTAGACTCTATGCAATGGATTTCCATGCTATAAGATGTATAGATAAGGTTTGTTTTCTATCGAAAGCATCTAAGGAAGACAGATGGCTTTGGTACCACAAACTCTCATAGAATTTTAAAGATATGAATACGCTGGTTAGCAAGGAGCTTGTTATTTGATTGCTGGAGCTTCACCTAGGTAAGGATGCACTATACCCGGCCTGTGAACAAGGAAAGATAA
Source organism: Centaurea solstitialis (assembly GCA_030169165.1). Classification (NCBI taxonomy): domain Eukaryota; kingdom Viridiplantae; phylum Streptophyta; class Magnoliopsida; order Asterales; family Asteraceae; genus Centaurea; species Centaurea solstitialis. The sequence goes on along the minus strand of CM058042.1, from coordinate 73,043,986 downwards.
AAAGAAGCGTTCATTCGGCCAAGATGGATAGTAATTGTAATAGTCCTCTCGATCTAATTCATATGGATCTCTGCAGTCCTATGCGTATTCAAAGTGTTAACATCAAAAAGTACATTCTTGTCTTAGTTGACGAGTACTCTCGTTATACTTGGGTGGAGTTCATGAGAGCTAAGTCTGAAGCCGCTGACATCATCGTTGTGTTTATCAATCGAGTTCAAACTCTGATGGATAGAAGGATTAAGAAGATAAGAAGTGACAATGGTACCAAATTCGCAATGAAAAGCTTGAGGAAGTGTACACATTTTACAACCGATATGCTTTTTTACATGGATTTGGTATACGGATTCATTGGCTGCATAAAAATAGGATAGCAAATGAGCCTTATTGAAAAACATATGTATGCAACAAACAAGGTTTAAAGGAGTGAAAGTTGACAATTGTGTGGATACGAAGAAACATCGAAGAGATTAAGGACCGGTTGTGAAGTTAAGCTTCAAGTTTCAAAAATGAAAGATGAGAAATGGGTCATTGACAAATTTAGTGATGATACAGAATGATGATTTGACCACCGCGCCAATAAAAGTGATGAAACATCGTTCTCAGCAAAATTTCACCGTTCAATGGCTTGCAAATCTCTTATCGTAAAACTTGGGCAATCCGGATTGAGACCTTCACAGATCAAAAAGACTATAAATGCAATTAAATCTCCTTTGAAACTCATGTGACTCCGAAGCAATGTGCTGCTATCTTAGCTAAAAAATGAAAACAATACAAAGGTAAATAGCTTTATGGGATTATCAAACATTTTCAAGATAAAGCATAAGTAAACATTAACAAGTACTTTGTTCTTGATTTGTTTGAGGATGGGTCCCCCCAAAAATTTTTGGGTTGATGGGAGGTCGAAAGATTCATATATGAAGTTTGGAGATGTTTTTTATGTGAATACTTGAGTAATAAATTTAAGATGCCATTTGCTCATTCGTTGGGGTTAATCACCATGGTCAATCAATATTTTTTGGAGGAGCATTGCTAGAAAATGAAATGGAAGAACATTTTAGTGGTTATTTGAGAATTTCATTAAATGCATGTTTAACAAATATCCAAAAGTAATTATAACCAATCAAGATAAAGCTATGGGTAACGCAATAAAGAAAGTTTTTCCAAGTACTCGACATCGATACTATGCATGGCACATTAGGAAACATGAGTTGGAGCATCTTCAATCGTTTATAGCCAGCTACGATGAAGATGGAAATGGGTCAAAAGTGACACGATTGAAGAATTTGAAATCCAATGTGAAGTTCTATGTCATAAGTATAATTTACAGAGTAGTGAATGGATGACGAACATGTATAACCAACGAAAATTTTGGGGTTAAACACACCATGTTGAATGAATTTGTAATTCAATATGATAGAGCAATTGATTGTCGAAGGGCCATCGAAAAAGATGAAGATTTCAAGACTATGAACTCGATGCCAATTTTTTCGTCTGTTAATCCAATAGAAGCAAAACAGGTATATTATTTTTTTATCTTTATACATTTGTTCATATATTAATTTTGCTGGTAAATTTTATACTTAGAAAGATTTTTGAGCTTATAAGAAGGAATGGAGTGAAGTAACCAATAACCTAACACACGAAACTTTAGTAAGTGTATAGAACAAAGCAGTTATAGGGTTGGGAAATGAATGTTGAGAAAAAAATTAGAGGATCGTTAAATTTTGTTTCTTGAATGGATTGTTGGCACTTGTTCGTGTGCAAAGTTTGAAACCTACGGGATTTTATGCAAATAAATCCTATATGTTATCAAGAAATGAGTGGTGAAAGTGGAGTTAGTGCATTGAACTTATGGTGAGTTCATGTTAATTGTACTAAAGCAACTGAAGAAGCAGATGACTCGCCTATGAAGATTAAGAGACTAAATAGTTTATTAGTCAAATTTTTAAAAGATCAAACGATCGGAAAAAAGCCAACAATGCATACAAAATTCTTCTATGATTTCTCGAGTAGACTATTTAACCTAAAATTTCTGTTGGTTATACATGTTCGTGATACATTCACTACTTAGTAAATTATACTTATGACATGGAACTTCCCACTAGCTTTGAAATTCTTTAATCATGTCACTTTTGACCCCTTTCGTATAAGTTTATTCAAAATCATCATAATGGGCTATAGATTGAAGATGCTCCAACTCTTGTTTCGTAATGTGCCATGCACAATATCGATGTCGAGTGTTTGGAAAAACTTTCTTTATTTCAATACCCATAGCTTTATCTTGATTAGTTATAATTACTTTTGGATACTTGCTAAATATGCATTTCAAGAAATTCTCAAATAACCATTCAAATGTTTCTTCCTTTTCGTTTTCTAGCAATGCTCCTCCAAAAAGTATTGATTGACCATGTGATTAACCATAATGAATGGAGAAAATGGAATCTTAGATTTATTAGTCATGTATGTCACATCAAAAACATCTTCAAATTTCATATATGAATATGTCGACCTCCCATCAGCCCAAAAAATATTTCTAGAAGACTCATACTCAAACAAATGAACAATAAAGTACTAGTTAATGCCTACTAATGCTTTATCTTGAAAATGTTTGATAAGCCCATAAAACTCTTTACCTTTGTATTGTTTTCGTTGTCCGGCTAAGATATCGACACATTGCTTCAAAGTCACATAAGCTTCTAATGGAGATTTAATTGCATTTACAGTCTTTTTGATCTGTCAAGGTCTCAATCCAATTGCCCAAGTTTTACCATAAGAGATTTGCAAGTCATTCCAAGGTGAGATATTGCGTTGCAAACGATGTTTCATCACTTTTGTTAGTGTGGTGGTCAAATCATGATTGAGTATATCACTAATTTGTCAACACCCATTTCCCATCTTTCATTTTTGAAACATGAAGCTCAGCTTCACACCCGGTCCTTGAATCTCTTCGATGTTTCCTCGTATCCACACCAGAACTGTCAACTTTCACTCTTTTAATGCCTTGTTTGTTGCATACATATGTTTTTCTATAAGACTCATTTGTTATCCTATTTTTATGCACACAATGAATCTGTATACCAAATCCATGTAAAAAAGCATGGTTGTAAAATGTTTACACTTCAAGCTTATCAAATACTTTTCCAACATTTCACCATCAAATTCATTTTCGTCAAAATCAAAGTTAACATCAACCTGACTCTCGTTCTCGTATTATTTTCTGAATCCTCATGGTTGACCAAATAACCATTGCATCAATGTCTTCAATTAAACATGTTTCGGTTGTCTCCTGTAAATCGATGTTATAAAAAAAACAACTGGTGATTCTAAAGTCTACTAAAAACATATATCAAATCCAAAAGTTTAGTACTCTTTTATTCCTAAGGAAAAAAAATTAAACATACCTTCTCAATTTCGATATTGTGTTGATAGAAATTGAATTATGATATTGTGTTGATTGAAACCGATTCGAGTGGTGATTCTAGAAATCGACTCCCTGTTGATTCCAATTTTTTTGGAGGGTGTCCAGGCCAAATCCTGACTAATTCGTGACAATTTTGGGGGATAAACATGGCTCCACTTAAATGTACCCAAGCATGCGCACGGGAAGGCTCGAACTCGGTTAGGGAGCTATGAACCACCTGATCGATAAACAATCCGCCACAGCACTGGAATACCTGTTAATTCCATTTTGAGTGACGGTCAATAATGATGATGATTCAATCCAATGATGCAATCAATTTTGAGATAATGATTCAATCGATTTTGAGATGATGATTCAATCGATTTTGAGAATTCAATCGTTTGAAATCTCATGTATGATGAATTCGAATTTTAGGGAATGGATTTGAAAGGTCGTCGATTGAAATGAGGAGAAATTTTTTTTTACTCAAAACTACGTAGTTTTGGTGAGTTATTATATCTAGGGTTAGATACATGACAAAACACACTCACTTTTCCCATATGTATATATACATAGCAAGAAAAAGAGAGTATACTATACTAAACAAAAGATGAATATAGTAGTTGAAAGTTGCACCCCTCTTAATACCATTGATATTTTTTTTTCTAAAAGCAAAAATTAATACCCTTATAAGAAACAACAAATTGAGCTTGAAATTAGGATGGACTAATGGAGGCTGGAGGGAGGTTGCAAACTGTGTCATGGGCCTGACAGATCAGTAGGCCGAAACTATTCTTAATTAATAAAAAAAAATTGAAACTAAGGGTGCGTTTGGTACGTGGACAGCACAGGACAGGACAGGTCAGTGCATAACAGGACTGGACTGGACAAGCTGTCTGATATAGTGTTTGGTAGCATTGGACAGGACAGTACAGAACTGTCAAAATGACCAAATTAACCCTGACAGAATAAATTGTCTAATATAATGTTTTGTAAGACTTAACTGGATCAAACAAAAATGTCTAAATAAAAAAATGTTTCTAAAATTGTGTTTGATATATTTTAACTTATAAAGATTACTACGAGAGATGTCAAATAAATAATTTTATTATGTATATTTTTCATAATATATTGTTTATGTATGTGTATATATATAAATAACATTTACTAAATTATTAACCACAAAATCTTTAAAAAATTCACAAATGCCAATATCACCTTAAACCAAAATATTTAACAAAGAAATATTTAGAAATGACAGTCATAAACCAAAATAATCAACCCATTATTTAGAAGTTCACAAAAAGATAATCAAAATAATTATCAAACAAAATGTTTAGAAGTTCAAAAAAAAAATCAACAAGAAGAATTAATTTTAACTAGTCACTTTAAAAAAGCTTCACTTGTCTTCTTCCATATCATCTTCACAAATTCCAGTTTGATAGATCCGTCCAAGCTTTTCCAAATTCTCAATTCAGTTGGGTTTTTTCCAAAATACATGCTAACACGTACAACTTGCATGGGATTAAGACCATGTCCTTCAACTCGTTAGGCAGACTATCCAAACCCTCCAGGTTAGGTGAAGAAGATGTAATAACATTAACCAACTGATGCATTTCTTCAGATACGGAAGCAAGCCTTTTTTCTATTAGTTTTGTCATATCATCAGCTGCAACAACTTTTCTCTTTTTTTTTCTCGATGATGTTTCACCTCCATTTGGAACAGAAGAAACTGATCCAACATTAGAAGAGTTGGATAAAGGAATAGAGAAACCTTCTGTTTCAACGCCGTCTTCATTTTCCATATTAATATTCTCCAATGCATCAGCTGCAGATTCAACAATAGATCCGATAGCCCGGTCTTTCCCAAAAATAATCGCCAATTGTTCATATGTAGGGAATGGTTTATTAGCGGTGTAGTTTGTGTTTGGATGTTTCTAGCACAACAAACAAAATTAATTGGTTATGTATATAAAAAGAAGTAATGAATAAATTCTATTATAAACACATACATAAGATTATAAACACTAACCTTTAAATATTCTTCCAAAACCTCAGGTGAATCAACTGTTACACATTGTCTAGCATCGTCCCTAAACTCACTCGTGTTGAGCATGTCATATGCAGCAGAATATTTTTCTTTTAAATGTTTAATTTTGTTCTGCACATGCTTTGCATTTATGTTAGTGTCTGTAATCTTTTCCCGCATCTTTGAAGCAACATGCTCATATGTACCGAATCTGAAGCTTCCGTTGTCACATCTACCACCACCAGCAACAATCTCTTGGAGAATGGAAATCAAAAGTTCTTCTTCTTCATTATCCCAATTACGTCTATCTGCCATGACTTATTTTCTGCATTTGATATATCAACAACGACAATAACATAAATCAAACAATAACAAAAAAGAAAGTCAATATATCCATCGAATCCATGCGAAATAACGATAATAAAATCAATTATGAAATTCTTAAAGACAACACCAGTAAAACAAATTTTAAATCTCTCAAACTCTATTTGCCATCCAAGATTCAAACATCTCTTAGGCTAAATTATCTCTAAACTGAGTCCATTCACTACTTTCTTCAACAACATCAATGGATTCGGCAACATTGGGTTAATCTTCTCCGATAGGCATATCTTCAAGTGTTATTGTCGTGTTCTCCTCGGGATCAAGAGTCATGTACTTCCTAATGAATTTATGTAACAACGCACATGCTATGATCATTCGGCCTTGATACCTGATTGGATAGAAAGAAGGACTTCGTAATATAGCCCAACGTTTCTTCAAGATACCAAAACACCTCTCAATAACATTCCTAGCTTGTGAGTGCTTCATGTTGAAATATTCCTCCTTATTCGTAGGTACACGACCAGGGTTATCCCATTCTCGTAAATGATATCTAGTACCTCTATATGGTGCCAAAAAACCTTCACCGTTGACATATCCCGCATCGGCTAAATAATAATTACCTAATAATGATCAAAAGTAATAGTTGTAAGTTGTAACTATGGAAATATGTTTAATTGTTTCAATATTTTTTAAAATCATTTATAGGTGTTGACAACTTACCCAATGGAACCTTTAATCCACTTTGTCTAGTAATTGCATCCCTTAAAACTCTAGAATATGTTGATGAACCTTCCCAACCAGATAAGACGTAGACAAAGTTCATGTCACGAGTACATACACCTAATAAATTTGTGGCAATATGTCCATTTCCTGTTCAGTACCTTGGTTTATCAGACTCAGGTACAGTAACTTCAATATATGTTCCATCTATTGCTCCTAGACAACCCTATAAATATAAAATATAATGTTTTTAGCTAAATAATAAATGTTATTGTTTAATGTATAATGTTATAATTATTACCTTAAACCATTTCCACCTTGAGTCCGTACAATCATCTGTTACTAGAGTTGGTTTAATGAACAACATGTCTTCCAAACGCAATAAAGCACAAAGAACTCGATGAACATACCGACTTATCATTTCCCCTTATAGAATCTAACTTGAATACATCTATTTTTGGTATGGTGTGCTAATATGTTTACAAATATAGCAACTTGTTCCTCAATGGTTACATTTCCCTCATCTAATAACCCACCACGAGTTTTTAGCATCTCACACAAAATTGTAGAGGCATTTCTGTCCGTTCGTAACTCATTTATACAATTAATATCACTTTCTTAGGTAATATGTTGTATTTATGTAGATCTAATATGAAATCTAGTGAATGTCCGTTGAACCAAAGTTCTCCTTTCATAGTTTACTGTCTCAAATTCAACTAACCACATCCTAATGGCGGCAAAACACGTCAACAAGTGAATATAAGTCCTCAACAGTTTAACGAGTACAATTAAATGATTACGATCCATATCTACAAAAATCACAAAAAATAAAATCATCAATTATTGTATAGAAACAATCAAGAGGGAAAAATAAGACACTATATATTATTAGTGAAGAAGATATGATGAAACAATGGTTTCTTGGTTTAGATAAAATATGAATGGATGGTTTGATGTATTGAGTGATGAAATCGTATATGTCATAAATATGATTTTATTACTCATAATGAAGATCATCTAAACTTTAGTTATGGCAAAATATGAGCCACACTATTATATGTATCCCAAAATGCAGATCATCTAAATTTTATCTATGATAAACAAGGGGGCAACTAAGACAATTTGATGCAAATTGAAAGCAAGAAAAACACAAAGAGAGATGGATATGTTATTGGTATGATAGTACTTGGTCAAAATAATGCTAAATTAACTTAATTTAACATTATTATCTTGAAGCTTTCTTTGTAAAGTTATAACAGAATGTAAAACAAGATAGCCTTCCACATAATGCTCCAAGTAAATACATGAATGAGCTTATGACTTCTTAATATCATGCAATGTTATAGTTTCCCTATACCAATTTACAATATTATATTCAAATCAATTAATCACATAAAAAACATTAAAAAATTCTACTAGTGTGTAAAGATATACATCATCTGCGGACTACAAATATAATATATTAAATACCTCATTCAAAGCATTATCAACTATATTAAATACCACATTCAAAGCATTATCAATTATATTTAATACCCATCCAAAGCATTACAATTTTCTACAATCGGTGGAACCGATATCAATACGCTTTATGGAGAAAATCAATGCTATTTATGAACAGAATCACATAAAGCAAACCTGCAATTAATCTCGACAGGAACCAATGCGAAGTTTTTCGAAGATAATCTTCTGCAATCAATAGGAAGCAATGTACAAAATTCAATTTTAATGAAAATGAAATCAATATCGTTTATAAAGAAAATAAAGTTTGCAATTGATGGAACCAACTCATGTTGAATCAATCGACGTTGAACCACGGGAGATGCAAAATTTCAACTTTAGATACAGAAATAGAAGTGGGTTGGGAAGCGATGGTGATTTGATAGAAAAGAAGAAGTTGGCGATTTCATGGGAAAAGAAGTTGGCGATTTCATGGGGAAGAAGAAGTCAGCGAGAAGAAGAAGAAGTCATGGCAGAGAGGAAATAGGAAGGGTTGTTGGAGGTGTCTTTGATAAGAAGAAAATGGTAGGATAGTCTTTTTATTCCTTGTCCCACATTGTTCCAGGGTTTAACGTGGGACAAAAAAAACAGTTTAGTCCCATGATGTACCTAGGTTGTTCCACATTTACTTTCCTCCAAACGTGGGACAAAATTTTGCTGTCCCATGCTGTCCCGTGCTGTTATGTAAAACAAACGCACCCTAAAGGTGGACGCTAGTTGGCTAGTAGGATTCAATCATGGGATCGACAATATAAAGGTGGATGCCCCTTCCACAACTTCTTTTGTTGTTATTCTTGCTCCTTTGATAAATAAATTCATTTCCACATGATCTTATTTTTCTCTGAAGCTCGATATAAGTTTTAAATTCGATGCGACTCGATTTCTTACAAAAACTCAAAACCAGAGACTTTAACTATGTATGTTGAATTTTCAAAAGATCTGGATTCACTTAAATCGAAGCTCAGGCAAGTGAGATGATCGAAATGACACAATGTCATAAATTTGTCAAATATGTCTTACTTTTATTTTTGTCTTCTCTCTTTATATATATATATATATATATAGTATTAGGTTCAAATGAGAAGTGGAGAAGTGATCTTCACCACTCATTTGGTCAATAAAGACGGCTTTGACTGGTCACCCTCCGTGAATCGCGTCAATCCTCCATGAACCACGTCCTCCATGACGGGTCAAAGCCACCTTTATTTGACCGGATGTGTGGTGAAGAATGAAGATCATATGTGTGTGTGTATGTGTGTGGAGAGAGAGAGAGAGGGTGATAATCAAATAGAACTAGGGATGGGAACGGGGCGGGTTTGGGGCGCGTACCCCCTTACCCGGCCCCGGTTTCGTACAAGGAAACACGGCCCTGGCCCCGGCCCCCGACGGGTACGGGGTTGACCACCCGGCCCCGGTCAATTTTTAGTCAAACCCGGGTCAATACCCGGTTACGACCCGGTCAATACCCGGTTACCCGATACCCGGTTACCCCGACCCGGTAGGTATGTTATATATATATATATATATATATATATTTCTTTTAAAAAAACTATTAAACCACAAAAAACTAATACATTGTTTTGAAACTTAAAAAATCAAACAACAAACATAGTTTAAATAAACAATCATTGTTCCAAATTCCAAATTTCGACTCCGAGATATTCAACAATCCAAATTTCGTAACCAAGAATTGCAAAAAGAAAAAAAACAGAGCAAGAAGCATAGTTAATTAAATATACCAATTTATTTTATTAATTCATTTGAAAGGAATGCAAAAGAGAAAATAATTAATTTAGACAAAAATAATACCATGGTAATTAATTTAGACAAAAATAGACGCCGGTGACAAAAATAGACACCGGACCGCTACGCCGGCCGCTACCACCGTGTATTTGGGCCGCTCTCCGTCGATGCCACCTTTTCCGGCCACTTTTTTTTGGTCCGCTACCCATCCGGCCCGCCATCCGCGGCCTATTCTTGATTGGTCCACGAGAGCTCCACCTCAGCGCCAAGTCACGCCACCTCACCCGCCCCCGCCACGTGGGCCGCTACCAGGCCGGCCGCGAAGAGCGGCCCGAGCCCAAATGGCTTCACCCCATTGGGCCACGTGTCCATCCGATAAGAAAACCCTACCTACTTGTTATTTAATTCAGCCGACACCCACACCCCACCACACCCCTTTCTTCTTCTTCTTCTTTGTTTTTCTTTGTTTGTTTACTGTGGGGACCAAGAACACTTCTTTAATCTATCTTTCTTTCTTGAATCTTTCTTGTGGGGGACCAAGAAGACAAGCTCTTTCACTTGTTTAATCTTTCTTTCTTACTTCTAGACACGTGTTTTTTCTTGTGGGGGACCAACAACCTTATTTTAGTTAATTCATACTTAAGAACACGTGTTCTTGTCGGTTGGTGACGATTATTTTAAGAGTAGTTGAGGCGTGGTGACGATTATTTTACTTATATCATGGCAAATCAAGTAAGTGGCTATATTTTCAGTTGTTTACATTATGTGTTCACGTGTTCTTGTATGTTGTTTACTTGTGTATAAAATTGTTGTTGTATGTTGTTTACTTGTGTATAAAAGTGCTCTTGTATGTTGTTTACTTGTGTATAAAAGTGTTCTTGTATGTTGTTTACTTTTTATAAGTTTTTTATAACCACGTTTTTATAAGTTATTTTTGAACACTAGAAATTTTTGAACACGTGTAAAAAAATGTTGTTTTAACATGTTGGATGGTTTGGATCTAATTGTTTATCTAGTTGTTTTAACATGTTGTTATATTATCTACTTGTTTATGTAGTTGTAAATATTTATAAAAAAAATTTATACTCATTTTTTTTATATATAAGTTATTTTTAAAAAGTATATGATTTTTATTAGTGTGTATATCTAGTTGTTTATATGATTTTTACTTGTTTATGTAGTTGATAATTTAAAAAAAAAATTATATAAGTTATGATTTTTATTAGTGTTTATTATCTTGTTTATCTAAATGTTTATCTAGTAGATGATTTTTATTAGTGTTTATAATTAGTTTATCTAATTGTTTATTTATTAGTGTTTAAGAAAATGCACTATTGGCCCCTAAACTTTAGAAAATGCACTATTGGCCCCTGAACTTTAGAAAATGCACTATTGGCCCATGAACTTAAGAAAATGCACTATTGACCCCTGAACTTAAGAAAATGCACTATTGGCCCCTGAACTTTAGAAAATGCACTATTGGCCCCTGAACTTTAGAAAAATGCACATTGGCCCCTGAACATTAGAAAATGCACTATTGGCCCCTGAACTTTAGAAAATGCACTATTGGCCCCTGAACTTTAGAAAATGCACCATTGGCCCCTGAACTTTAGAAAATGCACTATTGGCCCCTGAACTTAATGAATTTACGATTTTGGCCCCAATACTTTAGAAAAGTACAATATTGATAAAAAATATATAAGTGAACTAATATGTAGATAATATATAATTGAACCAACATAAATACTTTAGAAAAGACACATGTAGATAAAATATATTATTGAAGTAACATAAATAAGCAAAATTATTTGAATTAAGTTGACATATTCATTAGCATGTGTCTTCACATGTCCATCCAATTAGATATATATATATATATAATATATAGAGGAAAGTTCAATTGTGAACCACTTTTTGGTTGTGAACGTGAGGACAACCGAGAGCGCGACACGTAGCGACTTTGAGTGTGGTCCCCCTCTTTAATTCAATGCCCTCCCATGAATCGCGCCTAGTCATCCGCCGTGGATCTCACGTGGCGCCTAGTCATCCGCCACGTGTCGCGTTCTCGATTGTCCTCACGTTCACAACCAAAAAGTGGTTCACATTTGAACCCACCCCTATATATATATATATAAAGTTGTAAATTATATTAGTATAAATGCATTGATATTTAAATCCAGGGGCGTACTTACTATAAGCACTCTAAGGGGGTTTAAGGAGGTTGCCTATAAAATGGTAACCGAATGAGAATGGTTTTTAAAATGCTTTAGCGTTACCATTCTCACCGCCTCTTGTGTGGACTAGTGGAATTACCGAGAGGTTTGATAGGTCAATGTAACAAGTTAAAAGTATTAGGATAGAATTATGAAACAAAATCCCGTTTAACAAATGTAAAATTAAAATGCTATCAACATTCAAATGTGGAATTCACAAAGGGATATAGTGACAACTAAATTTAATCAAAACGACATATATACACAAATAATTAACTTGATTAAATATATAAGTGAAATAACATAAATAACAAGATATATAACATGTGTCCTCACATGTATATATATATAGAGTCAATCTAAAAAGTAAAAATTTTTATATTAGAATTATGAAACAAAATCCCGTTTAATAAATGCAAAATTAAAATGCTATCAATATTCAAATGTGGATTTCACAAACGGATATAGTGACAACTATATTTAATGAAAACAACATATATACACTTCAAATTAACTTGATTAAATATATAAGTGAAATAACATAAATAACAACATATATACACATGTGTCCTCACATGTATATATATATATAGAGTATTAGGATAGAATTATGAAACAACATCCCGTTTAACAACGTTAATATTTTTTTGACATAGGTATTAAGGATTGACCTGACGGTTAGGAGCAAGTACTCGTTATGTTCAGACATTAGGGAAATGTTAGACGAGGGGCCGATGGTTATTTTTAGGTGTTGATCCAGCTCTCCTAAGACCTGATGAAATGATAATGATCCTGAATCTTTACTTAGTGAATAGGTTTTACTTCTGTTATAGCTTGAGGAATTATCACTGAGTCTGTTCAGTGTTATTCCATGTTACTTATGCTGTAACTTATTTTTATAGTAATCAGGATCAGGATCAAGAGACGAACGAGTCTGTTCTGCAGTCTACTGATCATATCCACTGAAGTGAAGACCTCCTGAAGACATCAAGATCATACTCAAAGATTCATCAGCGACGTCGAAGAATTAGCTGATGACAGGAACAGCATGCTCGTGATCTGAAGACGGAACTCAGTGATAGCAGGCTGCTCAATATCGTATGACATCCTGAAGATTCATCAGGATACAAGTGACTCTGAACAGCATCAGTTTCAGGACTCTACTCACTGATCAGTATCCTGATCCTGAAGGATTAGTGTAATGTCTTAGTCTAATGCACAAAAGGATTATCCGCCTTTATTGACACAAAAGTACATAAGGACAATCTCTTTACTGTTCCCTCCGTACTTATCAGACCTCAAGGCAACTGTTTACACACTTCCTCTTTTGCACACCATGCTAAGAGTAATTGTTTATAGTAAATAGTACAAAGGACCACTTACATTGTGACACGTACACAAAAGTGAGTCTGCATGCATTTAATGCATTGGGTATAAATAGGACTTGAAGAGATGTTCTCCATACTTCTTCTTCAACCTAAAAATACCCTAATCCTTTCTTTCTTTATTCCCTCTATCTTCTTTCTTTTCTTTATCTTCTCACTTAAGTGCATAGTGAAAGAAAGCTTAGATTGTTTAGTTTAGACTTATTGTCTTCTCTATTTCCGCAACAATCTGTAAATTCATATTGTTAATACAACAAGAATTTAAAAGTGAAAATTTGTGTGATTATATTCAACCCCCCCCCTTCTATAATCCCAAACACTATCCTTGCTTAAAGGTCACCTTATTGGGACCAACAAGTGGTATCAGAGTAGATACAAGCTCTCATTTTCTTCTCTTAGAAAAATCTTGTGATCCTCTCTCCTAAATCCATGGCTCTTCAAGCTAAGGATAACTACTTTGATACCGGCTCTGCTGGAAAGCCTCCTAGGTTTAACAAAGACAACCTCTCTCTTTGGAAAACCAGGATGGAACTTTTCCTTTCTGGTTCTGATCCCCAGATTCCACACTTTCTGGAAAATGGACCACATGTGCCTACACAAACCGTCCACCCTATTCCTGCTGCAGCTGGCCAACCAGCTATACCTGAAAGGGAACTGGTAAAGCCTGTGACTGACTGGAATGACGAAGACAGACGCATGGTCAATATTGACACTAAGGCTAGGTCTCTCATTGCCATGTCACTCCCTGACGATGTATTCCATTCTGTCTATCACCTTTGATCTGCTAAAGAAATATGGGACACCCTCTGTGTTCAATATGAAGGTACTGCTGTTCTCATGGAATCAAGAAAAATTTTCTTGGTTCGTCAGTATGAAAGCTTTATTCATCAAAATGATGAAACTCTCTCCCAACTACATCAGAGATTCAACTGTCTTCTGATTGATCTGAAGACTATCGGTACTACCTATTCTAACTCTGAGGTGGTCACCAAGTTCATGGAAGCTCTTCCTGAACATTGGGAAATATACACCTCCTGCTTAACTATGTCAAAAGACATAAAGACACTCACACTAAGTGAGTTGTACGGTATTCTTCTTAACCGTGAACAACAGAAGAAACTGAAAAAGAATCTCATAAGAGATTCTAAAGATACCAAAAGTAACTCTGTTGCATTGGTCTCTGATTCAGTTCCTACTGTTGCTACTCCTTCTTCAGTAACTATTACTGAATTAGAATCCTCTGACTCTGACATGTCAGAAGATCCTGAATTCAATGAATCTCTTGCTTTATTAACTAGATCTTTTAAGAAGTTTGCCAAAAAGGGAAACTTCCATAAAAAGAAACATCTTACTATTACTGACAAGCCTAAATCAGACCCTGTTGATAAGGCTACTGCTATCTGCTACAACTGTCAGGGCAAAGGACACTTTGCTAATGATTGCAGGTACCGAAAAAGTCAGTTTGCTCACTCCTCTGCCAAATCTTCTTTTAAGAATCCCAAGTACCAGCGCCTGAAGGAAAAATACAAAAAGATGAAAATTCAGCGCAAGGGTAAAGGTCTTATCGCAGAAGACTGCGATTGGGATGATGTCTCCTCTGATGACTCATCTGATGAGGAAGATACTCAAGTGGCACTGATGGCCATTATTGAGGAACCTACCTTAGATCTCATGGCTAAGATAGAAGAGGTCCCTGAAGAGGTTCCTACTCAGGCTCCTGAAGCTTCTTCTTCCACAACTCCTGAAGCTTCTACCTCTGCGACTGATTCTCCCAGTCAGGTACCCATTCCTCTTGTCCCTCTTGAAAGCTTAACTCAGCTTGACCTAGTCACTCTTGATCTCTACAAAGCCCTGAATGGTAAAACCTCTGCTGAAAAAATGAACTTTGATCTTCGTGATCAACTTAGAGAATGCCAAGAAAAAATAAAACAACTTACCATTCTGGAAGAAAATTATAGAGACCAGGTCACTGTTAATAAAACTCTTTGTATTGAAAGAGAAACTGCTCTTGCTGCCAAAGAAAGAGCTCTGGCTGAGTTAAATGCTGAAAAAGTCACCATCAAAGGATGGAGTGACGCCTCTGAAAAGGTTGATGAAATATTAGCCTCAGAAAGAAATGTTAAAAACAAAAGGGGTCTTGGATATACTAGTGGAGGAACTAGATCTGACTGTTCCATGCTCAAATTTGGAAAATTTGTTTCTTCTATCCCTGATCCTAATGCTCCTGAAAACATCCCTTCTTCTTCTAACACACACTCTGAAGGTGCTCCTAAGAGCAAAAAGAACACAGTCAAAGAAAAATCCAAAACTGTAACACCTTCAAAGACCAAGAGTCCTAAACCCAAGAACAAAGTCCTGGGTGGTGGTCCTTCAGTCTCAGGATCAAAATCTTTTTCCCAAAATCCTGTTCCCAGACTGAAGATTGACCTTAAGCAAAAGACTCAGGAGAAGAAACCAATTCCTCCTCTGTCCAATGCTAAAGGCATACTTGGTACTGGTCTTGCTCACTTGAAGTTCAAAGACTTCCTGGACCACACTAAACGCTTTCAATATCGCAAATGTTATCACTATGGATTAAATGACCATATTGCAAGTAAGTGTCCTGATGCTACCAAAGCTGAAAAATCAGCTAAGGTAAAGAAAAATCCTAAGACTGATAACTCAGTCAAAGGAAAGAAGGTTGTCAAGACTGTCTCTTCAGTCAAGACTCCAGCCTCAAGAACTGATAAATCAGTTAAGGCTGCCACTGACTCCACCAGTCCTACTGATAATTCTGGATCCATAGTTCTATGGGTACCAGAAAACTCTAAATTTTACAGGATAAGGGCATCTGGTACCTGGACAGTGGATGCTCTCGACATATGACGGTTCTAAATCTGTCCTCTCTAACTACCGTGAAGAAAGAGGTCCTGCTGTGACCTTTGGTGGAAACGGTAAAGGCCAAACCCGAGGGTATGGCACACTGACCAACGGAGTAACTACGTTCAAGAGAGTTGCTTATGTTGAAGGCTTGATGCATAATCTTCTGAGCATCAGTCAACTGTGTGATAAGAATCACAAAGTCTCCTTCTCAAAGAAGAAGTGCAAAGTCAAAAACAGAAGAAAGGAAGTTATTCTCACTGGAGTGAGACATGTTGATATCTACATCATCAACATGAATACTTCCACTGACAACTTCTGCTGTATCTCGTGCTTCCTCTGATACAAATTGGCTTTGGCACAAGCGTCTCTCTCATCTCAACTTCAAGACGCTGAATCAACTCTGCATCAACAATCTTGTCATTGGTCTTCCTGACTTTCGCTATACAAAGGTATCTCTTTGTTCAGCATGTGAGAAAGGAAAACAGACCAGGGCTAGCTTTAAGTCCAAGCATATTTCCTCCATCAGCTCTCCTCTACAACTTCTCCACATGGATCTCTTTGGACCTGTCAACGTCCAATCCATCGCTGGAAAGAAATATACTCTGGTAATCGTTGATGAATATTCCAGATATACTTGGGTGTTCTTTCTTCGATCCAAGAGTGATGCTCCTGAAGAAATCATTCTGTTCGTCAGGAAGATGGAAAGACTCAACAACCTTACTGTTCGATCAATCAGGAGTGACCACGAAACTGAATTCAAAAACAGTACCCTGGAAACTTTCTTCGATCAGAAAGGTATCTCACAGAACTTCTCGTCTGTAAGAACTCCTCAGCAAAACGGTGTTGCTGAAAGACGAAACAGAACCCTGATTGAAGCTGCACGATCTATGTTGAGTGAAGCCAACCTTGCCACTCAATTCTGGGCAGAAGCTGTTAACACAGCTTGCTATACTCAGAACAGATCCCTGATAGTAAAGCGCTTCAGAAGAACTCCTTACGAACTCTTTCGTAACAGGAAACCCTCTATCGAACATCTCCACATCTTTGGTTGTGTCTGCTACATCCTGAACAACAAAGATAACCTTGGAAAGTTCGATTCCAAGTCTGATGATGGAATCTTTCTTGGATACTCCTCTATCTCTAAAACCTACCGTGTGTTCAACAAACGAAGACAAGCCATAGAGGAAACGATTCATGTCAAGTTTGATGATACAGGTCCTACCTTCCCGCACCCTCATGAAAACTCTGAAATAAATCAGTGGGCTGACTCTTTCTTTCAAGTCCCTGAACCTTCCATTGTTGATCCAACTCCTCAAAACCTTCCTGATGGTTTTGAAGAAGATCCTCCAATACCACCCACTGATATACACATTCCACCTCTGATAAATGCCACTCCAATTACCCAAATCACACCAACTGAACCTGATCAACCCACTAACAGTGAAGACTTTTCTCAAACCACTGTTAGTGAGCCTACTCCCACTAATCTTCTCCCTGATCCATCAGTAAATGAAGCTTCCACTTCAGGACAGGTGTATCAGCCACCTGCTCTTCGATGGACCAAGGATCATCCTATTGATCAAGTTCTTGGTAATCCCACCTCTGGCATTAAAACTCGACGCCAATCTGGTAACATCTGTCTTTACGTTAATTTCATCTCTGAAAATGAACCAAAAGAAATAGATGATGCTTTGCGTGATCCTGCCTGGGTCTCAGCCATGCAGGAAGAGCTAGCAGAGTTCATCAGAAACAATGTCTGGCTTCTCGTCCCTAGGCCTCGAAAACGTACTATCATTGGTTCCAAGTGGATTTTTCGAAATAAACTTGATGAGATTGGTACGATTATTCGAAACAAGGCTCGCCTTGTGGCTCAGGGATACAGGCAGGAAGAGGGCATTGATTACGATGAAACCTTTGCTCATTGGGCTAGGCTCGAAGCAATTCGACTTTTCCTAGCCTTCGCAGCACATATGAACTTCAAGGTTTATCAGATGGACATCAAAAATGCCTTTCTGAATGGAAAACTTAATGAAGAAGTCTATGTGGCTCAGCCTCCTGGCTTTGTAGATCCTAAGTTCCCTGATCATGTCTACAAGTTAAACAAGGCTCTCTATGGGTTAAAACAGGCTCCTCGTGCCTGGTATGATACCCTCTCAACCTTTCTTCTCTCTAAAGGTTTTGTTCGTGGAAAGATCGATAGCACTTTATTTTTAAAGAAATATCCTAAGCATATCCTTCTTGTCCATATATATGTCGATGACATTATCTTTGGATCCACAAATCCCAAACTCTGCGAAAAGTTTGAGTTGCTCATGAAATCTGAATATAAAATGTCTATGATGGGTGAACTTACATTCTTTTTAGGACTTCAGATCAAGCAATCTGAAAAGGGAATCTTTATCAATCAAGGTAAATATGTACATGAGATGCTGAAGAAATTTGATCTCACATCCTGTACACCGATGAAGACTCCAATGGCTCCTCCTCTGTCACTTGACAAGGATTCCAAAGGGAAACCTGTTGATGTGACTCTCTACAGAGGAATGATCGGCTCTCTGCTGTATCTCACAGCTAGTCGCCCTGATATCATGTATTCTACATGTTTATGTGCTCGTTATCAGGCTGAACCCAAAGAATCCCATCTGACCGCTGTAAGGCGGATCTTCAGATATCTGAAGGGAACTCCTAATCTGGGTCTTTGGTACTCCAAGGACTCAGGGTTCGATCTAACAGCGTATTCTGATAGTGACTTTGCAGGATGTTAGATCGACAGGAAAAGCACCACTGGTGGGTGTCACCTACTTGGTGGCAAGTTGGTGAGTTGGACTAGCAAGACACAGAACTCTGTGTCCACATCAACTGCTGAAGCTAAATATGTTGCAGCAGGAATCTGTTGTGCTCAAGTCCTGTGGCTGAGAAATCAACTTCAGGACTATGACATACAACTTTCTAAAATTCCTATCTACCGTGACAACACTTCAGCGATAGCCATCGCCAACAATCCTGTCTTACACTCCAAGACAAAGCACATTGAAGTGAGATATCACTTCATCAGGGATCATGTGATGAATGGTGATATTGAACTCCATTTTGTCCCTACTGAATATCAGCTTGCTGACCTCTTTACCAAACCACTAGATGTAACGCGTTTTAATATGCTCATCAGTGAACTTGGGATGTTAAATCCTGATGATTGAAGTTTATCAGGACAAACAGTTGTTAAATCCTATAGAATAACTATTCTCAGGACTCTTTCCTTAACAACTTCTGAACAAACTCTCATCAGAGGATGACTCTATTCAGTACTTACAAAATCTTTGTTCAATATCCGAATACTGATGATTCTCAGGTAAGTACCTCTGCTCCTGAAACCTTATCGCATTAAATGTGATAAGAGGATTTTCCCAAAACAGTACTTATCTGATAAGTACTCCAATTCCAAGAAAACAATTCTTTCATCAAAATGGAATTATCCCCTGAAAAGGTGGTTTTTATCTTTTCAAATAAAACAAACTTTTCATCTACACTGACACGTAATGGGACGTTTCCTGTTCCCCACGACGTGTGTCAGGCGCGTGAACGCGCGTAGAACTTCCTTTTTTCATTATTACGTTTGAATTTAGCCGCCCTTTTCTCTCTCATCCATTTTCTCTCTCCTACCGCGAGGTATAAAAATCTCACTCGTAACCCATTTCACTCTTTACGCTCACTATTCTCTCTCAAAGAATTCAAAGCAAGAAAAAGCAATTGTCTCGAATCTGCATTCTCAAGAACACCAAGAACACACACTTACCACATTTCTAACAAGATCAACGTAAGTATTCATAAGTTCTTTGTTCTTTCCACAATCTAAGTTGACATTCTTCTCCAAAAACAACTTATTTTGATAAACGTTTTTCCAAAAACCCTAAGATCACTTCGTTTGATCTTAGTTTTCCCAAAATCTTCTAAGATTTTTGTTAAAACTGTTTAACATGATTTTTCTTATTTCTTTTAAGAACAATCATAAACTCCTATTTTGATATCTATTCATCAAAATAGAAGTTCTCTTTAATACCAAAACACATTTCTTTTGTGTATTTTGGTATCTAATCCATTCCAAGTATTAAGGATTTCACCACTTTTATGAACATATTCTGTGTTCATTGAAAAGTGAAGAAAAATGCATATTTTGGATCATTAATCATCCACATATGTTATTTTTGTGTTTAACAGGATGGCTGCTACTACTTCTACATCGTTAGACGCCCAGCTCTCCTCTGAGGCAACCACACTCATGACGGCTACCGGAAACCTTCCAATCGTCATTCCCCAACACGATCTGCAGTTCAAGCCCAACAATCTCATTGGGCAATTCGACCTACCAGCAACCAAGGCGCATCTGAAGCCTGCCAGGGACTTTCTCCTCTCCTGTCCCCTGAAGACGGCTTTCACTCTCAATCCTGCGCCCAACAAACCTCTGCTCCTGCAACTGTGGTCCACTGCTACCACTGCCCAAGAAAGGAACTCTAAGGGCAAGATGCACGAAGTGATCAAGTTCCAAATCAAGGACGACATCATTTCGTTCGGCATTGGAACCCTGAGGAACGTCCTCAAATTTCCCAAGAAGGAGAAATTTCCTTCTTCTCCTTCCTCTGACGACATCATCTCACTGCTAGATGCAATCGGCTACAAATGGCCTGAGAAGGAAGGAGTCCCTCTCGCCAAGACTGCTGCCACTGTCCACAAGACAGGGCTAAACGCTACGTTCTATTACATATGGAACACGTTTGGTCTCTGTTTGACAGGGAAGACGGGGAGCACGGAGCAATTCCCCACGGTCATTCAGAACATGGTCTACTCTGCGATCAAAAATCGCAAGTTTGACTATGTCCGCTGCATCTGGGACGACATGGTCAAGAAGATCAAGAACAGGACCAGGGTGGTCAACGTCCCCTACACCAGGTTCTTCTCTGCCGTCCTGGCATTGCACATGGGTACCAACTACCCAACAGAGGGAAACTTCAACAACTACGCCTTAGGTGTGAAGTTTTTGGATCAGGTGTCTCCCAAACCTGACGATGTTCCTCTTTCTGCTGTCCTGGTTGTCCCTGAACCACAACCAGACGCAGAAGAGCAACCCATCTCTGCTCCTGCTCAAGGTATGTCTTCTCTTTTCTCATCCAAACCATCTTCTTCTCTTTCTATGCATGTTATGTCAGTAGCTAACCCTATACTGACTTCCCCAGCTGCAACAACTTCTTCGGCGCCTATGAAGCGTC
The DNA here is from genome assembly GCA_030169165.1 of Centaurea solstitialis. Classification (NCBI taxonomy): domain Eukaryota; kingdom Viridiplantae; phylum Streptophyta; class Magnoliopsida; order Asterales; family Asteraceae; genus Centaurea; species Centaurea solstitialis. Next base: position 73,022,549 of record CM058042.1, on the reverse strand, counting down.
CTCCTCCCTCTGGCTCCTCTCCTCCACCTCAGCCCAAACGCGCCAAATCTAAGGCGCAAAAGAAAAAGAAGTCTCTAGCTAGTAAGAAATATTATATTACCCTGCCTCAACTTTTTAATAAACCTTCCCCTTTATCTAAAACTTCTTCACCTGCAGATACTCCTGTTACTGCTCCTGTCCAACAAGAACCTGAGGTTGTTCATCTCGAACACTCAGAGAATGTGGAGGGTCATCCTTCTGATACCCTCCTAGCCTCAGGTAATACTTTTAAGCAAATTATTGCCGTTTCTTCTTCTATGAAAGCTATTGAGTCTTCTAGTGCTCACTTAGCTACTCTTTTTACAGGTTCTTTAGGAGCAGCTGTTGAAGGGCATCCTCAACTACACCAGGATGACCCCTTCAATGACTTCATCTTCACGGATTCCGAACGACAGCTCAGTGCCGCTGAACTTCGTCGGCAGTCCACTGAAAGACAGCTACAGGAGGCACGCACAGCTCTCCAGCAAAAGGAGGAAGCGCACCAGGCACGTCTCCAGGCTTTGGAGCTGGAGCTTGCCTCCGCAAAGGCTGCTGCCATTGCCGCTGAAGCCACCGCCGCCACTGCCACTGCTGCTGCTGCCGCCGCCACTCCGCCACCCACTGCCGTGTCTCTCACGATTCCTTGTCTGGATACCATCCATGACAAGGTCTCCCAAGTGGCCACCTCCTCCAACACCCTTCAGGCGTCTGTTGATGACCTGAAGGCAACGGTGCTGCCTGCTCTCTCCTCCACCATCAACAACAGCACCAACTCTCTCACCACTTTCCAATCAACAGTGGTTCAGAGGTTGGATGCTCAAGAAGCAGGCCTCCGCGCACTTCAGGAGCAGGTGAATGGCCTCACCACAGCGGTCAACGCCATCACCTCTGCTCCTCCACCTCCTCCATCATTCACCAACGCAGACAGGGATATTCTGCAATCCCTGATCTCCTCTTCCTTCATCTCTCGCAAGCTCCTAAACGACATGGCCTCTCTCCTTCAACGGAATATTTTAACAGCCGCCTTGGCACAGGCACCTGTTGAGGGGGAGAGACAGCCTCAGCGAGACCATTCCGTTTATTCCCCCTCCACCAACTGGAGAACCAACGAACAGGGGGGAACGAACGGGGATGAGGATGATGAAGATGATGATGATGATGACGACGACACCTTCTTCGTTGAGAAGGTTCCAGCATCAACACCCACTCCAGGGCCTGCACATTCTCAGGGGGAGAACCCCGGTGCACCTGGGATGGGCGTTTAGACGCCGTGATAGAGCGACTCGAGAGTACAAGAGTAAAAATTCCTCTTCGTACCTCTCCGCTCAAGCCGCTCGAAGGCTTGCATCGGATTTTGTTGATGAAGATGCCGAAATAAGTGCTGATCCTGTTCTAGCACAGAAGGCCGCGCTGAAGGTCTTCAACAGAAACGCTGAGGAACAGACTGAAGAAGTGAATTCAGAGCTTGACTGGTGCCGAGACCGCCTACACCTCAGAAAACATGGTGCTGCTATCTCTGGAATCCATCTCAGCCGAACACGCGGCAAAAGAGCAAAAACATGGATCACCGTCAAACGCTCAAGAGTCAAGGATGTGCAACACACTTTTGACAAGTTGGAAAGATACAACTTGTCAGAGTGGAACGAGATCAGAAGCCTACTTCCTAAAGCCAATAGAAATTACAGGGCTGAAGTAGAAGAAGTCATAAATGGACTTATTGCACGCATCAGAAGAACAACCGAAATTCCTGATGACCTTCTCTAACCTTCTTCAGCACTGCCTCAGCCTCCTATTCGAAGATCAGCGGGTGCTTCAACAAGGAGACCAACTCCTTGCATGCCCAGGATGGTTGTCAAACCACTGGACCTCTCGATGCTTGATCTTTCCCTCCCTCCAGGAGTCTCTCTCTCTGAAGGACAAGTCATCAGAGAACCTGTTCATGGTATTTGTGTGAGCGACAACTCGAAGATCCTATGCTTTCAGCGTTTCAGTGAGCTACACAAAGCACCATATGAACACTTGGTTTCAGTTCTCTTCACTGCTCAGAAAGATAAGAAAAACCAAGATAATAAAGAGATCATTCGCACTGTCAGAGCTATACTCGATCATAGAATCGCCTTCAGTGATACTCCTGTTCCAATTCAAGTCAAGACTGAAGTAGTTAGCGAAGACTCTGATAGTTAGAATTTTTGTAATTTTTCTTTCAGTACTTCATTTATGTACTCTTGTATTTTCTTTACTCTTGTAACCTTATTGAGATTAATGAAAATGCAATTCAGTGCATTGTACTTTACTCCATCATAGTACTGAAAAAGATCCCTCAAAACAGTAAATGGGACATGTACCTTTATGAGTTCTATTTCCTACTGTTTTATCTAGACTTAGAAATTTTTTTTCTTTCTAGACTTAGACAATTTCTCCATTGTCTTATCATTATCATTTAAGGGGAGATTGTTGATCCAGCTCTCCTAAGACCTGATGAAATGATAATGATCCTGAGTCTTTACTTAGTGAATAGGTTTTACTTCTGTTATAGCTTGAGGAATTATCACTGAGTCTGTTCAGTGTTATTCCATGTTACTTATGCTGTAACTTATTTTTATAGTAATCAGGATCAGGATCAGGAGACGAACGAGTCTGTTCTTCAGTCTACTGATCATATCCACTGAAGTGAAGACCTCCTGAAGACATCAAGATCATACTCAAAGAACCATCAGCGACGTCGAAGAATTAGCTGATGACAGGAACAGCATGCTCGTGATCTGAAGACGGAACTCAGTGATATCAGGCTGCTCAATATCGTATGACATCCTGAAGATTCATCAGGATACAAGTGACCCTGAACAGCATCAGTTTCAGGACTCTACTCACTGATCAGTATCCTGATCCTGAAGGATTAGTGTAATGTCTTAGTCTAATGCACAAAAGGATTATCCGCCTTTACTGACACAAAAGTACATAAGGACAGTCTCTTTACTGTTCCCTCCGTACTTATCAGACCTTAAGGCAACTGTTTTCACACTTCCTCTTTTGCACACCATGCTAAGAGTAATTGTTTATAGTAAATAGTACAAAGGACCACTTACATTGTGACACGTACACAAAAGTGAGTCTGCATGCATTTAATGCATTGGGTATAAATAGGACTTGAAGAGATGTTCTCCATACTTCTTCTTCAACCTAAAAATACCCTAATCCTTTCTTTCTTTATTCCCTCTATCTTCTTTCTTTTCTTTATCTTCTCACTTAAGTGCATAGTGAAAGAAAGCTTAGATTGTTTAGTTTAGACTTATTGTCTTCTCTATTTCCGCAACAATCTGTAAATTCATATTGTTAATACAGCAAGAATTTAAAAGTGAAAATTTGTGTGATTATATTCAACCCCCCCCCCCTTCTATAATCCCAAACACTATCCTTGCTTGAAGGTCACCTTATTGGGACCAACATTAGGCTTACTCCATTCGGTCCTTGGCTCGACCTGACGTGGAAGACCGGAGATGCTATGCTTGTGAGCAACTTTCTTTCGCGGGAGGTTGAGGATTCGGGTGCAGAATTCCAGCAGTTAACCTACTCTATTGGAGATCATGTGCGCCATTTCGGCCGGGAGGAGTTCATGCTAATCACCGGACTCCCTTTTGGTCCGCTTCCGGACTCTAGCACTGTAGTTGGAAATAGATTGATCAGAAGGTTGTTTCCAGCATCTGTTCCAGCCCGACCGTCACAAGGTCAGGATTTTCGTGTACGAATGTCGAAAGTTGTCAGGGTATGGAACCAAGAATTTCGCGGCCTACCTGACGAGGACAAAGCGCGCATAGCGCTTATTATGATGGTGGAGTATGTGTTTCTAGGAAAGCAGGCAAAGCAATTTGTTTCTGATGAAGTTATCTGTGCACTCGACGATATCAATGGGTTTTCTGAATATCCATGGGGATCGTTCGTATGGGACTACACATACAAGCAAATGAAAGACGCTTTTAGCAGACGGAACCCAGTTAGCAACAAAATGTCACTATCTGGATTTTTACTCGCTTTTAACGTAAGTTACATTAATAATTTGACTTATATTTATTATAATCGTTTTTCTTAATACTTGTTTTAGACTTAGATATTTTTGTTTCTATAACTACAGATTTGGATTTTAGAGATGTTCCCTGTCTCTGAAAGGTGTTTTAGTAGGATCGATGATAGACATCCTAGGGGAATTCGTTGGTAGAGAAAGGTTAGGAGTCTGGCATATAAACAAGTTGGTGCGTTTTTCGCTTTCCATCGGTATGTTCTACTGATATATACTCAATTACGAGAAGCTTTTTTAAATTAGAGTTTGTTTTATTATTATGTTAATTTATCATGAGTTTATTTCCCATACTAGCGCTCGAGGCACCCACACCAGACGCTTATAGCTGATGCGTTCGAGCTTCAGCAGGACTGGTATGCAGTTAGCATTGATTGGTTTCGTAACCCTTTTAGCATTCGGCCGTCAAAGAGGCTTAGAGTATCGGATGTGGAGCCTTCCGATGATGATGATGGTGATGGTGATGATGATGATGGTCATGGCGATAATGGTGGTGATCCTCAACGGGGGGATGCGGGGGCGGGTCGTGGTCATCAGTACCAGTCCACAGATGCGGGGGCGGGTCCTGGTCATCAGTACCAGTCCACAGATGCGGGGGCGGGTCCATATGTGGACGATTTTTTCCAGGATAGATGGACTCAGATGGATGACCTAAAGAAAGATGTCGGGTTCATCAGTGAGGAGTAGAGGAAACAAAGGGCTGATATTGATAGGATTACGAGAGATATCGAACAATTGAAGGTAAACGATGAACCAAATTTAAAGCTTTCATATAATCTTATTTGTTATCGACTGACACATACATTTTTTAGATGTCTGGACGACATTCGTATTCTGCACCGGATCCATATGCATGTGCTGGACAATATTCGTATTCAGCACCGGATCCATGGGCGTCGTCGTTGTTTACGGACACGGCCTACCCCTACACACCGGCCAGCCGTGTTGGTCTTGTAAGTTTTATATGCGATTCATATATTTATTTTCTATGTTATACGTTACTATGTTTTAATTGTATTCAGTTTTTAATTTCAGGATGAGTCATGGCATTACGTTTTTGACAACGCGGTCCACATTCTTACTTCTCCTGCGTATCCTGGCGAGCAGGAGATTCAGCATGTCACGCCGGTGGCCAACCGTGTCTCGCCGGACATTCAGCATGTGTCGCCGGTGGCCCACCGTGTCTCGCTGGAGATTCAGCATGTCTCGCCGGTGGCCCACCGTGTCTCGCCGGAGATTCAGCATGTCTCGCCGGTGGCCCACCGTGTCTCGCCAGAGACTCAGCTTGTCTCGACGGAGGTACGCCAGGCTATCCCGTCTAAAAAGAGTCCCCGTCCTCAGAGGAATATAAAGCCGGCACCGTCCATCTGCCCTCCGTACACCGTCGGGAAAGCAAAAAAGATGCTTGATAGTACGTACGGACCGACGTTTAAACCCTCTTGGCGGTCTACTACTACTACTACTGCTGCTGCTGGTACTTCTACTACTGCTGATGTTGCTGATGCTACTGCTACTACTACTACTCTTTCGCATATTATTAGTCTCTACAGGACAGTCAACTGGATCCTATGTATATATCATGCTACCTATCGAATGTAGTAAACCGTAGTTTTTGGGGCACTTTGCTAGGGTTTGAAGATAGCGGGTATCTGACAGATCAGGTTAGTAATTAGTCATTTCTGTATACAATTACAATTAATTATTTCCTTATTTAACGATTTATATTATGCTTTCAGCACATCAACACATGGGTCACCCGCATTATGGATGTACGACCCAGATCAGCCGATTGGGCTGTAATGATGTCAGGGTTCGCAGGATTGATGAACCTCCAAGGGGGCAAAGAATTGGCGAAGTTGTGCGTCGGGGGGAGTGGCTCATACGTAGGATGGGACACGTTGGTTAGGGTAAAATTTTGTGCCTTATATATATTATCTGAAATATTTCTAAACCTTACATTTATTTATGTCTTGTTTTCAACCTGTGATATTATCAGGTTTACATTCCGATATGCATGCATCCTAAGCATTGGATCCTAGGAGATCTAGACTTGATGACTATGCGTATGGCTGTGTACGATAGCTATCGTCATTCTGGTCTTAAGGGTGATGTGGATGCAAAGCTCACGGAATTAAAGAAGGGTCTGCTAGACGTGTTTAGGGAGCTCAATCATCATACCCGGGTCGAGCAAGCTAGAAACTTGTCATGGTACACACCATCCGGTATACCACAACAAAAAGGGTCACTTGGTGATTGTGGTGTATGGGTATGTCGCTTCTTGGAGGATTTGATAAGCGGTAGAGCCCCGCGGCTGACGAAAAACGCTATTTCATGTGATGTGTGTACGATTTGTACTGTTTGTGTCTGTAAACTTTTTTCAAAATTTTGTTTAAATTGGATAGTTGTAATACTTGGAGATGCATAATTCTAAAACACAATAGCTTTCAAAAATAGTGTGTAAATTGAGCACCTTCCTTCTTCTTAAATTTCGTGAATACAAAAATTCCTTTGTTTCTGAAAATGAGTTCCAGTGAGGATAAACCGAGGTTATACCTTTGTTCCGGTGGGAAATGGGCTGCAGGCGTCGACGGATTGGATTACGTTGAAGCAACCGTGAGAAAAGGTGTTAGAGGGAACTTAAACAGTACATTTAAACATCTGGTTAATTACTGTAGCTGGAAATGTGAAATCGACCGATCAAGTGGCCAACTGCATATCTGCTACAAGCATGAGGGCCAATTATTTCAGATAACCGACGATGAAGATGTTAGCGTATTTTTGCAATATGCAAACGGGTTAGAGGATCCTCCTGAAGTTTACGTTGATGTATACGTTTCTGGCGAGGGTGATGGCGCAGGTACTTCAAACACTATAAACGAAGAACCAATGTATTTGGATACTGAGTCCCAAATCCAACAGTCACACGAAACCTCATATCGTGCAGACTTTGGATATGGTCTTAGTGACAGTTATCCAGAAGTTGTCCCAGAGACGCAGGAAGATCAACAACAAGAAGTGCAAGAAGAGGAAGACGAAGACGAAGATGAAGATGAAGACGAAGACGAGCGTAGAAAGTTCTTCGAATGTGCAGAAGATGAATCCCATGTTTTGAACATGGGTTTGTCAGACGAAGAAGATGAAGAAAACGAAGAAGGTGTGGAACCCTCCAGGTTACGACCAGGGTTAGATGATTATTTTGGAATACCTCCTCTCATTCCAACCCCAGATTTCTCGACGGAAGACAATGAAGGCGTACCTTATAGACGTAGTCAAAGGCTAAGTATTGGTAAAGTTTTTGATACGAAAGAGAAATTGATTTTGGAGGTCGGAATGAAATTTATAGAAGAACAATTTGAGTATAAGACGAAAAAGTCTTGCACCAAAAGGTACGAGATTGCATGTGCCCGCGATCATTGTAAGTGGAGCATGAAAGCGAAAGCCTATGGAGGTGGTGGTATGTTAATGGTAACAGATTTGGTTGATGTACACAAGTGTTCAAGGACCCAGTTGAACCCTAACCACCGTCAAGCCAACCAAAGGTTGCTGGGTAACTTTTTTAAAACTAAATTTAGAAATTCCCGCAGAGTACTAACGCCATAAGACATGGCCAAAGATTTTCGAGAACAGTATGGAGTTACGATCTTGTACGCCACCGCGTGGCGTGCGAGGTGGAAGGCCATAACGTTAATCAGAGGCAGCCATGCAGAGTCATTCACTCGGCTCCCCATGTATTTGTATAACCTGGAGCGTGCAAATCCAGGTACGATAACATCAATAAGGACAGACTCTAGCGGGCGTTTTGCGGAGTGTTTCGTAGCCCTTGGTGTAGCGGTACGTTAAAATTCTATAAATTAAACATTTTATTATTTTCGTTAGCTCATACAGTATCTAAACACACACATTTTCTTGCGAATCCATACATTCTTGAAAAACCTGCGACCTGTCCTTATAATAGATGATGCGCACTTGAAGGGGGAATACTTGGGTACGATGTTTTTGGTTGTGGCCATGGATGGAAACAACAACATTGTGCCCGTTGCACTTGGAGTCGGTAGGTCCGAGACAGCAGACGAGTGGACATGGTTCCTGAACAAGTTAAAAACATGTATCGGCGAGCCAAGAGAGTTGGTGTTTATGTCGGATAGAGCTGCTTCTATAAACACAGCCATTACCGCCATTTTTCCAAATGCACATCATGCCCTGTGTTGTCGACATTTGGTCATGAACGTTAGATCAAGAGCGCCAAGGATAAAACAATTCAAGACCCCATACTGGAAGGCCTGCAAGGCTTACACCACGCGAGTGTTTGACCGAATGATGAATATTCTTCAAGTTGTCGTACCCGAAGGTGCTCAATTGATGCAAGAGGTTGGGGTGGAGAGGTGGTCAAGGGCTCACTTTCCTGCACAACGTTTTAACATTATGACATCGAACAGTGCAGAGTCCATCAACGCATTGTCAAGGAGTGCTCGTAAACTACCTATTGTCGGACTCATGGAGTACTTTAGAGAATTCCAACAAGAGTGGTACTTTATTCGTCGACGTAAAGTAGGTTTAGAAAATATCAATATCTTAGTTTTACGTATGATTATTTTATAATTCGAATAGACTATTTTCTAAAACTGTATATTGTATATTTTGCAGAAGAGTTAAACCACCAGCTAACAGAATGGGCCCAAAAGAAGATCCATAAAAGGATTGTAAAGTCCGCGACATGGACTGCTCATGGAATTGGCTACGACAAATGGGAGGTCCGCGATTACGGGTATAACGCTGAAGTTGATATGCGTCACCGTAATTGCACATGTCTCAAATGGCAGGTGTCTGGGTTGCCGTGCGGTCATGCCATAACAGTTGCAAAAAGATTGGGTAAAAATGATGTATTTTATTTGGTTACTCAGCCTTATTACATGGCCGAATTGTACAAGGCAACATACCATGGGGTAATTAAGCCAGTCGGACCTGCAGAAACATGGCACTATCCACAAAACCCTATACCCACCGTACTTCCACCACTGATAATAAAGAGACCAGTTGGAAGACCGAAAGGCAACAAACGTCGTCCATCTCGTGGTGAAAGTCGTTCACAGCAGAAGTGTCCTAGGTGTAAAGAATACGGACATATAAGCTCACAGTGTCCGTGGATTCCAAGTTCCGCTAGAGGAAGCAGTCAACTAGAGCCAATAGGAACTGTCGATCTTAATTAGCCGTTTAATATGTAACCCATGTCAATGTCTTTAGTTTTTGCTTGCATTAATAAAACGTATCTTATTTTAGCATGTAACATTTTAGTAACAAAGAGGAGAACAAACACACAATACTATATTGCATTAATAATTAACTGATACATATATAGTTGACACATTAATCAGTAGACATAAAACGACATAAAACTTAATTGATTTCACTGAAAGCATGATAACATAGTTGAGACACAAAAGTTAAAGAAACAACAACAACAACAACAACAACAACAACAACAACAACAACAACAACAACAACAACAACAACAACAACAACAACAACAACAACAATAACAAATAACAGTGGGATACCAAAGTACAACAGATCTAACATAGTTGAGATCCCCTAGTTATCATTCGGATAGAGTTGTTTTATCGAAGCAATCCAGTCTTCATTAGCTTTGATATGTTGTTGCATATTTGGATACCAAGGTACATACTCCTCCTTCACACGTTTTTCTTGTGCTCGAATCTCCTTTTGAAGTTCTTTAACGAACTTCTTCTTGTTTTCGATCTCCTCTTCAATTATATCTTGTTCCCCACGCTTACGCACCCATTCTTCTTGTATCGCCGCTATCTCCCCTTCCTTTTTTGCTATTTCCCTACGTAGTGTTCCAGGCATTATTTGAGTACAAGGAGGGTTTTCAAATTGAGAGGAACGAGGGTTTCCAGACATTCTTTGAGAAGGAGGGTTTTCAAATTGAGAGGTTTTCAAATTGAGAGGAACGAGGGTTTCCAGACATTCTTTGAGAAGGAGGGTTTTCAAATTGAGAGGAACGAGGGTTTCCAGACATTCTTTGAGACCTAGGGTTTGTTGATGAGGAAGGCAATTTATCAGCCATTGTTGTAGTAAGAGCTAGATAAGAACTGTATGAGAGGTGTGAGTATTTGGTTCATGGTGTTGGTCCCAAAGAGGTGATCTTCAAGCAAGGATAGTGTTTGGGATTATAGAAGGGGGGGGGGGGGGTTGAATATAATCACACAAAATTTCACTTTTAAATTCTTGTTGTATTAACAATATGAATTTACAGATTGTTGCGGAAATAGAAAAGATAATAAGTCTAAACTAAACAATCTAAGCTTTCTGTAACAACCAGTTTCATTTTTCAACATAATTTGACAGAAATAGTAACCAACATAGCGGAAGCACTTTAAACCATTAAAAGTAATATGTTTTTCCCAAACGGGTCCAAAGTTAACAACATTTAAAGAAATAATAAGTCACATTAAATCCGGGTTGCAACCAAAACATTTTTAATAATAGTTCAACATCCATTATTTTCAAATATCTTAAACATGTCCTGAACTGAGTCCTTCCGTGCATCAAGCAGGTGCCTTCCCCTTATCCTTGGATGAGGTACCTGCCACTAAACCACATAAACCACAACGGGTTAAGCATAACGCTTAGTGAGCACAAACCTAGGTCCTATGCATGCATGTAAATAATCATAATCATATAACTGGAAAACTGATCATGTATCATGAACATTACTCAAGGTGTATCCACCAGAAGCATCATACTGACACTGGTACCAGGCCTCATAATCACAACTTCCCTAGGGGTGAAACACCTCCGTAGGTACTATCATAACCTTACATGCCAGTTTACACATCAACATATAGACACATGATCACAAGGCATAGCAATATCGAACGCAAGTTAATGTACTCACCTTAGTTCGCTTCACAGACAACACAATCAATCACCTCACACGCCTGAGTATTAAACACCTATACATTACATCATCGTATGGCACACATAAATAACATCTTAAGACTCATAACCGTAACTCTTAGTCTAAGGCTGATTTAGACCTTCTAAGAGGGTAGGTAATTCAATTACGAACCCAACGGTCCTTTCGGAATCAAAATCGGAGTTAGGATGCAAAAGTTATGGCCAAAACAAGTTTTCCAACTCAAAACAGGGGCTAGCGATCGCGAGCCTGATAGCTAGCGATCGCTAGCTATCCTTCCCAACTTTCTGTTCTAGCTCGCGATCACTTCACGATCGAGAGCCCCTTTTTGTTCATGGCTAGCGATCGCTAGCTTCACCACCTAGCGATCGCTAGGTGCTGAATTTTCAGCACGAACCCAAAATCGCATTTTCTTGTTTTTGGCATAACTTCCACATCCGAACCCCAATTCGTCCGATTCAAAAAGCCACGTTTTTGTCATTCCAGGCTCTACCATACTACTACAATGAAAATAGGACCAACCTAACACAAAATACTCAATTGGTGATCCAAAGATCACCAATTATCACAACATACGACCAAAACCCTAACTTTGATCCAAACTTGATATTTAACAACACAAAAGGGAAATTGATGATTACCTGAAGTTAAGAACTTAGTTCTAACGATAAAGCAACAACGATTGCACCACGTAGACACGATTTCTTCCCAAACACCAAAACCCCTTCCCTTTCTCTCAAGATTGACAAATGATCAAATGGAAGGGTTTGATCATCCAATCCCTATATATATACACTTACACATAACACCCTCCACTTTCTACATTTACAAGCAAGTCCCCTTACCTGAAATTACATAAATGACACCAAACCTTACTAACTTAACGAAAGAAAAGTTAAAACTTAACTGAATGGAAACGGGGTGTTACAACTCTCCCCCACTTACCAAGATTTCGTCCCCGAAATCGCTTAGTCTTGGAACAGCTCCGGATAATTGGATCTCATCTCCGCTTCCGGCTCCCACGTCCACTCTGATCCCTTTCGATGCTCCCATTGAACTTTCACCAGACCAATTTCCTTGTTACGTAAAGATTTTGTCTTTCGCTCCAAGATAGCTATTGGCCTCTCGATGTAGTTCAGTCGCTCGTCAACTTGAATGTCATCAATCGGCACATGAGCTGTCTCGTCAGCCAAACATTTTCTCAACTGGGAAACATGGAACGTGTCATGAATCTGATTCAATTCTGGTGGCAGTTCAAGTCTATAAGCCACCTTCCCAACTCTAGCTATCACCTTGAAGGGTCCAATGAATCTGGGGCCTAACTTGCCCCTCTTTCGGAACCGGATCACCCCCTTCCAAGGTGACACTTTTAACAACACCTTGTCACCCACTTGAAACTCTAAATCTGATCTTCTCCGATCAGCATAGCTTTTCTGACGACTCTGGGCGGTTCGTAGCCGCTCGCGTATCATCTCTATGCTCTCGGTCGTCTTTTGTACTATTTCGGTGCTACCTAGCTCCCGTTGTCCCACTTCTCCCCAACAGATAGGGGTTCGACACCTTCTCCCGTACAACATTTCATACGGGGGCATGCCGATACTAGCGTGAAAACTATTGTTATAAGAGAATTCTGCCAACGGCAAATAGGTGTCCCAACTGCCTCCAAAATCCAAAACACAAGCACGTAACATGTCTTCGAGAGTCTGAATAGTTCTCTCACTTTGGCCATCTGTCTGCGGATGAAAAGCTGTACTGAACTGCAGCCTCGTGCCCAAATCCTCATGAAACTTTCCCCAAAATCGTGACGTAAACCGAACATCCCGGTCAGAAATGATGGTAACCGGAACACCGTGTCTAGCCACGATCTCCTTGACATAGATGTCCGCCAATGCTTCAGCAGATGAACTCTCCCGGATGGCTATAAAGTGAGCACTCTTTGTCAAACGGTCCACGATAACCCAAATTGCGTCGTAACTTCGAGACGTCCGAGGCAATTTGGTAATCAGGTCCATCGTGATGTGCTCCCACTTCCATACCGGAATATCCAACGGCTGCAACTTCCCATGCGGTCACTGATGCTCAGCTTTGACCCTCAAACAGGTTAAGCACCTCTCCACGTAACGAGCTACGTCCCGCTTCATTCCTGGCCACCAATAATCAGTCTTCAAGTCTCTATACATCTTTGTGGCACCTGGATGTATCGAGAACTTAGACTTGTGTGCTTCATCTAACAAGGTCTGCCTCGCCTCGCCTGTTACTGGTACCCAGACCCGCCCAAAATGGGTCAACAACCCTCGACTATCCGTTACCAACTGCGGTAACTGGCCCTTGATCCGTTCCTTCTTTTGGTTCTCTTCCTTGATTGCGTCGGCTTGAGACTGCCGAATCAAATCAAAGAGAGAAGTCGTCACAGTTAGCCTCATCAACGGTACTCGCAATAGCACGTGATGAGTCTTTCTACTCAATGCATCTGCTACCACGTTCGCCTTTCCCGGATGATAAAGGATTTCACAATCATAATCCTTCACCACATCCAACCATCTCCTCTGTCGCATATTCAAATTTGGCTGGTCTAGAAAGTAACGGAGACTCTTATGATCGGTGTAAATCGTGCACTTCACACCGTAGAAGTAGTGTCTCCACAACTTAAGCGCAAATACAACTGCAGCTAACTCCAAATCGTGAGTCGGGTAATTTATCTCATGCGTCTTTAACTGACGTGACGCATAGGAAATTACCTTGCCACGCTGCATGAGAACACAGCCTAGCCCATGATACGAAGCATCGCAATAGACCGCCATGTCCTCCACCCCTTCAGGTAGCGTCAATACTGGCGCCTCACACAACTTTTGCCGCAAAGTTTCAAATGCTGATTGTTGTTCTTCTCCCCAAACGAAACTTACGTTCTTCCTGGTGAGTTTAGTCAATGGAACCGCCACTTTGGAGAAATCTTGGATGAACCGGCGGTAGTACCCGGCTAACCCAAGGAAGCTCCGTATCTCTGTTGGCGACTTAGGAGTTTCCCACTTCATAACCGCCTCGACTTTCGCGGGGTCCACTTTGATCCCTTCTCGGTTTACAAGATGTCCCAAAAACTGAACCTCTTGCAACCAGAAGTCGCACTTCGAAAACTTTGCATACAGCTGCTCCTTCCGTAGAATTTCCAACACTTCCCGCAAATGCTCAACATGATCCTCCTTCGTCTTGGAGTAGATCAGAATATCGTCGATGAACACGATAACTGACCTATCCAATAAAGGTCTACACACTCGGTTCATGAGATCCATGAATGCCGCGGGTGCGTTCGTCAACCCAAAAGGCATAACCACGAACTCATAGTGCCCGTATCTGGTCCTGAACGCTGTTTTGTGAACGTCCTCCTCCTTAACCTTTAACTGATGGTACCCCGATCGAAGATCTATCTTCGAGAACCAAGCGGCTCCCTGAAGTTGATCGAAAAGATCATCGATCCTCGGCGGTGGGTATCGGTTCTTCACCGTAAGCTTGTTGAGCTCACGATAATCAATGCACATTCTCAACGTCCCATCCTTCTTCTTGACAAACAAGATCGGAGCTCCCACGGTGAACTGCTTGGCCGAATAAAGCCTTTCTCTAACAGCTCCTCTAACTGGTTTGATAGCTCTTGCATTTCCGGAGGTGCCAAGCGATAAGGGGTTTTCGCTACGGGCGCCGCCCCCGGAATCAAGTCTATCCTGAACTCCACTTGTCTTTCTGGGGGAATCCCCGGCAAGTCTTCCGGGAAGACATCCGGGAACTCACAAACTACGGGTACATCTCTCACGGTCTTTTTCTTACTTTCTCCTTGGTCACTGATCAAGTACACAAGATAACTAGTACCCCCACGCAAAACATAGCTCCGAGCTTTGGCCATTGAGCACACCTTCGGAAGACGTTTACTTGCATCCCCCAAGATAGTTAGTTCTCCCCCACTTGGGTTTCGAACCACTACCCGACAGTTCTCACAATCAACATTAGCCCCATTCCTTCTAAGCCAATCCATTCCCGCCACTACCTGAATCTCCCTCATAGGAATAGGGATAAGGTCTATACTAAACTTGACACCTTCTACCTCTAATACATTTTTCTTATAGATAAACTTACATAAACGAAACTCCTCATCCGCTATTTCTACTTCTAACGGGCTTTCTAGTTTACTTTTTACATTCATAAAATCTTTACAAAAAGACAAGGAAACAAAAGACTTGCTAGCACCCGTATCGAACAAAACTAGAGCAGGCATCGAATTAACTAGAAAGATACCTGTCACCACGTCCGGCTCGGCCTTCGCCTCATTGGCAGTCAACTGGAAGACTCTAGCTCGAGTCCTAGGGGCTTCCACCTTCTTACTCGGTCCACCCTCTATAGCCTTGACGGGTGCGGAACCAGAGATCTCAGTCGATACAGCCGCTGTGGGGCACTCGTTGGCAAAGTGACCCGGTCTAAAACATTTGAAGCACATTTTGGGCTCCACTTTACAGTCACGGCTGATATGTCCCGGTTTCCCGCACTTGTAGTAAGTTCCCGAGCCCATTCTGCACTCACCCAAGTGATTCTTTCCGCACCTTGAGCAACGAGGGTAATCTTTCTTAGCATCTCCTTTCTGAATCCCGGTTTTGAATTTCTTGACCACTTGCTGCTGTGGCTGAACCCGCTCTGCCCTTTTCTTCTTACCCTGACGCTCGAGTTCCAACTCTCTTGTTCGAGCTTTTTCAAACATCTGCTGAAAACTATCGCAGTGTGCCATTACCACAAACTCTCGGATATCCGACCTCAGAATGTTTCGGTACCGATACATCTTCATCCTTTCATTCTGAACATATTCGCGGCAAAACAACGCCCGCTCCAAGAACTTGTTAGTGATTTCAAACACCGACTCCGTAGTCTGCTCCATCTCCAGAAACTCGGTAGTGAGTCTCTCCACCTCAATCTGGGGCACAAACTCTGCTCGGAACATTTCGAGGAACGCCTCCCAAGTAAGGGCCCCAATCTGTTCCTGAGTCCTGGAACTATTCACTACGCCCCACCAGTCTTTCGCCGGCCCTCTCAGAAGATTAGCAGCATATCTCACCTTTACCTCAGCCGGGCAGAAACTAGTGAGAAAGGCTCCCTCTACCTCAGAGATCCACCTCGAGGCAACAATCGGATCCTTGTCTCCACCAAAATGAGGCGGCTGGCAAGCAGCAAAATCTTTGAACCCAACCGCCCGATTCTGGCCAGTACTCGAGCTTCCTGCTACACTCCCCCGACCAGCCATGGCGGAGTTGACTTGTTGAGTGACCACCTGGGTCAACTCCCTTTTCATCTGCTCAAAAAGGCCCGGAAGCAGGTCATGCAAGACCTCTCCGACCTCAGCAGCAATAATCCCCCTTAGATCAGGGATTTCATGCTCATCGCCATCATTCGGACGCTCTCCAGTTCCAGTTCTTCTTGTGGTCACCATACTGATGCAAGTACATAATTGTTTAGCTAACAATGGAAATAAGTGACCTTACTAGAGAGTAACTCTCACTACCCTTCCTGATAAGCCACAATCGCTTTCATGCTTCTACTTCCCAATCCCATGACTTCGGTCAGTCCGTAACGATCCCCATAACTTAGTCAAGCCTCAACAGTACAATGTAATTGCAATGATATGGGCCCTTATATCATTATAATTACACCCTACCCGTTCAGCTTTTCCTCATCATAAGAAAGGTTACTTTCTAGACTTGGTCATACACAAAACACATAATCATATGGTACCACTAGCACTCTTAGTAGTACCACCTATAACTACCGTGCCATTAGTATCTCTATGTCATTATACATTTATACTTACCCTGACATCTACACAATCATGTCATAGCATTCATACATCCGCATACCTAAGCAAATATTACTCAAACATACACAAAAGTGATATAAGGGTTTCATCACCCATCATAAGCATCATTAATTCAACTACAAGTCTGTTACATTTTAACAACTAAGCATAACAATATCATGATATTCATACGTAAATTGACATGGCATGCTTACTAACAACCCAATAGAGTCTAGGGTGCTCACTCCCGTCTTGATGCTCCGGATCTCAGTTCAGTTCAACCTCATGTTCTTAAAGCAAAATTTTCTCTTTTGTTAGTTACTTTGTTTTGAAAATACGAACTCCGGGTTTGAGTTCAAGTATTCACTACCTGTGAACACCTGAATCCCTCAAACCTAGGCTCTGATACCAATTGTAACAACCAGTTTCATTTTTCAACATAATTTGACAGAAATAGTAACCAACATAGCGGAAGCACTTTAAACCATTAAAAGTAATATGTTTTTCCCAAACGGGTCCAAAGTTAACAACATTTAAAGAAATAATAAGTCACATTAAATCCGGGTTGCAACCAAAACATTTTTAATAATAGTTCAACATCCATTATTTTCAAATATCTTAAACATGTCCTGAACTGAGTCCTTCCGTGCATCAAGCAGGTGCCTTCCCCTTATCCTTGGATGAGGTACCTGCCACTAAACCACATAAACCACAACGGGTTAAGCATAACGCTTAGTGAGCACAAACCTAGGTCCTATGCATGCATGTAAATAATCATAATCATATAACTGGAAAACTGATCATGTATCATGAACATTACTCAAGGTGTATCCACCAGAAGCATCATACTGACACTGGTACCAGGCCTCATAATCACAACTTCCCTAGGGGTGAAACACCTCCGTAGGTACTATCATAACCTTACATGCCAGTTTACACATCAACATATAGACACATGATCACAAGGCATAGCAATATCGAACGCAAGTTAATGTACTCACCTTAGTTCGCTTCACAGACAACACAATCAATCACCTCACACGCCTGAGTATTAAACACCTATACATTACATCATCGTATGGCACACATAAATAACATCTTAAGACTCATAACCGTAACTCTTAGTCTAAGGCTGATTTAGACCTTCTAAGAGGGTAGGTAATTCAATTACGAACCCAACGGTCCTTTCGGAATCAAAATCGGAGTTAGGATGCAAAAGTTATGGCCAAAACAAGTTTTCCAACTCAAAACAGGGGCTAGCGATCGCGAGCCTGATAGCTAGCGATCGCTAGCTATCCTTCCCAACTTTCTGTTCTAGCTCGCGATCACTTCACGATCGAGAGCCCCTTTTTGTTCATGGCTAGCGATCGCTAGCTTCACCACCTAGCGATCGCTAGGTGCTGAATTTTCAGCACGAACCCAAAATCGCATTTTCTTGTTTTTGGCATAACTTCCACATCCGAACCCCAATTCGTCCGATTCAAAAAGCCACGTTTTTGTCATTCCAGGCTCTACCATACTACTACAATGAAAATAGGACCAACCTAACACAAAATACTCAATTGGTGATCCAAAGATCACCAATTATCACAACATACGACCAAAACCCTAACTTTGATCCAAACTTGATATTTAACAACACAAAAGGGAAATTGATGATTACCTGAAGTTAAGAACTTAGTTCTAACGATAAAGCAACAACGATTGCACCACGTAGACACGATTTCTTCCCAAACACCAAAACCCCTTCCCTTTCTCTCAAGATTGACAAATGATCAAATGGAAGGGTTTGATCATCCAATCCCTATATATATACACTTACACATAACACCCTCCACTTTCTACATTTACAAGCAAGTCCCCTTACCTGAAATTACATAAATGACACCAAACCTTACTAACTTAGCGAAAGAAAAGTTAAAACTTAACTGAATGGAAACGGGGTGTTACACTTTCTTTCACTATGCACTAGAGTGAGAAGATGGAGAAAAGAGAAGAAAGAAGATAGAGGGAATAAAGAAAGAAAGGATTAGGGTATTTTTTGGGTTGAAGAAGAAGTATGGAGAACATATCTTCAAGTCCTATTTATACCCAATGCATTAAATGCATGCAGACTCACTTTTGTGTACGTGTCACAATGTAAGTGGTCCTTTGTACTATTTACTATAAACAAATACTCTTTGCATGGTGTGCAAAAGAGGAAGTGTGTAAACAGTTGCCTTGAGGTCTGATAAGTACGGAGGGAACAGTAAAGAGACTGTCCTTATGTACTTTTGTGTCAGTAAAGGCGGATAATCCTTTTGTGCATTAGACTAAGACATTACACTAATCCTTCAGGATCAGGATACTGATCAGTGACTAGAGTCCTGAAACTGGTGCTGTTCAGGGTCACTTGTATCCTGATGAATCTTCAGGATGTCATACGATATTGAGCAGCCTGCTATCACTGAGTTCCGTCTTCAGATCACGAGCATGCTGTTCCTGTCATCAGCTAATTCTTCGACGTCGCTGATGGTTCTTTGAGTATGATCTTGATGTCTTCAGGAGGTCTTCACTTCAGTGGACATGATCAGTAGACTGCAGAACAGACTCGTTCGTCTCCTGATCCTGATCCTGATTACTATAAAAATAAGTTACAGCATAAGTAACATGGAATAACACTGAACAGACTCAGTGATAATTCCTCAAGCTATAACAGAAGTAAAAACCTATTCACTAAGTAAAGATTCAGGATCATTATCATTTCATCAGGTCTTAGGAGAGCTGGATCAACAATCTCCCCCTAAATGATAATGATAAGACAATGGAGAAATTGTCTAAGTCTAGAAAGAAAAAATTTCTAAGTCTAGATGAAACAGTAGGAAATAGAACTCATAAAGGTACATGTCCCATTTACTGTTTTGAGGGATCTTTTTCAGTACTATGATGGAGTAAAGTACAATGCACTGAATTGCATTTTCATTAATCTCAATAAGGTTACAAGAGTAAAGAAAATACAAGAGTACATAAATGAGTACTGAAAGAAAAATTACAAAAAATATTCTAACTATCAGAGTCTTCGCTAAGTTCTTCAGTCTTGACTTGTATTGGAACAGGAGTATCACTGAAGGCGATTCTATGATCGAGTATCGCTCTGACAGTGCGAATTAGCTCTTTATTATCTTGGTTTGTCTTGTCCTTTTGAGTAGTGAAGAGAACAGAAACCAAGTGTTCATATGGTGCTTTGTGTAGCTCGCTGAAACGCTGAAAGCGTAGGATCTTGGAGTTGTCGCTTACACAAATACCATGAACAGGTTCTCTGATGACTTGTCCTTCAGAGAGAGAGATTCCTGGAGGGAGTGAAAGATCAAGCATCGAGAGGTCCAGTGGTTTGACAACCATCCTGGGCATGCAAGGAGTTGGTCTCCTTGTTGAAGCACCCGCTGATCTTCGAACAGGTGGCTGAGGCAGTGCTGAAGAAGGTTGGAGAAGGTCATCAAGAATTTCGGTTGTTCTTCTGATGCGTGCAGTAAGTCCATTAATGACTTCTTCTACTTCAGCCCGATAGTTTCTGTTGGCTTTGGGAAGTAGGCTTCTGATTTCATTCCACTCTGACAAGTTGTATCTTTCCAACTTGTCAAGAGTGTGTTGCACATCCTTGACTCCTGAGCGTTTGACGGTGATCCATGTTTTTGCTCTTTTGCCGCGAGTTCGGCTGAGATGGATTCCAGAGATAGCAGCACCATGTTTCCTGAGGTGTAGGCGATCTCGGCACCAGTCAAGCTCTGAGTTCACTTCTTCAGTCTGTTCCTCAGCGTTTCTGTTGAAGACCTTCAGCGCGGCCTTCTGTGCTAGAACAGGATCAGCACTTATCTCAGCGTCCTCTTCAACAAAATCTGATGCAAGCCTTCGAGCGGCTTGAGCGGAGAAGAAAGCTTCCTTCTGCTTCTTATTATGCTCCTCCTGAGCCTGTACAGCGTTGTTGTACTCCTCTTGCGATAGATAGGAGAACTCGGAGTCCCAAGAGGTACGAAGAGGAATTTTTACTCTTGTACTCTCGAGTCGCTCTATCACGGCGTCTAAACGCCCATCCCTGTTGACAGTAGCCGAGTTGTCAGGGTAATTCTCACCTTCAGATCTAAGAGAATTAGAGGGAGGAGATCTGGGAGAAGAAGCAGGGGTAGAGAAGTCATCAGAGATGAATTCATCATCTGATGATAGGCAAATGGTTTCAGGAGGGGCTCTTATTTCAGGGGTTCTAGAAGAGGATGCTTCAGGGTTAAAGCGGGTTGGTTTAGAAGGAATGGATTCAGGGTTTAGAGGAGTTACTCTAAATGTCATTCTGCTTACTTCAGCTCGTGTTTGTTCTGATCGACTGTTTTCCATAAGGCGAACAATCTCACCAGTAACAGAACCGAAGTTTACATCATAACATTCAGGGTTATCTTGGTTTTCAGGTTCAGAGGTTTGTTTAGGAGAAGAATGAGGTGTTGGTTCAGGGGTAGGTTGTTTGGGTGGTTGGTAGACAACTATTTGTAGGTTATTGGTTGGTGAGTCTTCAGAGGAGGTGTCGAGAGTGATGGTTTCAGGTGTAGGTTTAGATTTAAGGAGAGTAGAGATTGGTTGGTTATCAGAAGATGAGGGAGAGGATGGTAGTAGTAACGTACCAGGTGCACCGGGGTTCTCCCCCTGAGAGTGTGCAGGCCCTGGAGTGGGCGTTAAAGCTGGTACCTTCTCGACGAAGAAGGTGTCGTCGTCTTCATCATCATCATCATCTTCATCATCATCATCCTCGTTTGTTCCCCCCTGTTCATTGGTTCTCCAGTTGGTGGAGGGGGAATAAACGGAATGGTCTCTCTGGGGCTGTCTCTCCCCCTCAACAGGTGCCTGTTGCAAGGCGGCTGTTGAAACACTCCGCTGGAGGAGAGAGGCCATGTTGGCGTTGAGCTTCCTGGTGATGAAGGAAGATGAGAGCAGGGACTGGAGAAGTTCCCTATCAGCCGTAGTGAACGACGGCGGCGGAGGAGGAGTAGTGGCGAGTGTGTTGACTGCAGTGGCTAGCTCGGCCACTTTCTCCTGTAGGGCTCATAGGCCGGTCTCCTGTGCATCCAACCTCTGCACCACAAGTTGTTGGAAGTTGGTGGTGGAGGTGGAGTTGTTGTTGACCGCAGTGGAGAGAGCGGGTAACGCCGTGGCCTTCAGGTCGTCTACAGACGCCTGAAGGGAGGAAGAGGAGGTAGCCACCTGAGAGACCTTGTCATGGATCGCATCCAGACAAGGTATGGTGATGGTGACACCAGTAGGAGCAGGGGCGGCGGCGGTGGCAGCAGCAGTAGCAGAGGCTGCGGCGGCTTCGGCGGCAGTGGCAGCGGCCTTGGCAGCTGCTAGCTCAAGCTCCATGGCCTGAAGCTGGGCCTTGTGAGCTTCTTCCTATTGCTGGAACGCCGTGCGGACCTCCTGTAGTTGCCGTTCAGCGGATTGCCGACGAAGTTCAGCTGCGTTCAGCTGACGGTCGGCGTCCGTGAAGATGAAATCGTTGAAGGGGTCATCCTGATGGAGTTGGGACTGCCCTTCAACGGTTGCTCCTAAAGAACCTGTAAACAGAGTAGCTAAGTGAGCACTAGAAGACTCAATAGCTTTCATAGAAGAAGAAACGGCAATAGTATGCTTAGTAGTATTACCTGAGGCTAGGAGGGTATCAGAGCGATTACCCTCCACGTTCTCTGAGTGTTCGAGATGAACAACCTCAGGTTCTTGTTGGACAGGAGCAGTGATAGGAGTATCTGCAGGTGAAGAAGTTTTAGATAAAGGAGATGGTTTATTAAAAAGTTGAGGCAGGGTAATGTAGTATTTCTTACCAACTGGTGCCTTCTTTTTCTTTAGCGCCTTGGATTTGGCGCGTTTGGGCTGAGGTGGAGGAGAAGAGCCAGAGGGAGGAGGGCGCTTCAGAGGCGCCGAAGAAGTTGTTGCAGCTGGGGAAGTCAGTATAGGGTTAGCTACTGACATAGCATGCATAGAAGGAGAAGAAGATGGTTTGGAAGAGAAGAGAGAAGACATACCTTGGGCAGGAGCAGAGATGGGTTGTTCCTCTGCGTCTGGTTGTGGTTCAGGGACAACCAGGACAGCAGACAGAGGGACATCGTCAGCTTTGGAAGACAACTGTTCAAGAAACTTCACGCCTAAGGCGTAGTTGTTGAAGTTTCCCTCTGTTGGGTAGTTGGTACCCATGTGCAGTGCCAGTACTGCAGTGAAGAACCTGGTGTAGGGGACGTTGACCACCCTGGTTCTGTTCTTGATCTTCTTGATCATGTCGTCCCAGATGCATCGGACATAGTCAAACTTGCGATTTTTGATCG
Organism: Centaurea solstitialis; assembly: GCA_030169165.1. Classification (NCBI taxonomy): domain Eukaryota; kingdom Viridiplantae; phylum Streptophyta; class Magnoliopsida; order Asterales; family Asteraceae; genus Centaurea; species Centaurea solstitialis. Next base: position 72,999,363 of record CM058042.1, on the reverse strand, counting down.
CAGAGTAGACCATGTTCTGAATCACCGTGGGGAATTGCTCCGTGCTCCCCGTCTTTCCTGTCAGACTGAGACCAAACGTGTTCCATATGTAATAGAACGTAGCGTTTAGCCCCGTCTTGTGGACAGTGGCAGCAGTCTTCACCAGTGGTTGGCCTTCACGCACAGTCCATTTGTAGCCAATGGCATCCAGGAGTGCTATGATTTCGTCAGAGGTAGGAGCAGGAGGGAATTTCTGCTTCTTGGGGAAGTTGAGGACGTTCCTCAGGGTGCCAATGCCGAACGAAATAATGTCGTCCTTGATCTGGAACTTAATTACTTCGTGCATCTTGCCCTTGGAGTTTCTTTCTTGGGCCGTGGTAGCAGTGGACCATAATTGCAGTAGGAGAGGTTTGTTGGGCGCTGGGTTCAGAGTGAAAGCCGTCTTCAGGGGACAGGAGAGGAGAAAGTCCCTGGCAGGCTTCAGAAACGCCTTGTTTGCTGGGAGGTCAAATTGCCCAATCAGATTGTTGGGTTTGAACTGCAAGTCGTGTTGAGGGATGATTATTGGAAGGTTTCCAGTAGCAGTCATCAACGTTGTGGCCTCAGAGGAGAGCTGGGCGTCCAATGATGTAGAAGTAGTAGCAGCCATTCTGTTAAACATAAAAACAACATATGTGGATGATTAAAGATCCAAAATATGCATTTTTCTTCACTTTTCAATGAACACAGAATATGTTCATAAAAGTGGTGAAATCCTTTATACTTGGAATGGATTAGATACCAAAATACACAAAAGGAATGTGTTTTGGTATTAAAAAGGAACTTTTATTTTGATGAATAGATATCAAAATAAGAGTTTATGATTGTTCTTAAAAGAAATAAGAAGAACCATATAAATTGTTTTAACAAAAATCTTAGAAGATTTTGGGAAAACTAAGATCAAACGAAGTGATCTTAGGGTTTTTGGAAAAACGTTTAACAAAATAAGTTGTTTAGATGAAGAATACCAACTTAAAATGTGGAAAGAACAAGAGTAAAGAAACACTTACGATGATCTTGTTAAGAGAAGTGGTGAGTGTTCTTGGTGTTCTTGAGAGAAAACAGTTCTTGCTTTTTCTTGCTTGAGTTCTTAGAGAGAATTATGTGAGCGTAAAGAGTGTAATGGATTACTAGTGAGGTTTTTATACCTCGCGGTAGGAGAGAGAAAATGGATGAGAGAGAAAAGGGCGGCTAAATTCAAACGTAATGATGAAAAAGGAAGTTCTACGCGCGTTCACGCGCCTGACACACGTCGTGGGGAACAGGAAACGTCCCATTACGTGTCAGTGCAGATGAAAAGTTTGTTTTATTTGAAAAGATAAAAACCACCTTTTCAGGGGATAATTCCATTTTGATGAAAGATTTGTTTTCTTGGAATTGGAGTACTTATCAGATAAGTACTGTTTTGGGAAAATCCTCTTATCACATTTAATGCGATAAGGTTTCAGGAGCAGAGGTACTTACCTGAGAATCATCAGTATTCGGATGTTGAACAAAGATTTTGTAAGTACTGAATAGAGTTATCCTCTGATGAGAGTTTGTTCAGGAGTTGTTAAAGAAAGAGTCCTGAGAATAGTTATTCTATAGGATTTAACAACTGTTTGTCCTGATAAACTTCAATCATCAGGATTTAACATCCCAAGTTCACTGATGAGCATATTAAAACGCGTCACATCCAGTGGTTTGGTAAAGATGTCAGCAAGCTGATATTCAGTAGGGACAAAATGGAGTTCAATATCACCATTCATCACATGATCCCTGATGAAGTGATATCTCACTTCAATGTGCTTTGTCTTGGAGTGTAAGACAGGATTGTTGGCGATGGCTATCGCTGAAGTGTTGTCACAGTAGATAGGAATTTTAGAAAGTTGTATGTCATAGTCATGAAGTTGATTTCTCAGCCACAGGACTTGAGCACAACAGATTCCTGCTGCAACATATTCAGCCTCAGCAGTTGATGTGGACACAGAGTTCTGTTTCTTGCTAGTCCAACTCACCAACTTGCCACCTAGCAGGTGACACCCACCAGTGGTGCTTTTCCTGTCAATCTTACATCCTGCAAAGTCACTATCAGAATAAGCAGTTAGATCGAACCCTGAGTCCTTGGAGTACCAAAGACCCAGATTAGGAGTTCCCTTCAGATATCTGAAAATCCGCTTTACAGCGGTCAGATGGGATTCTTTGGGTTCAGCCTGATAACGAGCACATAGACATGTAGAATACATGATATCAGGGCGACTAGCTGTGAGATACAGCAGAGAGCCGATCATTCCTCTGTAGAGATTCACATCAACAGGTTTCCCTTTGGAATCCTTGTCAAGTGACAGAGGAGGAGCCATTGGAGTCTTCATCGGTGTACAGGATGTGAGATCAAATTTCTTCAGCATCTCATGTACATATTTACCTTGATTGATAAAGATTCCCTTTTCAGATTGCTTGATTTGAAGTCCTAAAAAGAATGTTAGTTCACCCATCATAGACATTTTATATTCAGATTTCATGAGCAACTCAAACTTTTCGCAGAGTTTGAGATTTGTGGATCCAAAGATAATGTCATCGACATATATCTGGACAAGAAGGATATGCTTAGGATATTTCTTTAGAAATGAAGTGCTATCGATCTTACCACGAACAAAACCTTTAGAGAGAAGAAAGGTTGAGAGGGTATCATACCAGGCACGAGGAGCCTGTTTTAACCCATAGAGAGCCTTGTTTAACTTGTAGACGTGATCAGGGAACTTAGGATCTACAAAGCCAGGAGGCTGAGCCACATAGACTTCTTCATTAAGTTTTCCATTCAGAAAGGCATTTTTGATGTCCATCTGATAAACCTTGAAGTTCATATGTGCTGCAAAGGCTAGGAAAAGTCGAATTGCTTCGAGCCTAGCCACAGGAGCAAAGGTTTCATCGTAATCAATGCCCTCTTCCTGCCTGTATCCCTGAGCCACAAGGCGAGCCTTGTTTCGAATAATCGTACCAATCTCATCAAGTTTATTTCTAAAAATCCACTTGGAACCAATGATAGTACATTTTCGAGGCCTAGGGACGAGAAGCCAGACATTGTTTCTGATGAACTCTGCTAGCTCTTCCTGCATGGCTGAGACCCAGGCAGGATCACGCAAAGCATCATCTATTTCTTTAGGTTCATTTTCAGAGATGAAATTAACATAAAGACAGACGTTACCAGATTGACGTCGAGTTTTAATGCCAGAGGAGGGATTACCAAGAACTTGATCAATGGGATGATCCTTGGTCCATCGAAGAGCAGGTGGCTGATACACCTGTCCTGAAGTGGAAGCTTCATTTACTGATGGATCAGGGAGAAGATTTGTGGGAATAGGTTCACTAACAGTGGTTTGAGAAGAGTCTTCACTGTTAGTTGGTTGATCAGGTTCAGATGGTGTGATTTGGGTAATTGGAGTGGCATTTATCAGAGGTGGAATGTGTATATCAGTGGGTGGTATTGGAGGATCTTCTTCAAAACCATCAGGGAGGTTTTGAGGAGTTGGATCAACAATGGGAGGTTCAGGAACTTGAAAGAAAGAGTCAGCCCACTGATTTATTTCAGAATTTTCATGAGGGTGAGGAAAGGTAGGACCCGATTCATCAAACTTGACATGAATCGTTTCCTCTATGGCTTGTCTTCGTTTGTTGAACACACGGTAGGTTTTAGATATAGAGGAGTATCCAAGGAAAATTCCATCATCAGACTTGGAATCGAACTTTCCAAGGTTATCTTTGTTGTTCAGGATGTAGCAGACACAACCAAAGATATGGAGATGTTCGATAGAGGGTTTCCTGTTACGAAAGAGTTCGTAAGGAGTTCTTCTGAAGCGCTTCACTATCAGGGATCTGTTCTGAGTATAGCAAGCTGTGTTAACAGCTTCTGCCCAGAATTGAGTGGCAAGATTGGCTTCACTCAACATAGATCGTGCAGCTTCAATCAGGGTTCTGTTTCGTCTTTCAGCAACGCCATTTTGCTGAGGAGTTCTTACAGAAGAAAAGTTCTGTGAGATACCTTTCTGATCGAAGAAAGTTTCCAGGATACTGTTTTTGAATTCAGTTCCGTGGTCACTCCTGATTGATCGAACAGTAAGGTTGTTGAGTCTTTCCATCTTACTGACGAACAGAATGATTTCTTCAGGAGCATCACTCTTGGATCGAAGAAAGAACACCCAAGTATATCTGGAATATTCATCAACGATTACCAGAGTATATTTCTTTCCAGCAATGGATTGGACGTTGACTGGTCCAAAGAGATCCATGTGGAGAAGTTGTAGAGGAGAGCTGATGGAGGAAATCTGCTTGGACTTGAAACTAGCCCTGGTTTGTTTTCCTTTCTCACATGCTGAACAAAGAGATACCTTTGTATAGCGAAAGTCAGGAAGACCAATGACAAGATTGTTGATGCAGAGTTGATTCAGCGTCTTGAAGTTGAGATGAGAAAGACGCTTGTGCCAAAGCCAATTCGTATCAGAGGAAGCACGAGATACAAAGCAGAAGTTGTCAGTGGAAGTATTCATGTTGATGATATAGATATCAGCATGTCTCACTCCAGTGAGAATAACTTCCTTTCTTCTGTTTTTGACTTTGCACTTCTTCTTTGAGAAGGAGACTTTGTGATTCTTATCACACAGTTGACTGATGCTCAGAAGATTATGCATCAGGCCTTCAACATAAGCAACTCTCTTGAACGTAGTTACTCCGTTGGTCAGTGTGCCATACCCTCGGGTTTGGCCTTTACCGTTTCCACCAAAGGTCACATCAGGACCTCTTTCTTCACGGTAGTTAGAGAGGACAGATTTAGAACCAGTCATATGTCGAGAGCATCCACTGTCCAGGTACCAGATGCCCTTATCCTGTAAAATTTAGAGTTTAAGTTTTTCTTGGTACCCATAGGACTATGGATCCAGAAGTATCAGTAGGACTGGTGGAGTCAGTGGCAGCCTTAACTGATTTATCAGTTCTTGAGGCTGGAGTCTTGACTGAGGAGACAGTCTTGACAACCTTCTTTCCTTTGACTGAATTATCAGTCTTAGGATTTTTCTTTACCTTAGCTGATTTTTCAGCTTTGGTAGCATCAGGACACTTACTCGCAATATGGTCATTTAATCCACAGTGATAACATTTGCGATATTGAAAGCGTTTAGTGTGGTCCAGGAAGTCTTTAAACTTCAAGTGAGCAGGACCAGCACCAAGTATGCATTTAGCATTGGACATAGGAGGAATTGGTTTCTTCTCCTGAGTCTTTTGCTTCAGGTCAATCTTCAGTCTGGGAACAGGATTTTGAGAGAAGGATTTTGATCCTGAGACTGAAGGACCACCACCCAGAATTTTGTTCTTGGGTTTAGGACTCTTGGTCTTTGAAGGTGTTACAGTTTTGGATTTTTCCTTGACTGTGTTCTTTTTGCTCTTAGGAGCACCTTCAGAGTGTGTGTTAGAAGAAGAAGGGATGTTTTCAGGAGCATTAGGATCAGGGATAGAAGAAACAAATTTTCCAAATTTGAGCATGGAACAATCAGATTTAGTTCCTCCATGAGTGTATCCAAGACCCCTTTTGTTTTTAACATTTCTTCCTGAGGCTAATATTTCATCAACCTTTTTAGAGGCGTCACTCCATCCTTTGATGGTGACTTTTTCAGCGTTTAACTCAGCCAGGGCTCTTTCTTTGGCAGCAAGAGCCACTTCTCTTTCAATACAAAGAGTTTTATTAACAGTGACCTGATCTTTATAGTTTTCTTCCAGAATGGTAAGTTGTTTTATTTTTTCTTGGCATTCTCTGAGTTGATCACGAAGATCAATGTTCATTTTCTCAGCAGAGGTTTTACCATTCAGGGCTTTGTAGAGATCAAGCGTAACCAGGTCTAACTGAGTTAAGCTTTCAAGAGGGACAAGAGGAATAGGTACCTGACTGGGAGAATCAGTCGCAGAGGTGGAAGCTTCAGGAGTTGTGGAAGAAGAAGCTTCAGGAGCCTGAAGAGGAATCTCTTCAGGGACCTCTTCTATCTTAGCCATGAGAGCTAAGGTAGGTTCCTCAATAATGGCCATCAGTGCCACTTGAGTATCTTCCTCATCAGATGAGTCATCAGAGGAGACATCATCCCAATCGCAGTCTTCTGCGATAAGACCTTTACCCTTGCGCTGAATTTTCATCTTTTTGTACTTTTCTTTCAGGCGCTGGTATTTGGGATTCTTAGAAGAAGATTTGGCAGAGGAGGGAGCAAACTGACTTTTTCGGTACCTGCAATCATTAGCAAAGTGTCCTTTGCCCTGACAGTTGTAGCAGATAGCAGTAGCCTTATCAACAGGGTCTGATTTAGGCTTGTCAGTAATAGTAAGATGTTTTCTTTTGTGGAAGTTTCCTTTTTTGGCAAACTTCTTGAAAGATCTAGTTAATAAAGCAAGAGATTCATTGAATTCAAGATCTTCTGACATGTCAGAGTCAGAGGATTCTAATTCAGTAATAGTTACTGAAGAAGGAGTAGCAACAGTGGGAACTGAATCAGAGACCAATGCAACAGAATTACTTTTGGTATCTTTAGAATCTCTTATGAGATTCTTTTTCAGTTTCTTCTGTTGTTCTCGGTTAAGAAGAATACCGTACAACTCACTTAGTGTGAGTGTCTTTATGTCCTTTGACATAGTTAAGCAGGAGGTGTAGATTTCCCAATGTTCAGGAAGAGCTTCCATGAACTTGGTAACCACCTCAGAGTTAGAGTAGGTAGTACCGATAGTCTTCAGATCAATCAGAAGACAGTTGAATCTCTGATGTAGCTGGGAGAGAGTTTCATCCTTCTGATGAATAAAGCTTTCATACTGACGAACCAAGAAAATCTTTCTTGATTCCATGAGAACAGCAGTACCTTCATATTGAACACAGAGAGTGTCCCATATTTCTTTAGCAGATCGAAGGTGACATACAGAATGGAATACATCGTCAGGGAGTGACATGGCGATGAGAGACCTAGCCTTAGTGTCAATGTTGACCAGGCGTCTGTCTTCATCATTGCAGTCAGTCACAGGCTTTACCAGTTGCCTTTCAGGTACAACTGGTTGGCCAGCTGCAGCAGGAATGGGGTGGACGGTTTGTGTAGGCACATGTGGTCAATTTTCCAGAAAGTATGGAATCTGGGGATCAGAACCAGAGAGAAAGAGTTCCATCCTGGTTTTCCAAAGAGAGAAGTTATCTTTGTTGAACCTAGGAGGCTTTCCAGCAGAGCCGGTATCAAAGTAGTTATCCTTAGCTTGAAGAGCCATGGATTAGGAGAGAGGATCACAAGATTTTTCTAAGAGAAGAAAATGAGAGCTTGTATCTGCTCTGATACCACTTGTTGGTCCCAAAGAGGTGACCTTCAAGCAAAGATAGTGTTTGGGATTATAGACGGGGGGGTTGAATATAATCACACAAAATTTCACTTTTAAATTCTTGTTGTATTAACAATATGAATTTACAGATTGTTGCGGAAATAGAAAAGACAATAAGTCTAAACTAAACAATCTAAGCTTTCTTTCACTATGCACTAGAGTGAGAAGATGGAGAAAAGAGAAGAAAGAAGATAGAGGGAATAAAGAAAGAAAGGATTAGGGTATTTTTTGGGTTGAAGAAGAAGTATGGAGAACATCTCTTCAAGTCCTATTTATACCCAATGCATTAAATGCATGCAGACTCACTTTTGTGTACGTGTCACAATGTAAGTGGTCCTTTGTACTATTTACTATAAACAAATACTCTTTGCATGGTGTGCAAAAGAGGAAGTGTGTAAACAGTTGCCTTGAGGTCTGAAAAGTACGGAGGGAACAGTAAAGAGACTGTCCTTATGTACTTTTGTGTCAGTAAAGGCGGATAATCCTTTTGTGCATTAGACTAAGACATTACACTAATCCTTCAGGATCAGGATACTGATCAGTGACTAGAGTCCTGAAACTGGTGCTGTTCAGGGTCACTTGTATCCTGATGAATCTTCAGGATGTCATACGATATTGAGCAGCCTGCTATCACTGAGTTCCGTCTTCAGATCACGAGCATGCTGTTCCTGTCATCAGCTAATTCTTCGACGTCGCTGATGGTTCTTTGAGTATGATCTTGATGTCTTCAGGAGGTCTTCACTTCAGTGGACAGGATCAGTAGACTGCAGAACAGACTCGTTCGTCTCCTGATCCTGATCCTGATTACTATAAAAATAAGTTACAGCATAAGTAACATGGAATAACACTGAACAGACTCAGTGATAATTCCTCAAGCTATAACAGAAGTAAAAACCTATTCACTAAGTAAAGATTCAGGATCATTATCATTTCATCAGGTCTTAGGAGAGCTGGATCAACACATGGGATAGACCCTTTTTATAGCCATGTTTTCTCTTTATTTTATTAAATTTTTTTTGGATGAATCAATTGAGTTTTCAGATGAATCTTACTGTTTTACCTTTTCAGACGAATCTTACTGTATTATGCAGAAGCGTCAGTCATCTTTTACTTTTCAGCATTTTACAGTATTTCAGCCTTATTTTATGACCCAAACATGAATTATTGGTCTGAAAGCAATAGTATTTAGCTTTTCAGACGAATCTTACTGTATTATGCAGAAGCGTCAGTCATCTTTTACTTTTCAGCGTTTTACAGTATTTCAGCCTTATTTTATGACCCAAACATGAATTATTGGTCTGAAAGCAATAGTATTTAGCTTTTCAGACGAATCTTACTGTATTATGCAGAAGCGTCAGTCATCTTTTACTTTTCAGCGTTTTACAGTATTTCAGCCTTATTTTATGACCCAAACATGAATTATTGGTATGAAAGCAATAGTATTTAGCTTTTCAGACGAATCTTACTGTATTATGCAGAAGCGTCAGTCATCTTTTACTTTTCAGCGTTTTACAGTATTTCAGCCTTATTTTATGACCCAAACATGAATTATTGGTCTGAAAGCAATAGTATTTAGCTTTTCAGACGAATCTTACTGTATTATGCAGAAGCATCAATCATCTTTTACTAAAAGCAATAGTGTACTACTTCACTACTCAGTCACATGGGTCATTCGTCTGAAAAAGCTTTAGTGAATCATGTCATTGATAAACTCATTAAGACGTTTTAGCATTCTTTTAAATAGGTGAACAAACAGTAACTCTCGTACATTTTCACGTGAATATAAAGCATAAAAAGACGATAATTCAGTATAGCTTTAATCAAACATCATTTGCTTTTCAGATAGTTCCGTATAGCTTTAATCAGTGATTGAATACTTAATAAAGACCCGTGAACACCTATATATATATGATTCCAAATGCTTTTCAAATGCTTTAATTATGTTATTTTCCCGTTGTCTTAGTTTGCAGTCATTACTATGCTACTATTAGACGTAAATTACAATATTGTTTACTACACCGTTATTTATGTCACATAAGTATTAAAGCATCGTACAATTAACATAATTGTGGTCAAGGGCCGAACAGTTACATTGTAAAAGAGAAGACACACATACATAAGAAACACACAATAACTTGCTACACACATAAGTAAGAAACATACAATAACGGCGCCCTTATACATCCACGAGACCAACAAGAAATCACATCTCCACGAAATCAAACTTCACATCGTACATATTGTCGATCAGATCACGAGGTGGACCTTGATACAGAGTGAACTTCAACCAAGTGCCATGGCGAATGTTGTGTTCGCCAAACACGAGGTTAAGAAGACCACGCATGACAAAACGATCAGGAGCCATGACCATCATATCCATGTGATAGTGCCATCCATCGTGGCTTATTTGACACTTATGATGATCTGTCAATTTCCACATTAACACAAACGGCGCTGGAATTACCTGAAAAAATATGAACTTTAAGAATGGAGTGAGATTTGAGAATAAAGAGAGGTCAATTAAGCTTACCAATATGTCATGGTCTGTTAACTCCTTTTCAATTTGGACAATGAAATAAGTGGGATTAGTTGCTAGGGAAAGAGCCATATCCGGTTTAGAGGGAAGAGAAAAAGACAAGTGTTATTGAAGATATGGATGAAAGTATTAGAGTTGTGAGGTTTATGTTGATAGGAGCATCCTATTTATATACTTGGGGAGCCGCTATTATCGGCCGAGTGTCATGGCGGATGTGTTTTTTGTGAATTTAAAAGTCTACTGTAAAAAGCCTTAGTGAATCAGCATCACCAGTTCGTCGTGATTCATTTATGACTAAGTTTGATGACTTTGTCCCCCGTATTCCCGAAGGGAGAAGATTAAGTGTATTAAAATGAAAATATTGTATTACAAAGTATTCACATACATAGTTGACACAATTGATAACCTAACTATACAACATTTTTTAAAGCCACTTCACAGTGACATAAAGGAGCTAGAAGATGAACAAGCGCAACTTCAAATACAACCCTCACTCACGCATAGTCCTAAATTCCTACCCATAGTCGAGTAACTGTGGTTCAGATACATTGTACGTTCTACCAAGGCCCTGGAAACATGGCTGCTGGTCTGAGTAAAGATATGCAACCCGATAAATGATAATCCTACAAATGCCAACCATTAATTTTATAAGGTATCGGTGCAACCATAACGACCGTATAAAAATGATGCTTGGCATTTGGCGGGTCTTATATCATGTTGCCTATCTTTACTCGAACCAGCATCCATGTTTCCAGGGCCATGGTAGAAGGTACAATGTATCTGAACCGAAGACACTCGATTGCTAATAGGAATTTAGGAATATGCGTGTGTGAGGCTTGCAGAGGTTGCGCTTGTACACCTTCCAGGTCCTTTATCCCACTGTGAAGTGACTTTAAAAAATGTTGTACAAACAAACGTCTAACCTAACTAAAAAGCCTAAAAAAACTGTACAAAAAACGTCTAACCTAACTGTACAAAAACAAAAAACTGTACAAACACTATAATTCCAAATCGGCGGGATTAATATCTATCCTCAACTTATAGAACTCCACCGCCATATGCTGCCGCCACCGAGTAGCTTCCGAAATAGCGTTTTTTCGTCAGCCGCGGGGATCTACCGCTTATCAAATCCTCCAGGAAGCGACATACCCATACACCACAATCACCAAGTGACCCATTTTGTTGTGGTATACCGGATGGTGTGTACCATGACAAGTTTCTAGCTTGCTCGACCCGGGTATGATGATTGAGCACCCTAAACACATCTAGCAGACCCTTCTTTAATTCCGTGAGCTTTGCATCCCCATCACCCTTAAGACCAGAATGACGATAGCTATCGTACACAGCCATACGCATAGTCATCAAGTCTAGATCTCCTAGGATCCAATGCTTAGGATGCATGCATATCGGAATGTAAACCTGATAATATCACAGGTTGAAAACAAGACATAAATAAATGTAAGGTTTAGAAATATTTCAGATAATATATATAAGGCACAAAATTTTACCCTAACCAACGTGTCCCATCCTACGTATGAGCCACTCCCCCCGACGCACAACTTCGCCAATTCTTTGCCCCCTTGGAGGTTCATCAATCCTGCGAACCCTGACATCATTACAGCCCAATCGGCTGATCTGGGTCGTACATCCATAATGCGGGTGACCCATGCGTCGATGTGCTGAAAGCATAATATGAATCGTTAAATAAGGAAATAATTAATTGTAATTGTATACAGAAATGACTAATTACTAACCTGATCTGTCAGATACCCGCTATCTTCAAACCCTAGCAAAGTGCCCCAAAAACTACGGTTTACTGCATTCGATAGGTAGCATGATATATACATAGGATCCAGTTGACCTGTCCTGTAGAGACTAATAATATGCGAAAGAGTAGTAGTAGTAGCAGTAGCATCAGCAACATCAGCAGTAGTAGAAGTACCAGCAGCAGCAGTAGTAGTAGTAGTAGACCGCCAAGAGGGTTTAAACGTCGGTCCGTACGTACTATCAAGCATCTTTTTTGCTTTCCCGACGGTGTACGGAGGGCAGATGGACGGTGCCGGCTTTATATCCCTCTGAGGACGGGGACTCTTTTTAGACGGGATAGCCTAGCGTACCTCCGTCGAGACAAGCTGAGTCTCTGGCGAGACACGGTGGGCCACCGGCGAGACATGCTGAATCTCCGGCGAGACACGGTGGGCCACCGGCGAGACATGCTGAATCTCCGGCGAGACACGGTGGGCCACCGGCGACACATGCTGAATGTCCGGCGAGACATGGTTGGCCACCGGCATGACATGCTGAATCTCCTGCTCGCCAGGATACGCAGGAGAAGTAAGAATGTGGACCGCGTTGTCAAAAACGTAACGCCATGACTCATCCTGAAATTAAAAATTGAATACAATTAAAACATAGTAACGTATAACATACAAAATAAATATATGAATCGCATATAAAACTTACAAGACCAACACGGCTGGCCGGTGTGTAGGGGTAGGCCGTGTCCGTAAACAACGACGACACCCATGGATCCGGTGCTGAATACGAATATTGTCCAGCCCATGCATATGGATCCGGTGCAGAATACGAATGTCGTCCAGACATCTAAAAAATGTATGTGTCAGTCGATAACAAATAAGATTATATGAAAGCTTTAAATTTGGTTCATCGTTTACCTTCAATTGTTCGATATCTCTCGTAATCCTATCAATATCAGCCCTTTGTTTCCTCTGCTCCTCACTGATGAACCCGACATCTTTCTTTAGGTCATCCATCTGAGTCCATCTATCCTGGAAAAAATCGTCCACATATGGACCCGCCCCCGCATCTGTGGACTGGTACTGATGACCAGGACCCGCCCCCGCATCCCCCCGTTGAGGATCACCACCATTATCGCCATGACCATCATCATCATCATCATCACCATCACCATCATCATCATCGGAAGGCTCCACATCCGATACTCTAAGCCTCTTTGACGGCCGAATGCTCAAAGGGTTACAAAACCAATCAATGCTAACTGCATACCAGTCCTGCTGAAGCTCGAACGCATCAGCTATAAGCGTCTGGTGTGGGTGCCTCGAGCGCTAGTATGGGAAATAAACTCATGATAAATTAACATAATAATAAAACAAACTCTAATTTAAAAAAGCTTCTCGTAATTGAGTATATATCAATAGAACATACCGATGGAAAGTGAAAAAACGCACCAACTTGTTTATATGCCAGACTCCTAACCTTTCTCTACCAACGAATTCCCCTAGGATGTCTATCATCGATCCTACTAAAACACCTTTCAGAGACAGGGAACATCTCTAAAATCCAAATCTGTAGTTATAGAAACAAAAATATCTAAGTCTAAAACAAGTATTAAGAAAAACGATTATAATAAATATAAGTCAAATTATTAATGTAACTTACGTTAAAAGCGAGTAAAAATCCAGATAGTGACATTTTGTTGCTAACTGGGTTCCGTCTGCTAAAAGCGTCTTTCATTTGCTTGTATGTGTAGTCCCATACGAACGATCCCCATGGATATTCAGAAAACCCATTGATATCGTCGAGTGCACAGATAACTTCATCAGAAACAAATTGCTTTGCCTGCTTTCCTAGAAACACATACTCCACCATCATAATAAGCGCTATGCGCGCTTTGTCCTCGTCAGGTAGGCCGCGAAATTCTTGGTTCCATACCCTAACAACTTCCGACATTCGTACACGAAAAGCCTGACCTTGTGACGGTCGGGCTGGAACAGATGCTGGAAACAACCTTCTGATCAATCTATTTCCAACTACAGTGCTAGAGTCCGGAAGCGGACCAAAAGAGAGTCCGGTGATTAGCATGAACTCCTCCCGGCCGAAATGGCGCACATGATCTCCAATAGAGTAGGTTAACTGCTGGAATTCTGCACCCGAATCCTCAACCTCCCGCGAAAGAAAGTTGCTCACAAGCATAGCATCTCCGGTCTTCCACGTCAGGTCGAGCCAAGGACCGAATGGAGTAAGCCTAAAAATAACCATCGGCCCCTCGTCTAACATTTCCCTAATGTCTAAACATAACGAGTACTTGCTCCTAACCGTCAGGTCAATCCTTAATACCTATGTCAAAAAAATATTAACGTTGTTAAACGGGATTTTGTTTCATAATTCTAACCTAATACTCTCTCTATATATATACATGTGAGGACACATGTGTATATATGTTGTTATTTATGTTATTTCACTTATATATTTAATCAAGTTAATTTGAAGTGTATATATGTTGTTTTCATTAAATATAGTTGTCACTATATCCGTTTGTGAAATCCACATTTGAATATTGATAGCATTTTAATTTTGCATTTATTAAACGGGATTTTGTTTCATAATTCTAATATAAAAATTTTTACTTTTTAGATTGACTCTATATATATATATACATGTGAGGACACATGTGTATATATCTTGTTATTTATGTTATTTCACTTATATATTTAATCAAGTTAATTATTTGTGTATATATGTCGTTTTGATTAAATTTAGTTGTCACTATATCCGTTTGTGAATTCCACATTTGAATGTTGATAGCATTTTAATTTTACATTTGTTAAACGGGATTTTGTTTCATAATTCTATCCTAATACTTTTAACTTGTTACATTGACCTATCAAACCTCTCGGTAATTCCACTAGTCCACACAAGAGGCGGTGAGAATGGTAACGCTAAAGCATTTTAAAAACCATTCTCATTCGGTTACCATTTTATAGGCAACCTCCTTAAACCCCCTTAGAGTGCTTATAGTAAGTACGCCCCTGGATTTGACTATCAATGCATTTATACTAATATAATTTACAACTTATATATATATATATATATATATCTAATTGGATGGACATGTGAAGACACATGCTAATGAATATGTCAACTTAATTCAAATAATTTTGCTTATTTATGTTACTTCAATAATATATTTTATCTACATGTGTCTTTTCTAAAGTATTTATGTTGGTTCAATTATATATTATCTACATATTTTATCTACATATTAGTTCACTTATATATTTTTTTATCAATATTGTACTTTTCTAAAGTATTGGGGCCAAAATCGTAAATTCATTAAGTTCAGGGGCCAATAGTGCATTTTCTAAAGTTCAGGGGCCAATGGTACATTTTCTAAAGTTCAGGGGCCAATAGTGCATTTTCTAAAGTTCAGGGGCCAACAGTGCATTTTCTAAAGTTCAGGGGCCAATGTGCATTTTTCTAAAGTTCAGGGGCCAATAGTGCATTTTCTAAAGTTCAGGGGCCAATAGTGCATTTTCTTAAGTTCAGGGGTCAATAGTGCATTTTCTTAAGTTCGTGGGCCAATAGTGCATTTTCTAAAGTTCAGGGGCCAATAGTGCATTTTTTAAAGTTCAGGGGCCAATAGTGCATTTTCTTAAACACTAATAAATAAACAATTAGATAAACTAATTATAAACACTAATAAAAATCATCTACTAGATAAACATTTAGATAAACAAGATATAAACACTAATAAAAATCATAACTTATATAATTTTTTTTTTAAATTATCAACTACATAAACAAGTAAAAATCATATAAACAACTAGATATAAACAACTAGATATACACACTAATAAAAATCATATACTTTTTAAAAATAACTTATATATAAAAAAATGAGTATAAATTTTTTTTATAAATATTTACAACTACATAAACAAGTAGATAATATAACAACATGTTAAAACAACTAGATAAACAATTAGATCCAAACCATCCAACATGTTAAAACAACATTTTTTTACACGTGTTCAAAAATTTCTAGTGTTCAAAAATAACTTATAAAAACGTGGTTATAAAAAACTTATAAAAAGTAAACAACATACAAGAACACTTTTATACACAAGTAAACAACATACAAGAGCACTTTTATACACAAGTAAACAACATACAACAACAATTTTATACACAAGTAAACAACATACAAGAACACGTGAACACATAATGTAAACAACTGAAAATATAGCCACTTACTTGATTTGCCATGATATAAGTAAAATAATCGTCACCACGACCTCAACTACTCTTAAAATAATCGTCACCAACCGACAAGAACACGTGTTCTTAAGTATGAATTAACTAAAATAAGGTTGTTGGTCCCCCACAAGAAAAAACACGTGTCTAGAAGTAAGAAAGAAAGATTAAACAAGTGAAAGAGCTTGTCTTCTTGGTCCCCCACAAGAAAGATTCAAGAAAGAAAGATAGATTAAAGAAGTGTTCTTGGTCCCCACAGTAAACAAACAAAGAAAAACAAAGAAGAAGAAGAAGAAAGGGGTGTGGTGGGGTATGGGTGTCGGCTGAATTAAATAACAAGTAGGTAGGGTTTTCTTATCGGATGGACACGTGGCCCAATGGGGTGAAGCCATTTGGGCTCGGGCCGCTCTTCGCGGCCGGCCTGGTAGCGGCCCACGTGGCGGGGGCGGGTGAGGTGGCGTGACTTGGCGCTGAGGTGGAGCTCTCGTGGACCAATCAAGAATAGGCCGCAGATGGCGGGCCGGATGGGTAGCGGACCAAAAAAAAGTGGCCGGAAAATGTGGCATCGACGGAGAGCGGCCCAAATACACGGTGGTAGCGGCCGGCGTAGCGGTCCGGTGTCTATTTTTGTCACCGGCGTCTATAAAATTAATTATCATGGTATTATTTTTGTCTAAATTAATTATTTTCTCATTATTTTATTATTTTTAATGAAAATTACTTATAATAATGCCATATATATATTGCCAAGTTGTTCTAATTGAAGAGTAATAAATAATGTAAATAATAGGAATCAAAAACATTTTAATTATGGTCATAACTCATAAGAGCATCTACAATGGTGGGTTCATGATGGGTTCATGAACTCCACATCAGCATTAGAAACCGGTTCTTAATTTTAAATGCCATTGGGAGATACATGGGGTTTTTGCCACGTAAGAGATACGGTTCCTCTGCAAGGACCGTGTCTTTCAACCAAAACATGTGAACTCCACCACTACCAACATTATAATATTAATAAAAATGGTTATCTAATGCAATTTCATCCACAATTTCATATCACAATTACACCCTTTGTAATTAAATTAAGACAATAAAATAAAATAAATAAAATAAAACTTTTAATTATTGTCATTTTGTTATAACTAATTAATTATAACCATTTTTTTCATCATTTAATTATCATACTAAAAATAATTAAATAAAACAAATTTTAATTATTGTCGTCAAGTTATTATAACTATATTTTAATAAGATAAAATTATTATTATGTTATTTAATTATAATAAGTAATTTTTAACTATTATAACTTTTATTATTATATTTTTAATTATATAAATTATGAACCGGTTCATGATTGAGAGTAAAAGGTTTATAAAATGAGTAGGAAAGAGAATACTGATGTGGCAGAGAGAGAAAACTGACGTGGCAGAATCATGAAGAGGTTCATGACTGCAGATGCTCTAAGCAATAAATAATGTAAAAAAGAGGAATGAAAATTTTAATTAAAATCAAAAAGCAGTGCAACCGAATCGAATCTACGTCTTCTTGGTAAAAGACAGACACCTTTACCAACTAATCTAGAACAACATTTTGTGACATTCTATATCTTTTTTAAAATAAATAGTATATATAGAATATATACAAAATCAAAAGCCCCAAAAAGTCGGAGGCCCTGTTCGACCGCACCAGTGGCACACCCTAGGGCCGCCCCTGAGTCATGTTCTGTCCAATCCAACCCTATCATGTCTTACCAAACGCTGAATAGTTGTTCTGTCTTGTCCTGTCCTATCTTGTCTCCGCACAAATGCACCCATAAAGAATGTCTCTGACTAATAACTAGGCCATTGATGATGAAAACATGATGTTTATATAATGTCATGCAATTTTATATTTCGAATTGAAACATAGATGGACAATCTAATGATAAAGTCTTTCACAAGTTTAAAACACGACTAAATTGCCGAATGTGCATCAACCAACTTATACACCGAGTAAGTTTGACATGTTTCAATATGGACAAAACACATACATCCTCTATGCATTCCAACGATTGTTTGATTACTCAACATTCGCAATGATTTGCGTCTCCACTGCATAGAAAATAAAGAGGTTATTGGTCGAAAATACTATACCTCTGTGCAGCAACATAAACTGTACAAGACCTAACGTTTCTTTTCTGATAAATTTATTAACAAACTTAAGTTCATCTGCCATAATTAAACATTGGAACTAGATCATGCACAATTTCAATACATTTAAGGAACTATCAATTTAGGTTCTATTCAATTCAAACTAACGTTTGATTGCAGATACAAGTCGTGTTTGATCCTCATAAAACTACATCAAAAACCGAATGTCTATTCAAGTACTCCAATTTCTTGGTGTCCTCAAAAGCAGTGCTACATCCGCGCCTTTTGAAGTTATTGCACCACATAAAGCTAGTAGAGAGAGTGTTTGATTGAGATCCATAAAACAACTCATTTTGACTTCGGGCGATAAAGTTCCAACTCCATTTTCCATGATGATAACAAAACTTGCATCAAGCAAAGGAAATAAAGATATCTTAAAAGCAAAAGGATGAAACACATACCTCCAAAATTCTTTGCTATAGAATCGATTTTACAAAAGATAATCATATAGAAATGAAATATATCCAATCTACCAACAATGCAGCATATCTCCCAAAACAGGCTTCACCAACTAAGTATAGCTGATCCAACTACATCAATTCTTATGGCACATTGAATTGAATCAACCAGTCCCATAATTATTAAATCTATGAAGAAAAGAAGAAAATTTAGGGAAATCACAACCACTTCAAATGAAAAAAAAAAAGCATCAAAGCCCTATTACTACTTGAAACTAATTCATATATAAGCAGCATCAACTGTCATTTTTATAGTTACTGCTAAAGGTGAAGTCCATCTTACACCATTTGTAAACAGAACTATCCCAAATTTAGATGCAAATACCGCTAAGTAACAACAACAGAATCACAGATGAAACATCAGGTAAGCCCCAAACCTGTCCGGTTGGTTTTCCATTAAGTCCTGTATGCATAAATCCGTCTGTAGATTAACCTAATCTATAGAAAATGAGAAGGTTTATGTTTACAAGGGTTTTTGTTTTTCCATAGACGCAAAGGGTGTTTTATTTAACCACAAGGCTTGTGGCGTAGCGGTACGGCCTGTGGGGGATGTGGATGGTATCCTATGCACCCCAGGTTCGAATCCCTTCGTGCGTATCTTGTGGCCAGACTTAGTCTCAGACAGCCGAATTTAATTTTAGTTCCAATATGGAATTTAATTAGCTTTTTCTTAGTCTCAGATGAACCTTATCCAAAAAAAAGAGTGTTTTTTAATTGCGCAGGGTAGGTTTAGCCGTAAAGAAAAAGAAAAATTAAAACATGGCTTTCTGCATAAAGTTACATCGTAAAAGCCTACTGAATAAGCCAATTTCTATATCATTAAGTCACTACCAAATAATCATGTATAGCTGTTTGAATAAGCTGTGAATCTCATTAAGCTCGGTAAGGGGCAGTTTGGTTGGTTTTCCATTAAGTCGTGTATGGATAAAGTTGTCTGTGTGAATTAATATGTCTGCATACATATATCCAGAAGGCTTTTGTTGAGAGAGTTTTTTCATAGATGAAAGACATGTGTTTTTCCGTTGAGAATGAAAGGTTTGGAAGAACTTGGCTTTCTACATAAACCTTCTCCCTGAAAGCTTACTGAATAAGTCACTTCCTACACCATTAAGCCACTACCAAACAGTCATATATAACTGATAGAATAAGCCGCAATTCTCATTAAGCTCGTTAAGATGCTAACAAACAGGCCCTAAGCTACTAACAAACAGTCTCAAATTATTGAACTGGTTACACTTTACACCTAAAAGAAAAATCCCATCCCAAATATTAGCAATCATCATCCCTCAAAGGATTCAATGATCATAGTTCATCAAAACAAAGAAACATACCATCAATTAGAGGAATTGGAGGTAGAAGTCTGAGGAAGAGACATTGGGCCTCTCCTTGATTCATTATCATCCAAAAGCCTCTGAACCCTCTTCTTTGCACAGTATTGCCTATCAAAATGTTTCACCTACAACAATACAAACATCATCACCAACAACAAAGCCCAAAACATGTACATCAGGATTTAAAACCAGCAGCTGGATGTGTATTTTAAAAATGATATTGAGAGGCTGTTTGGATGTGTATTTTAAAAATGCGTATTGACTTATTGTCTTCTCAAAAAGTCAATAAATCAATAATTTTGTTTGGATACCTTAAAAGTGTTCTTTTTTACAAGCATGTTTAGGATTGTTTTTCAAAACTCCTTATTGGCTTGACACTCATAAAAACTCAAAAAGCTCTTTTGAAATCTCCTTCTTGACAAGGAGTGAAATGCACTTTTTTGAAAAACATCAATTACCTGACTTTTTGATTGGAAAAGTGTTTTTTGATACACATTTCTCAAAAAGTTGATAAGCTAACCCAAACACCCAAACTTATTGATTTATTGACTTTTATCACCACAAAAGCTAATTCAAACATTTTTTTAATATACTATATTATTAAAAAAAAAAAAAAGCTTTAACGGTTATTGTCACTACATCTTGACAATTTTATACAAGTTTTAAGTTTTAATGCATGTTGTACAATCATTTAAAGAAGTCTCCTCCACTCTCTCCTTAATATCCGTTTGTAATTTCTTTTTCAATTGAATATGTTACACTTAATACCCATGTAGTTAGTTATTAAGTTTACTTTTAGTTCTCTATTTTTTCATTTTTCATTTTATATCATTATCATATAACATTAATAATCGTGTATTATGAATTAAAATGCATTACATTATGTTTCTATTTTTATAAATTATACTATCATAATCGTTTCGTCAATACCTTCGAAATGAGTCTAATATTGAATATTTTTTGATGCAATCATATTATCTGTTCTATTATATAAAAAAAATACTTCATATTTTTTTCAACATTTCAATATTCAATTTTTAAAAATATCCCTTTATTAAATACCTCTTTTTATTAGTTACCCTACAAGTCATTGTTTTCAATTTATAACTTACATTTTACACCCTTATAACTACAAGAGTAAAGTTCAATTTTCGTCCCTGAACTATGTGGATTTCAACATTTTTCGTCCCTAAACTAAGGAAAGGCGAATATCGTCCTTTAAGTATGCACTTTCGTCTTGATTTTGGTCCCTCTCACTAACATCCGTTAACTTTTTCCGTTAGACCCAATTAAATGAGGGGTAATATGGTCATTTTACCCATTTTCTTTATTTTATTGTTTTTACAAAACCCAACAAACTACAGGGGCCTGTTTTGTAAATATAATATACATATATAATACACACCAGACACATCAAGCAAAATTTCATCAAAACCGGCAGCGGCGGACGCGGAGGCGTTGGCCGGAATTTCGCCGGAGGAGAGTTCTGGTCCCTATGCCTTTCGGATGAATTCCACGGTCTACCCCGTCCCCCTTCCCTTCTCTCGTTCAATTTTCGGCATTCTCTCCGACGATGATTTCTTCCCCCAATCGACACACACATATCGATTTTGGTATTGCTTTTGATTTTCCAAACAACACACGCACACACACCGTATTTCTGCCCCCATACAGGCACACAACCGGTGAACCCGTCGGGTCACCTCCACCGATTGTGAACCCATTCCATTTCTCCCAAAATGAGAAAGCTCGACAGCCACAACCGGTGATGAGGTTATCAAATGGGTCAACGAACAGAAATTCGGGCTTTGCGAACAGAAATCGGGAAGTGGAGATCGAGATTAAGGAGTGGTGTGTGTGTCTGGTGTGTATGTGTGTGTCAATGGTAGTAACCTCCAATTGGAAAATCAAAAGCATTTCAAGGGTTGCCGATTGTTGGCGAAAATTGGGGGAAGAAATCATTGCTGAAGGGGATGCCGGAAATTGAGAGAAGGTGTGGTGTGTTGTGGTGTGCTGTGGTGTGCTGTGGTGTGGGTGGACTACCATCGACTTACCATCGTCCCTTCGTCGTCTCTCCTTCCACCACCCGTCGTTCATTTCATGGAATTTACCCATTCAATATCCCTCTCCGTCGCCGGAAACTCCTCCTCCTCCGACCACCTCCTCCCCCCTTCTTAGACCTTTAATCTTCAACCAACAAAGATGTTATTTGTGTGTGATGTGTGTGTGCGTGTGTTGTGTGTTTTAACCCTTCTTAGACCTTTAATCTTCAACCAACAAATATGTTATTTGTGTGTGTGTGCGATGTGTTTTAACCCAACTTCCGGTGACCGAATTTTCAACAACGGTGGTGGTGGAGCTGGGCGAGACGACGGCGGCGGAGGGGATTGAATTCCGACGAAGGGTGTCTGATATGTGTATAATATATATATATATATATATATATATATATATAATATTATATTATATTTACATAATAGTCCCTGTAGTTTGATAGATTTTATAAAAAAAGAAAAATAAGAAAATGGGTAAAATGACCATATTACCCCTCATTTAATTGGGTCTAACGGAAAAAGTTAACGGATGTTAGTGAAAGGGACCAAAATCAAGACGAAAGTGCATACTTAAAGGACGATATTCGCCTTTCCTTAGTTTAGGGACGAAAAATGTTGAAATCCACATAGTTCAGGGACGAAAATTGAACTTTACTCTAACTACAATTACTTTTTTTTTGAAACGACAAATAATAAACACACCTAACTACCCTACTCCTAAAATCTACCCTAAATCTACACCACTGCCCACGACGGGGCTCGAACCCACAACCACAAGGGAAGAGGGGACGCCTTAACAACACTCCCGATGCCGCTGGGCTACAAGCCCGTTGGCCAATTATAATTATTTAATAAATTACTTTCAATTACTTACTTTTTAATTTCACTTTATACCCTTATCATAATGACATAAATAATGTATATGAACTAAATGCATTAAAATTTTCGTCTTCCTTTTCAACAAATTATACTGTTATAATCGTCTCGACAATACCTTCAAAATGAGTTGAATATTGAATATTTTTGAACTTAATCGTATTATTAAATTATACAAATTAGTTCATTTTATATATTTTTACATTCTCATTTTTCATTTTACACTCTTATCTATAATTTATAGTTATATATATTTTATACCTACAGTTATACGTTATACCATCTTATAAAAACATTTATTCGATTTTTCTTGACCTATACCATCTTATAAAAAAACTTATTTGGTTATTTATTGCTCTATGCTGTTATATAAAAAGACTTTACATTTAATTTCAAGAATTCATGAAATTTCAAAGGGAAAAGTTCAAAAAAAACCCAACGAACTATTCCAATTTGAATGGTTAAATCCCTAAACATTTTTTTTGAACAAAAAAACCATTAAACTTTCTCATTTTGAATGATTAAGTCACTAAACTATTCTTTTGAATGAAAAAACCATTAAACTTTCTCATTTTGAATGATTAAGTCACTAAACTATTCTTTTGAATGAAAAAACCATTTAACTTTTTCGTTTTAAATGATTAAGTCCTCGAACAATTCCTTTTCTATAAATAAATTATTAAACTTTCAAAAACTGGTTACCATTACAACTATAAATAAACCATTAAATTTTAATGCATTTAGTTCATATAAAATTAATAAGAATACGAATTTATAGTTATATATATTGTTATACCTACATTTATACGTTATACCATCTTATAAAAAAATTTATTCGATTTTTCTTGATCTATACCATCTTATATAAAAACTTATTTGGTTATTTATTGATTTATGCTGTTATATAAAAAGACTTTACATTTAATTTCAAGAATTCTTGAAATTTCAAAAGGAAAAGTTCAAAAAACCCAACGAACTATTCTTCCATTTTGAATGGTTAAATCACTAAACAATTCTTTTGAACAAAAAAATCATTAAACTTTCTCATTTTGAATGATTAAGTCACTAAACTATTCTTTTGAATGAAAAAACCATTAAACTTTTTTGAATAATTAAGTCCTCGAACAATTTCTTTTCTATAAATAAACCATTAAACTTTCAAAAACTGGTTACCTTTACAACTATAAATAAACCATTAAATTTTAATGCATTTAGTTCATATAAAATTAATAAGAATACGAATTTATAGTTATAT
This sequence comes from Centaurea solstitialis, assembly GCA_030169165.1. NCBI lineage: Eukaryota > Viridiplantae > Streptophyta > Magnoliopsida > Asterales > Asteraceae > Centaurea > Centaurea solstitialis. The sequence goes on along the minus strand of CM058042.1, from coordinate 72,975,263 downwards.
ATATTGTTATACACAGTTATACGTTATACCATCTTATAAAAAAGTTCGATTTTTCTTGATCTATACCATTTTATAAAAAAAATTGTTTGGTTATTTATTGATCTATGCTGTTATATAAAAAGATTTTACTGTTAATTTCAAGAATTCTTGAAATTTCAAAAGTCCTATTTTTAATCGTCAAATATTTTTAGCAAATATATCGAAAATTTTTGAAATATTATTTAACAAATTTAATCACTATAATCGTCAAATCAAAACCTTCAAAATGAGCCCAAATGTTATGAGTGTGAATATCTACAATCGAATGAATATTTTTCAACTTTTTTGAACAATGGTCAGGTAATTGATACGTACTCTGCGCTGCAACGCCCGCGGGTACGTATCTAGTTTTTTTTTTAACTTTTTTTTCCACCACCATAAATCAATAAACACTTTTAAACCTCAAAAAAACAATTCGAAATGCCTCTAAAATGCAGGTTTGTGTTTTTTGTTGCTAAACGATACAAGTCTTTTTGTTCTTTTCGAACTGCCATAAGTCAATAAGCACTCCTGACCAAAAACACTTTTGGACCGGGGGGTATATTGGTAAAATTACCCAAGTTCGTCGGCAGCCATTGTCGTAAGCTTCTCTAGTTTTCTTGCATTCGATGGGATATAGCAGACCTACGGATGCAATTTCGGTGGGTTTCTTGTTGGATTCTTTCTCAAGGCATGCGTAAAACGCATCGCGAGCCTGGTAGAAATTAGGGCACAAAAAGCAAAAAAAATTATCGATTTTATGAGTGATAAAGACATCAATTGAGTGTTGTATGATGGATGATTTACCTTGTAGCAAGCTTGTCTAGCGTCTGAAAGGACGTCTGAATGGATTTTATCGGGTATTTCGAAGCGTATGCTTCCATCGCCATGGCTGTAGAGAGAGTAGCTTGGTTTCTTGCTTTGTAAGTTGAAGAGTTGTTGAATTACAGAAATGGAGGAAATGGGCTTTATTTATGGGGTTACTATTGGGCTTAGTGATTCTTTCAACCCAAAAATAGGACCAACGCCTTTATAATATAAATCAATGTCGGCTGTGAATTCAAATTTCATTGCGAGCATGAGGACATCTGAGTGTGCATCACGTGGCGTATTCAGTCCGAATAATCATGTTTTGTTCACACTGAATAATACAACATTCGGTATTATTCAAAGTGAATAATACTGAATGATACAGAATATTGTATTATTCACCTCGAATAACATTGAATGTTGTGTTATTCAATCTTAATAATACATTATTATTCAAAGTGCATATGTCACGTGGCGCATTCTTGATCGTCCTCATGTTTACAATCAATGTTGAGTTTTCATTTGAACCTGACTCTACATACATATACATATACATATAAACGAAAGTTATGTTGAAAACTCATATTCATTGCTAACGTGAGGACAGTTGATAGTGTGACACGTGTCCATTCAGTTTAAATAAAACATTATTATTCAGATGCATTATGCATAATGAATAATACAACAATCAGTCTAAATAATTTAAATTAAATTTTTTTTGTCTAGCTAAACGAGAGTTTGGTGCACAAAGGGGAACAACTATGAGAATGAGTTTTCCAATCTAATCAGGAATGAAAATTTATGTTTATGGAGAAATGAACTCATTTTATTTTCATAAAATCAAACAGTTTTTTCTATTATCATTTTTATCAATTACAGTAAGATCTCGAGCAAAATATACCTTAATTTTTTATACTTTTAACTATGTCCAGTAATTTCATAAATCAATGAGTTCTTAAAAAAAATACGCCTATGTATCTATGTGTGTGTGAAATTGCCATTAACATGTTTTGAAATCATGACAATTTTTTATTCATGTTTTGAGTTTAATGCTTTTCATATAAAGATGGTATGACCATTGAGTTAAAATTATGTATTTGAAGTGACATGAAAATTATCAAAGTAATTAAGTGTACGAAAACGTTTTATCATGTTTTATAATGAATCTCATCGGGTTTGATGATAACTAATCAAATTAACCTAACACTTTGTTAACTAAGTTCTTCTTGTGCTTGGGCAAGATCATTACTATGTTTTCATTTATAGAACAAATTAAGACGGTTGTTTGGTAAATATATATTATCTTATTTTTTAAGTTTACTTTTGGATGAAAATAATTGAAACGTTAGTTAAAATATAATTTTAGAAGCTTTTTGACATTTTTTTCTTTAAGTGCTCTAACTAAAGTTAATAATTATTTAGAGTAAATTACATATAGTTTATATTTTATTGTACTGTTAGTTTCAATTTTGAAATAATTATGAAAAAAAAAAAGTCTCTATTATTTATACTATACTGTATTGTTGGTCCCTGTAGTTTACACTATATTTTATTGTTGGTCCCTATTTTGCCAATAAAGTTAGGGACCAATAGTACAATATAATGTAAACCACAGAGACCAACAATGCAATATAATATAAACCACAGAAATCAATAGTACAATATAGTGTAAACCACAAAGACCATTCCTGTAATAATTTCAAAATAGGGACAAACAATGCAATAAAGTGTAAACCACAGGGATCAAATATGTAATTTATCCTATTAATTATTACTGTTAAACATTTACTAGTACTACTAATAATAAATATTAACTACTATTAAACATAAATTTATAATACATAGTATTAACTAGAAATTTATAATACCCAAGGTTCTAAATGAGGTGAGGCGTGGCGTAGCGGCGAGGTCAAACCTCAAGCCTTATGAGTTATGTCGAGGCCATGGCGTTTTTCATGGCGTGCCCTAAGGCGGCATACACATACAGTCGTACTTATATATGTCAGTGTTTTAAATAATATCATAGAACAAATTAAATTCATAGCAAGTAATAAAACTAAAACATAAAGAATAACCATTGATACAAAGTATATTAAGCTTATAAAAATGATATCATGGGTGCAAAATGGTGATTAAATCCCTTGAATCCCTACTCATTACTTTCTTCAATTTTCAAAGAATTCATGTTCAACTCTCCATGTACGGGAATGAGATCAAGTATTTACGTATTTAAGATTTTAGTTTTAACGATTATTAAAGTTTTAAGTCTCGTAAATAGTTACCATTTATCCTGTAAATTATATATAAAAATAACCGTAAGACTTACAAAATAATGCATCGTAACGTGCCATAACGCGTTACAAGCAAGTCAAGCGTTACAGTGGAGCCATAGGGGTTAACGTGGCGGAGACCCCAAGCCTTGACGCCATAACGCGCCATAACGAAGCCATAACGAGTTATTTAGAACCATGATAATACCCACAAAAAAATAGAAATTTATAATTAATTTTAACTATAAATAAACCCAATGGACTATTCCATTTTAAATGGTTAAGTCGTTAAACAATTTTTTTGAACAAGAAAGTTATTATACCTTCTCATTTTGGATGATTAAGTCACTGAACTATTCTTATGAATGAAAGAATTATTCTTATGAATGAATAAACTATTAAACATTCTCATTTTAATTAAATAAGTCCGTAAAAAAATCATCAATTTTTTAGAAATCTGCCACTTATATTCGTTTAACCTAAACTTATATGCATCATGCAATATAGATTGTTTAAAATTTATCTCAAATTTATAATAAGTAAAAATAGATTATATCGATTTTACTATCATTTTATATATAACTTATTTGTTTTATAATTTATAGATTCTAATTTTTACAAAATAGGATTTATTAAAAAGAGGTGAGTTAGCTCAACATCCATTGGAGACTGGATAGCTTTTATCCAATGTAGAGAAACTCTATAACTAATTTTTAATAAAAATAAAAAATACATGATGATATCATCAATATATGTATTTTTTTAATTAACCAATGAAATCGCTCAATTTCAGTATTGATGACGTTACTGAAAAGAGTCTTTTAATAGATAGTATAGATTGTAACATATTATAATCGACTAATTAAAAAAAAACCTTTTAGTCATTTATATTTTTCATCTAACTGATGAGTTAGTTTTTTTCTTTTTAATAACGTCGGATCTTAATGCCTGTAGAGCACAGTCCAAATGTGATTTTTTTTATCTGCAAATTTATCAACTAGTTCACTATATAAACATAGCCTAAGAAATTGTTCGGTAAAAATAAGCTAGCTTATAAGTCAGGTACATGTTCAGATGGACCATAAGCTAACTTATAAGCTAGTTTTTCGAAAAGCTATTCTCACTAACGTTTTGGTGACTTATGGGACTTATTATTATTTTTTATCTTAAATACACCCTAGAAAGTTTTTTATTTTTTTTGAATGGGTATCCGAGCCTTTGCCCCGAGTAATCCCGGCAAGGTTCATCGACAGCTAAAGCATGCTGCCCTGAGTTAATCCCTAGTGGACACAATCTGGAAGCGATTGGATTCGAATCTAGGATAGAAGACTTAACTAGCCACTTCCCTCACAGGTCTTAACCAGTACGCCACAACCTTGTGGTTTACCTACTAAGTTTTACACTACTAATTTTTAAACATGCATTTTTGTTGTCATTTTATAGTCATCAACTATCTTATCAGTCATCAGCTATCTAGCTACTTTATCAGTTATAAGCAAGATTATCAACTAGTTCACCAAATATAGGGTATGAATTACAAAGACAATCACAATCATACATCAGAATTCATGCTGCAAAAGCTTCATAAAACATGTGTTGAGAAAGTGTTCAAAATTGAAAAAGCAACAAGAGTTCAAACGTCGAATCAAAATCCAAGTCGATCACATCATTCCTAAAATACCTAACGGTAATTATTTGTAACAAAAGCTTCCAATTTGTATTAGGTTTTTTAAATGAACTTCATAAAACCAAATAAATCGTTTATATATATAAATTTGAGTCCAAACAATTTGTAAGTGGTCAAAACTTATTTTAATATACGTCTTAGGCTTTGTTTGATTAACTAGCTGATAAGTTAGCTGTTGATTGATAAACTAGTTATTAACTTGATAAGTTAGCTTATGAACAAATTATATTTGGCAAAACCAGCTTATGAGTATGTAAAATGATCAAAAAAATATATTTGAATTTAATAATTAATATTAATAATTGTATAAATGAAAATAAACTACAAAAAAGCTCCCAAAACGTTACTCCAATTAATGTTTTAATACACTAGTGTATGAATTATGATACATGTTTGGATGAACTAGTTTATATGCTAGCTTATTTTTACGAAAGCCTTACAAGTTTTTAGAATGGTCAAAGATGCAATAAAAATGTCGAAATGTATTTTATTTAGTTTCAAAGTTTTTTAGTGCCTTGTAAAAAGAAGTAAATAACCGACAATCTTACCCGATAAGAGAGAAGGCCAAGATCAAGAGTCTTAGCTGCTGAATGTGGAAAACAACTCTTCCCCGATAAGTGTTTACTGGTTTTAAGATGCTTACCAACAGCCTGTTTTCATGGGCAAGGATGTTACACGATAAGGTAAATAAATTGAATATTTTCCCGGTAAGCACTTATCCAACAAGAATTTAGTAAACGACCCCTAAATCAAAGGTTAAATTAGGATATTAGTAACTTTGACTAGAAGAAATCAAATAATGGGTATCCTAAGTATTTTGCAAAATTTCTATCTCTTCTAATGTCTCTCTTCTCCTTTCTATTTCCCCTCTCTAATGTAAAGAACATGACAAATACATTGAAGAATCTAATGAACACATTATGAACACCACTATTCTCTACCGCAACCGTAATGTAACACCCGTAATTATGTTGCTATTTATAAAATAGATTCCAATTAGCGATTGGGAAAATGGTCGAGGAACGGGTAGGGAAAATGGTTGGCAAATAACCGGGAAGACGGTCAATTGAAAATTGGAATATGGTCGAAAATTGGTGGGGAAAGCGGTTGAGGAACGATTGGTACACTCTGGAGATCGTGCCCACAATAGTGGCATGTGGCTCTATAACATAGCATTATCGCACAAAGGAGTTTGGCCTTGGTAGATCTGGTGTGATTGTACCCCGTGATTGTGTCATATGGAACAATAGCTTGGCACTATAAGTGTTCCAATGCATAAAAATTCGATTTTTGAGTCTTTTCTTTATTTCCTTATATCTTCTTCACTACAACTTTGATTGAAGCGGTTTTGATGCTACATTCTAGATTTTGATGCTACATTCTCGATTTTGATGCTTTTCAAGATTAGATCATGAGATTGGAACCTTAAGGAAAGATTCTACAGTGTTTGCGAAAGCTGACCTCTTCATCTTCTTCCCTTGTAAGTTAGGGTTTTGGTGTGTTCTTCGTCTCCAACCTTGATACTTTCACCATTTCTTTAGCAATATCAATACTTGCATCACAATCAACATCAATACTTGATTCACACAAAGTCTTGAATTCTTCAAAATAACTCTCATATCTTCCTCATGTCTTTGATATAATTTCTCTCTAGAATCTCACCCTATGAATATTACAATAAGATCTCTTAACTAACTCTAACATCTAACCCTCTATTTATAACATACACTAATACACTAACTAACTCATTACATTGACTTGACTTTGACATTTAAGCTTCATTCTTTAACTTTGACCTCTAGCTTTGGCTTCATACTTTTCTTTCATCTCCGCCTCAGGTTTTGGGTTCTTTGTGATGAAAAAGTTATCTTGGGAAGATTTGGGGTTAGGATTTGGAAGTTCTTCTTATAAATATTAAGCTCTTCAAAGAAAGATCAATATATTTTGGGATTGGGGTAAACTTGTTGGGGATCCTAGCGTACAGACGCGCAGCGGATAACAAAAACAGATCCCCAAGAGCCGGATCCAATCCAAACCACACAGATACAAATAAGGGGGTTTAGGTCGTTTACCTTTGCGAATAACACTCTGGACTGCGAGCAGGGGATACACCGCTACTGACACGATCTGAGAACGAGCTGCTATACCACCAGGGATTTATCAGAAAACAACCCCAAAAGGGTTTTGGGGTTGTGACCGTCGATCAGAGGGAGAGGGAGAGAAGGGAGAGTTTTTCTTGGCTTTCAAGGAATTATGATTGAATGAATGAGGAACTGATAGGCTTTACCATATTTATATAGATAAATATGGTAATGTCCATATCTAACCAAAAAGCCCATTGGACTTAAAGCCCATTTAAAAACTCTTTAATTAATTAACTAATTAATTAATCTTTAAATAATAAATTACTTCTATTATTTATTTCTTCCAAATAATTAATTTTATACTAAATTAATTATTCCCATTTCTATGATAAATCCATGTTCTCTAATTTGTGTGAAGCGGTGTGACCTATTAGTGTCTTATAACACTAGACACGGTAAACTCTGTTACTGTCTCGCACATAATCCTAACAGACTCCCACTTGTGCTAGACATGTAACTGTACTGTTACCATTAGCCTAAGGAGGTCCCTAGCCAGACACTTAGGTTAACCAGGTTATAAGATCTCTTATATCCAGAGATACAATTCACGCTTGAATTTGTACACAGGTTTATTCCTTTTACACACGATATTTCTAAAATGATCTTAAGACATCGAGTGGAGAATTCATTTATTAAAATCAAGTATTTCTTGACTCTGATTTTGATTGCCTACAGTAACGGATATTACTAAATAACACCTGTTATTCTATCCGAGCGTGGCCACGCGTTTTCTGCCAATCTTAATCGTCAAGGGGCCCGGAAATATCTCTCTTTTGAAAGAGGTGCAAATCCCTTCTTGACTACTTACATTTGGATCTACGGCTTCCGCTGCATCTAGTCACGTCCCGTATGGCCGCCCTGTTACGGTGCAACGTTAGGATGTACTAAGAGTACAGCAGTCCTCATGTTCCCAAACCAAGTATCTCAGGTCTAAGGACAACCTATCAAGTCAATGCTTATGACTGAGGCTCCATGAAGCAGACTTGATTACTGGTCACTTCCAATACTCAAACACTCTGATGAGTATCTATAAATACTTGGTCACATCACTTGTGCTTTTATTCTTTACTTCGAATAAACCATCAAGTATTCATAATAGCGTAAGACTCCCTATTGAAATTCCCATTTCAATAAGTGGCTACGGAAATTTTGATTTCATACAAAACTTTGTAAAAATCATGGATACGTTAAATATGCAAAAAATAGTTAATTTAGAACAATCATGAATTAAAACCTCCATTTATTTTATCACACTGTAAAATTTACATGATTATATTATTCAAAATTACACTATAGTAATAATTAATAAACTAAAAAACTAGCTACTGGCGTCCAGGTACTGCATCCCAATGGAATTTGCATGCGCCTCATGCTTCACCCTTGCTAGTGGCTTTGTCAGCGGATCTGCGACATTTTCTTCTGTTGGAATCTTGCATATTCTCACATCTCCTCTTCCAATAATCTCTCGGATGAGGTGATATTTTCTGAGCACGTGTCTTGACTTGTGATGCTCTCTAGGTTCCTTTGCTTGCGCTACGGCTCCCGAGTTATCACAGAATATATCGATCGGTCTAGAGACACTGGCAACCACTCTTAGATCCGATAGAAAATTCCTTAGCCAGACAGCTTCCTTTGCCGCATCAGATGCTGCAATGTACTCTGCTTCTGTAGTTGAATCTGCAATCGTGTCCTGCTTTGAGCTCTTCCACGAGATTGCGCCTCCGTTTAGGGTAAAAACGTACCCCGACTGTGATCTGAAATCATCTCTGTCGGTCTGGAAACTAGCATCAGAATATCCTGTGACGCTGATTTCTTCCTCAGATCCTCCAAAGACCAAGAACATGTCTTTCGTTCTTCTCAGATACTTGAGAATGTTCTTGACAGCCACCCAGTGAGGTTCTCCTGGATTCTGTTGATATCTGCTTGTAACACTTACTGAGTAAGCAACATCGGGTCTGGTACATAACATGGCATACATAATCGATCTAATTGCTGAAGCATATGGAACCGATTTCATTCTGTCCTGTTCTTGACTAGAAACAGGACATTGTGTTTTACTTAACACTATGCCATGTTGCATTGGGATAAATCCTTTCTTGGATTCATCCATCCTGAATCTCTTCAGGATTTTATCAATGTATGTACTCTGGCTAAGTCCGATAAGCCGCTTAGATCTATTTCTGTAGATCTTTATGCCAAGTATATAAGCGGCTTCTCCAAGGTCTTTCATCTGGAAACATTTGCTCAACCAACTCTTTACACTCTGTAAAGTTGGAACATCGTTTCCTATGAGTAGAATATCATCTACATACAAGACCAAGAAGGTTACTATGCTCCCACTGAACTTAGTGTAGACACACGGCTCGAACTCACTTTTGGCGAAACCAAATTCTTTGATTCACTCATCAAAGTGTAAGTTCCAGCTTCGAGATGCTTGCTTTAAACCGTAAATGGATTTCAGCAGTTTACACACCTTGTTAGGATTCTTAGGATCTTCAAACCCCTCTGGTTGTTCCATATAGACATCTTCTGTTAACTTTCCATTTAGAAAGGCTGTCTTGACGTCCATTTGCCAAATCTCGTAGTTAAAGTACGCTGAAATGGCCATAAGAATCCTAATTGACTTTAGCATAGCCACTGGTGAAAAGGTTTCATCATAGTCGATACCATGAGTTTGCGTGAATCCTTTTGCGACTAGTCTGGCCTTGAAAGTGTGTACATTCCCATCCATGTCGGTTTTCTTCTTGAAAACCCATTTGCGTCCAACAGCTCTACAGTGTTGTGGCAAATCAGTCAACTCCCAAACTTGGTTGTCGTACATGGATTGCATCTCGGCCTTCATGGCTTCCTGCCATTGTTCAGACTCATTGCCTGTCACAGCTTCTCCATAGGATGTTGGTTCATTCAAATCTCCGCTGTCCTGAGAGACTAGAAATCCAAGATACCTATCTGGTTCTTGTCTCACCCTACTGGATCTGCGAAGGTCCTGTGTTTGCACTTCCTCAATCGGTTCTGATTGAGGTTCAACATTCTCATGTTGAATTTCTGGCTCAACAATTGGTGTAGTGTTTTCTTCGTCTACTACCTGTAGATCCACATCCTTTCTGGTATTCCCAGAACTGAGAAATTTTTCTTCCAGAAATTTTCCATTTCGAGCAACAAAGACTTTGTTCTCTTCAGGGTTGTAGAAGTAATATCCCACGGTGGTCCTGGGATATCCAACGAAGAAACACTTGTCGGATTTGGGTTTGAGTTTTTCTGAGGTGGGTCGTTTGACGTAAACCTCACAACCCCAAATTCTTAGAAAAGATATATTGGGTTTCTTACCCTTCCATAATTCATATGGAGTCTTTTCTACCGACTTTGTTGGCGCTCTGTTCAGTATATGTGCTGCCGTTTCGAGCGCATGTCCCCAGAATGACATTGGCAGCGTAGAGTGACACATCATCGTTCGTACCATATCTAGTAAAGTACGATTTCTCCTTTCTGACACACCATTCATCTGAGGTGTATACGGAGGTGTGAGTTGGGATACAATCCCACACTCCATTAGATGATTGTCAAACTCGTCACTAAGATATTCGCCTCCGCGATCCGACCGTAAAAACTTGATCTTTCTGCCAAGTTGATTCTGTACTTCATTCTGAAATTCTCTGAATCTTTCAAAGCTTTCAGATTTATGTCTCATAAGATAGACATAACCATACCTACTGAAATCGTCAGTAAAGGTAATGAAGTATCGGCATCCTCCTCTTGCCACATGACTAAATGGTCCACACACATCTGTGTGAATTATTTCTAACAAGTCAGTAGCCCTTTCATTTTCTTTGTTGAAAGGTTGCTTTGTCATTTTGCCAGATAAACAAGACTCGCAATTATCAAAAGGTTTATAAGTGAAAGTTCCAAGAAAACCTCCTTTTAGGAGTAGTTCAACGCGTTTCTTGTTTATGTGGCCTAAACGACAATGCCAGAGGTAAGTTTGATCCTCATTGTCCTTGGATCGTTTACTTTATGATAGATTTCACTACTGTTGTCTTGCAGATTTACTGTATATAGACCATTCACAGGTGTTGCTTTAAAATAGAAGATATTATTTTTAAAGACAGAAATCATTTTATAATCATATTTGTAATAAAATCCTTGGTCTACTAACAAATCAAAATACAAAACATTCTTAATCATATTTGGAATATAATAACAATTATCCAGTTCCAAAACTAGACCCGAGGGTAAACTAAGACTATAAGATCCTACTGCTTCAGCAATCAGCGGAGTGCCTTCGCCAACTCGTAGGTTCGAACGGTCCTTCCTCATTCCTGCAGATTCAATAACGGAAAAATAAATTTAATTAAGTGAGTGTTTTGTTTGGAGATATTGTAAGTTAAGGAATGAGAATATTAATAAAAACTGATGCTTGGTTTGATATTATATAATGGAATCATTCCTGCAGATTCATTAATTTTTCATTTCTGACCAAATTGGGGGGAATGAAAATTTTAGGGGGTGCTTGGTTGGAGGTATTGCAGAGAAAGGAATGTGAATGGTAATTGTTGATCCAGCTCTCCTAAGACCTGATGAAATGATAATGATCCTGAACCTTTACTTAGTGAATAGGTTTTTACTTCTGTTATAGCTTGAGGAATTATCACTGAGTCTGTTCAGTGTTATTCCATGTTACTTATGCTGTAACTTATTTTTATAGTAATCAGGATCAGGATCAGGAGACGAACGAGTCTGTTCTGCAGTATACTGATCCTATCCACTGAAGTGAAGACCTCCTGAAGACATCAAGATCATACTCAAAGAACCATCAGCAACGTCAAAGACTTAGCTGATGACAGGAACAGCATGCTCGTGATCTGAAGACGGAACTCAGTGATAGCAGGCTGCTCAATTTCGTATGACATCCTGAAGATTCATCAGGATACAAGTGACCTTGAACAGCACCAGTTTCAGGACTCTAGTCACTGATCAGTATCCTGATCCTGAAGGATTAGTGTAATGTCTTAGTCTAATGCACAAAAGGATTATCCGCCTTTACTGACACAAAAGTACATAAGGACAGTCTCTTTACTGTTCCCTCCGTACTTATCAGACCTCAAGGCAACTGTTTACACACTTCCTCTTTTGCACACCATGCAAAGAGTATTTGTTTATAGTAAATAGTACAAAGGACTACTTACATTGTGACACGTACACAAAAGTGGTTCTGCATGCATTTAATGCATTGGGTATAAATAGGACTTGAAGAGATGTTCTCCATACTTCTTCTTCATCCTAATACTACCCTAATCCTTTCTTTCTTTATTTCCTCTATCTTCTTTCTTACATGTTCTCACTCTAGTGCATAGTGAAAGAACTTAGATTGTTTAGTTTAGACTTATTGTCTTTTCTATTTCCGCAACAATCTGTAAATTCATATTGTTTATACAACAAGAATTTAAAAGTGAAAACTTGTGTGATTATATTCAACCCCCCCTTCTATAATCCCAAACACTATCCTTACTTGAAGGTCACCTCTTTGGGACCAACAAGTGGTATCAGAGCAAATACAAGCTCTCATTTTCTTCTTAGAAAAATCTTGTGATCCTCTCTTCTAATCCATGGCTCTTCAAGCTAAGGATAACTACTTTGATACCGGCTCTGCTGGAAAGCCTCCTAGGTTTAACAAAGATAACTTCTCTCTTTGGAAAACCAGGATGGAACTCTTTCTCTCTGGTTCTGATCCCCAGATTCCATACTTTCTGGAAAATGGACCACATGTGCCTACACAAACCGTCCACCCCATTCCTGCTGCAGCGGGCCAACCAGCTGTACCTGAAAGGCAACTGGTAAAGCCTGTAACTGACTGGAATGATGAAGACAGACGCCTGGTCAACATTGACACTAAGGCTAGGTCTCTCATCGCCATGTCACTCCCTGACGATGTATTCCATTCTGTCTGCCACCTTCGATCTGCTAAAGAAATATGGGACACTCTCTGTGTTCAATATGAAGGTACTGCTGTTCTCATGGAATCAAGAAAGATTTTCTTGGTTCGACAGTATGAAAGCTTTGTTCATCAAAAGGATGAAACTCTCTCCCAGCTACATCAGAGATTCAACTGTCTTCTGATTGATCTGAAGACTATCGGTACTACCTACTCTAACTCTGAGGTGGTTACCAAGTTCATGGAAGCTCTTCCTGAACATTGGGAAATCTACACCTCCTGCTTAACTATGTCAAAGGACATAAAGACACTCACATTAAGTGAGCTATACGGTATTATTCTCAACCGTGAACAACAGAAGAAACTGAAAAAGAATCTCATAAGAGATTCTAAAGATACCAAAAGTAACTCTGTTGCATTGGTCTCTGACTCAGTTCCTACTGTCGCCACTCCTTCTTCAGTAACTATTACTGAATTAGAATCTTCTGACTCTGACATGTCAGAAGATCCTGAATTCAATGAATCTCTTGCTTTGTTAACCAGATCTTTCAAGAAGTTTGCCAAAAAGGGAAACTTCCACAAAAAGAAACATCTTACTATTACTGACAAGCCTAAATCAGACCCTGTTGATAAGGCTACTGCTATCTGCTACAACTGTCAGGGCAAAGGACACTTTGCTAATGATTGCAGGTACAGGAAAAGTCGGTTTGCTCCCTCCTCTGCCAAATCTTCTTCTAAGAACCCCAAATACCAGCGCCTGAAAGAAAAGTACAAAAAGATGAAAATTCAGCGCAAGGGTAAAGGTCTTATCGCAGAAGACTGCGACTGGGATGATGTCTCCTCTGATGACTCATCGGATGAGGAAGACACTCAAGTGGCACTGATGGCCATTATTGAGGAACCTACCTTAGCTCTCATGGCTAAGATAGAAGAGGTCCCTGAAGAGATTCCTCCTCAGGCTCCTGAAGCTTCTTCTTCCACAACTCCTGAAGCTTCAACCTCTGCGACTGATTCTTCCAGTCAGGATAAGGGCATCTGGTACCTGGACAGTGGATGCTCTCGACATATGACTGGTTCGAAATCTGTCCTCTCTAACTACCGTGAAGAAAGAGGTCCTGCTGTGACCTTTGGTGGAAACGGTAAAGGCCAAACCCGAGGGTATGGCACACTGACCAACGGAGTAACTACTTTCAAGAGAGTTGCTTATGTTGAAGGCCTGATGCATAATCTTCTGAGCATCAGTCAACTGTGTGATAAGAATCACAAAGTCTCATTCTCAAAGAAGAAGTGCAAAGTCAAAAACAGAAGAAAGGAAGTTATTCTCACTGGAGTGAGACATGCTGATATCTACATCATCAACATGAATACTTCCACTGACAACTTCTGCTTTGTATCTCGTGCTTCCTCTGATACAAATTGGCTTTGGCACAAGCGTCTTTCTCATCTCAATTTCAAGACGTTGAATCAACTCTGCATCAACAATCTTGTCATTGGTCTTCCTGACTTTCGCTATACAAAGGTATCTCTTTGTTCAGCATGTGAGAAAGGAAAACAGACCAGGGCTAGTTTCAAGTCCAAGCAGATTTCCTCCATCAGCTCTCCTCTACAACTTCTCCACATGGATCTTTTTGGACCAGTTAACGTCCAATCCATTGCTGGAAAGAAATACACTCTGGTAATCGTTGATGAATATTCCAGATATACTTGGGTGTTCTTTCTTCGATCCAAGAGTGATGCTCCTGAAGAAATCATTCTGTTCGTCAGGAAGATGGAAAGACTCAACAACCTTACTGTTCGATCAATCAGGAGTGACCACGGAACTGAATTCAAAAACAGTACCCTGGAAACTTTCTTCGATCAGAAAGGTATCTCTCAGAATTTCTCATTTGTGAGAACTCCTCAGCAAAATGGCGTTGCTGAAAGACGAAACAAAACCTTGATTGAAGCTGCACGATCGATGTTGAGTGAAGCCAACCTTGCCACTCAATTCTGGGCAGAAGCTGTTAACACAGCTTGCTATACTCAGAACAGATCCCTGATAGTAAAGCGCTTCAGAAGAACTCCTTACGAACTCTTTCGTAACAGGAAACCCTCTATCGAACATCTCCATATCTTTGGTTGTGTCTGCTACATCCTGAACAACAAAGATAACCTTGGAAAGTTCGATTCCAAGTCTG
Organism: Centaurea solstitialis; assembly: GCA_030169165.1. Classification (NCBI taxonomy): domain Eukaryota; kingdom Viridiplantae; phylum Streptophyta; class Magnoliopsida; order Asterales; family Asteraceae; genus Centaurea; species Centaurea solstitialis. Next base: position 72,960,228 of record CM058042.1, on the reverse strand, counting down.
ATGATGGAATTTTCCTTGGGTACTCCTCTATCTCTAATGTAACACCCTAAAAATCGGGGCGAACAAAAACTTTCATTTCAAATAAAGATGGTATAGTAATGTACGCCACGGCGCGAGCCCTTCCCAAAATAGGGGTATAAGTAGTGTATAATTACAATGTTTGTAATTCTAAGTAAAGAATACGACAACCGTCTAGTCTAAATCCTATCTAGGAAAAAGACTACAAAAAGGGTTGTCAGAATCTATCAATGTGCGCGCGGTCTAAAGGACCGGACTCTTCACCCGTCCCCCAAAGCTCACTCTTTAAGTTCCGGCTCCTACTTGGGAACCGCGTCCCTAGTACCTGAGAGACACATCGACACCAAACAAGTGTTAGGCTAAAGGAGCCTAGTGAGTTGTATCAATAAAACAACATACACATAAAAGCATGTTAAGACACGAGCGAGGTACGAGAGTGCATTAATAACAAAATGCATCATATTAACCGGAATATCTTTTATCTTTGAAAACTGTGGGAGCGACCCACTTTCACCAAGAGCCGCATACTATCCCTGCTCGTAAAGAGCTGCATACTATCCCTGCTCGTAAAGAGCTGCATACTATCCCTGCTCGTAAAGAGCTGCATACTATCCCTGCTCGTAAAGAGCTGCATACTATCCCTGCTCGTAAAGAGCTGCATACTATCCCTGCTCGTAAAGAGCCGCATACTATACCTCGATGCTGGATTTAGCATAGCATCATTAACAGAGGTGCATATAACGAGGGTCTCAAGCCCTTTACCTCGTTTCCCATAACCCAACATATTCGGATATCACATCCTTTCGTATAATTTCATAGTATGTATACTTTCAAGTATTCCACATAATTACATTCATCCCACCATCTCATGGATTTGTCACATATTATAGGTGTATACGATATCCTACCACACGTATAAGTCATATAACCCGTATCATTCATGTAAGCATAACACATCATACGTTTCATGGAAAGCTCTAACTCAAACTGATAAGTAATTTATATCAAAACCACATTCGTCCATGAAAACAAACAAGGAATATGAAATCATCAAGATGATGTGCCCTCAGTTTTAACAAAAAGGTTTTAACAACTCACCTCGGGCTTGTAAAGCCAAAAAGCCCCAATTTTCACCAAAACCCTAGCTTAAAGCTTGAGTAGTCACCTAAACTGATAAGGAGTTAACACCTTGGATTAGTTCTAGATCTACGACGTATAAAACTAGATCTATACTTTAAGAACCATGTAGAGACTCACCTTGAGGGTTTATACCCAAAACCCCCAAATCCAAGATTTAGGTCAAATGTGTGAACAACCTAGCCAAATATTGGGTAGAAAACCCTAGATCTTGAAGAGCTCAAACCTAGCAACAATGGAGGTGGAAGACGGAGTGAAGAAGATGAAGATGATGAAGATCCAACTTCCAAATCTTGCTACCTTAAGTATCAATCCATCAATGGAGTCTTGAAGAGCTTGGAGAGAGGAGAATATAGGAAAAAGAATCAGCTCAAATGGTTTAGAAATGAGGAAGTTATGATAAAATGAAGAGAGAAGGGTATTTAACCTATTCTTGATCTGACACAGCTCACGAAAGCCCAAAACAGCACTATGACAGCGCTTCTTAAGGTCTGAAACAGGTAACTGGAACGAAAGTCCAAAACGGCACTATGACAGCGCTTTTAAGGTCCAAAATAGGCAACTGGAACGAAAATCCGTGATTTGATCCAAAATTCTAAATCCCATAATTTGTCAAAGAACCATTATTACATCCGAAAATTACGGGTGTTACATCTAAAACCTACCGTGTGTTCAACAAACGAAGACAAGCCATAGAGGAAACGATTCATGTCAAGTTTGATGAATCGGGTCCTACTTTCCCTCATCCTCATGAAAACTCTGAAATAAATCAGTGGGCTGACTCTTTCTTTCAAGTCCCTGAACCTCCCATTGTTGATCCAACTCCTCAAAACCTCCCTGATGGTTTTGAAGAAGATCCTCCTATACCATCCACTGAAATATCTACTCCACCTCTGATAAATGCCACTCGAATTACCCAAATCACACCATCTGAACCTGATCAACCCACCAACAGTGAAGACTTTTCTCAAACCACTGTTAGTGAGCCTACTCCCACTAATCTTCTCCCTGATCCATCAGTAAACGAAGCTTCCACTTCAGGACAGGTGTATCAGCCACCTACTCTTCGATGGACCAAGGATCATCCCATTGATCAAGTTCTTGGTAATCCCTCCTCTGGCATTAAAACTCGACGTCAATCTGGTAACGTCTGTCTTTATGTTAATTTTATCTCTGAAAATGAACCTAAAGAAATAGATGATGCTTTGCGTGATCCTGCCTGGGTCTCAGCCATGCAGGAAGAGCTTGCAGAGTTCATCAGAAACAATGTCTGGCTTCTCGTCCCTAGGCCTCGAAAACGTACTATCATTGGTTCCAAGTGGATTTTTCGAAATAAACTTGATGAGATTGGTACGATTATTCGAAACAAGGCTCGCCTTGTGGCTCAGGGATACAGGCAGGAAGAGGGCATTGATTACGATGAAACCTTTGCTCCTGTGGCTAGGCTCGAAGCAATTCGACTTTTCCTAGCCTTTGCAGCACATATGAACTTCAAGGTTTATCAGATGGACATTAAAAATGCCTTTCTGAATGGAAAACTTAATGAAGAAGTCTATGTGGCTCAGCCTCCTGGCTTTGTAGATCCTAAGTTCCCTGATCACGTCTACAAGTTAAACAAGGCTCTCTATGGGTTAAAACAGGCTCCTCGTGCCTGGTATGATACCCTCTCAACCTTTCTTCTCTCTAAAGGTTTTGTTCGTGGAAAGATTGATAGCACCTTATTTCTAAAGAAATATCCTAAGCATATCCTTCTTGTCCAGATATATGTCGATGACATTATCTTTGGATCCATAAATCCCAAACTCTGCGAAAAGTTTGAGTTGCTCATGAAATCTGAATATAAAATGTCTATGATGGGTGAACTAACATTCTTTTTAGGACTTCAGATCAAGCAATCTGAAAAGGGAATCTTTATCAATCAAGGTAAATATGTACATGAGATGCTGAAGAAATTTGATCTCACATCCTGTACACCGATGAAGACTCCAATGGCTCCTCCTCTGTCACTTGACAAGGATTCCAAAGGGAAACCTGTTGATGTGACTCTCTACAGAGGAATGATCGGCTCTCTGCTGTATCTCACAGCTAGTCGCCCTGATATCATGTACTCTACATGCTTATGTGCTCGTTATCAGGCTGAACCCAAAGAATCCCATCTGACCGCTGTAAAGCGGATCTTCAGATATCTGAAGGGAACTCCTAATCTGGGTCTTTGGTACTCCAAGGACTCAGGGTTCGATCTAACTGCATATTCTGATAGTGACTTTGCAGGATGTAAGATCGACAGGAAAAGCACCACTGGTGGGTGTCACCTGCTTGGTGGCAAGTTGGTGAGTTGGACTAGCAAGAAACAGAACTCTGTGTCCACATCAACTGCTGAGGCTGAATACGTTGCAGCAGGAATCTGTTGTGCTCAAGTCCTGTGGCTGAGAAATCAACTTCAGGACTATGACATACAACTTTCTAAAATTCCTATTTACTGTGACAATACTTCAGCGATAGCCATCGCCAACAATCCTGTCTTACACTCCAAGACAAAGCACATTGAAGTGAGATATCACTTCATCAGGGATCATGTGATGAATGGTGATATTGAACTCCATTTTGTCCCTACTGAATATCAGCTTGCTGACCTCTTTACCAAACCACTGGATGTAACGCGTTTCAATATGCTCATCAGTGAACTTGGGATGTTAAATCCTGATGATTGAAGTTTATCAGGACAAACAGTTGTTAAATCCTATAGAATAACTATTCTCAGGACTCTTTCTTTAACAACTCCTGAACTAACTCTCATCAGAGGATGACTCTATTCAGTACTTACAAAATCTTTGTTCAATATCCGAATACTGATGATTCTCAGGTAAGTACCTCTGCTCCTGAAACCTTATCGCATTAATTGTGATAAGAGGATTTTCCCAAAACAGTACTTATCTGATAAGTACTCCAATTCCAAGAAAACAAATCTTTCATCAAAATGGAATTATCCCCTGAAAAGGTGGTTTTTATCTTTTCAAATAAAACAAACTTTTCATCTGCACTGACACGTAATGGGACGTTTCCTGTTCCCCACAACGTGTGTCAGGCGCGTGAACGCGTGTAGAACTTCCTTTTTTCATCATTACGTTTGAATTTAGCCGCCCGTTTCTCTCTCATCCATTTTCTCTCTCCAACCGCGAGGTATAAAAACCTCACTCGTAATCCTTTACACTCTTTACGCTCACATAATTCTCTCTAAGAACTCAAGCAAGAAAAAGCAAGAAACGTTTTCTCTCAAGAACACCTAGAACACTCATCACTTTTCTTTAACAAGATCATCGTAAGTGTTGGTCCCAAGTAGGTGACCTTCAAGTAAGGATAGTGTTTGGGATTATAGAAGGGGGGGGGTTGAATATAATCACACAATTTCTCACTTTTAAATTCTTGTTTTATAAACAATATGAATTTACAGATTGATGCGGAAATAGAAAAGACAATTAGTCTAAACTAAACAATCTAAGTTCTTTCACTATGCACTAAGTGAGAAGAGAATAAAGAAAGAAGATAGAGGGGATAAGAGAGAAAGGACTTGAGTATTTTAGGATGAAGAAGAAGTATGGAGAACATCTCTTCACGTCCTATTTATACTCCATGCATTAAATGCATGCAGACCTACTATTGTGACGTGTCACAATGTGAGTGGTCTGTTGTACTATTTACTATAAACAAATACTCTTTGCATGGTGTACAAAAGAGGATGTTTGTAAACAGTTGCCTTATGGTCTGATAAGTACAGAGGGAACAGTAAAGTAACTGCCCTTATGTACTATTGTGTCAGAAAAGGCGGATAATCCTTTTGTGCATTAGACTAAGACATTGTTCTAATCCTTCAGGATCAGGATACTGATCAGTGACTAGATTCCTGAAACTGAGGAAGTTCAGGGTCACGTGTATCCTGATGAATCTTCAGGATGTCATACGATAGTGAACAGACTGCTATCACTGAGTTCCGTCTTCAGATCACGAGCATGCTGTTCCTGTCATCAGTTATTTCTTCGACGTCGCTGATGGTTCTTTGTGTATGATCTTAATGTCTTCAGGAGGAGGTCTTCACTTCAGTGGACAGGATCAGTAGACTGCAGAACAGGCTCGTTAGTCTCCTGATCCTGATCCTGATCTATAAAGTTAAGTTACAGCATAAGTAACATGGAATAACACTGAACAGACTCAGTGATAATTCCTCAAGCTATAACAGAAGTAAAAACCTATTCACTAAGTAAAGATTCAGGATCATTATCATTTCATCAGGTCTTAGGAGAGCTGGATCAACAATCTCCCCCTAAATGATAATGATAAGACAACAGAGTAATTGTCTTAATCTAGAAAAGTTAGAAATAAATCTAAGTCTAGAACTAAACAGTAGGAAATAGAACTCATAAAGGTACATGTCCCATTTACTGTTTTGAGGGATCTTTTTCAGTACTATGATGGAATGAAGTACAATGCACTGAATTGCATTCTCATTAATCTCATTTAAATATTACAAGAGTAAGGAAAATACAAGAGTACATGATAGAAGTACTGAAAGAAAAAAAATACAAGATAACTAACTATCAGATTCTTCGCTAATGTATTCAGTCTTGACGCAAACAGGAACAGGAGTGTCGCTGAAGGCAAGTCTGTGATCAAGTATAGCTCTGACAGTGCGAATGATCTCTTTGTTGTCTGGATTTTTCTTATCTTGTTGTGCAGTGAAGAGAACTGTCAAAAGATGTTCATAGGGCGCTATGTGTAGCTCACTGAAGCGCTGAAAGCGTAGGATTGAGTTATTGCTAACACAAATGCCATGAACAGGTTCTCTGATTACTTGTCCTTCAGATAGAGAGATTCCAGGAGGGAATGAAAGATTAAGCATCGAGAGGTCCAGAGGTTTAACAACCATTCTGGGAAGACAGGGAGTAGGTCTTCTTGTAGAGGTGCCTGCAGATCTTCGAACAGGCTGCTGAGATAGGACTGAGGAGTGTTGGAGCAGGTCATCAGGTATTTCAGTTGTCCTTCTGATGCGAGCAATAAGTCCTTCAATGACTTCTTCTACTTCAGCCCGATAGTTCTTGTTGGCTTTGGGAAGTAGGGATCTGATTTCGTTCCACTCTGACAAGTTGTAGCGATCTAACTTGTCCAGAGTGTGCTCTACGTCCTTTACTCCAGAGCGTTTGACTGTGATCCAGGTTTTACCAGGATTACCTTTCTTGCCTCTGGATCGGCGAAGATGGATTCCTGAGATGGCAGCACCATGCTTTCGGAGGTGTAACCGATCTCTGCACCAGTCAAGCTCAGCATTTACTTCTCCAGTCTGTATCTCTGCATTTTTGTTGAAGACCTTCAGAACAGCCTTCTGTGCAAGGATAGGATCTGCACTTATTTCAGCATCTTCATCTACAAAATCCGATGCAAGCCTTCGAGCGGCTTGAGCAGAGAGGAAAGCTTCCTTCTGCTTTTTATTGTGCTCTAGTTGAGCCTGTACAGCCTCGTTGTACTCCTCTTGCGAGAGATAGGCGAACTCAGAGTCACAAGAGGTACGAAGAGGGATTTTTACTCTTGTACTCTCGAGTCGCTCTATCACGGCGTCTAAGCGCCCATCCCTGTCAATGGCAAAGGAAGTGTCAGGGTAATTTTCACCTTCAGATCTAGAAGAGTTTGAGGGAGGTGATCTGGGTGAAGAAGCAGGGGTAGAGAAGTCATCAGAGATGAATTCATCATCTGATGAAAGGCATATGGTTTCAGGGGTGGCTCGGATTTCAGGGGTTCTGGATGAAGAGGCTTCTTGGTTGAAACGGGTTGCAGGACGGGTAGAAATGGTTTCTTGGTTGAGGGGTGTGATCCTGAAGGTCATTCTAGATAATTCAGCCCTGGTCTGTTCATTGGGACTATTCTCCATTAGGCGAATAATGTCACCAGTGACAGAGCCAAAGTTGACATCTTGAGTTTCAGGATCGGCTTGGGTATTAGGTTCAGGTTCAGGGTGATAGGTGAGTTTAGGAGTTGGTTCAGGAGAAGGTAGTTTAGGAGGTTGGTAGATAACCATTTAAAGGTTATTAGGAGGGGAGTCTTCAGGTGAGGAGTCTAGGGTAATGGTTTCAGGGGTAGGTTTGGTTTTAAGAAGAGTAGATATAGGTTGATTATCAGAGGTAGAGGGAGAGGATGGTAGTGGAGACGTACCAGAGGCATCAGGGTTCTCCCCCTGAGGTTGTGCGAGCCCTGGAATGGGCGCAGAGGCAGGAACCTTCTCGACGAAGATGTCATCGTTTACATCATCATCATCATCTTCATCATCATCATCATCGTCGTCTTCATTATTCCCCCCGTCTTCAGTGGTTCTCCAGTTTGTGGAGGGGGAATAGGCTGAATGGTCTCGGGGTTGTCTCTCCCCCTCAGCAGGTGCCTGCACTAAGGCAGCTGTTGACACACTCCTTTGGAGGAGAGAGGCCATGTCACTGAGGACTTTGCGCTGGATGAAGGATGAAGAGATCAGGGACTGCAACACCTCCCTGTCCGCCGTGGTGAAGGATGGAGGCGGCGCAGGAGCAGAGGTGAGGGCGTTGACAGCAGAGGAGAGCCCTGTCACATGCTCCTGAATGGCGCGGAGAGCGGCTTCCTGAGCATCCAATCTCTGAACCACCGTTGATTGGAAGGTGGTGAGAGAGTTGGTGCTGTTGTTGATCTCTGTGGAGAGCGCAGGGAGAGCCGTTGCCTTCAGGTCATCAATAGATGCCTGAAGGTTGGTGGAAGAGGAGGCAACCTATGAAACCTTGTCATGGATATTATCCAGACAAGGGATGGACAGGGTGACGGCCGTGGGCGGCGGAGTCGCGGCGACGGCGGCGGCAGTGGCACTGGCGGCGGCGGCTTCAGCAGCGGCTGCAGCAGCTTTAGCAGCAACAAGCTCCTGTTGTAAGGTCTGGAGTTGTGCTGAGTGCTCAGCCTCCTTCTGCTGGAGGGCAGTGCGGGCCTCATGCAGGTTCCTCTCAGCGGACTGCCTGCGGAGTTCAGCTGTGTTCAGCTGATGCTCGGCATCCGTGAGAATGAAGTCGTTGAAAGGGTCATCCTGATGAAGATGCCCTTCAGAACCTGCTCCTAAAGAACCTGTAGACAGAGTAGCTAAGTGAGCACTAGAAGACTCATTAGCTTTCATAGAAGAAGTAACAGTAATAGATTGCTTAGAAATATTACCTGAGGCTAGGAGGGTATCAGAACGATTACCCCCCTCATTCTCTGAGGGTTTGAGTTGAACCACCTCAGGTTCTTGTGTAGCAGGAGCAGATATAAGAGTATCTGCAGTGGAAGAATGTTTAGACAAAGGGGATGGTTTATTAAAGTACTGGGGCAGGGTAATGTAATATTTCTTACCAGCCGCCTGTTTCTTTTTCTTTTGCGCCTTAGCCTTGGCGCGTTTTGGAGGAGGTGAAGGAGTGGCAGAGGATGGTTGGGGGCGCTTCTGGAGCGCAGAAGTTGTGGTTGCAGCTGGGGAAGTCAGTATGGGGTTAGCTACTGACATAGCATGCATAGAAGTAGAAGAATGTGGTTTGGAAGAGATGAGAGAGAACGTACCTGTGGTGGGAGAGGTGGATTGTGCAGCATCCTGATCCTGAACTTGTTCAGGAACGACCAGGACGTCGGAGAGAGGGACGTCGTCAGGATGATAAGCAACCTGGTCCAGGAACCTAGGCCCGAGGGCATAGTTGTTGGAGTTCCCGACCTTGGGGTAGTTGTCCCCCATATGAAGCTCCAGGATCGCTGAGAAAAACCTGGTGAAGGCAACGTTGACGACCCGGTTCTTGCTTCGAACCTTCTTCACCATGTCATCCCAGATGGAGCGAGCATAGTCGAACTCGCGATTTTTGATCGCAAAGAAGACCATGTGCTGGATGACGGTAGGGAACTGCTCCGTGCTCCCCGTCTTGCCCGATAAGCACAGGCCAAACGTGTTCCATATATAATAGAACGTAGCGTTTAGTCCTGACTTATGGACGGTGGCACCTGTCTTCGGTAGCAGGACGCCTTCCTTGTTGACAGGCCATCTGTAGCCTATGGCGTCCAGGAACTCGACGATCTCGTCAGCGGTGGGGACAGGAGGGAAGCGCTTCTTCTTGGGGAAGTTGAGCACGTTCCTGAGGGTTCCAAAACCAAAGGAAATGATGTTTTCCTTGATTTGGAATTTGATGACCTCTCGCAGGACACCTTTTGCGTTCTTCTCCTGGGCAACAGTGGCAGTGGACCACAGTTGTTGCAGCATTGGCTTGTTTGGCTTTGGGTCGAGAGTGAAAGCCGTCTTCAGCGGGCTGCGAAGCAGGAAGTCTTTTGCAGGAATAAGATATTCCTTGCCTTCAGGGATATCAAACAGACCAACAACGTTGTTCTGTTTGAATTGGACGTCGTGCTGTGGGATGACTATAGGCAAGCTCTCAGTAGCCTGCAGAGGGGTGGCCTCAGATGAGAGCTGGGCGTCCAGAGATGTAGATGTAGTAGCAGCCATCCTGTCAAACATAAAAATAACATATATGGATGATTAAGAGTCCAAAATATGCATTTTTCTTCATTTTTCAATGAACACAAAATATGTTCATAAAAATGGTGAAATCCTTTATATTGAGAATAGATTAGATACCAAAATACACAAAAAGAATGTGTTTTGGTATTAAAAAGGACTTCTATTTTGATGAAAAGATATCAAAATAGGAGTTTATGATTGTTCTTAAAAGAAATAAGAAAAATCATTTTAAACAGTTTTAACAAAAATCTTAGAAGATTTTGGGAAAACTAAGATCAAACGAAGTGATCTTAGGGTTTTTTGGAAAAACGTTTATCAAAATAAGTTGTTTTTAGAGAAGAATGCCAACTTAGATTGTGGAAAGAACATAAGAACATAAGGAAACTTACGTTGATCTTGTTAAAGAAGTGGTAAGTGTGTGTTCTTGGTGTTCTTGAGAATGCAGATTCTTGCTTTTTCTTGCTTGAATGCTTAGAGAGAGTTATGTGAGCGTAAAGAGTGAAAAGGATTACGAATGAGGTTTTTATACCTCGTGGTAGGAGAGAGAAAATGGATGAGAGAGAAAAGAGCGGCTAAATTCAAACGTAATGATGAAAAAGAAGCTCTACGCGCGTTCACGCGCCTGACACACGTAGTGGGGAACAGGAAACGTCCCATTACGTGTCAGTGCAGATGAAAGGTTTGTTTTATTTGAAAAACTAAAAACCACCTTTTCAGGGGATGATTCCATTTTGGTGAAAGATATGTTTTATTGGAATCAGAGTACTTATCAGATAAGTACTGTTTTGGGAAAATCCTCTTATCACATTTAATGCGATAAGGTTTCAGTAGCAGAGGGAAGAAATACTTACCTGAGAATCATCAGTATTCGGATATTGAACAAAGATTTTGTAAGTATTGAATAGAGTCATCCTCTGAAGAAGAGTTATTCAGGAGTTGTTAATAAAAGAGGTCCTGAGAATATTTTATAAGGACTTTAACAACTGTTTGTCCTGAGAACTTCTATTCTTCAGGATTTAACATCCCAAGTTCACTGAGGAGCATATTAAAACGCGTCACATCCAGTGGTTTGGTAAAGAGGTCAGCAAGCTGATATTCAGTAGGGACAAAATGGAGTTCAATATCACCATTCATCACATGATCCCTGATGAAGTGATATCTCACTTCAATGTGCTTTGTCTTAGAGTGTAAGACAGGGTTGTTAGCAATGGCTATTGCTGAAGTGTTGTCACAGTAGATAGGAATTTTGGAGAGTTGTATGTCATAGTCCTGAAGTTGATTTCTCAGCCACAGGACCTGAGCACAACATATTCCTGCTGCAACATATTCAGCTTCAGCAGTTGATGTGGACACAGAGTTCTGCTTCTTGCTAGTCCAACTCACCAACTTGCCACCTAATAGGTGACAACCACCAGTAGTGCTTTTCCTGTCGATCTTACATCCTGCAAAGTCACTATCAGAATAAGCTGTTAGATCGAACCCTGAGTCCTTGGAGTACCAAAGACCCATGTTAGGAGTTCCCTTCAGGTATCTGAAGATCCGCTTTACAGCGGTCAGATGGGATTCTTTGGGTTCAGCCTGATAACGAGCACAGAGACATGTAGAATACATGATATCAGGATGACTCGCTGTAAGATACAGCAGTGAGCCAATCATTCCTCTATAGAGAGTCACATCAACAGGTTTCCCTTTGGAATCCTTGTCAAGAGACAGAGGAGGAGCCATTGGAGTCTTCATCGGTGTACAGGATGTGAGATCAAACTTCTTCAGCATCTCATGTACGTATTTACCTTGGTTGATAAAGATTCCCTTTTCAGATTGCTTGATCTGAAGTCCTAAAAAGAATGTTAGTTCGCCCATCATAGACATTTTATATTCAGATTTCATGAGCAACTCAAACTTTTCGCAGAGTTTGGGATTGGTGGATCCAAAGATAATGTCATCGACATATATCTGGACAAGAAGGATATGCTTAGGATATTTCTTTAGAAATAAAGTGCTATCAATCTTTCCACGAACAAAACCTTTAGAGAGAAGAAAGGTTGAGAGGGTGTCATACCAGGCACGAGGAGCCTGTTTTAACCCATAGAGAGCCTTGTTTAACTTGTAGACGTGATCAGGGAACTTAGGATCTACAAAGCCAGGAGGCTGAGCCACATAGACCTCTTCATTAAGTTTTCCATTCAGAAAGGCATTTTTAATGTCCATCTGATAAACTTTGAAGTTCATATGTGCTGCAAAAGCTAGGAAGAGTCGAATTGCTTCGAGCCTAGCAACAGGAGCAAAGGTTTCATCGTAATCAATTCCCTCTTCCTGCCTGTATCCCTGAGCCACAAGGCGAGCCTTGTTTCGAATGATTGTACCAATCTCATCAAGTTTATTTCGAAAAATCCACTTGGAACCAATGATTGTACGTTTTCGAGGCCTAGGGACGAGAAGCCAGACATTGTTTCTGATGAATTCTGCTAGCTCTTCCTGCATGGCTGAGACCCAGGCAGGATCACGCAAGGCATCATCTATTTCTTTAGGTTCATTTTCAGAGATAAAATTTACATAAAGACAGACGTTACCAGCCTGACGTCTGGTTTTCACACCAGAAGAAGGGTTTCCAAGAACTTGATCAATGGGATGATCTTTGGTCCATCGGAGAGCAGGTGGTTGATACACCTGTCCTGAAGTAGATGCTTCATTGGATGATGGATCAGGAAGAAGATTGGTAGGAGAGGGTTCACTAACAGTGGTTTGAGAGAAGTCTTCACTGTTAGTGGGTTGATCAGGTTCAGGTGGTGTGATTTGAGAGATAGGGGTGGCATTTATGAGAGGTGGAGTAGATATATCAGTGGGTGGTATAGGATTATCTTCAAAACCATCAGGAAGGTCTTGAGGAGATGGATCAGCAATAGGAGGTTCAGGGACTTGAAAGAAAGAGTCAGCCCACTGATTGATTTCAGTATTATCATTTGGGTGAGGAAAGGTAGGACCCGATTCATCAAACTTGACATGAATCGTTTCCTCAATGGTTTGTCTTCGTTTGTTGAACACACGGTAAGTTTTAGAAATGGATGAGTATCCGAGGAAAATTCCATCATCAGATTTGGAATCAAACTTTCCAAGATTATCTTTGTTGTTCAGGATGTAGCAGACACAACCAAAGATATGGAGATGTTCGATTGATGGTTTCCTGTTACGAAAGAGTTCGTAAGCGGTTCTTCTGAAACGCTTGACAATCAGAGATCTGTTCTGAGTATAGCAAGCAGTATTTACGGCTTCAGCCCAGAACTGAGTGGCAAGGTTGGCTTCACTCAGCATAGATCTCGCAGCTTCAATCAACGTCCTGTTTCGTCTTTCAGCAACACCATTTTGCTGAGGAGTTCTCACAGAGGAGAAGTTTTGAGAGATACCTTTCTGTTCAAAGAAGGATTCCAGGGTACTGTTTTTGAACTCAGTCCCATGGTCACTTCTTATTGATCGAACAGTAAGGTTGTTGAGTCTTTCCATCTTCCTGACGAACAGGATGATTTCTTCAGGAGCATCACTCTTGGCACGTAAGAAGAAGACCCAAGTATATCTGGAATATTCATCTACGATTACCAGAGTATATTTCTTTCCACCAATGGATTGGACATTAACGGGTCCAAAGAGATCCATGTGGAGAAGTTGTAGAGGAGAGCTGATGGAGGAAATCTGCTTAGACTTGAAGCTAGCCCTGGTCTGTTTTCCTTTCTCACATGCTGAACAAAGAGATTCCTTTGTGTAGCGACAGTCAGGAAGACCAATGACCAGGTTGTTGATGCAGAGTTGATTCAGCGTCTTGAAGTTGAGATGAGAGAGACGCTTGTGCCAGAGCCAATTCATATCAGTGGAAGCACGTGATACGAAACAGAAGTTATCAGTGGAAGTATTCATATTGATGATGTAGATATCTGCATGTCTAACACCATTGAGAATAACTTCCTTTCTCCTGTTCTTGACTTTGCACTTTTTCTTAGAGAAAGAAACTTTGTGATTCTTATCACACAGTTGACTGATGCTCAGAAGATTATGCATCAGGCCTTCAACATAAGCAACTCTTTTGAAAGTAGTTACTCCGTTGGTCAGAGTGCCATACCCTCGGGTTTGGCCTCTACCGTTTCCGCCAAAGGTCACAGCAGGACCTCTTTCTTCACGGTAGTTAGTGAGGACAGATTTAGAACCAGTCATGTGTCGAGAGCATCCACTGTCCAAGTACCAGATGCCCTTATCCTGTAAAATATAGAGTTTAAGTTTTCTTTGGTACCCATAGAACTATGGATCCAGAAGTATCAGTAGGACTGGTTGAATCAGTGTCAGCCTTTACTGAAGTATCAGTACAGGAGGCTGGAGTCTTGACTGAAGGAACAGTCTTGACAACCTTCTTTCCTTTGACTGATTTCTCAGTCTTGGGAATCTTCTTTACCTTAGCTGATTTTTCAGCTTTGGTAGCATCAGGACACTTACTCGCAATATGGTCATTTAATCCACAGTGATAGCATTTGCGATATTGAAAGCGTTTAGTGTGGTCCAGAAAGTTTTTGAACTTTAGGTGAGCAGGACCTGCACCAAGTATGCCTTTAGCATTGGACATTGGAGGAATTGGTTTCTTCTCCTGAGTCTTTTGCTTCAGGTCAATCTTCAGTCTGGGAGCAGGACTCTGAGAAAGAGACTTAGTTCCAGAGACTGAAGGACCACCACCCAGAACTTTGTTCTTGGGGTTTTGGACCCTTGGTCTTTGAAGGTGTTTCAGTTTTGGTTTTATCCTTAACTGTATTCTTTTTGCTCTTAGGAGCACCTTCAGGGTGAGTGTTAGAAGAAGAAGGAGTGTTTTCAGAGGTATTAGGAAGAGGAATAGAAGAAACAAATTTTCCAAATTTGAGCATGGAACTGTCAGACTTAGTTTCTTCTTTCTTGTATCCACGAAAGAATCCAAGACCTCTTTTGCTTTTGTCAGACCTCCCTGAAGCTAATATTTCATCAACTTTTTCAGAGGCGTCACTCCATCCTTTGATGGTGACTTTTTCAGCATGTAATTGAGCAAGGGCCTTTTCTTTGGCAGCAAGAGCCAGTTCTCTTTCAATACAGAGAGTTTTGTTTACAGTGACCTGGTCCTTATAATTTTCTTCCAAAATGGTAAGCTGTTTTATTTTTTCTTGACATTCTTTGAGTTGTCCTCTAAGATCAATATTCATTTTTTCAGCAGAGGTTTTACCATTAAGGGCTTTGTAAAGATCGAGAGTGACCAGGTCCAACTGAGTTAGGCTTTCAAGAGGGATGAGAGGAATAGGTACCTGACTGGAAGAATCAGTCGCAGAGGTGGAAGCTTCAGGAGTTGTGGAAGAAGAAGCTTCAGGATCCTGAGAAGGAATCTCTTCAGGAACCTCTTCTATCTTAGCCATGAGAGCTAAGGTAGGTTCCTCAATAATGGCCATTAGTGCCACTTGAGTATCTTCCTCATCAGACGAGTCATCAGAGGAGACATCATCCCAGTCGCAGTCTTCTGCGATTAAACCTTTGCCTTTACGCTGAGTTTTCATCTTCTTGTACTTTTCTTTCAGGCGCTGGTATTTGGGGTTCTTAGAAGAAGATTTAGCAGAGGAGGGAGCAAACTGACTTTTTCTGTACCTGCAATCATTAGCAAAGTGTCCTTTGCCCTGACAGTTGTAGCAGATAGCAGTAGCCTTGTCAACAGGATCTGACTTAGGCTTGTCAGTAATAGAAAGATGTTTCTTTTTATGGAAGTTTCCCTTTTTGGCAAACTTTTTGAAAGATCTGGTTAAAAGAGCAAGAGATTCATTGAATTCAGGATCTTCTGACATGTCAGAGTCAGAAGATTCTAATTCAGTAATAGTTACTGAAGAAGAAGTGGCAGCAACAGGAGGAACTGAATCAGAAACCAATGCAACAGATGTGCTTTTAGATTCTTTAGAATCTCTTATGAGATTCTTTTTCAGTTTCTTCTGTTGTTCACGGTTTAGAAGAATACCGTACAACTCACTTAGGGTGAGTGTCTTTATGTCCTTTGACATAGTTAAGCAGGAGGTGTAAATTTCCCAATGTTCAGGAAGAGCTTCCATGAACTTGGTAACCACCTCAGAGTTAGAGTAGGTAGTACCGATGGTCTTCAGATCAATCAGAAGACAGTTGAATCTCTGATGTAGCTGGGAGAGAGTTTCATCCTTCTGATGAATAAAGCTTTCGTACTGACGAACCAAGAAAATCTTTCTTAATTCCATGAGTACGGCAGTACCTTCATATTGAACACAGAGAGTGTCCCATATCTCCTTAGCAGAGCGAAGGTGACATACAGAGTGAAATACATCGTCAGGGAGTGACATGGCGATGAGAGACCTAGCCTTGGTGTCAATGTTGACCAGGCGTCTGTCTTCATCATTCCAGTCAGTTACGGGCTTTACCAGTTGTCTTTCAGGAACAGCAGGTTGGCCACTAGCAGCAGGAATGGGGTGAACGGTTTGTGTAGGCACATGTGGTCCATTTTCCAGAAAGTAAGGAATCTGGGGATCAGAACCAGAGAGGAAAAGTTCCATCCTGGTTTTCCAAAGAGAGAAGTTGTCTTTGTTAAACCGAGGAGGCTTTCCAGCAGAGCCGGTATCAAAGTAGTTATCCTTAGCTTGAAGAGCCATAGAATAAGAAGAGAGAGGATCACAAGATTTTTCTTAAGAAGAAAATGAGAGCTTGTATCTGCTCAGATACCACTTGTTGGTCCCAAGTAGGTGACCTTCAAGTAAGGATAGTGTTTGGGATTATAGAAGGGGGGGGGGGTTGAATATAATCACACAATTTCTCACTTTTAAATTCTTGTTTTATAAACAATATGAATTTACAGATTGATGCGGAAATAGAAAAGACAATTAGTCTAAACTAAACAATCTAAGTTCTTTCACTATGCACTAAGTGAGAAGAGAATAAAGAAAGAAGATAGAGGGGATAAGAGAGAAAGGACTTGAGTATTTTAGGATGAAGAAGAAGTATGGAGAACATCTCTTCACGTCCTATTTATACTCCATGCATTAAATGCATGCAGACCTACTATTGTGACGTGTCACAATGTGAGTGGTCTGTTGTACTATTTACTATAAACAAATACTCTTTGCATGGTGTACAAAAGAGGATGTTTGTAAACAGTTGCCTTATGGTCTGATAAGTACGGAGGGAACAGTAAAGTAACTGCCCTTATGTACTATTGTGTCAGAAAAGGCGGATAATCCTTTTGTGCATTAGACTAAGACATTGTTCTAATCCTTCAGGATCAGGATACTGATCAGTGACTAGATTCCTGAAACTGAGGAAGTTCAGGGTCACGTGTATCCTGATGAATCTTCAGGATGTCATACGATAGTGAACAGACTGCTATCACTGAGTTCCGTCTTCAGATCACGAGCATGCTGTTCCTGTCATCAGTTATTTCTTCGACGTCGCTGATGGTTCTTTGTGTATGATCTTAATGTCTTTAGGAGGAGGTCTTCACTTCAGTGGACAGGATCAGTAGACTGCAGAACAGGCTCGTTAGTCTCCTGATCCTGATCCTGATCTATAAAGTTAAGTTACAGCATAAGTAACATGGAATAACACTGAACAGACTCAGTGATAATTCCTCAAGCTATAACAGAAGTAAAAACCTATTCACTAAGTAAAGATTCAGGATCATTATCATTTCATCAGGTCTTAGGAGAGCTGGATCAACAGTAAGTGTGTCTTTACTCTTGTTCTTTCTACATTTTAAGTTGACATTCTTCATCTAAACAACTTATTTTGTTCAACGTTTTTCCAAAAACCCTAAGATCACTTCGTTTGATCTTAGTTTTCTCAAAGTCTTCTAAGATTTTTGTTAAAACAGTTTATATGATTTTCTTATTTCTTTTAAGAACAATCATAAACTCTTATTTTGATATCTACTCATCAAAATAAAAGTTTCTTTTTAATACCAAAACACATTCCTTTTGTGTATTTTGGTATCTAATCCATTCCAAGTATAAAGGATTTCACCACTTTTATGAACATATTCTGTGTTCATTGAAAAGTGAAGAAAAATGCATATTTTGGATCCTTAATCATCCACATATGTTATTTTTATGTTTTAACAGAATGGCTGCTACTACATCTACATCCTTGGACGCCCAGCTCTCCTCTGAGGCCACAACGCTGATGACTGCTACTGGAAACCTTCCGATAGTCATTCCTCAGCATGACTTGCAGTTCAAACCCAACAACTTAATTGGGAAATTTGACCTCCCTGCAAACAAGGGGTTTCTGAAGCCTGCCAGGGACTTCCTCCTATCCTGTCCCCTGAAGACGGCGTTCACTCTGAACCCGGCGCCCAACAAACCCCTCCTACTGCAATTGTGGTCCACTGCCACCACAGCCCAGGAAAGGAACTCGAAGGGCAAGATGCACGAGGTGATTAAGTTCCAGATCAAGGACGAGATCATTTCGTTAGGCATCGGGTCCCTGAGGAACGTGCTAAACTTCCCCAAGAAGCAGAAGTTTCCCACTCCTCCTACCTCTGACGAAATAATAGCACTCCTGGATGCTATTGGCTACAAATGGCCTGTAAAGGAAGGCGTCCAACTGGCGAAGACTGCTGCCACTGTCCACAAGACAGGGCTAAACGCAACGTTCTATTACATATGGAACACGTTTGGTTTCTGTCTGACAGGGAAGACGGGGAGCACGGAGCAATTCCCCACCGTCATACAGAACATGGTCTACTCTGCGATCAAAAATCGCAAGTTTGACTATGTCTGCTGTATCTGGGACGATATGATCAAGAAGATCAAACACAGAACCAGGGTGGTCAACGTCCCCTACACCCGGTTCTTCACTGCCATCCTGGCGATGCACATGGGTACTAATTACCCAACAGAGGGTAACTTCAACAATTACGCCTTAGGCGTGAAGTTTCTGGAGCAGCTGTCTGCCAAAGCAGACGATGTTCCTCTGTCTGCTGTCCTGGTTGTCCCTGAACCACAACCAAACGCAGAGGAACAACCCATCTCTGCTCCTGACCAAGGTATGTTTTCTCTCTTCTCTTCCAAACCATCTTCTTCTTCTTCTCTGCATGCTATGTCAGTAGCTAACCCAATACTGACTTCCCCAGCTGCAACAACTTCTTCGGCGCCTCTGAAGCGCCCTCCTCCCTCTGGCTCCTCTCCTCCACCCCAGCCCAAACGCGCCAAATCCAAGGCGTCAAAGAAAAAGAAGGCACCAGCTGGTAAGAAATACTACATTACCCTGCCTCAATTGTTTAATAAACCATCTCCTTTATCTAAAACTTCTTCACCTGCAGATACTCCTATCTCTGCTCCTGTCCAACAAGAACCTGAGGTTGTTCATCTCGAACACTCAGAGAACGTGGAGGGTAATCGCTCTGATACCCTCCTAGCCTCAGGTAATACTATTAAGCATACTATTGCCATTTCTTCTTCTATGAAAGCTACTGAGTCTTCTTGTACTCACTTAGCTACTCTGTTTACAAGTTCTTTAGGAGCAGCAGTTGAAGGGCAGTCCCAACTCCATCAGGATGACCCCTTCAACGACTTCATCTTCACGGATGTCGACCGTCAGCTGAACGCAGCTGAGCTACGTCGACAGTCCGCTGAACGACAGCTGCTGGAGGTCTGCACGGCGCTTCAGCAACAGGAAGAAGCTCACAAGGCCCAGCTTCAGGCCATGGAGCTTGAGCTTGCAGCAGCCAAGGCCGCCGCCTCTGCCGCCGAAGCCGCCGCAGCCTCTGCTACTGCTGCTGCCGCCCCTGCTCCTACTGGTGTCACCATCACCATACCTTGTCTGGATGCCATCCATGACAAGGTCTCTCAGGTGGCTACCTCCTCTTCCTCCCTTCAGGCGTCTGTAGACGACCTGAAGGCAACGGCGTTCCCCGCTCTCTCCACAGCGGTCAACAACAACTCCACCTCCACCACCAACTTCCAACAACTTGTGGTGCAGAGGTTGGATGCACAGGAGACTGGCCTTAGAGCCCTCCAGGAGAAAGTGGCTGAACTTGCCACTGCAGTGAACACGCTGACCACTGCTCCTCCTCCGCCGCCATCGTTCACCATGGCCGACAGGGAACTTCTCCAGTCCCTGCTCTCATCTTCCTTCATCAACAGGAAGCTGAACGCCAACATGGCCTCTCTCCTCCAGCGGAGTGTTTCAACAACTGCCTTACAACAGGCACCTGTTGAGGGGGAGAGACAGCCGAGAGACCATTCCGTTTATTCCCCCTCCACCAACTGGAGAACCGATGAACAGGGGGGAACAAACGAGAATGAGGATGATGATGAAGATGATGATGATGATGAAGACGATGACACCTTCTTCGTCGAGAAGGTACCAACCTCAACGCCCACTCCAGGGCCTGCACAATCTCAGGGGGAGAACCCCGGTGCACCTGGTACGTTACTATTACCATCCTCTCCCTCATCCTCTGATAACCAACCAATCTCTACTCTCCTTAAATCTAAACCTACACCTGAAACCATCACCCTTGACACCTCCTCTGAAGACTCTCCAATAAACAACCTACAAATGGTCGTCTACCAACCACCCAAACAACCTACCCCTGAACCAACACCTCATTCTTCTCCTAAACAAACCTCTGAACCTGAAAACCAAGACAACTCTGACTTTCAGGATGTGAACTTTGGTTCTGTCACTGGTGAGATTATTCGCCTCATGGAGAATAGTCCATCAGAACAGACAAGAGCCGAATTAAGCAGAATGACTTTCAGAGTAACTCCTCTAAACCCTGAATCCATTCCCTCTAAACCAACCCACTTTAACCCTGAAGCATCCTCTTCCAGAACCCCTGAAATAAGAGCCCCTCCTGAAACCATTTGCCTTTCATCAGATGATGAATTCATCTCTGATGACTTCTCTACCCCTGCTTCTTCTCCCAGATCTCCTCCCTCTAACTCTCCTAGATCTGAAGGTGAGAATTACCCTGACAACTCTGCTATTGTCAACAGGGATGGGCGTTTAGACGCCGTGATAGAGCGACTCGAGAGTACAAGAGTAAAAATTCCTCTTCGTACCTCTTGGGACTTCGAGTTCGCCTATCTATCGCAAGAGGAGTACATCAATGCTGTACAGGCTCAGGAGGAGCACAATAAGAAGCAGAAGGAAGCCTTCCTCTCTGCTCAAGCCGCTCGAAGGCTTGCATCAGATTTTGTTGAAGAAGAAACAGAAGGCCGCGCTGAAGGTCTTCAACAGAAACGCTGAAGTTCAGTCTGAAGAAGTAAACTCAGAGCTTGACTGGTGCCGAGACCGCCTACACCTCAGAAAACATGGTGCTGCTATCTCTGGAATCCATCTCAGCCGAACTCGCGGCAAAAGAGCAAAAACATGGATCACCGTCAAACGCTCAGGAGTCAAGGATGTGCAACACACTCTTGACAAGTTGGAAAGATACAACTTGTCAGAGTGGAATGAAATCAGAAGCCTACTTCCCAAAGCCAACAGAAACTATCGGGCTGAAGTAGAAGAAGTCATTAATGGACTTATTGCACGCATCAGAAGAACAACCGAAATTCCTGATGACCTTCTCCAGCCTTCTTCAGCACTGCCTCAGCCACCTGTTCGAAGATCAGCCGGTGCTTCAACAAGGAGACCAACTCCTTGCATGCCCAGAATGGTTGTCAAGCCACTGGACCTCTCGATGCTTGATCTTTCACTCCCTCCAGGAGTCTCTCTCTCTGAAGGACAAGTCATCAGAGAACCTGTTCATGGTATTTGTGTAAGCGACAACTCCAAGATTCTACGCTTTCAGCGTTTCAGCGAGCTACACAAAGCACCATATGAACACTTGGTTTCTGTTCTCTTCACTGCTCAAAAGGACAAGAAAAACCAAGATAATAAAGAGATTATTCGCACTGTCAGAGCTATACTCGATCATAGAATCGCCTTCAGTAATACTCCTGTTCCAATAGTAGTCAAGACTGAAGAATTTAGCGAAGACTCTGATAGTTAGAATAGTTTTGTAATTTTGCTTTCAGTACTTCATTTATGTACTCTTGTATTTTCTTTACTCTTGTAACATTATTGAGATTAATGAAAATGAAATTCAGTGCATTGTACTTTATTCCATCATAGTACTGAAAAAGATCCCTCAAAACAGTAAATGGGACATGTACCTTTATGAGTTCTATTTCCCACTGTTTTATCTAGACTTAGAATTTTTTTTCTTTCTAGACTTAGACAATTTCTCCATTGTCTTATCATTATCATTTAGGGGGAGATTGTTGATCCATCTCTCCTAAGACCTGATGAAATGATAATGATCCTGAACCTTTACTTAGTGAATAGGTTTTTACTTCTGTTATAGCTTGAGGAATTATCACTGAGTCTGTTCAGTGTTATTCCATGTTACTTATGCTGTAACTTATTTTTATAGTAATCAGGATCAGGATCAGGAGACGAACGAGTCTGTTCTGCAATCTACTGATCCTATCCACTGAAGTGAAGACCTCCTGAAGACATCAAGATCATAATCAAAGAACCATCAGCAACGTCAAAGACTTAGCTGATGACAGGAACAGCATGCTCGTGATCTGAAGACGGAACTCAGTGATAGCAGGCTGCTCAATTTCGTATGACATCCTGAAGATTCATCAGGATACAAGTGACCCTAAACAGCACCAGTTTCAGGACTCTAGTCACTGATCAGTATCCTGATCCTGAAGGATTAGTGTAATGTCTTAGTCTAATGCACAAAAGGATTATCCGCCTTTACTGACACAAAAGTACATAAGGACAGTCTCTTTACTGTTCCCTCCGTACTTATCAGACCTCAAGGCAACTGTTTACACACTTCCTCTTTTGCACACCATGCAAAGAGTATTTGTTTATAGTAAATAGTACAAAGGACTACTTACATTGTGACACGTACACAAAAGTGATTCTGCATGCATTTAATGCATTGGGTATAAATAGGACTTGAAGAGATGTTCTCCATACTTCTTCTTCATCCTAATACTACCCTAATCCTTTCTTTCTTTATTCCCTCTATCTTCTTTCTTACATCTTCTCACTCTAGTGCATAGTGAAAGAACTTAGATTGTTTAGTTTAGACTTATTGTCTTTTTATTTCCGCAACAATCTGTAAATTCATATTGTTTATACAACAAGAATTTAAAAGTGAAAACTTGTGTGATTATATTCAACTCCCCCCCCTTCTATAATCCCAAACACTATCCTTACTTGAAGGTCACCTCTTTGGGACCAACAGTAATGAAAACTGCTGCTTGGTCTGATATTATATAATGGAATGATTCCTGCAGATTCATTAATTTCCATTCCTGACCAAATTGGGGGGAATGAAAAATTTTCTTTCTATCCAGTTCTTTTTTCTATGTCATTCCATCTTTTGATGTTAAATGGAATATCTATTGTATTTTCAAAGTGAAAGAAAAATATTTTTTTAATATCAAACAATTTTTCATTGATTCTAGTGGGTTAACCAAGCAGCATCAATACAATGCTCATTTTCATTCTCATTCTCCTGCATTCCCATTTTCATTCTCATTCTCATTCCCTAAAATGAACCAAGCACCCCCTTATTTCTACTCAGTTCTTTTTTTCATATATTATTCCATATTTGATGTTAAATGAAATATCTTTTGTATTTTCAAAATGAAAGAAAAGTATTTTTTTAATATTAAACAATTTTTCATTGATTATAGTGGGTTAACCAAACAACATTAATACAATGCTCATTTTCATTCACATTCTTCTACATTCTCATTTTCATTCACATTCTTCTACATTCTCATTTTCATTCACATTCTTCTACATTCTCATTTTCATTCCCATTTTCATTCTCATTCTCTTGCATTTCCATTTTCATTCTCATTCCCTAAAATGAACCAAGCACCCCTAAATGCTCTTAAAGGAAGGGGGAAATTAATTTGATTAAATGTCTTAATGAGTTTTTTTTAACGTCATCATACACACGCACCAACTAAATCTACTCTTAAGTCTTAAATATACTTTTCAATCTACACCAACGTCCACGAAGGGACTCAAACCCACAACCACAACGAAGCGGGGCACCTTACTGGCTGTGTTTGGCAAAAATAAGCTAGCTAATAAGTTAGTTCATTTAAACATGTACCATAACCTAACTTATATCTCCAACAACTATGCTAAAATAGGAAAAATGAATATTTTAGCATATTTGTTGATCCAACAGCTATGTTATCATTTATGCTAAAATAGAGAAAAGAGGAGAAATGTTGCAAAAATCTCTAAATTTAAAGAAATCTTTACATGGTAAGAGAAGTGATTATTTTAATGCTCCAACCATAAAAATTAATTAAAAAACTGTTTAAGTGAGAGAAATGATTATTTTAATGTCCCAACCAATATGAACAATGTTAGAATTGCTATAATAAAATATATGTTGGAGTTGGATTGGAGATGCTCTAAGCTATCTAGCTTATTGAAACGTTAGTTAGAGTAGTGTTTCAGGAGTTTTTTTATAGTTCTTTCCAAATATACCTTTATTAATATTAGATACTATATATACTTTAAGATACATTTTTTGATCATTTTACAAACTTATAAACTAAGGCTATGTTTGGCAAGCGTAGCTTATAAGCTAGCTGGTAGCTGATAAGCTAGCGGATAGCTGATAAGCTAGCTGTTGATTGATAAGCTTGCTAGTAGCTGATAAGCTAGCTGTTGAACAAATTATGTTTGGCAAAAACTAGCTTACGAGTATGTAAAATGACCAAAAAGGGTATATTTGAATTTAATAATTAATATTAATAAGGGTATAATTGGAAAAAGCTACAATAAGTTCCTCATAAGCTACTCAAAGTAGCGTTTCAAAAAGCTAGCTGATAAGCTAGCTTCCTGGTACATGTTTGGATGGACTAGCTTATCAGCTAGCTTATGCTTGCCAAACACAGCCTAATTATTGCCAAACATAATTTATTAATAATCTAGCTTATCAGCTATAAGCTAGCTAGCTTATTGGCTACTTAGCCTAAACACCAAAGGTCACTTGTATCCCTTTGACAAGTGTGTTAATAAGCTTTCAAGAAAAATAAAAAGCAAATTAGTAACTTATTCTTTTATTTTAATTTAAGAAAAATAGCAATGAATTATCCTCATTTACGAGCTCACATTAGACCATATGTATCTCACAGTTTACAGATTTTTATTTTATATAATTTTCATACAGTTATAAACTTATAATATATTTTTGAGTAAACTACAATTTTGGTCCCTATGGTTTATCGATTTTTTTGAAAGTGGTCCTTAAGGTTTCATAATTCAAAAAATGGTGCTTGTGGTTCGAATTTTGTTTTGAAAGTGGTCCCTGGCCACTAACGATGTTAAAAACCTTCGTTAGTGCTAGGGGTATTTTCGTCCAATCATGATTTTGTCCTATTTTTTGCAATTCTTTTTGTTTCATGTTATTATTGTGTAAAACCATTGAAGTTTAAGGACCAATGCTATAATTAAGACTCTCTTCTTCCTCCCCCACCCTCTTCTTCCTCGTAGCTTCTCCGGTGGCACAAATTCCGGCAAGTTAAACGGCATCTCGATATCAAACCCACGGCTGCCGGCTTCTTCACTCTCTTTGACGTTGGTGTTTTGGATTGGGTTTGTGAGAGGGATTTTAGCCAGAGAAGTTGAAATCAATCGGGTGTTTGGATCGGGTGTGTGAAATCGATCACGGAAACATGCTCCGATCGGGTGTGTTTGGATCGGGTCTGTGAAATCGATCACAGAAACATGCTTCTTCCACTTCGTCTCTATCTGATCAAAATGGGCTCAATCTCAGTTATGAAGAAGGTAGCCGGAATTTCTCCGATAACGAATCCGATAGCCGGAATACCAACGAGCAGATGGCGGTTGGTTGCAAGTATAAAAATCCTAACAAGATCAAGAAGCGGAAGAAGATGAAGCTGGTGATGGAATTGGAAGAGGGTTTCACGGCAAAGATGGTGGCTGTTGGCGGCGGAGGACCAGCTCCGGCACCGCCGCAAGAGCTGTCGGAAAGTAAGTAAAAATGCACCACCTGCAATAAGTCTTTCACAAGTCTTGGCGGATACATCGAGCCATAATAAGTCCAAGATTACATATGTTATATACACACAAAACATACTTACATACATATATCTATATAGAGGGAGGTTCAAATGTAAACTCTATATTTCGTGTAAACTTTGTGAACTCATCGTGACCCTTGATCAAAAAAATCAAAGGAGGATATTGATTCATAGAAAATATGGAAATGTGAAATATATGGTAAGTCAATGATTATGGAAATATGAAAATGTGAAATATGGAAACGTTTTTGAAAATCAATGGTGTGGATTGGTTTACATAGTTTACACGAAATATAGAGTTTACATTTGAACCTCCCTCTATATATATATATATATACATCTGTGTATGTTATATATGTTATATGTGTGTGTTATTTGTATGCATGTATGTTATATATACAGGGACTGTGTATGTTTTACACATATATATATATATATATATGTATATATCACATAGATCGAGCCATAATAACCATGGATTTGTGATATATATATATATATATATATATATACATATATGTATGTTTGATGTTGATTTTATTGGTAAAAATGGTTTATTTTTAGTGTGTTTGTATGAAATGTGTTTTTGGTTGTTGGAGAAGATGACCGGAGATTCGCCGGAGAAGTTGGTCGGAGATTCGTCGGAGAAGATGGCCGGAGATTCGCCGGAGGTTTGACGGAGAAGATGACTTAAGGACCAAAAGTGTATTTTACTCTAATATGTATATATTAGAGTTAATTATCTATTTGGTCCCTGAAAACAAATTCGGACGAAAATACCCCTGCACTAACGAAGGTTTTTAACGTCGTTAGTGGCCAGGGACCACTTTCAAAACAAAATCCAAACCACAGGCACCATTTTTTGAATTATGAAACCTTAAGGACCACTTTCAAAAAAATCGATAAACCACAGGGACCAAAATTGTAGTTTACTCTATATTTTTTTTAACTCCTTTATCCCACATTATTCACGTTGCATAAACGTTAAGTCGTTAATCAGCATCTTTCCCTGTACTATTGCTATAAGATTTCTGGCCAACTTCTTTTCACCTCCACTCTTTAATTTTCAGATTCCTATAGTCAACATCATTTCTACATCATTTCTCGTACGCATGCACTAGGTTTGAATACCATAAATTGTACTTATTATCCGAGAAATTATATTTCCTCCTACTTTTTTAACCTACCCATCCTCCTACCCACTTGATTATTTGCCAATGTTAATGATAACAAAATATTATTTCAAAATAAATACTCACAAATGATAATCTTATCTTAATAATAAAGAGAGAACCTTTCTTAGGTGTCGTCTGGTTTTTAAGAGGTCTCGAGTCTTATTTTATTTTTGATTAAGGTGGTGTCGAAGTGTGAAATCTATCAACAAGACTGTTTGTGTTTGTAATGTCTAAAGTCTAAAATCTGAGTTAGCTACATAGAAATTTAAAAAGAGAGGAAATCCAATATAGCAAGTGTCTTGGGAAAGAAATAAACAAAGTTGTGGAAGACCATGCAATGCAAATCAGATCTATAACCTTGAGCAATGATTAAGAGGCGTTTATAAGGATAGATTAGTACTTATTATTTCAGATACATTTAAAATTCAAAGGGTTTGAAATTTGAAAATAAAAATTATCTGAATGTAAAAAGGTCTAACAGCATTGCTAAAATAGCAAAAAGTGGTTTCTGTTTTCTAAACCTCTCCAACAGCATTGCTAAATCATTATCTACAATAAATTTTTTTGAAGATTTCTCTAAATATAGAGATTTTTCTAAAATCTATAAATGAAAAGAGAGAAGCCACTTTTAATGCATTCTAACCAATAGTTAACTACACTGAGAAGAGAGAAATAATTTTTTTAATGTCTTCCTTCAAAAAGTTGGTCAAAAGTTTATTGAAGTACTAATTAATTGAATATTTTAATAATAAAAGTAATGGTATTTTTCTCTAAAATAGCAAAGCTGTTGGAGATGAACAAAAATCCTTTTAAAAGTTTCTACTCATTATTCTCTATTTTAGAAATTTTTAAGCAAAGTTGTTGAAGATGCTCTAATAAATTTTAAATTTAAGTTTGAGAGGTATTAAATGTTTAAAAAAAAAAAAGGAAACAACCCATTAAAAAGTGGAATGAGCAATTAAATACTTACATTGGATTTTACGTTTATTTATCTCCACTGTATTATGTTTTAGATTCATAGTCAACATGATTCCTACACCACTTCTTGTTCTCGTTAGGTTTGAAATTCATAACTTGTACCTATTATCCTCCCTCTTAACAAAATGTAGCCTTCTTCAAGATAGGGCTGACAATTTTCGACACGACCCGCCAACCCGATACGATGCGACAAGAAAATAAAAGGGTTTGGGTTGAGGTTTTTGACACGCCAACCCGCCAACTCACCAACCCGTCAACCCACCAAATTTCAAGGGTTGACTCGCGAACCTGTTTATATATTTAAATTAATTATTATATATATTTTTTATTATATAATAAAAATTAGAAAAACTAAAAAAATCAAATCCACTAATCCTAATAACCCTAGTTCCAACTTCCAGACGCTTCACGCTTTCACCATATTCCAAACTACTCTCACTTGGTTGCTTTTGAACTTGGTTGTATCTGGATGCTTTTGAACTTGGTTATATTTGGTTGCTTTTGCACTTAATTGTATTGGGATTTTATTTTTATTTGAATTGTATGAAGTATGAACTTTGACTTGTCAACTCGTTTATGACCCACCAACCCGTTTATGACCCGTCAACTCGTTTATGACCCGTCAACCCGTTTATGACCCGCCAACCCGCTAACCCGTGACACGACCCATGACACGACCCTTCATGGGTAAGGGTTGAAGAATTCGACACGATTAGCTAAATGGGTGGGGTCAGGGTTGAGGTTTCTGACCCTTCAACTCGCGAACCCGTGACCCACCAACCCGTGAATTGCCACCCCTACTTCAAGATAAGTGCTTACAAAGAAAATGTCACACAATTTCAGAAACGCATAATTACTATCATCTTTAATTACTTAAATATAAATTTTCTTACTCTCATACTTAATATGGTAGAATAAGAAAGTAGACACTTTTGTTAAAACAAATTAATATATATATATGAGAAGGTTCAAACGAGAAGCATGTCAATTTAAGAAACGTGATGTAACACCCCAATTTCCCAACAGATAAATAATGCAATAAACAATCCTAGTGATCTAACGCAACAGAAATATAGCTAAATATCAAGCAAAAGAAACGTGTCTAATTGCACAAGGAACAACCCTCCACGGCTGAGATAATAATTTAAGTATCTAAAGTACGTAATAAAAACTAAGGCTGACTCTATCTAGACGTCAGACCTTCTCCTTGCCCTTTCCTCCTCTCTCTCTCTCTCTCTCTCTCTCTCTCTCTCTCTCTCTCTTTCTCTCTCTCGGGCTACAACTGTGACAAAAAAATAGAAAATATTTGGAAAAGTGAGGGTTAGACCACAGGGTCTAGTGAATTCCCTCAAAACACTTTAATAACAAATCGGGCCCGCTGGCCATTTATCAAAACATTCAGACAGGCAGGTGTGTTGCGGACAAAGAAAACCCCGTCACTTAGTGACATTCCCAAATGACTGATCATGCCAAATGGTAAACACTCCCTAGGAACATGCAGTTCCAAGGTACCCAGTGTCCTTAATGCAACACATCTATCAACAACAATTCATATATTACCATTTTAAGCATGCTTAAACGTGATTAGCGTTTCATATCAATTCATATCGCAATATCATTTAACTTGTCAAACATTATCAGTCCAAAAGCATTTCAAAACAGAATGGGCATTTAAAAGACAGTTTAAAACAATAATCCCATTTAATTAAGGCAAGGGAACTCACCTGAGCAACTCTCACTGACTTGCTGCTGATCTCGCCTAACGTTCTTGTATGGATTCTAAGGTGTTAATGATCGCGCTTAATTAATTCTCTAACTATGACACCCCTAGGCAGACTTAGCACTCAGGAAATGACAAATTCCGACTCGGGAAATGTCAAATCCCGACTTGGACGAATTACACTAACAAAATGTTAACGTCTACATTTGTTGACTCGGGGAAATAGCATAACCCGACTCGGGAAATAGGTTTCCCCACTCGGAGAATCACAAGGTCAAAATAACGACCCAACTAGCCGAATTCCCGACTCGGAAATCGTAGATTTCCAATTCGGGAAAGGCACTGAGAACAAATATATCAGTGACAACTTTGATGATTTCCCGACTCGGGAATCATAAATCCCGACTCGGGAAAGTATGATTCCCAACTCGGGAAATAAGAATCCCAACTCGGGAAACACAATTTCCAGCCAAAAACAACCTTTAATTCGACCGAAATCGATCCTAGTTTACTCCAATCGATACCGAATGCTACCAATTAGCTCTAACAAGTAATCTACAATGTATTTAAGGCTTAAAAGTTTCGCTTTCGTACCTTTCTCGATGAATCCCGGTGATGAGATGAAAATGACCTAAGCCTCCAAACACACACACTTCACACTCTTGGCAAAATTTTCCCAAAATGGCTCAAATTAGGGTTTAAGCTATAAAAGGCATGGGCTTTGGGCTAAGCCCATTCCTAAAATAGAATAATTAAACCCATTAATATCTTTCACAAAAGTGACACAAACTACCCCTAAACTCTTATATTCGAACAAGTAGGTCACAATTTACAAGGAATTAACTAGGTCATCAACTTTAAAGATTCCGGTTATTACACGTGAGGAGCAAGCTCAGTCACTCATCTCGCGGTTACGGTGGACGTGATCACGGAGAATTGACGCAATTCATGGGAGGGTAGAGATTATTAAGGGGGGGGGGTGTTAGGACCAAATTGTCCTAATTAGAGAAAGTTTTCTAATTAGGCTAGTAGTTATAGCTAATTATTTTGTAATTATTTTGTAATTAGCTAGTAGTTATAGCTAATGGACTTGGGCTTAGGCTTGATGTAAATGGACCCTATATATAAAGGGTTAGGGTTTGGGAAGAAAAGGTGAGAAACATTTCCAATGAGAGTCATTTAGAGAGAAATAGTGTGTGTGTTCTTGTATGTTGAGAACTCTCCAAAATAAACCAAGAACTTTACATTTTGTCTATCAATTTCTTCTCCTAATCCTCTATTGTTTGATTGTTTGGGACCAACAGGTGGACCGGTCAAAGCCGCATTTGTTGACCGAGATGAGTAGCTGAGATTGCTCCTTATGTTTTCTTAAATTGATATGTTTCTCGTTTAAACTCCCTCTCCTCTCTCTCTCTCTATATATAGGGGAGTTCCGTTGTTAACCACAAATAGTGTGTTAACTTTGTGAACCAAATTCAACTAAGGGTAAAATAGTCAATTTAAGAAAACTAGAAAAATATGGATGGTGCACCCCTATTCTCCCTAGTCCCTCCCTTTATGTCTCTCTCTCCTCCCTATTTTCTCTCTCTTACCATCTTCATCTCTTCATTGACACCACCACCACAACCACCGCCTTCCACCACCACAACCACAGCAGCCGCCGTCCACCACCACAACCATAGCAGCCGCCGTCCACTATTGGGATTTTTAGACTAAAACAGATAACGCAGCGGATAAAAACAACAATCCCGACAGAGATCCAACCGTAACTAATCAAACACTATAACGAGAGGGTTTTTACGCGTTTACCTTTAACGATACCGAAAAACAGCTCCGGAGGCTAGTGAGGGTGATGCAGTAAATATCATATATAAAAAGCGACACAAGTTTTAACCTCTAAAGCCTAACCACAATTACCATATTCATAGGCAAGTGTACCTGATCGTGAGTAATATAGTGTAGGAAAGTCCAGGTATCGTATCTACCATTGGGAACGGTCAAGTTATGCAGACTAATAATCCTAACTAGTTTAATTAATCTAGAGCTATGGGGGTTTTTAGGAAAATGGTTTGATTAATTAAAAGACAACTAATTAAACTACTAATTAACTAAGAAGCAAAAAGCAGATGATTTAAACTCTTATAAAAGAAAACAGTAGTACTTATCATGGTAATACCGACTCCCCAAGTGGATGATTCAAACTTTGCCAAAGGTATGGTTGTATTGATTATTGTAGGAATTTAAGTCTGTGACACCCTAACATGTGATGATTACAGTTGTCAACTAGGTTGGTCTTCCTAGTCCTAATACATAAACTGATTCATCAGCAAGTCAAGTACCAGTCACCCAATTCTATCACTATTGCACGGTATTCTACTATCTAGCTACTCTCGGTCTGAGCTAACCACCTAACACAACTCTCCGTGTTACCGAAGTGAAGGTCAAGAAAGATTGATTAACCTATCGAAGTCTATCTATCTATGTCAAACAGATACACCCAACCAACGAGTTCAAATAACCATACAATACGAATCAAATCGGAACCATAAATCACACTCAATAAACCAATAACAAACCATTAATCAATTAAATCATAAAAACATCATCCACAAGGTTCATCTACCACAATAAGTACCACTAATTAAACTACTCACTAAACATGACGAAAACAACAAACAAAGTAATAAAGACAGACATTATACCGACCGTACAGCGATAGATGATCGAGAACCAAATTCTGTAGCGTATCGGCACAACTCTCTCTCTCTCTCACTAAGGCTAAACTGACTCACAAGGGATTGATAATTTAAGAGTATAGAGCCAGATTATAGCTTGATCGAAGATGATGATTGCTTCATGATTTTTGGACTGAAGGAGGAGATCAATATTTAAAAGGCAGTCGGAGCTCGTTTCGCGATCGCGAGGTGGCAGTCTCGCGGCATGAGACACTTAAAACAACCCTATTTTTTCTTTTTTGGCAAGTTCTGGAATCTTCCGTCAAGGGTCATTGCCTACTTCGCGGCGCGAGAATCTTCAAAGCCAACGCGAAGTCAGTGTAAATCATGAACATTCTAGAAATTGCTCACTTCGCGGCGCCAAACTTAATAACTCACGAACGCTAAATGCTCTCTGAGTTGAGTTTGTCCAATTTCCACGCTTTTTCGCCTTTTTTCGTACTTTTCCGTTCCACGGCCTCCAAAACCTACAAAAGTGAGAATCAACCTAAAACGTGAGTAATCAGATCAGAAATGGGTGAGAAACGGGATAAATTCAAGCGATTAAGTACGACCAAAACATGTATAATTTTGGTGTTATCAGAGGGATACACCACTACTGCACCACCTTGAGACTGGCTGCTAAACCGCCTTGGACTGATCGGAAAAACGAACTCCGATGTGTGTATGTGTATGTGGCCGGCGGCCAAGAGAGAGAGAGTGGTTATGGGATTTCTTGGTGAAAAAGTAATTATGAAATCAGATGATTATTCAACTGCCTTAACCCTTTATTTATAAAGGTAAATATGGCAGTGTTAAAAGGAATCCCAAACCAAATATAACTCTTGATAATTATCTTTAATTAATTAAACTATTAATTATAAATAATTATATTTAACTGATAAATAATAAATAAACAATTTATTATTTATTCCTTCTCTCTTTTAATAATTAAACTTAATTAATTATTTCCCACACTTAATATCCAAATGGTCTCGAGTTGGGTGTGTAGCAGTGTGACCCACTAGTGTCTTATAACATTGGACATGGTAATCCTAATTACTATCTTGCACATAATCCTTTCAGATTCCCACTTGTGCCATACAAGTAACTTAACTGTCACCATTAGCCTAAGGAGGTCCCTAGCCAGACACTTAGGTTAACCAGGTTATAAGATCTCTTATATCGAGAGATACGATTCATATTTGAATTGTACACAGGTTCATTCCTTTTACACACGATATTTCTAAAATGAGTTTTAGACATGGAGCTGAGATTGTTCAATCATAAACTCAAGTATTTCCTGATTCTGATCTTGATCGCCTGCAGTTACAGAACTTTCCAAATAACCAATGTTATTCATTCCGAGCGTGGCCACACATTTCTGCCAATCTTAATCATCAGGGGGCCCGGAAATATCTCTCCCATAAAGGAGGTGTAAATTTCATATTGACTACCTGCATCTGCAAACATGGCTTTCGCTGCATCTAGTCACGCCCCTTATAGCCACCCAGTTACGGTGCAGCGTTAGGACGTGCTAAGAGTACAGTAGTCCTCATGCTCACAGACCAGATATCTCAGGTCTAAGGACAACCTATCATCAAGTCAATGCTTATGACATAGGCTCCATGAAGTAGACTTGAAACTGGTCACTTCCAATACTCATACACTCTGATGAGTATCTATGAATGTTTGATCATATCAACTGTATATAAACATTCATAATAGCGTTGTAACCTTACTGAGGTTCCCACCTAAATAAGTAGCTATGGACATTTAGATTTTACAAGGCTTTGAAAAATCATGGATAACTTAAATATGCAAATAGTAATTTTTGAAACATTTCTCAAATAGTATCTCCTCATTTCAACCACACTATGAAACAAACTCTAATATTTCAAAATATTACATTAATAATCAATAACATAAACTAACTACTAGTATCCAGGTACTACATCCCTATGGAACTAGCATGGCCCTCATGCTTTACTCTAGCTAGTGGCTTCGTTAACGGATCTGCGACATTCTCGTTCATCGGAATCTTGCATATTCTCACGTCTCCTCTTCCAATGATCTCTCGGATGAGGTGATACTTCCCGAGTACATGTCTTGACTTGTGATGTTCTCTGGGATCTTTTGCTTGTGCTACAGCTCCAGAGTTATCACAGTAGATATCTACGGGTCTAGAGATACTAGCTACAACTCTTAGATCCGAGATAAAGTTTCTGAGCCAGACAGCTTCCTTTGCTACATCTGATGCTGCAATGTACTCTGCCTCTGTAGTGGAATCTGCTATGGTGTCCTGCTTCGAGCTCTTCCACGAGATCGTGCCTCCGTTTAGGGTGAATACGTAACCAGACTGTGATTTAAAATCATCTCTGTCGGTCTGGAAACTAGCGTCACTATAGCCTGTTACACTAATCTCATCCTCAGATCCTCCAAAGACCAAGAACATTTCTTTAGTATGTCTCATGTACTTGAGAATGTTCTTGACAGCCACCCAATGGGCTTCACCTGGGTTCTGCTGGTATCTGCTTGTAACACTTACTGAGTATGCAACATCAGGCCTTGTACATAACATCAAGGTTGTTAAGATCGGGATCCTACCTAGGATCGTTTTCGTCATTGCAAGATCGGATCGTAAGATCGGGATTGGGATCGTAAGATCCTACTACAATTCAACATAAATTTTTATAGGACCCTACTTCAAATTTCAAAAACATGCATCCCTATTTCAACATCCAAATTTCAAAATAACATAGTCTTTAACTCTTAACAATGCTCAAATTAACATAGTCTTAAGTCTTAACAATACTCAAAATAAAAATACTTAAAATAACATAGTCTTAAATCTTAACAATACTCAAAATGACATAGTCAAAAACTCAAAATAACTTCAAATTTCGAAATAACATAGTCTACACCACCAAGTTTGCACCATCTTCGCTTCCTTCTCCCGCAACAAAAGCTTCATCAAGTGTATCTTCATCTCCTATAGTAAAATCCAAAAAAAAATTGACATGAGAGTAAAGTAATAATTATCAATATTATCACACTTTATCATACCACGTGATGCGGTAATTATCGTATATAAAAAGCGTAACAAGTTTTAACCTCTAATGCCTAGCCACCGTCTTACCATATATACAGGCAAGCATACCTGATCGTGAGTAATATAATGTAGGAAAGTCCAGGTATCGTATCTACCACTGGGAACGGTCAAGTTTTATAGACTATTAATCCAAACTAGTTTAATCAACCTAAAGCTTTTTGGGGGTTTTGCTTTTAGAAAAGTATTTTGAAAGATAGAAGACAAATAAACCTAACCAAGAAGTGGAAAACTGATGAACAGACATACATTGGAGATGAATGAATTCATTAAGGTTCACTTTTCATGAGACATAGACTTATGATTGTTGTCAGAATTTAAGCAATAAAGCACCCGAACATGTATATCTAAGATTATCAACTAGGTCTCGATCCTCCTAGCCCAATACTTAGGTCGTTTGTCAGGCAACCTAGTACCGGAAATCCGATTCTAATTCTATTGCATGGCTTTCTACTATCTGGTCACTCTTGGTCCAAGTACCCCTTAACACAACCTTTTGGTCCAAGTCAGGCTAAGGTAGGTTGATTATCCTTTCGGAGTCTATCTGCTTTGGTCTAACAAATACACCCAACCAATTGAATTCAAATTACCAAACAATAGATTAGAACGGAATCAAAGACAACATTCAACAAATCATGCATCTAATTAATAAACTAAAATCCAAAGTATTCAAACCATAATAGACACACAAGAGGAACACATAGACATGTCAATTACAAATGCTTAGACAAACCAACTAAAGACCGGTCGATTTGGCGTAGCATCCCCTCGAATCTCCTCCGTAGCCGTCACATCGAGCCTCCGGCTTCTTGGGTTGGAAACCCTAAGCGGCTCCCAACATCTAATCTAACCTAAACTATCAGAGAACTGTATAAAACTCAATTTCTGGATGATGAATACTGAATGACCAAGGCCTGTATTTATAAGAAAAAGTCCAGGCCCCGTTTGGCAATCGCGAAACGGCGAGTTGGCGACGCTAAACACTTAACAATAAAACCCTAACTTTCTGGAAGCTTCTGGACGAGAAAATCCCTTCTTCGCGGCGCGAAGCTCTCCTTCGCGGCGCGAACATGCTCCTCGCGGCGCGAAGCTCTCCTTCGCGGCGCGAACATGCTCCTCGCGGCGCGAGCCACTTCCTTCGCGGCGCGAGCAGTGTAAAAACCAGCTTCCGAGATCTTCCAAAATATTCTCTTGCCTTGTCTGTTGAAGATCCGTCTTTTTGGAGGAAATTATCTATCTTTGGGAGTAAGAAAACCGCCTTAGGAGCCAAGAAAAGTCTGTATTTGCAAAGCTTGCACAAAAGTCTCCTTTTTGACGCTTTTCACCCTCTTTTTATACTATTACGCTCAAGCACCTCCAAAACCTACAAAATCAGGATTAACACCGTTTTAAGTCAAACAGTATCGAAAATACTCTCAAAATGAATACAAAAGTGGGGAATTAGCATGAGTAAAATATGTATAATTTTGGAGTTATCACCACGCTATTTAAAAAAGAATAGAGTAGAATGCTACGATCTATGCAAATAAAAATACCAAAAAAGTCGTCATGTCCACCACCGCCATTAGGGCCGTGAGACGAACTTGCACCAAAGACATTAATCCATTCCTCATTTGCGTTATGATGTGTAGTGTCCTCCTCCGTAATCCACTCATCATCCGAACAAATGTCATCAAGATCCAACGTTTCAAGATCCAAACATTCGGCTTCTAAACGTCTTTCATGATTTTCCTCTCTTTTACTAAGTTTGAGGTTGTACATCACATACACAAGATCATTCATTTTTTGTTGATGTAAGCGATTCCTCCTCTTAGAATGTACCTAAATAACAAAACAATAGATTTATTAACATCTTAAACAATAACGACAACTAGATTATAATGAAAAAGAATGTGTTGTAATTTAGTAATTTACCATCTCAAATGCACTCCAATTTCTTTCACATCCCGATGATGAGCATGTCAAGCTCAAAATTCGTATGGCAAATCTCTTTAACTCCGGGGTTTCATCTCCGTGCGAATCCCACCAATCGACCGGGGATTTTGCATCCCTAGTTAGCTTTGCTACTTCAAGTCCAAAAATCCCTCTTGCATTTCTAAACTCGTCAAACTGACAATCAATGGTCTTTGCAAGTGTGCTATCATTACCACACATTTTTTGCAAGCATGAATATAGTCCACCTTTGATAAAACCAGAATGACAATCATAAGCGGGACTATATTGAGTCCTTGGATTCAAGAAATAACCTGCCAAATGAAGGGGCCTACGTAGCTGATTCTCCCATCGTTTTTCAATTATATCCAAAATTGGTTGATACCTAAAAATGAAAACATTTTCTTACTAACAATAGACACTCAAGTGCTATTGGCACGACTAACATTTTCTTATAGTTCTTAAAAGTTTAACAAGTTCTAAACAAAATTTATGAAGATATATATATATAGATAATTGAGTATTATATATGTTTTTATTTGTAAAGATCATCCCCGGGATTAAAAAGCAAAGTATTTATAATTGTAAATATAACGTAAAAAATAGTTGATACTTGATATTAAAATAAAAATACCTTGCTTGCACATCTTTAAAGTTGTTTTTGATCTCCGTCTTCGCAAGCATAATTTGTATATAAAGATCTCCCATAGCCGGTACCCTATCCGAATCGACTGTTCGCAGAACCCTTACCATTGGAATTGTAGCCTTGAGACATGATAAGACGGATCCCCAAAATAATTTGTCAAGAATTATATTCTCGACATTTTTCCCTTCTTTAGATCGTGCGAAACTACAATTCACCCACTTCTCGGATGCAAACATCGAGATCAATGCACTTTTTTGATCGTATAATCGACTAAGTGTTAAGTAGGATGTAGCAAATCTAGTTGCTCCCGGTCTAAGAAGTTCTTTCCCTTTCGTGAATTCCTTCATAATACAAATCAATCTTGACCTATTATAAATGAATTTTGTTATATTTCGGGACTTTGCTATGGTCTCCTTATGTTCTCCTATATTCTTTTCGAAGTCCTCTAACATTAAATCAATGCAATGAGCTGCACAAGGTGTCCAAAACAACTTCTTCCTCTTTTCCATCAACATCTCACCCGCGGCTTTATAATTCGTTGCATTATCCGTCACTACTTGAACCACATGTTCTTCGCCTATTTTCTCTACAAAGTCATCTAACATTGAAAACACTTTCTCCTTCGTCTTGATAATATCAGATGCATCAATCGAGGCTAAGAAAATAGTACCTTTAGGGCTATTGACAAGAAAGTTGCAAATGGATCGATGCTTCCGATCCGTCCACCCATCACTCATCAACGTGCAACCGGTCTTCTTCCACTCTTGTTTGTATTCTTCAAGTAATGCCTTAGTGTAATCAACTGTAATAACCGGAATACTAAAGTTAGCAATGCAGTTATTTCCTCGTTAGAATGACCTATTTGATTCAGTGCAAGGGTCTAGGGGTAATTTGTGCCACTTTGTGAAAGATTATAAAGGCTTGGATTATTCCATTTTGGGAATGGGCTTAGCCCAAAGCCCATGCCTTAAATAGCCTTAAAACCCTAAAATTTAGCCATTTGTGGAAATTGTTAGTGTGAGAAGTGTGTGTTTTGGAAGAAAGGGGAACTACTAACATAATCAAGCTCTCGTAGGAGATTTTCGCTTCGTAAGGTAAGATCTCGATGCCCGTATAGTGTAAGATCAGTGTTAAATGATGTATAGTTGCCTTGGGATTAGTTTGGGTGCAATTGGATTTAGTTAGAATCGATTTTTAATCGATTTAGAGCTGTTTCCGGATCTGTTCCCGTTTTCCGAATCGGAATTCATATTTTCCGAATCGGAATTTATGTTTTCCGAATCGGAAATCATAATTTTCCGAATCGGAATTTAAGTTTTCCGAATCGGGGAATTTGTGTTGTCATTGGGGTGATTTGTCTCGTTATGCCTTTCCCGAATTGAAAACCTAAGTTTTCCGAATCGGGAAATTGGCTAGTTAAACCGTCATTTTGACCTTGTTACCTTTTGAGTTCGGAAATTGAGTCGGGGTTTTTCCGATTCGGAATTTGCCATTTTCCGAATCGGAAAATGTTGAGTTTTTCCGAATCGGAATTCGTAAGGGTTAGTTTTCCGAATCGGAAAATGTCGAATTTTGGAAGGTTTTGTCATTAGGGTTAGTTTCCGGAGAAGGATTTTCCATAGTAGTTTAACCCCTTAGCGGAACCCCCGTGCTAAGTCTGCCTAGGGATGTCATAGTAGTGGGTTTTATTAAACGCGAATCATAACGCCTTAGAACCTTTACAGATTCAGTAGGAGGAGGACCTGAGATATCTACAAGTTAGGTTCTACGATCAGGTGAGTTCCCTTGCCTGAAAAATGAATGGATAGTTTTCTCTGCTTTCTTAAATATATATCCATTCGATTTGCGAACTGTTTTGCTATTGATGATGAACTGTTTTGTGAAAATATGGATAATTGTTGAATTACGTTTAATGCATGCTTAAATGTAAATGTTGAAATGTTTCGGATTGAAATGTGTTGCAAGTATGGACATTGGGTACCTTGGAACTGTATGTTCCTTGGGAGTGTTTACCATTTGGTCTGGTCCACCATTTGGGGGTACCTCGGGATAACGTCCCTTGGGAGTGATTTGTTTGTGGCCTCGGTGCCTTGTGGAAGTTCTTTGTCCGTAACACATTTGCTTTGCCAATATTATCAAATTGTGATTTTACGGCCAGCGGGCCGGAATTGTTGATTAACTGTTTTGAGGGAATTCACTAGGCCTTTCGGTCTAACCCTCGTTTTCAAAATCTAAAACCTTTTCAGGGAAAGATCGTGTAGCGAGAGGGAAGGAGAAGGTAGACGTCTAGCGTAGCTCTACCGGTAGAAGTTAGTACTTTGTCCTAAGCTAGAATCTCAGCTGTGGAGGGTTGTTCCGCATGCACTCTTAAACCATTTACTTTTGTGTTGAGAATTCTGAGACTTATGCGTATTAGATCACTGGTAATTATTATTATTATTATTATTATTATTGCGTAATTACTTGTTATGTTATTAGGTTTTTGGGGTGTTACATCAACTTCTTTTTTCAAACAAGTAACTCTCATTTCATGGTACGATGGTGGATCAAGACCTCTTCCAAAATCACCAATCATTTGAACCATCTTCTTGAACTCGGGATTGTTTACACAATTAAATGAGATAGCACTTGTGTAAAAAAAAACCTAGCAATTTGTTGGCAAACTTTCTCTCGATCATTTTTCTTGAACATGGCATTCATTGTGATTTGACCCTTCCCTTTCTTGGAAACGTAACTATCCATACCTTTAGTAATATCGTGCACCTCTTGAAATTCACCGATTGATGACATGCCTCTCTTTTTGTTGGTTTGAATTTCATTTTCTTCCAACAAGTTAAGAAACTTGACTCTAACATCTTCAGGAACTTTCGGACAAGGCCCGCAATTTTGATGAGTCCAAGCTAAATGATGCTTAAATCGAAAAATTCCGCCGGTATACACATTATCACAATACTTGCACTTAACTTTCCTACCCCCCATGTCCAAACCATGTTCCCATCCAGCATCAGTCCTAGCCCCAGATGCATTTTTTCTCATTCGTTTACTTGTAGATGATGGCATGGAAGTAGATGAAGGTGTAGATGCCGAACTACTAGCCATGACAATGTAGTAGCTTGAAGCCCTAAATTCAATTGAAAAATAATCAATGTTTAACTTAATGCGAAACATAGTCAGTTAGTCACTAATTATATCTAAAACGCAACAATTTATAACAAGTAAAAATTTAGCCATTTTGTTGCAATCGAAGAACCCACCTTATTATTCATAACAAAATCTAACCTAATGTTGCAATTAAAGAACCCCACCTTATGAATCATAACAAAATCTATCATAATGGTTGCAAATTGCAATTGAAGAACACACCTTATGAATCATAACCAAAATCTAACCTAATGTTGCAATTGAAAAACCTACCTTATGAATCATAACAAAATCATGGATTCACCCAAAAAGAGTAAAATTAATTCCAATAAACCCTAAAAGATAACAAAATCTAACATATAGATCAATCAATTTCGAAAAAAGAAGTACCAAATTGTAGGTCTCGATGAGAGGCGACGGTCAGAATCAGATGAGTGAGATGTCGGCGCCGGAGGACAGTCAGCGACAGAGGAACGTCGGCGCCGGAGGACAAGTGGTCGGCGCCGGCGTGGGTTGGGTGAGCAGCCGAGAAAGATGAACTGATGAAGGCGACGATGAGGGCTTGGCCGCTTGGAATCGATTTTGTTTTTTTTTTTGCATCTGATGTTTGATGTTTCCTTTATGGCTTTATTTTTTTCCTTTATGATGTCCAAACTCAGAAAGTTTTGAAGTCAAATTTAAAATCTTTACTAAAGATAAGGGGGTGATTTTTAATTTTTTGAAA
Organism: Centaurea solstitialis; assembly: GCA_030169165.1. Classification (NCBI taxonomy): domain Eukaryota; kingdom Viridiplantae; phylum Streptophyta; class Magnoliopsida; order Asterales; family Asteraceae; genus Centaurea; species Centaurea solstitialis. The sequence goes on along the minus strand of CM058042.1, from coordinate 72,918,316 downwards.
TAATACCCAACCATAGGATCGACAAGGTAGCCGATCTTACGATCCCACCTGCGATCTTAAGATCCCACCTGCGATCCCACCTGCGATAGATCCCACCTGCGATCCAGCAAGGTTTCCCAACGTAGGATCGTAGGATCGTGCGATCCTACGATCAAGATCGGGATCTTAACAACCTTGCATAACATGGCATACATAATCGACCCAATTCCTGAGGCATATGGAACCGTTTTCATTTTGTCCTGATCGTCACTAGATACAGGACATTGTGTTTTGCTTAGCACTATGCCATGCTGCATTGGGATAAACCCTTTCTTGGATTCATCCATCCTGAATCGTTTCAGGATTTTGTCAATGTATGTACCTTGACTAAGCCCGATAAGCCGTCTAGATCTGTTTCTATAGATCTTTATACCAAGTATATAGGCGGCTTCTCTAAGGTCTTTCATTTGGAAACACTTGCTTAACCAAGCCTTTACACTCTGTAAAGTTGGTACGTCATTTCCAATGAGTAGAATGTCATCTACATATAAGACCAAGAAGGTTACTATGCTCTCACTGAACTTTGTGTAAACACATGGCTCAAACTCACTTTTAGTGAAACCGAATTCCTTGATTCGTAAATCAAAGTGTAAGTTCCAGCTTCTTGATGCCTGCTTTAATCCATATATGGATTTTAGCAATTTGCACATTTTATTAGGATTCTTTGGATCTACAAAACCTTCCGGTTGTTGCATATAGACGTCCTCGGTTAACTTCCCATTCAGGAAGGCCATCTTAATATCCATTTGCCAAATCTCATAGTTGAAGTACGCTGAGATGGCCATCAGAATCCTAATGGATTTTAACATTGCTACTAGTGAAAAAGTTTCATCATAGTCGATACCATGAGTCTGCGTGAAACCTTTTGCTACCAGTCTAGCCTTAAAAGTGTGCACATTTCCGTCCATGTCGGTTTTCTTCTTGAAAACCCATTTACGTCCAACAGCCCTACAATGTTGGGGTAAATCTGTCAACTCCCATACTTGATTGTCGTACATGGATTGCATCTCCGCCTCCATGGCTTCTTGCCATTGTTCAGACTCACTGCCTGACACAGCTTCTCCATAGGATGTTGGTTCATTCAAGTCTCCTTCATCCTGGGAGACTAGGAACCCAAGATACCTATCTGGTTCTTGTCTTATCCTAGTGGATCTGCGAAGGTCTTGTGTTTGCACTTCCTCAACCGTTTCCGGTTGAGTCTCAACAGGTTTTTGTTGAGTGACTGGCTCAACAATCAGTAAAGTGTCATCTTCTTCTACTTCTTGAAGATCTACATCATTTCTGGTATTCTCAGTACTGAGAAACTTATCTTCCAGAAATTCTCCATTTCGAGCCACAAAGACTTTGTTCTCGGTAGGATTGTAGAAGTAGTATCCCACAGTAGTCTTGGGATAACCTACGAAAATGCACTTGTCTGATTTGGGCTTGAGTTTTTTAGAGGTTGGTCGTTTGACATATACCTCGCAACCCCAAATCTTTAGAAAAGACAGTTTAGGCTTTTTACCCATCCAAATCTCATACGGGGTCTTTTTTACCGATTTAGTTGTCACTCTGTTCAGTATGTGGGTCGCTGTTTCGAGCGCGTGTCCCCAAAATGACACTGGCAGCGAGGAACGACACATCATTGATTGTACCATATCAAGTAATGTATGATTTCTCCTTTCGGATACACCATTCATTTGAGGTGTATACGGAGGTGTGAGTTGTGAGATGATCCCACATTCCATCAAATGATTGTCAAATTCCTGACTTAGATATTCCCCACCTCAATCTGACCGTAAAAACTTGATCTTTCTGTCAAGTTGGTTTTGTACTTCATTCTGAAATTCCTTAAATCTTTCAAAGGCTTCAGATTTATGTCTTATGAGATAGACATAACCATATCTACTGAAATCGTCAGTAAAAGTGATGAAGTACCGGTATCCTCCTCTAGCTTCATGACTGAAAGGTCCATACACATCTGTATGTATTATACCTAATAGTTCATTTTCTCTTTCATTATCCTTATTGAAAGGCTGCTTTGTCATCTTGCCAGATAAACAAGATTCACAGTTATTAAAAGGTCTAAAGTCGAAAGACCCCAGAAGTCCTCCTTTCTAGAGTTGTTCTATGCGTTTCTTGTTTATATGACCGAGACGACAATGCCAGAGGTAAGTTTGATCCTCAATTTCCTTGGATCGTTTACTTATATGATAGACTTCTTTATTTTCTTGTAGATTTAACACATATAGACCATTGGATGATGTTGCTTTGAAATAAAAGACATCATTTTTAGAGCAAGAAATAAGTTTGTAATCATATTTATAATAAAAACCTTGGTCTACAAGTAAATCGAAAGAAATAACGTTTTTGATCATCTTAGGAACATAGTAACAATTTTCAAGTTCCAAAACTAGACCCGAGGGTAAACTAAGATTGTAGGATCCCACGGCTTCAGCTACAAGCATCGTGCCTTCACTGACTCGTAGGTTCGAACGATCCTTCCTCAATGTCTCCCTTCTTTTGAATCCCTGTAAATGATTACAAATGTGGTTACCACTGCCGGTATGAAGTACCCACGATTCATAAGAAGTGATCAAATAGTCTATCATAAAGATACCTGGTGTATCAGGTAAACCGATGTCTAGCTGGTCGATATCCATCGAGTGAGCACAAATATCCTTGCTACCACATTCTGGGCAACTAAGATCTTCCAGCTCGTCAATCCAATCGCCATCCATGAGTTCAGCAGCTGCTGCAGGTCTTGGCTCCAAACTGGCCAAAACATCCTCATGGAACTTTGCCATATCCATCTTTGGCTCTCCTATGTACTCACTAACTGTGGTACGTATCTCGTCCGTGAGAGAGAACCACATGAGGTGTACTAGTTCCTCCTGAACCATCTTGTATCCCATGCGTGACAAACTTTTATAAAGCCTCCTCATTTCCAGAAGATGGTCTTTAACGGATTGACCCTTTTCCAGTTTTAGAGAACAAATATCTTTCATGATTAGGTACTTCCCACTGTTCTTATAGAAGCCTACCTGGCTTTCTATATCTTTCACGACCTCATGGCAATACTTAACTCTTAAATCAGCCGTGAACTCGGGTGAGGTAGTGAAAGATAGAATCGACATCACATCTGACTCGTCAGCCATGAATTTAAAATATTCTGCAAAATCCTTTTCAGGAGAATTGCATATGGGTCGTGAAATGGGTTTCTTAATCACATATAGCTTACCCTGTGCATTCAGGACATTGTCAAGATGCATTTTCCAGACTGGAAAATTTTGGCCTGTAAGCTTCCAATTCCCCATTATTAGGCGGAGAGATTCCGCAGGTGAATAAAACGGAATAGCAGTATAAGACATCTACAGAAAAATAAAATTCCGATTTAGTTATTTGATTATATAATTCCAATAAATTATTACCTTAGAACAATAAATTTATTAGACTAGAATCCATATTTCACATGATTTGACAAGCGGTTTGCTCACATAAGTCATCTCATGCTATTTCTGGTAGGTAACAACTTATACCAATCGTGTCTTTAAACGAAGATACGACTTCTAGATCATCGGGACATCGGACGTTTAAAGTCCGTGCATATTTAGTCCTCTAGTGTGTTTTGGCCCAGTACCACCCGGTGAATTGTAACAAAAACCAAAATAGATCGCACCATTTTGAACTGGATGTACTCTGGTCGGTACCACCCGATTATCGCAGAGTCTTTTCACCCCCTTCGGCTTGGGGTTTGAACGCAGGTGCCCAAGGTTTGATCTCTTCGAGCCCCAACGTACCTTACGCCAAAGTTGTTCATAAACGGATCATACTTACTGATCTAAGATTTTCCTAAGGGTTTTAGCCAGTTTTTTTTTATTTTAAAATAACTAGTCCGAAAAATAAACTGTTATCGAACTTTTTTTTATCTGATTTCATTATATTTAAAATAAAATTTGTTTTATCTAAAATAAAGTGACTATAACAAACCACGCAGATAAAACAAGACAGTGTCATAGCTTTTCCCAGATCTAATGTCAGTTTCGTGAGCCAACACGAAAACTAACGGTCTACATCCTATGTGACTAAACAACCACAAGGCATGAAATCTTGGTGCTCCCACTAGCTCCAACATCTTTGGTTGTGTATCCATGAAACTCCGTCTTCAAGCTTTATTCTTTCTTGAACCTAATCTAATTATTACATAATTGGGTTGTAAATGGCACGCAGGCCTCCCATCTAAACTAATTGAAAAATAAAGTACAAATAGGGTTGTAAACGGCTCGCAGGCCTCCCTTACCATAAACAAGATAATAATAAAATAACAAAAACAATAAAGCACAACCATAGATCAACGGGCTTAGCTATGACAACAATAACCAGTTTAAAGGATTAAACTAATTAAAACGGTTTTGATAAAACTGGTTTTTCATAATAATCCAAACTGGATTAAAAACAAGAATTTAATAATTTTTCGAAAAACAAAATTGATAATAATTAATTAAAACCTATCTGATTTGAAACCTATCACGATTCGAATTTGTTGATTATCCCAAGTTACCTATCTGATAACGATTGACTCAACCCCGTTTGACCGTTGGTTTGATAGTAGCAAACGGCGACTATTAACCATTGGGCTTATCAGCAGCTTCGGTCACCACGGACGACGGCAGCGGCGAAGACGCCGCCACCATTGCTTCGCCGGCGATCGAGAAAACCAAATACCACCGCCGTTTGTGGTTTGTCGATTGATGGCCGGCAACGGAGGCAACGCAAATGCCACCACCCATCGCCGCCGTTTGGTTAATCGAGGCAGCGGCGACGACCACCGCCAACACCGTCGCCTTTTTCCCGGCGGTAACAACAGCGCAATGCACCGCCATCACCACCGGTGGCCATCGGCGACACCAGCAAACGGCTGCCTTTGCCACCGTGGCCGGCGATCGAGAAAACAAACCACCACCCCCGTCGCCAATCGCCAATCGCCAACCGCCAAAACAGCAGCAGCAATCGGCCGCCACTGCCATGGCGTGGCCGATTGAAGACCACCACCGTCAACATCGGCGCACGACGACAACATCAAAAACGCCACCGCCGCCACCCTCGTTGCTAATCGAAAACGCCGCCACCATCATCGCCATTACTCCGGCAGCAACGATAGTGCCAAAGCACCACCGTCGCCACCGGATGCCATCGGCGGCAGCAGCAATCGGCTGCCAAGCCGCCGTGGTCGGCGATTGAAACCTTAAACTGCCGCCACCACCGCACGGCTTCTGCCACCGTGGTGGCGCGGCTCGTGGCTGGAGAACGACCACGACCACCATCGCCGATTGTGGCTTGGGTGGTTCGGTGGTTTTGATTACATCGAACGGCCACCGAATCGCGGTGGTCGTCGATTGATCGTGTAACACCCTGTTTGGTAAAATTGTGGATTTTTTTTAAAGAAACATCAACTCACCAGCTCAAACTCTCTAGTTTAAGCTTTTGAAAATAATGTATATACCATATTTTAGCGGAAGCTATTTCATGAAAATATTAATAAGGTTCCACACGTACATTTACATATCCAAAAAGTACAAAAGAAACGTTTCCACCAAGTAAGTTAAGCCATACGAAAGTTCGGTGTTACAAAATTCGGTTTGCGACCATATCTAAGCAAATGGACTGAACCATAGAAGTATTGCCAAACATGTCATACCCCAAGTGTCCCAAAAGATGCTATCTTGAGTCTTCTACCCACCTCACCGGTTCGGGTATCTACTAAGTGTTTCCTGCGGATACAAAACATAATACTTGTTCATTAGCATAACGCTAGTGAGTGCACCAAAAACATTTAGTTCATCAAACACTAGTCATCAATGTTCCATAGTTAACTAGATTACAAAAATCAATGATATCACATATAAAACACGTAAGATGTGAAGGCAAGTCCATTGAACATCCGTATTTTTCCACAGTGGCCAACCATGGTCAACGACATCCACATGGGGGAACCATTCACATCTCCCGTCAAGGTGGGGGAGCACAAAGCTTTCACCATACAACGGTTACCGGGAGTTAATGATCTCTTTCCCACAAGTCCACTCGTGCCTGCGCTTGGTTCGAGACCCGTCGGTCTATTGAACCGCACGGTCATAATGGGTACTTATCATTCAACCCCTCCAATTGCAACATCCATCTCAAATAACATATCCATGTTATGTGGTTAGATCTGATACAATCTCTAATACCACACACACTTCTCATAACCAGATGTGCAATTATCCACTTTTGGGTCCGGACCATAACACATAACCATGATATAAATATCATCACAAAATGCCAATTAATCACCAAGCAATTATACAAGTGCATCCCATTTTCAATAGTATTAAGCAAACTCAATATATCATGTTCAATCAATATATCAATGATTTCATAGCAATCTATAGTTAACTTTATCCACATAACTTATCAACAATTTCACATATGATGACTTTCAAAACTTTAAATTAATAGTTTAAGGTATCCGCAGGGTACACTCACCTTAGGGTGTGATGAGGATCACCACCCAATCCACAAACTATGTTACTTGATGTTCAAACCTATTACAAAGGTTTAAACAAAACTTATTTAGACAATTTAACCAATTTGTCAAACCGAAGGAGACATTGTCCTCAATATTAGACCACCTATGAGGTCTCAAATACAATTTAAAATAAGTTACTTGAGAATCCTAAAACACCTCAATAAATCTTAAGGTCAAATACCTTAAGATTTCTCAATTTACATTTGCCAAAATACACACCCTAAACTGATATAGCTGCTGTAATTCGACTTTTTGGCAAACCTAACGTTGGAATTAGCTTCTGTGTTTCAAAGATGAACTGAAGTAGACAACTCAGGCTTTCCAACGATATATTATACGCCTGAATCCGATTAACGGTTGATTTTATACGAATTTTTGAAGACAGACCTGCATGTGCTGAAATTTCCTGACAGCACCTTGATTTCGAGTTTTAAGGAACAAAACTCATCTAATAGGTCATCAATTCGACCCAAACTTGATTACAACATCTAAATATCTTATATACCCATCAAAACAAGTTTATTTCATGCCTCAAACATAACATAATCATACCCACAAGAATCAAACCCTAACTTACAAGAGTTTTTCCCCAAATTGACACATTGGTTATAAAAGTCATCATAGAACTTCATTGAGACTTTTACAACTTCAATTAACACTAAAATTCTTAAACAAAAAGAGTTAAAACTTACTTGGAAATGGTAATCAACCCTGCCCCATCTTCAATTCCAACAAACCTAGCTTTAATCAAGTGAAACCCAAGTTGAAACACCTCTAATTGCAACAAAACCCAACATGCAAGTATGGATCTTAAAGATTTTAGCAAAATCTCTCTAATTGCTCTCTAAACTTTCTTCATAAGCTGGAAGGAAGAAAGGAAGTAGAAGAAATGAAGTATTGAACTCTCTTAAATGGGGTTTTAATAAAGAATTTTACATCTAAGCCCCTCTACTCATAAACTTAACAATTGGAGACCTTCAAGTTCCATCAATTTATAACTTGACCACCAAACTTAATCAAAACATAAATTAGAAGGACTACCAAAATATATCACAAATTGACACATAAGTACTTAAATCAAAATGTGGGATATTACAGATCGGGTCTCGTCCGGCGATCGGCCCGGCAGTTCGGCCGGTGATCACCGCCGTTCCGCCGCCGATTGCCACGAACTTCGGGAATTCGATAAAAATCCAATCTTTAACGAAACACATAAAATTCAGATTTTATAAAACAAAAACCAATTTTGATCAAAACCTACTTAACAAAAACAGATATGAAAGGTTTACGGAAGTGGCTCTGATACCACTGTTGGGATTTTTAGACTAAAACAGATAACACAGCGGATAAAAACAACAATCCCGACAGAGATCCAACCGTAACTAATCAAACACTATAACGAGAGGGTTTTTACGCGTTTACCTTTAACGATACCGAAAAACAGCTCCGGAGGCTTGTGAGGGATACACTAGGCATGGGAATGGGGCGGGTTTGGGGCGGGGACCTATATCTCCGTCCCCGTCCCCGATCCCTCATCTTCATCCCCATCCCCGTCCCTGTCCCCGTCCCCGTCGGGGAATTTGCTTATGTCCCCATTCCCGTCCCTAATGGGGAACGGGGATCCCCAATGGGGAAACGGGGATTTTTTATACTAAAAACTATATAAATATTTCACTTTGACAAAAATTTAAAAACCATATCAAATTAATACCCAAAACATACCAAGTAACTAAAACCATCAAACTTGATGTCATACATATCAAAACCATGTCGGTTAATACCCAAAACATACCAAGTAATTGTATTTTCATGTAGACATCACAAAAACTTAACATGCTAAAAGTCCTAAAAATAACATGCTAAAAATCCAAAAGATAGCATCGCTTGTTACTCGACATCCTCGTCATATGCGACTGTTTCATCAAATCCTTTAGGCTCTCCATGTTTTTTATCTACAAAAAGAGTAAAAGAGTAAGACAAATTAGAAAAAAATGTAAATACATGTATTACTAAGAATTTTAATAAGTATTTCCTTGAATTTCTTTGCGTAACCAATTTTGGGTGCACATTAATGCGGCAACAGTCTTTGGGTGGAGTCGACTACGTTGTTTTGTGAGTTTGTTACCGCACATGCTAAAGGCCGATTCGGAAGCTACCGAAGAAATTGGTATGGCTAAAACGTCTCTCGCAATCTTTTGAAGGATAGGAAACTTGGAGCCGTTGCACCTCCACCACATCAAGATGTCAAAACCTTCTTCATTTGGCAACAATTTCTCGGCTAAATAATCATCCAATTCACTTGTTTCCAATAGATCGTCATCACACATCATAGACTCAAAATCCATCTCCCATGTAGGTTTGTTGGAAGTAGAATCATCTATGGCAACGACACTAGCGGTAGATTGTCCTTTCCAAGATGTTCCTTGATTTTCGACATACTTCTTTTATAATGTTCAAACAACTCAACACATAAGTTACGTATCCTCATAACTTCCCTTTTCGCTTCATCTCCATAGATTTTTTGAAAGAAGAAATTTATCAACTTCAACTTGTATCTAGGATCTAACACAATTGCTACGCTCATAACCTCATGTATGACACTCCAATATTTGTTAAATTTGAATAACATAGATGATGTCATGTTCCTAATAACATCATGAGGAGAATTTTTCCAACTCAACAAAGAAACCTTAATTTCACAAACCAACGGGAAAAAGATGTTTGACGTAGGGTATAAAGTTCCCAAAAACTTTTCAGTCACGCGATAAAATACCTTTAACTTCTCACAAACAATTGATGCCATTTTCCATTGATCTTCACTAGGCAAGCAAACATAACTTCTTTCCTTCTTGCTCAAACGATTGAAAACATCCTTATATTCCAAAGTGACATTTAACATAATATATATCGAATTCCACCTTGTCTTGCAATCTAGAACTAATTCCTTTTCACACTTTACATTTAATTGCCGTGCATATAGTTTAAATTCTTGTACTCTCTTAGGAGAGCCCGTCCAAAATGCAACACTATCCCTAACATTTCCAATAGCTCCCTTAATGATAGAAAATCCTTCTTGCACAATAATGTTAATTATATGTGCACAACATCGCATATGAAATATTTTCCCTTTTAACATTAGCGATGAAGAAGAAAGAGTACCTAAAAGCTTGTCAATTATGGCATCATTTGTCGAGCAATTATCAATAGTCAAAGTTGACAACTTGTTGTCGATGTTCCAATCGAGAAGACATTCCATCATAGCTTGTGCTAATGCTTCGGTCGTATGTGGAGATGGCACGTGTATAAAGCTACATTAAACAACATAAGATATTATTATCAATACCTTCATCCACGATATAAAGAAGAGATATATTATTACACTAGAGATTATTACCTAATGATTCGATTTTGTAAACTCCATTTGGCATCTATATAATGTGCCGTAATTGCCATGTAACCTTTCATTTGGTTACTTGTTGTCCACATATATGAAGTTATTGCAATCCTACTCTCATTCTCTTCTAAACACCGCAAGGTGTAACCTCTTTGTTTCTCGTAAATCTTCATGATATCATTCTTTGTTGTTCTTCGACATGGTACCTTAAATAAAGGTTTGAGACATTCTGAATACTTTCGAAAGTAGCAATGCTCGACCATAGCAAGTGGATAATCATGGACAGTAATCATTTTCGCTAAGTCATCCCTTGAAAGTTCACCGTTAAAGGAATATTTACTCAAAGCCGCTTTTCCATCCGAAGCCTTTTGGTCCTGAATTAGGATGTGTTGCCTAATATCCCTTGTAACTCTTATTGGACAAATCGTAAAATGGTCCTTCAAATGCGTGGTTCCATCGTTAGCTCGACCCGTTAATTTCTTGTTGCAATAGTTACACTATGCATATCGTCTAACACCGTCAACATACACTTGTTTAAAATGGTTCCAAATAACCGACTTCAACCTCTTTTTTGGTTCTTTAGACGTGAATGCAGGAATGTGATGGGTCAAAATTCAAAAACCTAATTTCTCTTGGTGAATTGAATTTTTGATGGGTAATGAGTTTAGTCTGATGGATAAACTTGGTGCACAAGATTACCCATTTCAAGAATTGTCCTATTAGCTGTCAAAAAGCATTTTTTACAGATTTCAGTTTAATATAAATAAAATATATAAAAATAATATTACATATAATATTTATTTATTTTATTAATAAATATATAATACGGGTACGGGGCGGGGCGGGGAGTGCAATATCAGTCCCCGTCCCCATCCCCGGTTGAATCAAACGGGGATCCCCGTCCCCATCCCCGTTACCCGATTTTCTGGGAATCCCCGTCCCCGATCGGGGTGGGTGGACCAGGTTCCCCGACGGGTCGGGTACAATTCCCATGCCTAGGATACACCACTACTGCACCACCTTGAGACTGGCTGCTAAACTGCCTTGGACTGATCGGAAAAACGAACTCCGGTGTGTGTGTATGTGGGCGGCCAAGAGAGACAGAGAGAGAGTGGTTATGGGATTTCTTGGTGAAAAAGTAATTATGAAATCAGATGATTATTCAACTGCCTTAACCCTTTATTTATAAAGGTAAATATGGCAGTGTTAAAGGTAAATATAACTAATTATATTTAACTGATAAATAATATATAAACAATTTATTATTTATTCCTTCTCTCTTTTAATAATTAAATTTAGTTTATTATTTCCCACACTTAAAATCCAAATGGTCTCGAGTTGGGTGTGTAGCAGTGTGACCCACTAGTGTCTTATAACATTGGACATGGTAATCCTAATTACTGTCTTGCACATAATCCCTTCATCCACCACCACCACCACCACAACCACCGCCTTCCACTCCAGATCTGCCGCCTTCCACTACCGCCTTCCACTCCAGATCTGCCGCCTTCCACTGCCGCCTTCCACTGCCGCCTCCAGATCCCCCGCCTTCCACCACCGCCACCAGATCCGACAACTGCCACCACTGCCACCAAATCCAATGCCTGCCACCACCACCAGCAGATCCGCCGCCTTGAACCACCATGGCTTCTTGCACTCTCCAACTCAATGTTCTCTTAATTTAGATCCAGATTTGAACCACCATGTCTAGACGATGTCGCTGGTGCCTATGCGGTGGAGAAATCAGATGTTGGAAAGGAAGAGAGAGAGAGAGAGATGTTGTCACCTGATTCAGATCTAGAACGGCGAATGGCGTCCCAACGAAGGTCGCCGAAAGGAGTGTTTAGTTTGGTAACGGCGTCGAAGGAGGTGCCAATGGTCCATGTGGTTTTAGATCCAGAGCTGGTGCTGCTGTTGATGTCGGTGGTGGTGCCTCATAAACTTTAAATCTCCAGTGACGGTGGTGGAGGAAGAGGAGGAGGCGGTGGTGGTCGTCGTGCACAGGTGTTGCGTCGTGTGCACACGTATTTTTGGTGGTGGTGGTGGAGTAGTGGTGGTAGTTGTAGTGGTGGTTAGGAGATGGTGGCTGTGGTGGTGGTGGTGGCAACTATGGTGGTGGGTTAAGATGGTGGTTATGGTGGTGGTGGGCTAATGGTGGTAGATGTGGTGGTGGTTGTAATGGTGGACTCGTGGTGGTCGGTGTGGTGGTTGTTTGGAGATGGTGGCTGTAGTGGTGGTGGCTTGGTGGTGGTGTGTGCTGGTGGTGGTTGTGGTTGTGGTGTACATGTGTTCACCGGGTAGAGGAGGAAGGAGGCGGATGTGCACATGTGTTTCACCGGGTGGAGGAGGAAGGAGGCGGCGGTGCACGTGTGTTTCACCGTTGACCATCAGAACATCCTTGGTCTTGGTCCCCATACTCAACTCAGCAGTTTTTAACATGGAATAAAGCTCAACAATAGTTTTATCCATGTTATTCATGTTGTAATTGATCACAAACTGCTTGTAATCATCTGACAACGAGTTGAGTATTGTATCCGTTACTAGCTGCAATGGAACCGGGTGATCGAGCCTTTCTAGGTGATCGATGTGCCTCTTCATTTTCATGACATGGACACTAACTGAGGTCCCCTTGGCTATCTTGCACGCGTTTAGAGCCCTCGTGGCATCATAACGCTTTGTGCATGCTTGCGTCTGAAACATGTCTGTTGATCCAGCTCTCCTAAGACCTGATGAAATGATAATGATCCTGTTACTTTACTTAGTGAATAGGTTTTTACTTCTGTTATAGCTTGAGGAATTATCACTGAGATTGTTCAGTGTTATTCCATGTTACTTATGCTGTAACTTATTTTTTATAATGATCATGATCAGGATCAGGAGACAAACGAGCTTGTTCTGCAGTCCACTGATCCTGACCACCGAAGTGAAGACCTCCTGAAGACATCAAAGTCATACTCAAAGAACCATCAGCGAAGTCGAAGAATTAGCTGATGACAGGACCAGCATGTTCGTGATCTGAAGACGGAACTCAGTGATAGCAGGCTGCTCAAATTCGTATGACATCCTGAAGACGCGTCAGGATACAGTGACCTCTGATTCACCTCAGTATCAGAGTATTCCTCACTGATCAGTATCCTGATCCTGAAGGATTAGTGTAATGTCTTAATCTAATGCACAAAAGGATTATCCGCCTTTACTAACACAAAAGTACATAAGGACTGTCTCCTTTCTGTTCCTCCGTACTTATCAGACCTCAAGGCAACTGTTTACTCACATCCTCTTTTGCACACCATGCAAAGGGTATTTGTTTATAGTAAATAGTACATAGGACCACTTAGAATGTGACACGTACACAAAAGTGAGTCTGCATGCATTTAATGCATTGGGTATAAATACGACGTGAAGAGATGTTCTCCATACTTCTTCTTTATCCTAAAAATACCCTAATCCTTTCTTTTTTATTTCCTCTAGTTTCTTTCTTTTCTTATCTTCTCACTCTAGTGCATAGTGAAAGAACTTAGATTGTTTAGTTTAGACTTGTAGTCTTTTCTATTTCCGCAACAATCTGTAAATTCATATTGTTAATACAACAAAGAATTTAAAAGTGAAATTTGTGTGATTATATTCAACCCCCCCTTCTATAATCTCATACACTATCCTTACTTGAAGGTCACCTCGTGGCATCATAACGCTTTGTGCATGCTTGCGTCTGAAACATGTCCCTCAACTGGCGGATCATGCCATAGGCGTTAGTGTTCATGAGGCCCGTTTGAAGTTCTAGGCTCATGGTCAGAAGCATTAGACAGCCTACATTCAACAAATCATCGGAATGCTTTCGGTAAGCATTTCTAACTATTGTAGTGGCATTTGCTGGTGGGGCCTCCCTAGTGGCTCTTCTAGGACATACCACTTTCTCTCATGCTTGAGCACAATCATCAGATTACGCTCCCAGTCGAGAAAATTTGACCTACTAAGTTTGTCCTTTTCGAGAATGGAGCGAAGAGAAAGGTTATTAGTGTTGGTTACTGTGTTTGCTATCTATACATTAAACTTGGTTTTAGTATCTTTGAATAAACGTTTCCCAATAAATATCAATAAACCCTTAAATGATCAAGTATCGTGCTAGGATCCTTATTTCATATGCCCTGATGAACGGTTTGGGCACGTCACATTAGGCCCGTACTATTTCGGTAGGTAAGGACTTTTACCAATAACATCTAACTAACATAACTCCTAGAACTTTTTGGGACATCGGATATTACCGTATATGTTTTAGTCCCCCTAAGTGCGTTTTGGCCCGATACCTCCCGATGAACTAAGAGAAACCAAAATAGATTGCACCATTCGGGACAGGATGTACTCTAGTCGATACCTTGCGATTATCGTAGAGTGTTTTCATCCCCTCCTAACTTAGGTTTGAACGCGGGCGCTCAAGGTTTGGGCACTTCCAACGCCCGCGTACCTTACCCCGGAGGTGTCCCCGAGTGGGTCGCACTACTCATCTATGATTTTCTAGGGTTTTAATTAAGTTTTGAAAAACTTTGAATTTCTAGTATTTTTAAAAATTTGTTATTTAAAACTAACTGTTTAAAAAGCAACTGCTGTTTTAAAACTGACTGTTAAAAAACATCTCTGCTATTTAAAACTAACTGTTAAAGCACATTTGTTAATTAAAACAACTGTTTTAAAAGCACATTCTTTTATAAGCAAAACAATCTTATATAAGGCTTTAAAATAAAATTTACCATTTTAAAACTTTTGTAAAACAGGTAATTTTAATTTTAAAACCAATCATATTTAGATCTCATGAATTAACTGATTTCTCAATTTAAAACTGTTTGATTATACCTAAGCGTATAATAATATAATCATGAGCATATAAAGAACACAACCACGCAGTTAAAAACAAGATTATAGATTTATCAACTGTTTCCTAGAAGGACCAAAATGACCTAAAACTATTAAGCTGCAGTTCTCCCGCGTAGCTCCCACTGGTCTTTGCAGAATTTACTATCCTAAGGCCATTTACATTATAACGGGGTTGTAAGTGGCATGCAGGCCTCCCCCAAAATAATCCAAAGGTCTAAGTTGACAAATACTATAATTAGACATAAATAATATATACAAACAGGTATAATATTTATAACAACCCACGCATATATAAAGCAGGTACGAGCAATATATATATATATATATATAATAAAACATAAGGCAATCCTAGATCCGTCAAAAGTATTCTTTCGTTTATCACAAACCATTGTTTTATCTGATTTACAAAATTTTATAAATCAAAAACTGATATTTTATTCTGAAATCGGTTTTTACTTACTTCATAAAAATACCAAGATTTATAGACTATAAATCTTTTTTTTTATATAAATATTTGCTTCATAAAAATACCAACTTTCTCAAATATTTGCTTTTTATTCAATCGTTATATCAAACTGGGTATTCCAAACAGTTTGGTCGGAATGTTAAAACATTGTCCCGTAAACTGCGTCGTGATTCAACCAACTGGTCGAAACGTGATACGGGGCCCATTTGACTAAAAAGTCGGGTCAAATATCTGGTTTGATAAAGCAATTTAAAAGAATACTAGGTATCATTAAATAAAAATTCCTTTTATTAATATTAATTTTATCAGGTAATATAGTTATTTTAAAAAGAACTATTACCTAAATAAAATTAATTTGGGTTAAAAGCCTAAAAACCCAATAAACCCTTTTGGGCCATAAACTTGGTCCAAAATTTTCATGGTTTACGCCAGTTATCAAACTGATAAGTTTGGGCCCGAAAGAGGATTGAGTTGAACCTAAAACGTCGAGAACAATCGTGGGTCAAAAATCCTTTAGCCACCGCCGATGTTGTTGTCCGGCCATCGATTGGCTACCGTATGGCCGTAGAAGAGTAACAAAACACCACCACCGCCGGCCATCTCCGGGACAGCCGGCATACGGACAACAACCACCACCATCGCCATCGTCCGGTGACAACAACAGCACACAACTGCCACCATCGCCACTGCGTGGCCGACGATAACAGTAGCAAACTGCCATCATCATCGCCGTGTGTGGCCGGCGATCCGGAAACCACCGCATCGCCGCCATGCCACCGGATGGCCAGCGATGACAGCAGCAAACAGCTGCCGATCGCCACCGGGTGGCCGGCGATGACCACAGCAAATAGCTGCCGCCAAATCGCCGCTGGCCGGCGGTCAATAACAAACCACCACCGTCGCCAATCGCCGCTGGCCGGCGGTCAATAACAAACCACCACCGCTGCCACGTCTATCGCCGTCGATCACCACCACCTAGTGGCGATCGACCATCGCTGTCCACCGCCGCTGCCGCGGTTAATGGTGGTCGCGAGCTCCTCGGCCCACCACCGTTGCCGACGATCGATGCCGTTGGCTACCGCTCGGCCACCACCAACTAGTGGTCTGGCCTCGGTCTTGCTGTGGTCCGGCTATGGTTTCCGGTGTGCTTTGGCCACAGGCGATCATGTCGTCGACCGGTCGTGGGATCAACTCGCGATCGGTCGGCGATCTGCCACAGTTCCCCGGTGATCTCTGCTAACCCTTTTTCGTGATGGTCAAGTTAAATTAATTCGGAAAACCTAAAAACAAAACTTGTTTTTCAAGAAACCCAATCACATAAATTTTAAAAATATGAACTATGTTTTTAATTATCTGTTATCTAAAAATAAAATCTTTCTAGATAACCCTGATTAATTAATATAAAATCATTAAAACTCTATGATTTTATCTGGTATCAGAAAATATAATTTTTCGGATAACTCCAATTAATTAATACAATTCTTGGTTTCCAATTGATCAAAATAACGGATAAATCAAAAACTGACTGTTTTTAGTTAACCAACCAAACCAAGAATTTGACCGAAAAGGAAAATCAAACTGTTTTTCTTTTCCATGTGATTTTGAAAAACATGATAAAAAACTCGAACAGTTTTTTTAACGGATCTAATAAATAAAATTAAGATAAACAACAACCTGTGGCTCTGATACCACTGTTGGGTTTTTTACACGTATCAAACTGACACGAGTCAACTGTGAATCTCAAACCTAATTGGAATGAGAAACACAAAACAAACCCGATCAAAAACTTGACCCTAGGGTTATGAAACCTACATGGATCAAAATCCATAGGTTTAAACAACAATCCTAACTGGTTTGATTAGCGGAAGCGATTAGGTGATAAAACCCGAAAACACAAATATTTGTTTATCTTAATTACATACATAAATAATTATAGGTTTAGAACAATTACCTCGGTAGCTCAAGATTAATCCACCCCGTAATGAAGCCAAACAAAATCCTTCTAGCCGGAATAACCCTGAGTGTTCATGAACAAACTATACGCGAGAAACTGATCGAAATAAACACAAAACCCAATTTGGTTGCGGGCTTTGTGAAATCGTCGATCAAGGGAGAAAAAAAGGAGAGAGATTTCTTGGTGAATAAGGTTTCTTGATTGAATGGAATGAAAAATTTGGTTAACCCTTATTATCTATATATATTGTATTACTTACCAGGGGTGTTATCGGCTACAAGCCAGTTAGTTTATGCAAACTATGCAAACCGATCTGATCCATAGATTCATTTGATCAATGGTATAGAAAAAGCAATGGCAAATTGGTAAATAAGAGGAAACCAAAAAATTTTAAAAAAAAACTAAAAATTGGAATAAGGGTAATTTCGTCAAAAACAAAAAAAAAACTCCACATTCATCTAAACTAAAAAATGAAGCGGGATTCATATCCCCTGATTATACTCCGATTTCATAGGGATTCAAATTCATATTTTCAGTAAAATCCAAAATCAATTCCAGTAACATGATTCAAATCCATCCATAGCAAAATCTCAGATACCCAAATCGATTTCTCTAAAAAAGAAGTGTTGGGTAGTTTCGTTGATGAATAAGGCTGCTGATTCATGAATAAAGATTGGTTGAATCTCCCCTTTCGTCGATTCATCATTGAAGATTCATAAATCAAGTGTCGATTGCTTGATTCATGAAATCAGCCTGTTGATGCATGGATCCAATTGTGAATGAGATTAACATCACTAAAAAGTAGGGAAATTCCAACGTATGTTGACTACTTTTTTTGTAGATTTTTTATCATGATTAGATAATAACTAAAAAGTAGGGATTCATAAAATGTATTCCCTTAAATATTTCGTATGTGGTTAATTTTTACATTTACCATATTTCCCCTCTAAATATTATTGTTAATATTAATAAATAAATTTAAACAAAATAAAACTAGCGGTTAAAAAGTGGTTTCCATAGTTTGTACAAACCGAGTGGTTTGCAATTGAAACGGCCCCTTACTTACCATATGTTAGATAATATAAAAACCATTGATATTTATCTTCATTGGAGACTAAATGGTTTTATCTTCCACGTTCAAGACCGTCTTAACTTATATGGTTTTAGTTAAACAATTTTTGACAGTTAAATAGTTGGTTTTACGGATGTTTTGACACAAATTTTGAAATGTTTAAACTATGGCGTCATTTATTAAAAGTTTCATGTTTCGGAAGTATTGAGATGTTACATATATATATATATATATATATATATATATATAGGGGTGGTTCAAATGTGAACCACTTTTTGGTTGTGAACGTGCGGACAGCCAAGAGCGCGACACGTGGCAGATGACTAGGCGCCACGTCAATTAAAGGGGGAACCACACTCAAAGCCGCCTTTATTGACTAGTCTCCGCCACGTGTCGCGCTCTCGACTGTACTCACGTTCACAACCAAAAAGTGGTTCACATTTGAACTTTCCTCTCTCTCTCTCCCCCTCTCTCTCTCTATATATATATATATATTAAACAGGGAGAAGTTCGAATGAGAATTAGTAAAAAATGTAAAGTGGAGTAATGATCGCTAGTCCTTCATCCGGTCAACAATTGCGGATTTGACCGTGAAGCACTGGATAATTCCTTGAATAGGTATGTAGAAGACGGAATGGTAGTTTTGTAACTTTTACAAATAGACGACAAACAAGTTCATATAAGAACTCGTGATTGAGCGTATAGTTAATATGTGAATTACACAAGTTCATGTGTGAACGTATAGTTCATATATGAATCAATTAATTAAAGTAGTTAATATGTGAACTACATAAGTTTATATATGAACGTATCGTATATATGAATGACATAGGTTCATGTATGAACATATAATTCATATGTAAATTAGTTAAAACCCGAACCTACATCCAGACCGAAAATATGAACTTTATGCAAAACCCGAACACCCTGGAATATGGAAAACCAATGACTTTTATATGGATATTTGGGTTTCGGTAGGGTTTGGTCATTGGTAACTGAACTGTCCAAAATCCAAAATAATATGCACACACATATATATAATATTGAGGAAAGTTATTATACAACCCAGTAAAAGATTACAACCCGTACAACCTTCATCTAAACCATTTATTTTAATCCGTTCACTATGATTGATTACTCGATTCATCTATTGTTAGTAATTTCATGCAATAATCTAACCTATAATGCATGGTTTTTTCATTAAATGCCTATTATAACATGGGATGCACATTGGTTCATGAATGTTTAATGGAAGTATCACTTTCATGCAATTCATCGCATAAATCATTATGTGCATTGACATTTGTTGTTGAAATTTGATGAAATCATGTAAGTACATTTAGAGAACCGATGAGAATCTATATAAATGGGCTAAATAATTGATTTAGATGAAGGTTGTACGGGTTGTAACCTTTTAAGGGGTTGTATAATAACCGTGGCCTAAATATATATATATATATATATATATATTATGAGGGAGGTTCAAACGAGAATGACGTCAATTTAAGAGAATACGAGAATGATTTTTGTGTACAAAATCATATATGATCAGGAAAGGAAAATTCAAGTACAAAAAACATGTACAAAATCATATATGATTCATATAGTAAATCACATATGATTCATGTTGTTAATCATATATGATTAACAAGTGCGCGGGTTACATGCGACTTACAACCAGCATGTAACCCGCTCGCGTTCCTTTTTTTCGTCAGTACTTAATCATATATGATTTTGTACACAAAAATCATTCTCGTATTCTCTTAAAAAGATGTCATTCTCGTTTGAATCTTTCTCTATTATATATATATATATATATGAATTAGGTTCAAACAAGAACAAAACCAATTTGCAAGAATGAAGGAACCATGTAAATCACAGGTGATTTTGTACTACGCTCGCCCACTCGCACCGACCCACGCGCCTTGTCGGCAAGTGTACTACACTCGTTTTTTCTTGTTTAGACAAAATCACATGTGATTTACATGGTTTATTTGTTCTTGCAAAATGGATTGTTCTTGTATGAACCTCCCTCATACATATATATATATATATCTATCTATTTACTACGTATCTTTTGACAATCGTAAAATATAGTAGGTCGAAATGTTTTATATTTTTAAACTTACTATCAATATCATCAACCAATTAAATTTAACATCAAAATCGATTAAATTTATATACATTTTTTTGCATTATAACAATACCCGAACCCAACCGAAATCAACTTGAAACCCGACCAAATTGAACCTGAAATTGAACCTAAAGTTTGGGTCTTATTTTCTGTATCTAAAATCTTATCGAGTTTTTGGTTTTCCCCCCGAACGCGCCCACCCCTCCCGATGCACATCCCTATATATATGAATTACACCTGTTCATGTGTGAACGTGTACCTAAATAGTTAATATGCGAATTACACAAATTCAAATATGAATCAATTACAAACAGTTAATGTGTGAATTACACAAGTTCATATATGAACCAATTTCCGACGTATTTGTAATAGTTACAAAGCTACCACTCTATTTTTGATATAGTCACAAATTGTGACACAATCTTTGATTAGTCAAGGCCGTAATATTTGACTAGTCAAATTTGATCTCAATCGTATAAACGACTAGAGATCACTTCTCCACTTTACATTCTTTCACCACTTCTCATTTAAACTTTTGGCTACATATATGACACTATGAAATTTGAATGAAGAATTTGATATAATTGATGGCAGTTCAAAAATATCTAATTCTTACAAAGAAAATATTATGTTTAATTTGGTTTGAAAGATTCTTTTGAATTGACAAAGGCGTAATGAAGATTGTCGCGACGACATAGGAAGGTAAAGGTAGATGTGGTGGTGGCTAGTAGGTGACAGTGGTTGTGTGAAATGTGAAGACGGTGGACACGGAGAAGGTAGTTGTGGTTGATATGGAGGAGGTATAGTTGGTGATTAGCGATAATGGGTTGGGGCCTTGGGGGTTGGGGGGAGGGAGGTAGTTGGTAGCCGATGGTGGTTGTGGAGGTGGTAGAGAAGGTTGTGTTGTAGCAGAGGATTGGGAGGAGGCGAGACTACCAAAGGTGATTCTCGGTGGCTACCGATGATAGCGACGATAGCAATACGTGATGAAGACCACTAAAATAAATACCATATAAGGATAGATTAGTAATTTTAGTTTCTCTCACTCCTATCAATATAGTTCTATTTATTCTAATGGAACAAATAAAAACATTTTTTGTCCTGTTCTATACCACTCGTCCGGTCAATAAAAATGGTTTTGACGAATTCACCCCGCCTTTAATAATTTCTACCCTCCCATGAATCGTGTCAATCCTCCGTGATCGCGTCCACCGTAACAAAAAATGTGTGGCTGAGAATCGTCCTTACGTTTTCTTAAATTGACATCGTTGTCGTATGAACTCACGGAAGTTAATTGTCATGTACAATTTTTACGGAAAATAAAAGATAAAAAAATAGAAGGATATAATAATTATGCGGTGTTCCTCGATCTTCCCGGCGATATCACAACGTCAGGGTCCCCCAAATCCCAATCTTATGCGATCGATCTCACGGCTTACACTCGCCGGATTCCCTTCCCCATTGTCATTTTCATTATTCCAAATCCAACTTCAACAAATTACGTAAGCAAACTTAATTATTATGCTTATCTTCATTCACCATTCTCACCGTTCCACCAATCCCATGTCGACAACCAAAATCTCATTTCCCCAATCACTTCAAATGATGTCAAAAAAATAAAAAATTAATAGTTTAATTTGGTGACGTTAATGAGATGATCAAATATAAAGAAAAAAGAGAGACCCACACGGTGTTTGATTGTTTGATTACTCTTTTAACTTGTCTCCCTCTTTCACTCTCCCAGTACTCCCCACCCCCACCACCTGTTCGATGAAATGTTTGAATGATATTGGAACGAATAGAAAGGGAGTAATGATTAAAAATTGATGGTTGCTTCATCATTTCATCTTTAGCCTTTAAGTAGAACCTCAAATCACAACAAATGGGTACATGGGTAGTTGGGTTTGGGTTGGATTGGGTTGCTTTTTTCTTTATAAAAAGTCAACTGAAAAAAAGAAAAACACTATGCATATATATATATATATACAAGTTTTCTTGATTTGGTTTTGAGTAGAGTAATGATTATGAAATGTTACTAGATAGACAAGAAGAGCTCAGAGATATATCATATATGGGTGGGTATAAATTTCTTTAATCTCTTTTATTTCATTTGGATGATGAAAATGGGATTTTTATGGTTTCAGATCTGAGTTGTTGATATTGTTTTTGTTTTTTTCCATCACAGGATGAAAGATGTATGTGGGTGTGGAAGCAAGAAGAGAAAGAAAGAAAGAAAGATAGAAAGATAGAAAGCTGACAGAAGAGAGTGAGCATATGCAAAGCAATTGTATAGAAAAACTATACATTTGTTGGAATTATGCGTGTGCTCACTTCTCTTGCTGTCAGCTATACCCTCACCACCCTGTTGATGGTGTAACTAGAAGCTGGTTTTGGTTGTATTTTATGTGAATTTTTTTATATATATTGATGTTTTTATGTATATAGCTTCAGCAGATAAAGGTGTGACACCTGGACAGAGAGACCTATCAGCACCACCCACCATCCACTACCACCAGTCCACCACCACTGTAGAAAAAGCTGCAAGTCTTGATGACTCATTACTCTACACAACCCCTAAATTTTTTTATCTTTCCTATAATGTCCTTCTTTCTGGCTTTCCATCCTTATCAGTTATCTCTAAAATTTGTTTTTTCCCTTTCAGTCCTTGATGTGGAACAGTAATTTGATCAGATTCAAAACCAAGATGATCTTGGATGCAACAGGTAGAGAATGTATTATGTGTTCTATTATGTACCTTGTTAATTTTTTGTACTATTTATGATGATTGATTTATTATTTAATGTGTTCTTTTCCTTTTTAACAAGCCTCTTCTCTCTATGAATTATCTTTATTATAATATTCAACTTTGGAGTTTGAAATCCTGTACTTCTTCTTGATGAAGAACCAAGGATGGGTTTTTTTCTTGAAATCATTAGCAAGGTACTGTAATTTTAACCGTTTCTTTATCTTTCTTTCATACAAGTTGAAATTTTTTCATCATCATCATACCTAATATTTATTTCTCATGGTTTCTCCCAAATTTAATTTTTACAATCTTTTTGACCCCTAATCTCTTTTCTTGTTTATTTCCACTCGATTACCATCTGGGTTTGATTGATTTTTGTTATCAAGAGAAGATAAGAAAAGTTTTATATCTTTTTTTCTTTTCTGATAAAGAAATGATCTGATTTAAGCATGGTATGATGCACTGCAACAAGGGTTTCTTTATACACGTATAGAAATAGTGTTATATAAGTATATCATTCAACATGGGTTTGTGAAAAAAATATAAGTTTTTCTTCCTTTTATTTGATGTCTTTTGATTTTCATCATGTAAAAAAACAACACAGGACCCCCTTCTATTCTTGTTGGAGGATGGTTTCCATCTGTGGACACATGGCAAAGGTGCATGCTACCAAATCAAAGAGAAAAAT
Source organism: Centaurea solstitialis (assembly GCA_030169165.1). Lineage (NCBI taxonomy): Eukaryota > Viridiplantae > Streptophyta > Magnoliopsida > Asterales > Asteraceae > Centaurea > Centaurea solstitialis. Next base: position 72,894,407 of record CM058042.1, on the reverse strand, counting down.
TTCAGGCAAGTTGGAATATTATGTGTTTACTTAATTACTGTTTTTGAGGTTTTTGTCATCTTTCAACTTAACCAAGGCCTATTTCATAAATATTTACTTTCCTAAAGAGATTTAGGGTTCCAGTGTACATAGAATTTCTTCCTAGGGATGTTACTGCTTGGTGTTTTGGGGGTAAGACATAACTACTGTAGTAAATCTTAATTACCCAAGTATCCATGTTTTGTTGGCTAATTCTTTTTATAATATTGTTGCTCAATCGATGATTCTATAATCCAAACCTTTAATTTAAGTTGCAATTTAATGGAACTATCCTAGAGTTTTGTAGAATTGTCTATGAGGGCCACTTGCTTTTTCTTTAGTATTCTTGTTGTTTGTTGTAATTTAATGGAGTGACCAAAAGTTTGCATCCCAAGATGAATATTGCTAATATGTTTGTCTTATATTGTATGCTGGTAGTACATTGATCTTTCTTGAATGTATCGGTATTTATTTGCTGTGATTCCTCTAGCTAATGCTCTTTAATTTAATGAATCATATATTAATGAGATAGGTAGTGACGTTTATCACATTGAGTCCAAAGCTTGTTTTTGGATGATTTGTTTTTATTCAAAGCACTAATTTGAGTGTTCATAGGATGAATACTTAATCATAAAGGAAGTAGCTACATTTTAGTTTGTATTTCAAACTTGCTACATAAAGAGGACCATATAGTATAGCATTTCTAAAACTAGCCAGACTTCCGATAGGTGCCTAAGGCTTGGAGTTTTTTCTCCCAATCTTCATTTTAGTTGTTAAGGCACTCTTAGGCTCCGATGCTTATAAGGCTCAAGGTCTTGGCTTATTTTAAGATCAAGGCTTGGTGTAATTCACGGGGCTCACTAAGGCGCTGCGCCTTGTGTGCCTCGTAAAGAGTTGTTTAATACCTAGTCAACCCCAAGTGTAAATAAGTTTTTTCATCTTCTCATCTTATGGATTTCTTAACGAAAGAGTGATTAAATAGATGGCATAAGTCAAACCCTAATATTAAATACATAAGTAGTATTGGTTGATGCATATTTGAGTTGTGTACACATCAATACATATACATATATAGGGGGCCATTCATGGAAGAACTCGGTAGTCTGTGGACTGTGAGAACCAATATGGAGCAATCATTTCAATAATTAATGACTTAAAAGGAAAGGTAAAATAGAATAAAAATTCCCTAAAAAAACTACATGGCGTTTATCGCCATATTAAATAAATAAAAATGATTAAATTTAATAAAATGTGTGGTCCATATTGCTTCTCGCAGTTCCCACATATACATAGAGAGAGAGAGAGCCGGGCTCAAACAAAAACAATACCTATTTAAAAGAACACGATAACCAACAAAATCACATATGATTTTGCATTAACTTTTGAAAAAAAGCCACGCAGACGACTTTGGCCGCATTTGCAAAGTCGCGTGAAACATATATGATTTTGTTGGTTTTCGTGTTCTTTTAAATAGGTACCGTTCTCGTTTGATCCTCCCTATATACATAGGATGTGCCTTGCATTCTTGAGGCCCGTTCCTCGCACCTAGGCCCCAGTATCCCTTTGCGCCTAAGTGAACCTTTAGCAACCTGATCTTTATTCTTCTTTACAGTGATGGTGTTTGAGAATACAAGGAGGTATTCTGACTAGTTTAAATTACTTTAAATGATAGGATCAATGGAATTAAGATATGTTGTGCCACTTAGTTTACCTCAAATGTGAGCGTTTAACAGTGTAGCAAGATCCGTAGGCGATTGCTGGAGAAGCTCAGACACATGGCTTAAGTTTATGACTCAGCTTGTCTGCCGCTAGTTTGTATAATTAGCTATAAACCGCAAGTGTTTCAGTGGAAAATGGAGCATTAGTGAAGTTACTATTTCTTATTTTATAAAGCAGCGAGGTTCAAGTACCATAAATCATAACATGTTTATGAGGTTCAAGTATCTTTTCTGAATATGGATTCTATCTTATCAATTAATGTATGCTATGGTAGAAAGACAAAGTTCAGAGGCCAATTAAGATCCCATTTTGGTAATACATTCATTCCCATAACTTCTCGCATGAAATCGTTATGTCAATATAACTTGTAGCTAATATATTCATTAGCTCTCAAACATTACTTTTGTTCTTTCCTTTACTCGGTAATGTGATGAAGTCTTAGATTCATCTTAATTAGTTATTATTACTTGTTGAGAGCTTGTTCATGGTAAGAATGTCTTGGTCTTAGCCGGTGGTTAGCATCATCAATCCTCTTTTTAATCTCAAACTTATATCTTAAATATTTTGTTATGAAAAATCAATGTATATGTCTTTACATAATGTACAGTGCTTACAAGAGTTGTCTTTCTTTCTTCATTTCTGAGTAACTTCTAATAACCATGGGGCTCAAGAATCCAGCAACATTTCAGAACAAACTTAGGATCTGTTGGTAACGGATAAATGAGGCATTTCCATTCTTGGAGCCATGGATTCTGGTTTTAGAAAGATTCGTTATAAAAGTAGTTTTTAGGATATTGATTTCAAAATCTAGCCAACCGGCCGTGTTCTAGAAAGCGCCTAATGCTTGATCAATTTCAGTAGGGATCGATCAAGTGGATATTGAGCGATCCACTTAATGTGTGCAAGACAGTAGATAAAAAATGGACTTGTAGTATTTATCCTTCAACTAACGATAATAGCATATATGACATAGCGCATACCGTTGTAAGAAAATGATAAATCATAACATCATAAGTTTATCTTGCTTATCACAAGTCATTGTAATTGACATAAGCTTAACGTTTAGCGTCAGGTATAACAAATCTCTCTTTGATTTTTTGCGTCACCAATGTTCTTGATCCAGATATTGAGACGCGATCTCATTGTCATTAAGATCTTCACCATATGATCCAAAATCACCACTTCAACAAGGTCTTTCACATTTCTTTTCACACTCCTTCAAGGCACTACATATCATCATTGCTGCCCACCGTTATCCATACTTGAGCAATACTAACATCATTTGCTATTAATATCTCAACCCCACTTCATTCATCATATCCTTTTTTGTTCATAAGTTTTGCACTGATTGAACGGAAACGGTTTGTTCAATCTCAAGGTCTTGCCTTTTTCTTGTATGGATCTTAGAAAAGTCAATTCTTCAAGACAATACAAAATTTTAAATAAACAAAATTAACTCAACTAGTACTAATGAAAATAATTACTAGAAGCTCTACAATTTCTTTCTCATCTGGGACTGGAATAACTTATAGTCCACGAGAGTATCTTCATCATCATGTGCAAATTCGAGTCTTGCAACCATAATTAGACGCCAACCCACCAACAATCAAGAGTAGTATTAGTCGAATAGGATAACCAAAAAAAAGATGAACATTAGAGACAAGAAAGTAATCACCTTGATCAAAAGAATAATTCTTCTTCACAGCCCCATAGTTGTTAGCTTTTTGGAGACCATTCCTTTCATCGTTTGTTATTTTAGCAACTCCATATTAGATCATATGATATGTTTTTCCTTTAAATCAATAGCCTTTAGGGTGTTGATCTTTAATATTGGTTAATGTTGCGTCCCCATCCTTTGAAATCTTTAAGGCCTCTTTCTTGGCATCTTAAATTTTTTCCATGCCCAAAACCTAATGATTTCACTTTTCCCTTCATAAGTCTAAGAATCCTCGCTAGAGTCTTAAAAATTCCACATATTTTTAAGGTTAAGCCAAACAGGTTGTCTTTCAATGGTTGCATGACTTTGCCCTTTTGCAATTGTGGATATTAATTCCATTCTCCCTAAATGAATATAATTTCAAATTTCCCTTTATCCCTAATTTACTTTTCGATTGTTGAGTGTGAACATGCAAATCCTGTGGACAACTAAATCACTAATTAAGCTGCTATTTTTCACTTCATGAAATGATGAGGTTCAAGTTGCCACTTAACACAAAGTTCTTTTTGCTCTCAAACGGTCAAACCCGGGTGACATCTTTATAATGCTTGCATGTTATCTAATAGTTTTACATTGCACTGGATTTTGACATTTGATATGCTGTTCACCATTGAAGATACCGATCTTCTGAACATGGATTCAGCTCTATCCGTTAACGTATGTTATGGCACAATCACAGAAATCCGAAAGCCACTCAAGACCCCCTTTGGAGAAAGAACTTGTTTCTTATTAAGATGGTTTTGACATGATGACTATATGCAAGATATAAGAATGCCTGTTAGGAGTAACGGCGAAGGATGGTGTGAGAAGTGGATGTGAACCACTGACCACTTTTAATCTCATGCCCTCCCATGAATTTAGCTTCAGAAGGGAATTGATCCGATGCATCTCGGTGCATTTTATCTTGGTGCATCTCATCCTAATGTGCATCCACTTCTCATCCAATGGTTGATAACCACTTCTCCCGCTTCTGATGGTTAACGTCAACTTCTGAGTTATGACTGGAATCCAACCCTAGGAGTAATAGTGTCAAATAGACAAATATCAATGCAATGAGCATTGAGAGGTTTATATCAAGAAAGAACATGACTGCCCTAGGCTAACTAGTAATTTAGCATGTAGCTCTCCAAGAATATAAGTTGGAGGAACGCGGTGTCAAATTGCAATACTAAGAGCATAAGGAGACAATGAGATATAACTCAATGCAAAAATCCAAGAAAGCACATGATTACTCTAGGTTTACCATTCAGAATTGGACGTCCTCTAAGAATATAAATTGGGGTAAGTGTTATATTTTCAAATTCCACAAAGAAAATGATGCCATTCGACTTTCGAGGGCTGATCATATTTCCAACTTCAAAATCAAAGGATTCTGTAAATTTCGATGTAAAATGTGATAACTACAGTGAACCTCATAAAACAAATACTAAAAAAAGAAACAAGTTCGTGTTTAATTTGTAAGAAATTCTAATGCATAACTTTGTTTTATAAAGTAATTAAAGATTTATTAATGAAACCTGCATCTTTGTACCCTTAACATCTGCATACTCTTATTTCTATTACCATTTCAAGGACACTGTTGTTGCATCTTATTATTAGTTTTCTTTCTAGGCGTCTTTTAGCTAGTGATTCAGGTCATTTCATATACTCATTGGCTTTGTTGAAAGTTGCTCCTGATATAAAAATAAATTAATTGTATTATATCCTTTGTACATGTTAGTTTGCCATGAGGCTGTTCAAGCCTTCAAGGTGGTGATCGTCGTTCTTAGCATGTGAGCTAGCATCAGCGTCTTGTTTTCACTTTGAGCTTATATATATATTATATATATATAATTCTTCGTAAAAAATATTACACAATTGGTAGTGCTCACAGATGTCTTTCATCATTCCTTCCACTGTAACATTCGCTAGTTACCGCAATCACCAAGATCGGCTTTACATTTCACTATGAGCTTGGAATCTGTTGGTAAGGGGCACTGTCACGATATTTTAACCTACGAGTCTTGTTTTATATTATCGTTATACATAAGTTCTCTAGATTTTTGGGTTTCATATTGTAGCCATCGAGTGAATTGTTCCCAAAGAAACTTGCTGCCAACTCATGTTTTCAGTAGCTCACCCACCTTTTCCATGAGATCCAGGTATACGCTATTCGTTTATGTATTCATGCTTTCTAGGTTCCTTGCTTAATTTAGAACTGGAAAGACCTAATAAGCATATTATTTAGAAATTTCTAGTCTCCTGGTTAGTTTAGTGAAAGATATATAAGATATTGACTTACATTTCCTGGTAGTAAGTATTTAGAGCAATCCTGGAATAGGGTTTAGTGTTAGACATGAGTGTTCATATAAATCTGTATATTGGACTTACCATACTTCCTGTACCCCTTTTACATTAATTAAATGAAGTGTTTTCTTCTTCTAAATGCTCATATCCATCTATATAATTGGTATTTTTCCGAAAGCCTTGGTACTATAATCAATATTCTGTTAGCACTTATTATCACTTCACTAATAGGGCCATTTTCCCCATGAACTTCATGTGGTTCTATTTTTCTTGAATTTTTAGATGATATGAATTGTTTGTTTTATCTTCTTAAACTTGAAATGCCTAACCCACATTCTGTCAATTTGAACGATTATTCTTAAAGGACATTGGGGATAACATTTACAAAATATATACACCTGTTGCTACATAATCAACATTTCCGTTAGTAGGTACTGGGTTCAGAACTTCATCAGCAACTGTTTCATGTTTCAAACTTTTTTGTTGCCATTTGCCAAGTCCATCTAGAAGTTAAAGTCATCCCTTTTGGTCCATTATTCATTCCTTCCATATTTTTACTTGTAGGTGTTATTTCATGTTGTGAGGAGTTAAAATTGGATAAAAAGTGGGTTGTAATTGGCTAAAGACGGATCCTTATGTGTGTTAATTTGTTTTTGTGTTATACAAGTATATGCTTAGAAGCACCTATGGCATCTTTTTTCCAGAATCATTGCTGTTTGAGTACTTTTAAGTTTACTTCCCTTAACGTGAATGATATAGCGGAAGAATTCGATGCGTCGTTTTTATTATTTAAAGCATTTCTTGAAGCTACTTGAATTCGTGAAAGGATCCTGCAGCCTGCAGATATCAGTTTAAATCTGTTAACATAATGACTTTCACTGTGTCGAATTAATTAGGAAAAGAATGTGTTTGGTGCTAGACAATTAGAGGTGTGGGATCTAGAAATGAATCAAATTCAACTATATGGACTAAAATAGAAGTTAAAGCCGAACAAATGAAATGATTTAAGAAGAAACGGTTTCATCGAGTGCTTTCCTCAATAGCTTTCAAATTGAGGTAATCTAAGCATCAATCGCCTATAATAGTTGGGATCTTTTGTGGTTGTTACCAAATATGTAGTGAAGGGACTATGGCCAAGTTTTGATGAGCTCATTCCATCAATGAGAATCTTTAATTCTTTTACCCAAAAGGTAGATAGAAATGATTCATTCATATAAAATCGCATTTCATCTCTATTGGTAAGGAAAGAAACCCTAATTCTACTAGCATGGTAGCCTTGACAACCAAAGACGAATATAGCAGTTAGTGTGGATACTTGATTATAGAGCCCTAAATACATAAATCCTTAATCAATAAATAGACATAGAGAACCTACCCAAACTTCTATAACTTGTGTTTTAAGGGTACATGTCTGTATGAAATACATGATCTGTGGGTGACAAGATCATCAATTCTTGGAAATTGCGACATTTATAGATATGCATTTTATAACTTATTTTATATATACACAAGTAAAAAGAAGCGAGTACATAAAGAGATTATCTTGTCATTCATACATAATATTCGAAATAACCATGTTCTTAATTCTGAAGTCTTATTTTGATTTTACTTTGCTTGGTTTGTCATATTAGTGAAAACTATATAGGAAACCTTTCTCTCCACTTGCTTTTTTCTTAGCAACAACGAACACGACAAAAGTCCTATATATTGGATTTTAGCCTCAGTTACCAACTTTTGACATGTGGATTTTCATCTTAATTTTGAAAAGCCAAATAGTTCCAATATGATCTTCCTACATTTTTTTCCAATTCCACAATTTTTAATGCTACCATATTCCAACTCGATGGCAGAGAGGGGACAAGAAAACACCATTTAACCCCACATGTGCTACATGGTCGAGTTGGGTCGTGGGTTGTTTTTGTTGGAGTTGTTAATTGTTCTAATAACATGTTAGGCCATAAGCCAATGATAACTCATTGTAGGCGTAGGAGGAAGATTAATTGAAGACATTTATGCTGATTTAAGGAAAGAATGATCTTTCTTTAATAATTAGTAACGTAATGGCAACTATGCTTCTTCTTAATATTTGCTAGGTCCAATTAGGAAGGAAACCAAACAAATACAGTAAATCCCTCATAGTGGTAGGGTCGAGCGAATAGGTAGTATATAGATCTTTCTCTTTCCCAAGGGGTAGAGAGGCTATTGTTGTGGTTTGTCAAACAATAATGAAATAAACAAGAGAGCAATCTAGAGGTGGAATAAAGCGTTAAGCTTAGTTTGATGGAAACCATTGGATGTTAATTTAAGCACAAAGATAGAAGCTTGTGTGTCAAAAGTTATTTATTGTCCGGAACATTGTTTTTGTTCAGTAAACTATTTAGGTTCTAATAAATTGGTGCTTAAGTGAGTCATTTATTCTAGGCATGCCGTGAAGATTAATTAAAGAGCCTTATGCTAATTTCTGGGAAAGAATACTCTTTCTTTAGTACTTAGCCAAGGAAAGGCAAATATGCCTTTTTTTAAGACATATATACATATGTGTGTGATTGTGTGTGTACTTTGTGATTAAATAAGATTTATAAGTTTGGTCTTGGAGAAATTAGGAGATATGCTTAATTTGATGGAAACCATTGGATTTAAGATTAAGCACATGGAGAGAACCTTGCCTCTCTAAAACTAAGTTATTTTGTTATCCTAATCATCGTTTGTTGCTCAGTAACATATTTGGGTTCTAACAAATATGTTAATAGCATGAATCCGAGTCTAGTGGCCACAAAAAAGGGTGTAGAAATTGTAGAAGCTACAAGTTGCAATCGGAGTGTTTGCATATTACATTGGCATGCACTTTTGGTTTACTAGAATAGACACACGGATGGACAAATTGTTGCACAATATCGTAAATAGCCGAAATCCACAAACGGTGTCATTGTCAGTAATGGGATATCGGGATCATGTAACCACATTTTGAAGCTTGAAATACAACGGGGTGTGGAAACTAGGAAATGACTCGCGGAAAGGGGAAGCGGGATGACACCATTGAGGGAATGAGTAGGTAGTGGTTCTAAGAGATAATGGAACAATCTCCTTGACCTAAATATGCACAATTTACAATTATCACAAGGAGTGTGAGCTATAGCTCCAAGGGTGAGGGGTTGGTTATGGATTACTAGAAGCTGCAAAAGATGAGTCTTTCGAACGATTCAACGACACAAATGCAAGCAACACTTGCACTTTGGGAGTCAATCTTCAAGAGATATCAGGATGATACCAAAGAATAGTGCCACCACGATCAGGGATGACGCACCTACTAAACGAAGCCGACGATATTTTGGGAACTCAACAATTTTTTTGGATACTTTTACATCTAGACACTTTTACCAATTCACCCTTGTTCACTTATGAAGGCAAGATAAGTCGTACGATTACTGCAATATTTCCCTTTAACAAATTTTTTTTTCTAATTGTAGATGAAAATAAATTGATAATTGAGATTGGTTAACAAAGTCAATATAAATATATTAAGAAGGCGACCCATATATATGTATAATTTTATCGAAATAATATACATTAGCTTGGGTTAGGTCGAGTTATGCTAACCTAATTTCAACCCTTCTAATTAGCGGTTTGAGGGTTAGGTTTAATTGGGTTGTTAGCGGGTTGGGATGGGTGGGTTTTGTGAGTTGGCATAGAGGGAGGGGACCAATAACTCACATACTCATGAATTGTGCTCTTTAGGCGATCAAGAAGATTTTGTTCCATCTGTTTCCCTTTTCCCTAAGAGTCGCTTCCTTGTTTCCAAACCCCATTGTCTTTGCATGACAACTCGAGTTTGGCACCATTTCATGCTTTCAACGTGAACAACGCCTTTTGTGGATTTTGTGTATCTACGATCTTATGCAACAATTTCTCTATGGTGGCCAATTTTGCATCTATTCTAGTAAAGTTGAGAGTTGCTGGAAACAAAACATAATAATATCATGGTTGAACTCCTCTAATCTTAGTTTCCTATTTCTTCAAAACCTCCACTTTTTTGTGGCCATTGGACTCCTATTCGTACTAGAATACCTATTTGTTAGAACCCAGATACTTTACTGAACAAAAATGATTGGATAACGAAATACATACTTTTGAGAGGCAAGGTTCTCTTCATATGTTTAGCAAATTAATCCACCACTTGGTGAGAAATCAACTACAGAACAACTACTATGTTTGGGTAATTAGAAAAAGTTCTATTCGAGAGGTTTAAGGGTAAACATGCGAGCACACTTACATTTTAGGAACCACAAGGGACAACTATAGCCTCGACTGGTCTTTAAGAAGATAATGAAAATGGAAGTACTAGTAATAAGGAAAAAGCATTATGATTCTTTTGTGATGGAAAATTTGCATGAGGACACCCTTGTTCTTTTAATTGGGAAACCTACATGAGTTGCAAGGAGGCAACAAAGGAACATTCTAGCTAGGACGTAACTGAGGTGTCTTTAAACTTGATGGTAGGCCTTAGACCACACCATATAATGAAGTTAACAAAAATATTGGGGAACACGAGATATCAATCCTAATCGATTTTAGGGCCGCTCAGGATTTGATTTCTCACCAAGTGGTGGATTGATATGCGATTTGCTAAACTAATAATGGAAGATGTAGTGAGAAGGAGCAGTAAGATGTGAAAATTGGTACCGTTGCTACTGTCAAGGGTTAAGGTGCTAACAAATTTTCTCGTACAGGAACCGGATAACAAAGATGTAATCTTAGGCATGAAATGGTCACAATCCCGGGTCAGATGATGGTTAACTAAAAACTACTTGTAACGAGATTCCAGGAAAGAGGAAAGACAAGTGATTTTAAAACGGGACCATAGCCTTTGTAAGGCATGGTTACCCTTGAAATATATGGCATGACAAATCAAGGATGAGGGCCTCGAGTATATGGTCAAGTTGCAAGCATTGAGGCCAGTTTAGATGAAAACATAGCTCTGTAATTTCAGTTGGTGGTGGATTACTAGGAAGACCATTTTTCACATGCACACAGGACTTCCTCGGGTTGGAGGACATGATCATGTCATCAATCTCTGAGATTTGCTCCCGTCTGGTTCGAGTACATGAGAGCATGCCATCAATCTTTGAGTAGGTGTTGCTTATATATAGGCCTACCATTATATTTACCCTTGAATACAAAATAGCGCAATTGAAAAGCTAGTGCAAGAGATGTTGGAAGTTGACGTGACCAGTGTTCACGGACGGATCTTATTAAGGGCACACGGTGGCACGTGCCACCGTATCGTTCCTCCGTCATAGTGTAAAAAATATAGTGTTTTGAAAAATGTCACCGAATTAATTGTTACGTGCCACCATATATATTTTAAAACTGCAATAAAGACACAAATGTTTCTTGGTTTAGTTGGTTAGTTCTTTGCTTTTTAAATGAGAGGTCTCAAGTTCGAGTCTTGGTATACTCATTTTTCTAGCTTTTTAGCTTTTAATGTTATAAAATTTGTAATAACAAGACTCGAACGCGACACCTTTCATTTAAAAAGCAAGGAACCAACCACTAAACTAATATTGACTTCATGAAAAAAATCTCTATATATGTTTTTTAAAGTTAAATGGTGCCACCGTTTAAAAATTTCTCTAGCTCCGTCCTTGCCAGTGTTGGCCATTTTTTGAGGCCAGTCTTGTTAGTGAAGAAGATGGTGATTGGCATTTTTGTGTATATTTCCAAGCCTAATTGAATAGAGGCTCTACCTAATAAGTTTTTATTTTCAACATGCGGGAGTTTAAGGATGAATTGCTCAATTCCACAACTTTCTCCAAGATTGACTTAAAAGCAAGTTACTATCAGATTCATGTGAAACCAAGAGAAGCCGCCAAAACTGCTTTTAAAACCAACAAGAGACCTATGACTTCTTAGTGATGCATTTCGACTTAATAAACACATGAGCCACATTTAAATCCTTGATGGTTAAGTTAACTTTAACTCCACTTGAGGAAATTTCTTCTTGTATTTGTGATGAAATATTGGTTTACAACCACACCATTTAGGAAAACAAGGGCCGTTGCCAAAGGAAATGCTTGGTTGGTCAATCAAGATTAGAATGCCTTTGTAATGTGTTGTTGTAGGTAGGGCTACAAGTAAACCCATGAAGATTGCATCCATGGTTGATTAGACCGTGCCTAGACTTTAAGTGGATTTGTGACATCTTGGGTCTTATAGGGTATCGTCGTAGGATCATACATGGATATAGCTCTATCGCATGGCCACTAGGAGAGCAATTAAAGAAGGATAGCTAGCAACGATGACTCTACCAATCTTGTCCTGCCTTAATTTTGTGGAACCATTCGGGATATGGGTTAGGAGCAATAATGGTGCAAAAGGGGCGGCTCATTGCGTATTTCAATCAGGTATTAACTTCTCATGCTTGATTGAAATCAGGAGTTAATGGCCATTGTGTTGGCTTTCGGAAGTCGCGCCATTGTATCTCGGACGATGATTCGTAGCCGATACTAGTCGACATAGCCTCAAGTTTTCTTAAAATACTGGCTATAGTAGTAGAGGTGCACCGTTGTATACTATCGAGGTATGAGTTTAAGATTCAGTATCAACAAGAGTAGAGAAAAAGCGATAAATACATTTTCATGTCACAACTCTGCTATAAGTAGCGGCATGTCAGTTCCCTAGGTCTTGCATTAAGAAACTATTCTGACATAAGTATATGCTGACAAGGTGTTCTCAGTCAACCATGCTAGTGGGAAATGAAGGTCCATCAGGCCAACTTTTCTTTTAAAAACTGGGAAAAAAATTCCCCTAAAAAACTTTGGGCTTATACAATCCCGAAAGAGCCCTATCTGAAAAACCTCGATAAAGCCTATTTTCATATCCAAAGGGGTCAAGCCTGACAATCAACTTGGAAGGTCCCAGGCCTTGTGCATCTGATAGTAGGGCATGTGCAGGAAGAAGATTCATTAGATCCTACTGATTATTCCTTGGAGTTACAATTGATCTAGTGAACAAGTGAGAGTATCAGAGAGAAAGTCATATGATACCTATCGTTTTCATTCCCTCAAGTATTCTTCATAGCATTATCCAACATTTCCTGTACATTATTTCATTCAAAATTTTTGTAAATTTAAGCAAGTACTATTTCTGCATACAATTCTTTCCTGTGGATCAGTTCTGAAAATCTCCAGATTGTGATATGCATGTGCTGTCTTTTCACATAGCTATGCCTACGTTACATAGAACTCATATATAACCACCTCGAATCGTTATTTTATGGTGATGTATACATATTGGAAAACCTTCCCATATATATTAGCTTCTAACAGTGACCTTCTAGCTGGTTCGAATCCTTAGGAGTAAATTAAGTTTCAAAGACTCTGTAGTTGTGATATATTTTGAAGCTTCACTTGAGTTTTCTTTTCTTTTTTTTTTTTTTTTTTGTGATAAGGTTCGCCTGGGTTTGCCCAAACTGCATCCTTGGTAATTTTTACCGAGAGCAAAAGCATGCTCCCTGGGATTAATACTTAGTGGCCCCTGGTTGCTCACCCCCGGATTCGAACTTGGGTGGGTTTTTCCCCAACACCAAGCCTTGCCCCATTGGGGTTTGAGTTCTTTTATTGTGTACTCGAGATTTCTTGTGGATACGCAATCAAACAACTTCCCCTTTCTTTTTCCCAGGGACTTATCTGATTATGAGCAGCTTACATTCAATTTGTCTTTGGTTGGTATTCATTTTGTTATGTATTAGGGAAAGTTGTATTCACTTCATCACCTTGCTGTTCCTTCTTATATTCTTGTAATCTAATTAATGTGTATCGATTTTTGCAGTTCGTTAGGTTAAGAACAGGTTCGAGTTCATATGTTACGATCATTACCACCTGGGAGAACTCCACTTAGACGGCAGTTAAAAACTTTGTTCTTGTTCCTTGAGACTTGCAGTTGTGACAAATGCGTTCTGGTATTTGTGAAGGTTCCCACCCCGAGTAATGTTTGGAAACTGAATCGGCTTGTGATGCTGAAAAGAACTGCTTTGAAAGTTTTTCCCACCATCTTGAGCCAGCGAGGAGGGTAACGGTGTGGGAAAAGTTGACATTTTTATGATGGGTGAACAAGGTAATGTGGTAACTGGACAAAGTAGCGGGGGGCTAACCTTAAGGGTTAGGACAATAGGCAAAGAAGGGCTCGACCTTGGGATTTTCTTATGGCCCCTCGGATTACACGAGGTACATACGCATTGATCCCAACACTCACAGTTAGCAAAAAAAAATAGTATGTTCACCGACGGATGGAACGAGTACGCAGCCAGAAAACAAGGCTTTGCTTATTAATGTTATCGAGGTTGAAGGTGGTCGATTGGGTATTGAGAGTAGAAATGGAACTTCGCTAAGGGGGGAGATGCAGATGGATAAACTGAAGGAAGAAATGATTAAAAGGAATGGATGAAGGGTATTTTTGGGGGTGCTCAAATTCCAGTCCTTGTGACCATATTGATAATGTAATACCAAAGTTTGATTGAAAGAAAATGAGTATATAATTTTGTGTAAAAATCAAAACAAGTTTATGACCATATTGATAATGTAATACGGAAAGTTTGATTGAAAGAAAATGAGTATATAATTCTGTAAAAATCAAAACAAGTTTATAAGTGAACAATAATGAATTGCAGACATAAATTTGTTGTGTTGGTGAAGATGCATGGTAGAAGTATTTTAAGTTAGGTTTTGCTTTACTAAATGTTTCTGTAAAAATAAAACTATTTCAAAAAAGCAAATGTAAAATGACTCATGTGGAGCATTTATTGTCAAATTTCTATATGGTATATATGCACATAAAACCTTTATGTTTAGCAAACTAGCTGATAACCTAGATTGATAAGTTAGTTGGTAGTTGTTAGATTGATAGCTGTTAAACTAGCTGATCTAAATTGATAAGTTAGTTGGTAGCTAATAAGTTAGGTGACGAATAAATTATATCTGATAAAATTATAAAAAAGATTTTGAAATAATTTTTATTTTTTAAAATCTATTATAAATTTATAATTTAAATTACTATTATACATAATAAAAATAAGAATAAGATTGATCAACTTTAAATAATAAGTAATTTTAAACCAATATAGTTAATAATTTTTTTTTTGACAAAATATAGTTAATAATTAAATTAAATATTTTTTAATTAAACTATTTTGCATAATTTACTTATCTATGAAAAAGAATATAGTTTTAATTTTATATGACTCACATAAACATAATAAATAATAGTTGATATAAGTAATGACATTTAAAAATAATTAATATACAATTAAATAAAATTAATAATTAATTTTAATTACTATAATTTAATATTTATCAATATTTAATATTTATTAATAATAAATAAACAATATTTATTAATAATTAATAAAATTTTAATTAATGTTAGTTAATATTAATAGAGGGTATAATTGGAAAATTTACAAAAAGTTTCTCATAAGTTACTTTCAAGTAGGGACGTAGCTCTTATGGTTCACACGGTGGCATGTGCCACCGTGTGATTCGTGCGCCGAAAGGGATTTTTTTTTTTTTTTTGTGTAAAGATGCAACCGTATCATTTTGGAGGGTGCCACCATATTATTTTCAAAACTTAAAGAGATCCACCAAAAAACCAAAAAATTTAAAATTTCTTTCAAAATCAACCAAAAAAACCAAAAGTTCTCTCGAAATCAAATAAAAAATCGAAATATTTTCTCGAAATTAACCAAAAAGTCAAAAAAAAATCTTTTGAAATCAATCAAAAACCCAAAAAAGAAAGATTCAATTCAACAAAAAAAAGTTCAAAAAAGTCTGTCGAAATCAACAAAAAATAACTTTAAAAAATCTCTTGGAATGAACCAAAAAATTGAAATTTTTTCTCGGAATCAACCAAAAGTTTTATTGTATGGTGCCATCTTTTAAAAAATGTTCTACCTCCGTCCCTCCTTTCAAGTAGCTTTTTAAAAAGTTAGCTTATAACTTTATGTCCATCCAAACATGTATCTCAAAAATAAGTTAACTTATAAGTTATCTTGTGTTTAATAAACATTATCATAGTATAATCTATAAATGATATAATATCTTATTTAAGTTTTTTGTTTAATAAACAATGTCATAGTGTAATCTATAAATGATATAGTATCTTATTTAAGTTTTTTGAAAAAAGTAGAAAGTGGATAAGTAGACCAAAATGCCCCTTACTTAATTGGATTTAACGAGAAAGTTAATGGTTAGGGATACGAAAAACTTTGCAAGGATTCAAGCGTAAGACCTTGCATTATACCTCACCCGAGAGGCTCGGGTTCCTCTCTGGTTTACCACCACGCCATTTTCAGGTAGGTTGTGTTCGGCTTCCCTCACCCGATCGACAACCCCCCTCTCCCCTAAACGGCTCTTAACGCTATTTTTTTATTTTTTATTTTTCTTTCTTTCTATTTAATTAATCCTATATAATTATCCTATCTCACTCTCATTTTCTGTCTCATTCTCTGCATCTCATTCTCTTTATATCTTTTTCTCTACCTATTTCTCTCTACCAAAATATGGCATCACCACCATCATCATCATCATCGTACGCACCAGATGGAAGTGAGGATCACTTTTTCGAAAGAAACCAAAGGCTTGCACTTACTATTGTGAGAGAAGCGATTAGCCTAACTTTTTATAACAACGTAGGGACTTCGACTCCATAAATGAGATGGCCGGCAAGAAACATAAATCGTCTAGCTGGACAACGAGTTGCTTGTGAGTGACTACTTTTCTTATAACCTGGTGTATGACGATGAAACATTCGATCAGTGGTTTCGTATGAGCCGAGGACTATTTGTTAGGATAGTTGCCAATCTTGAGAGATGGAGTTTGATTTTTTCAAGTGGGCATGGGATGCAAGAGGTCGAAAGAGGTTTTTCCGCTACAAAAATGTACGTCTGCTATCCGAAAATTGGCGTACGGGATTGCTGTCGATGCTATGGACAAGTACTTGAGGATGACCTGTAAAAATCACGAGATTTCTTAGAATATTTTGGCCAAGGTATAATTCACCAGTATAAAAGAAAATATTTACGCAAACGTACTGCTAGCGATGTTCAGGCATTGTACCCAATGCATGGACAAAGACACGGCTTTCCCGACATGCTTGGTAATATAGATTGTATTCACTAGGCTTGGGGAAACTGCCCGGTAGTATGGAGGGGTCAATATATGAAAGGCAATCATGAGCCACCGACAATAATTCTAGAGTGGTCGCATTTTATGATCTATGGATCTGGCACGCATTTTTCAGAGTTTCTGGTCCCATCGACGACATAGTCGTCGTAAATCAGTCACTTGTATTCAACGATTTGTACGAAGACAAAGCACCAGATGGTTCGTTTGAGGTAAATGGAGTGCATTACAAACACAAATACTATCTTACCAACAGGATATATATTCAGAGTGAGCAACATTCGTTAAAGCGTTTAAGTTTCCACATGACATCAAACGGAAGAAGTTTAAGGCCTCACAACATTCAGCTAGGAAAGACATTGAACGGGCTTTTGGTGTGCTTAAACAAAAATGACACGTTATTCAACACCCGACACGGGTATGAAAACCAAAGAAATTAAGGGGGTGCTTGGTTCATTTTAGGGAATGGAAATGGGAATGAGAATGGGAATGCAGGAGAATGGGAATAAAAATGAGCATTGTATTGATGCTGCTTGGTTAACCCACTATAATCAATGAAAAACTGTTTCATATTAAAAAAGTATTTTTCTCCACTTTGAAAATACAATAGATGTTCCATTTGACATCAAAAAATGGAATGACATGGAAAAAAGAACCGAGTAAAAAGAAAATTTTTCATTCCCCCCAATTTGGTCAGGAATGGAAATTAATGAATCTGCAAGAATCATTCCATTATATAATATCAGACCAAGCAGCAGTTTTCATTACCATTCCCATTCCTTACCCTGCAATACCCCCAACCAAGCACCCCCTAAGATGTATTATGTACGTTTGCATAATTTTACTTAGATTTAAGTAGTTTAGGTAAGGTATAACTCATGATTGGGTAATTTGGATAAATAATAAAAAAACTAATGTAGCGTTGACGTGACATCGGATAGCTTTGAATAATTTGGCAAGTATACTCATGGCTAAGGAACAAATTTACTAAAATAAAGTTAAAAGATTGAAACCAAAGTTAAAATCATATATGATTAATTTATAAATATAATGTTAGAATGAGGTTCAAACGATAACGATACGTTTTTAAGAAAACATGAAAAACTTCTTTTATGTACAAAATCATATATGATTCACCACTAACGGGAAAAAACTGAATTTTTCGCAACTTAAGTTGCAGGTATTTGTCGTGAATCATATATGATTTTGTACGTAAATCATATGTAATTTTATACGTGAATCACGTATGATTTTGTACGTGGATTTTATTATGTAAATCATATATGTTTTTATGCATAAAAAAAAGTTTTCCGTGTTTTCTTAAAAAATTAGAGTTTTCGTATGAACCTGCCATAATAATGTTAATATATAAGTATTAAAAAGCGTAAAATATGATTTATATTATAATATAGTTGTAATACTATTATATATTAATATGATCCTAAGTCATTATATACTTAACACAATTAAAATTTATGACTTTGATGTGTTAGATGACTATCCCATTCCATGAGGTACCGCAAGGGGAACCCCACATGTTGGGTGTTAAGTGTTAACATAGTTTTTTGTTGTTTATAATAAATTAAATGTACATAAATACAATAACAGTATACAAAACCTTAGAAACCACTTTAAAAGATTTTTAGTTTATTAAATAAAAACCTATATTATAAATTAAAATAATTCCTTTGTTTTTATTTTTATTTTTTAATCATTTAATTAACAATTCATTTTTGTATTAAATTATAAAAAATAAAATTAATTGTTATTTGATTAAGATAGAATTTTGTATGATGAAGATTTACTTAAGAAATTGGCTAAACTCATAGGAGTGAGATAATCTTTTAAACTGATACAGTGATGCGATTCTTCAAAAATTGTATTATAAATGAACGGTAATGATGATGAGTGTATCAAAAAACAAAATAAGTGGGTCATATTTACCTAAAAGAATCTGAATAAGAAATAAATTATAATTGAGCTAAAAGACAATGCATATTTTTTAATGGCCATCATTGCTTTAAAATACGAAGGGCTGGTGTCTATTGATGACCTTCATAGGGTAAAGCCTAATGCTCAATAAGAAGACCCAATTATAAATCAAAGTATATATGTATAATTTGATTTATAAACAAGTGATGCAACTTTCCCAACTAAGAGGGTGTTTTAGGAGTGTTTTTTGAGATTTAAAAGTGTTTTTAGTTAAAAGTGTTTATTGAGTTATTATGGTGAAAAATGTTTATCCTAATTTATACATACAAAATGAGCAAAAATGAGATAAAAAATCTTTGTAACAGAATTTCACTATAAGACAGAATTTTACTTGATAATCATATGAAAAATCAGTTTGTTTGTGATATAAATCGTAACATATGGCAACAAATAACACAAAATTTAGCCACTTTAGATTGAGTTTAGGGCAACAACACAATGGCGGCAAATAACACATGATTTACCATGGCAGCATTAATTAGTTTGTGTTTGTTTAATTGCCACAAAAAGGAAGGATATAAGGGTAAAATCATGCTTGCTCCAATCAACAGTTCATATGGATTTGTTTGTTTGTGATGTAAACGATTCATACCATAGTCCATAGATAGATAAACATAGAGAAAGGATGCCGGAAAATTTACCTCCCAAACAACGACTGGCTGAGATTAACAGTAGTGGCACGGTCGACGGTAACGGAGCAGGTCATCAGAGAAGGCAATAGACAGCAGGACCGGAGCAGGGGAGAAGAGGGTGTGAGGAGAATGGAGGCGTATCTTTGTGATGCCTGTGTGATGCCTTAGGGGTATTTGTGTCATTTATTCTCAAAAAGCTAAAATCTGGAGAAAAAAAAAAGTCACTCACTCCTAACTTTCGGAAAATTGTGTTTTCTCTTTAATCAAAAAGTGCTTTTGAGGTCTCTAAACATTATTTTTAGCTTATTGGTTTTTTGAGAAGCCAATAAGTCAATAAACACTTTTAAAACACACTTTGAAACATCGATCCTCTAAGTTGATACAATTCATTTTTTTATTTGACATCCATCTTAAAATAATTATTTATGTTTTAACGTTTTTTTACATGAAATGATACATCTGTATTATATTCATCACGAATATTATGCATATTCATTATAAAATCAAATGTGCTTTTGCTCTTCTGAATTTCCTTTAAGTTATATTAAACCTAGGGACCAATCTCGACTCATACCAAAAAAGGGACCATGTTCTGCCATTATTTTGTATGTATTCTCTTCTCAATTTTATTTGAACAACATGTGCGTCAAATTGGCTTTAGGGTACAGATAAGGCCGTATACGTAGGACACGTCAGTCTTATTAGACCATAAGTACTGCCCCTAAATTTACCCCTTGATGTAACCTCAGCGCCAAATCAGCTATTTTTTTCCTACCCAATTTATCCTAAGGTGGAGAACCACTACCCTAAACTAACTCAATCTTTACACTCACTTTTTTATTTTATTTTAATATATATGTATAAGAAAGAGAGATAGAGAGAGAGGGGGGAGAGTGAGAGAGAGAGAGAGAGAGAAGGAACCCGAAGAGAAGAAATTGGGTGTGGGTAACTCAAGGTCAGGCCCGTTCTTTAGGGTGTTCTAAAGGTTCTACGGCATAAGGCCTCCGATCATCGAGGCCTCGAGATATTGTTTAAGTTTTTACTTGTATCAAATCACTATATCAATTAATTAATACAAAGTTTATACAAAATGTCTTTCAGCGCAGTAGTTAAATGGTTTAACTACTATCACGTGCGCCCCACGGGGGACAAGTTTGAATCCTATATGCAACCTTTTTTTATCAATTGATGTGCAAAAAAATTTAAAATTATTTTCAATTAATTTAGTTATAATCTAAAATTTCTTAGCTTAATTAGAGCATGTAAAGTTTTTTGATTATTTTCTCTTATTGAAAAAAATGTAAAATTGTTTTCAATTAATTTTGTTTTATCCTTAAATTTCTTGAGATTAAATAATACATACAGAACTTGAATATTTTTTATATTTTTAAATTAATTAAGGATGCCTTTAGCTATTTATACTTTTTAATTTTTTTCTTAATTTTTTATATGGATATTTTAATTTTACTATATATTTTATTATGATGTGTTATATTTTTTATAACGGTTTTTAAAATGAATTAATATGAGAAATTTATAAAATATTTTAATAGTATGACTTTACAAAATAGATAATATAAATTATAAAACGGATGATATATATCTTCTTAATAATATTAATTGTTTAGTAGGTTTTTTAACGATTTAATTTATATTTTTCTTTCAATATTTAATAGAATTTAGATTTTTTAGTATTAACTGGTTTTTTTTAAATCAATCAAATTTTATTTTCTGCTTTAGTGTTTTTCAGTGATAATAGATTAATAAAAGTTAAAGACTTAACAATTAAATTAAAATATACTATAAATTTTAAATCCATTCTAATATGATAACATTAAAATTCAAATTTTAATTTCAGAAAGAGTGAAAAATAACAATTATTTCTAAGAGGAGTTATTCCTCGATTTATTGTCAAACAAGCAGTCAAATATAATAAAAAGAGTTTAATAAAAAAAATATAATTAAAAAGTTAGAACACATTTAACTTTTTGCATAGGGCCTCCAAAATGTTAAGAACGACCCTACCGAAGATGGTACCCGACGGCTAAAACTAGAGGAGGGCCTGTAGACCGTAGTGAAACCGACGAAGAGCCCTCTGCGTACCCGATGGCAGTACGCATGGTGTTAGAACAATTAATTAGGTTCTCGTTGTCGATCGAGTTAGCCTAAACAACTTAGGCTTGAGTTTCGGCCTTGAAAATTCATATCTGTAAAATAAATTACATCATAAAGTTAAAAGACTTGATAAAAACTTGACTTGTTTCATCTTGATTCATTTATGTTCATCAACTAATGCTACTTATTCGAATCCGACAAAAACAGTCAAACTAGTGGTCCATTTTGGTGTTCATGCTTTCACGGTATAAACGTGGTCATAACATTAACAAAAGGGTGGTTGGGTATTTTGAATTAACTTATATATTAAATGTAAAGAAGCTTTTTGCTTACTTTTAAAAATTAATATAAAATTTTAAAATATAATAATAAAAGGATATGGAGTAAACTACTTTTTCTATTATTTCCTGTCTCCTACTTTTTTAAAATTAGGATTTTGGTTTCTTTGATCACAATGCATTGTTTCCTAGTTATTGTAGTTTACATTTTGTCCTTATGTTAATCTCTCATACTTAATGACAACAGCATGAAGAAACCTATAATAATAACAGTTTAATTAATAATAGTTAAGGCAAAAACTTGATTACTAACAGTTCCATCTCATATGAAACCCGCATTGAAAAACATGATTGTGAGAGGGCATTTTTTATTCAGTCAATGGCTGAGTTTAGTATGTTGGAAATAATTTAGGATATCAGAATTTTGTTTGACAAATATTCTACCTTTATAAAGATTATAACTTTGAACAATAGTGTAGATATATAAAACCAGATAATCAACTTTAAAACCCAAATCTGATGAGTATAATTAAACTTTAAACTAACAAGAATATAAAATTTTAAGCTTTTCGTTTTATCACATAAAGTGAACCAACAACAAGTTTAACCAAAATTCTAAAACTGAAAACAAAATCCTAAACAACGTATTTTGTCCTTCTCGACAGAAAAGGTAAGAAGCAAGGAGTAGAAGCAGACTGTCCACGCTACTGGACTGGAAATTAAAAGGCAGTGCAAAATTATAAAAAACCAACTAGGAACATTTGTAGAAATCTGAAAAACAATGAAGCAATCTGCACGGAATAGGCTCCTGTCCTTAAAGGTTTTAGCGACACCCTTTATTGTTGTGAGTCTATGATCGTTTTACTTTAGGATTTGATGCAAACGTTAAACACTAACAGCAATAGTGTTTAAACCAATGCAAAGTATGAGACAGAATGATAGAAACAGTAGGAAGAACTCAGAGAGAGGAGAGAGGAGAGAGGAGATAGCAGATGTTAATTCAGGATGATTAAAACCGAAGAGGAAGCGTGTATTTATAGATGAAAAAAGGAATCAGATAACCCACCTATAAGCTTAATCTCCAAGAAAAGGAGTTTCGGTTGGAGACTAACTCCTTTTCTTGAATATTAAGTCTCCAACTGATTTGAAAAAAAAAACGTGGATATTCTTTAGAAAAACAACTCGGTTTTATCTGATAAAACCGATTTAGAAAAAAGTGGGTTTTATTCTAGTTTATCTCTTTTCTTATCTGCTTTAATTAAACTAAATTTGATAATTATTAGCTTCTCTTATGTTGGTCCCAAGTAGGTGACCTTCAAGTAAGGATAGTGTTTGGGATTATAGAAGGGGGGGGGGTTGAATATAATCACACAATTTTTTACTTTTAAATTCTTGTTGTATTAACAAAATGAATTTACAGATTGTTGCGGAAATAGAAAAGACTAATAGTCTAAACTAAACAATCTAAGTTCTTTCACTATGCACTAAGTGAGAAGAGAATAAAGAAAGAAGATAGAGGGAATAAGAGAGAAAGGACTTGAGTATTTTTGGATGAAGAAGAAGTATGGAGAACATCTCTTCACGTCCTATTTATACTCCATGCATTAAATGCATGCAGACCTACTATTGTGACGTGTCACAATGTGAGTGGTCTGTTGTACTATTTACTATAAACAAATACTCTTTGCATGGTGTGCAAAAGAGGATGTTTGTAAACAGTTGCCTTGAGGTCTGATAAGTACGGAGGGAACAGTAAAGTAACTGCCCTTATGTACTATTGTGTCAGTAAAGGCGGATAATCCTTTTGTGCATTAGACTAAGACATTGTTCTAATCCTTCAGGATCAGGATACTGATCAGTGACTAGAGTCCTGAAACTGAGGAAGTTCAGGGTCACGTGTATCCTGATGAATATTCAGGATGTCATACGATAGTGAACAGACTGCTATCACTGAGTTCCGTCTTCAGATCACGAGCATGCTGTTCCTGTCATCAGCTATTTCTTCGACGTCACTGATGGTTCTTTGTGTATGATCTTAATGTCTTCAGGAGGAGGTTTTTACTTCAGTGGACAGGATCAGTAAACTGCAGAACAGGCTCGTTAGTCTCCTGATCCTGATCCTGAAATCTATAAAGTTAAGTTACAGCACAAGTAACATGGAATAACACTGAACAGACTCAGTGATAATTCCTCAAGCTATAACAGAAGTAAAAACCTATTCACTAAGTAAAGATTCAGGATCATTATCATTTCATCAGGTCTTAGGAGAGCTGGATCAACAATCTCCCCCTAAATGATAATGATAAGACAATAGAGTAATTGTCTTAATCTAGAAAAGTTAGAAATAAATCTAAGTCTAGAACTAAACAGTAGGAAATAGAACTCATAAAGGTACATGTCCCATTTACTGTTTTGAGGGATCTTTTTCAGTACTATGATGGAATGAAGTACAATGCACTGAATTGCATTCTCATTAATCTCATTTAAGTATTACAAGAGTGAGGAAAATACAAGAGTACATGACAGGAGTACTGAAAGAAAAAAAATTACAAAATATCTAACTATCAGATTCTTCGCTAATGTATTCAGTCTTGACGCAAACAGGAACAGGAGTGTCGCTGAAGGCAAGTCTGTGATCAAGTATAGCTCTGACAGTGCGAATAATCTCTTTGTTGTCTGGATTTTTCTTATCTTGTTGTGCAGTGAAGAGAACTGTCAAAAGATGTTCATAGGGCGCTATGTGTAGCTCACTGAAGCGCTGAAAGCGTAGGATTTTTGAGTTATCGCTAACACAAATGCCATGAACAGGTTCTCTGATTACTTGTCCTTCAGATAGAGAGATTCCAGGAGGGAGTGAAAGATCAAGCATTGAGAGGTCCAGAGGTTTAACAACCATTCTGGGAAGACAGGGAGTAGGTCTTCTTGTAGAGGTGCCTGCAGATCTTCGAACTAGTTGCTGAGATAGGACTGAAGAGTAATGGAGCAGGTCATCAGGTATTTCAGTTGTCCTTCTGATGCGAGCAATAAGTCCTTCAATGACTTCTTCTACTTCAGCCCGACAGTTCTTGTTGGCTTTGGGAAGTAGGGATCTGATTTCGTTCCACTCTGACAAGTTGTAACGATCTAACTTGTCCAGAGTGTGCTCTGCGTCCTTTACTCCAGAGCGTTTGACTGTGATCCAGATTTTGCTAGGATTACCTTTCTTGCCTCTAGATCGGCGAAGATGGATTCCTGAGATGGCAGCACCATGCTTTCGGAGATGTAACCGATCTCTGCACCAGTCAAGCTCAGCATTTACTTCTCCAGTCTGTACCTCTGCATTTTTGTTGAAGACCTTCAGAACAGCCTTCTGTGCAAGGATAGGATCTGCACTTATTTCTGCATCTTCATCTACAAAATCCGATGCAAGCCTTCGAGCGGCTTGGGCAGAGAGGAAAGCTTCCTTCTGCTTTTTATTGTGCTCTAGTTGAGCCTGTACAGCTTCGTTGTACTCCTCCTGCGAGAGATAGGCGAACTCGGAGTCACAAGAGGTACGAAGAGGGATTTTTACTCTTGTACTCTCGAGTCGCTCTATCACGGCGTCTAAGCGCCCATCCCTGTCAATGGCAAAGGAATTGTCAGGGTAATTTTCACCTTCAGATCTAGGAGAGTTTGAGGGAGGCGATCTGGGTGAAGAAGCAGGGGTAGAGAAGTCATCAGAGATGAATTCATCATCTGATGAAAGGCATATTGTATCAGGGGTGGCTCGGATTTCAGGGTTCTGGATGAAGAGGCTTCTTGGTTGAAACGGGTTGTAGGACGGGTAGTAATGGTTTCTTGGTTGAGGGGTGTGATCCTGAAGGTCATAGTAGATAATTCAGCCCTGGTCTGTTCATTGGGACTATTCTCCATTAGGCGAATAATGTCACCAGTGACAGAACCATAGTTGACATCTTTAGGATCGGCTTGGGTATTAGGTTCAGGTTCAGTGTGAGAGGTGATTTCAGGAGATGATTCAGGAGAAGATAGTTTAGGAGGTTGGTAGATAACCATTTGAAGGTTATTATGAGGGGAGTCTTCAGGTGAGGTGTCTAAGGTGATGGTTTCAGAGGTTTCAGAGGTAGGTTTGGTTTTAAGAAGAACAGAGATAGGTTGGTTATCAGAGGAAGAGGGAGAGGATGGTAGTAGAGACATACCAGAGGCATCAGGGTTCTCCCCCTGAGGTTGTGCGAGCCCTGGAATGGGCGCTGAGGTAGGAACCTTCTCGACGAAGATGTCGTCGTCTATATCATCATCATCATCTTCATCATCATCATCCTCGTCTTCATTATTCCCCCCGGCTTCAGTGGTTCTCCAGTTCGTGGAGGGGGAATAGGCGGAATGGTCTCGGGGCTGTCTCTCCCCCTCAACAGGTGCCTGCACTAAGGCAGTTGTTGATACACTCCTTTGGAGGAGAGAGGCCATGTCACTGAGGACTTTGCGCGTGATGTATGATGATGAAATCAGGGACTGCAACACATCCCTGTCCGCCGTGGTGAAAGATGGAGGCGGCGCAGGAGCAGAGGTGAGGGCGTTAACAGCAGAGGAGAGCCCTGTCACCTGCTCCTGGATGACGCGGATGGCAGCTTCCTGAGCATCCAACCTCTGAACCACCGTTGATTGGAAGGTGGTGAGAGAGTTGGTGCTGTTGTTGATTGTTGTGGAGAGCGCAGGGAGAGCCGTTGCCTTCAGGTCATCAATAGATGCCTGAAGGTTGGTGGAGGAGGAGGCAACTTGTGAAACCTTGTCGTGGATGTTATCCAGACAAGGAATGGAGAGGATGACGGCCGTGGGCGGCGGAGTTGCGGCGACGGCGGCGGCAGTGGCACTGGCGGCGGCGGCTTCAGCAGCGGCTGCAGCAGCTTTGGCAGCAGCAAGCTCCTGTTGTAAAGTCTGGAGACGTGCTGAATGCTCTGCCTCCTTCTGCTGGAGGGCTGTGCGGGCCTCCTGTAGGTTCCGTTCAGCGGACTGCCTGCGAAGCTCAGCTGTGTTCAGCTGATGCTCGGCATCCGTGAGAATAAAATCATTGAAGGGGTCATCCTGATGAAGGTGGGGATGCCCTTCAGAACCTGCTCCTAAAGAACCTGTAAATAGAGGAGCTAAATGAGTACTAGAAGACTCAGTAGCTTTCATAGAAGAAGAAAAGGTAACAGTTTGCTTAGAAGTATTACCTGAGGCTAGGAGGGTATCAGAACGATTACCCTCCACATTCTCTGAGTGTTCGAGTTGAACAACCTCAGGTTCTTGTGTAACAGGAGCAGAGATAGGAGTATCTGCAGTGGAAGAATTTTTAGATAAAGGAGATGGTTTATTAAAGTACTGGGGCAGGGTAATGTAATATTTCTTACCAGCCGCCTGTTTCTTTTTCTTCTGCGCCTTAGACTTGGCGCGTTTTGGAGGAGGTGGAGGAGTGGCAGAAGATGGTTGGGGGCGCTTCTGGAGCGCAGAAGTTGTGGTTGCAGCTGGGGAAGTTGTTGGTCCCAAGTAGGTGACCTTCAAGTAAGGATAGTGTTTGGGATTATAGAAGGGGGGGTTGAATATAATCACACAAATTTCTCACTTTTAAATTCTTGTTTTATAAACAATATGAATTTACAGATTGTTGCGGAAATAGAGAAGACAATTAGTCTAACCTAAACAATCTAAGTTCTTTCACTATGCACTAAGTGAGAAGAGAATAAAGAAAGAAGGTAGAGGGGATAAGAGAGAAAGGACTTAAGTAGAATTAGGATGAAGAAGAAGTATGGAGAACATCTCTTCACGTCCTATTTATACTCCATGCATTTAATGCATGCAGACCTACTATTGTGACGTGTCACAATGTGAGTGGTCTGTTGTACTATTTACTATAAACAAATACTCTTTGCATGGTGTGCAAAAGAGGATGTTTGTAAACAGTTGCCTTATGGTCTGATAAGTACGGAGGGAACAGTAAAGTAACTGCCCTTATGTACTATTGTGTCAGAAAAGGCGTGTAATCCTTTTGTGCATTAGACTAAGACATTGTTCTAATCCTTCAGGATCAGGATACTGATCAGTGACTAGAGTCCTGAAACTGGGGACGTTCAGGGTCACGTGTATCCTGATGAATCTTCAGGATGTCATACGATAGTGAACAGACTGCTATCACTGAGTTCCGTCTTCAGATCACGAGCATGCTGTTCCTGTCATCAGCTATTTCTTCGACGTCGCTGATGGTTCTTTGTGTATGATCTTAATGTCTTCAGGAGGAGGTCTTCACTTCAGTGGACAGGATCAGTAGACTGCAGAACAGACTCGTTAGTCTCCTGATCCTGATCCTGATCTATAAAGTTAAGTTACAGCATATAATAACATGGAATAACACTGAACAGACTCAGTGATAATTCCTCAAGCTATAACAGAAGTAAAAACCTATTCACTAAGTAAAGATTCAGGATCATTATCATTTCATCAGGTCTTAGGAGAGCTGGATCAACAATCTCCCCCTAAATGATAATGATAAGACAACAGAGTAATTGTCTTAATCTAGAAAGTTTTAGAAATAAATCTAAGTCTAGAACTAAACAGTAGGAAATAGAACTCATAAAGGTACATGTCCCATTTACTGTTTTGAGGGATCTTTTTCAGTACTATGATGGAATGAAGTACAATGCACTGAATTGCATTCTCATTAATCTCATTAAAATATTACAAGAGTAAGGAAAATACAATAGTACATGATAGAAGTACTGAAAGAAAAAATTACAAGACAACTAACTATCAGATTCTTCGCTAAAGTATTCAGTCTTGACACAAACAGGAACAGGAGTTTCGCTGAAGGCAAGTCTGTGATCAAGTATAGCTCTGACAGTGCGGATGATCTCTTTGTTGTCTGGATTTTTCTTATCTTGTTGTGCAGTGAAGAGAACTGTCAAAAGATGTTCATAGGGCGCTATGTGTAGCTCACTGAAGCGTTGAAAGCGTAGAATTGAGTTATTGCTAACACATATGCCATGAACAGGTTCTCTGATTACTTGTCCTTCAGATAGAGAGATTCCAGGAGGGAATGAAAGATCAAGCATCGAGAGGTCCAGAGGTTTAACAACCATTCTGGGAAGACAGGGAGTTGGTCTTCTTGTAGAGGTGCCTGCGGATCTTCGAACAGGCTGCTGAGATAGGAGTGGAGAGTGTTGGAGCAGGTCATCAGGTATTTCAGTTGTCCTTCTGATGCGAGCAATAAGTCCTTCAATGACTTCTTCTACTTCAGCCCGATAGTTCTTGTTGGCTTTGGGAAGCAGGGATCTGATTTCGTTCCACTCTGACAAGTTGTAGCGATCTAACTTGTCCAGAGTGTGCTCTACGTCCTTTACTCCAGAGCGTTTGACTGTGATCCAGGTTTTACCAGGATTACCTTTCTTGCCTCTAGATCGGCGAAGATGGATACCTGAGATGGCAGCACCATGCTTTCGGAGGTGTAACCGATCTCTGCACCAGTCAAGCTCAGCATTCACTTCTCCAGTTTCTATCTCTGCATTTTTGTTGAAGACCTTCAGAACAGCCTTCTGTGCAAGGATAGGATCCGCACTTATTTCAGCATCTTCATCTACAAAATCCGATGCAAGCCTTCGAGCGGCTTGGCAGAGAGGAAAGCTTCCTTCTGCTTCTTATTATGCTCTAGTTGAGCCTGTACAGCCTCGTTGTACTCCTCCTGCGAGAGATAGGCGAACTCAGAGTCACAAGAGGTACGAAGAGGAATTTTTACTCTTGTACTCTCGAGTCGCTCTATCACGGCGTCTAAGCGCCCATCCCTGTCAATGGCAAATGAACTGTCAGGGTAGTTTTCACCTTCAGATCTAGGAGAGTTTGAGGGAGGTGATCTGGGTGAAGAGGCAGGGGTAGAGAAGTCATCAGAGATGAATTCATCATCTGATGAGAGGCATATGGTTTCAGGGGTGGCTCGGATTTCAGGGGTTCTGGACGAAGAGGCTTCTTGGTTGAAACGGGTTGCAGGACGGGTAGAAATGGTTTCTTGGTTGAGGGGTGTGATCCTGAAGGTCATTTTAGCTAATTTAGCTCTGGTCTGTTCATTGGGACTATTCTCCATTAGGCGAATAATGTCACCAGTGACAGAGCCAAAGTTGACATCTTGGTTTCAGGATTGGATTGGTTAAAGGGTTCAGGTTCAGGGTGAGAGGTGCGTTCAGGAGTTGGTTCAGGAGAGGGTAGTTTGGGAGGTTGATAGATAACCATTTGAAGGTTATTAGGAGGGGAGTTTTCAGGTGAGGAGTCTAGGGTGATGGTTTCAGGGGTAGGTTTAGATTTTAGGAGGGTAGAAATAGGTTGGTTATCAGAGGAAGAGGGAGAGGATGGTGGTAGAGACGTACCAGAAGCATCAGGGTTCTCCCCCTGAGGTTGTGCTTGCCCTGGAATGGGCGCAGAATCAGTAGGGATCTTCTCGATGAAGATGTCGTTATCATCATCATCATCTTCATCAATCATCATCGTCGTCTTCATTATTCCCCCCGTCTTCAGCGGTTCTCCAGTTGGTGGAGGGGGAATATGCTGAATGGTCTCGGGGCTGTCTCTCCCCCTCAGCAGGTGCCTGCACTAAGGCAGCTGTTGTAACACTCCTTTGGAGGAGAGAGGCCATGTCACCCAGAAGCTTGCGCTGGATGAAGGACGATGTGATCAGGGACTGCAACACGTCCCTGTCCGCCGTGGTGAAGGACGGAGGTGGCGCAGGAGCAGTGGTGAGGGCGTTGACAGCAGTGGAGAGCCCTTGCACCTGCTCCTGGATGGCTCGGAGAGCAGCTTCCTGAGCATCCAACCTCTGAACCACCGTTGTTTGAAAGGTGGTGAGAGAGTTGGTGCTGTTGATGATGTCGGTGGAGAGCGCAGGGAGTGCCGTGGCCTTCAGGTCATCAATTGATGCCTGAAGATTGGTGGAGGAGGAGGCAACTTGAGACACCTTGTCATGGATATTATCCAGACAAGGGATGGAGAGGGTGACGGCCGTGGGCGGCGGAGTCGCGGCGACGGCAGCAGCAGTGGCACTGGCGGCGGCGGCTTCAGCAGCGGCTGCAGCAGCTTGGGCAGCAACAAGTTCCTGTTGGAGGGACTGGAGCTGTGCCGAGTGCTCGGCCTCCTTCTGCTGGAAGGCTGTGCGGGCTTCCTGCAGGGTCCTCTCAGCGGACTGCCTGCGTAATTCAGCTGCGTTCAGCTGATGCTCGGCATCCGTGAGGATGAAGTCGTTGAAGGGGTCATCCTGATGAAGATGCCCTTCAGAACCTGCTCCTAAAGAACCTGTAGACAAAGTAACTAAGTGAGCACTAGAAGACTCATTAGTTTTCATAGAAGAAGGAACAGTAATATATTGCTTAGAAATATTACCTGAGGCTTGGAGGGTATCAGGATGATTACCCACCAGATTCTCTGAGGGTTCGAGTTGAATCACCTCAGGTTCTTGTGTAACAGGGGCAGATGTAGAAGTATCTGCAGTGGAAGAACGTTTAGATAAAGGGGAAGGTTTATTAAAGAGCTGGGGCAGGGTAATGTAGTATTTCTTACCAGCCGCCTGCGTCTTTTTCTTTTGCGCCCTTGCTTTGGCGCGTTTTGAAGGAGGTGGAGGAGTGACAGAAGATGGTTGGGGGCGCTTCTGGAGCGCAGAAGATGTGGTTGCAGCTGGGGAAGTCAGTATGGGGTTAGCTACTGACATAGCATGCATAGAAGTAGAAGAGTGTGGTTTGGAAGAGATGATGGAAAACATACCTGCAGTGGGAGCGGTGGATGGTTCAGCATCCTCCTGATCCTGATCCTGAGCAGGTTCAGGAACGACCAGGACGTCGGAGAGAGGGACGTCCTCAGGATGATGAACAACTTGATCCAGGAACCTGGGTCCCAGAGAGTAGTTGTTGGAGTTTCCAACCTTGGGGTAGTTTTCCCCCATGTGCAGCTCCAGGACGGCCGAGAAGAACCTTGTGAAGGCAACGTTGGGGACCCGATTCTTGCTTCGGACCTTCCTGACCATGTCGTCCCAGATGGAGCGAGCATAGTCGAACTCGCGATTCTTGATCGCAGAGTAGACCATCTGCTGGATGACCATCGGGAACTGCTCCGTGCTCCCTGTTTTGCCCGATAAGCACAGGCCAAACGTGTTCCATATGTAATAGAACACGGCGTTGAGTCCTGACTTATGGACAGTGGCGCCGGTCTTGGGCAGCAGGACGCCTTCCTTGTTGACCGGCCATCTGTAGCCGATGGCGTCTAGGAACTCGATAATCTCGTCGGCAGTGGGGGCAGGAGGGAAGCGCTTTTTCTTGGGGAAGTTAAGCACGTTCCTGAGTGTTCCGAAACCGAAGGAAATGAGGTTATCCCTGATTTGGAACTTGATCACCTCGCGCAGGACGCCCTTGGTGTTCTTCTCCTTGGTAACCGTGGCGGTAGACCACAGTTGTTGTAGCATGGGCTTGTTCGGCTTGGGGTCCAGGGTGAAAGCCGTCTTCAGAGGGCTTCGTAGCAGGAAGTCCTTGGCAGGAATTAGATATTCCTTGTCGTCAGGAATGTCAAACAGAGCAAGAACGTTGTTCTGTTTGAATTGAACGTCATGCGCAGGGATGACGATCGGCAGGCTTTCAGATGATTGTTGTGGAGTAGCCTCGGAGGATAGTTGAGCGTCCAGAGAAGAAGTAGTAGCAGCCATCCTGTTAGAAACATAAAAATAACATATATGGATGAATAAGAGTCCAAAATATGCATTTTTCTTCATTTTTCAATGAACACAAAGTATGTTCATAAAAATGGTGAAATCCTTTATACTTAGAATAGATTAGATACCAAAATTCACAAAAGGAATGTGTTTTGGTATTAAAAAGAACTTCTATTTTGATGAAAAGATATCAAAATAGGAGTTTATGACTGTTTCTTAAAAGAAATAAGAAAAATCATGCTAAACAGTTTTAACAAAAAAATCTTAGAAGATTTTGAGAAAACTAAGATCAAACGAAGTGATCTTAGGGTTTTTGGAAAAACGTTTATCAAAATAAGTTGTTTTTAGAGAAAGAATACCAACTTAGATTGTGGAAAGAACAAAGAACAAAAGGAGACTTACGTTGATCTTGTTAAAAGAAGTGGTAAGTGTGTGTTCTTGGTGTTCTTGAGGATGAAGATTCTTGCTTTTACTTGCTTGAATGCTTAGAGAGTATTATGTGAGCGTAAAGAGTGAAAAGGATTACGAATGAGGTTTTTATACCTCGTGGTAGGTGAGAGAAAAAGGATGAGAGAGAAAAGAGCGGCTAAATTCAAACGTTATGATGAAAAAGAAGCTCGACGCGCGTTCACGCGCCTGACACACGTAGTGGGGAACAGGAAACGTCCCATTACGTGTCAGTGCAGATGAAAGGTTTGTTTTATTAGAAAAACTAAAAACCACCTTTTCAGGGGATGATTCCAATTTGGTGAAAGATATGTTTTATGGGAATCAGAGTACTTATCAGATAAGTACTGTTTTGGGAAAATCCTCTTATCACATTTAATGCGATAAGGTTTCAGTAGCAGAGGGAAGAAATACTTACCTGAGAATCATCAGTATTCGGATATTGAACAAAGATTTTGTAAGTACTGAATAGAGTCATCCTCTGAAGAAGAGTTATTCAGGAGTTGTTAATAAAAGAGGTTCTGAGAGAATATAAGGACTTTAACAACTGTTTGTCCTGAGAACTTCTATTCTTCAGGATTTAACATCCCGAGTTCACTGAGGAGCATATTAAAACGCGTCACATCCAGTGGTTTGGTAAAGAGGTCAGCAAGCTGATATTCAGTAGGGACAAAATGGAGTTCAATATCACCATTCATCACATGATCCCTGATGAAGTGATATCTCACTTCAATGTGCTTTGTCTTAGAGTGTAAGACAGGATTGTTAGCAATGGCTATTGCTGAAGTGTTGTCACAGTAGATAGGAATTTTGGAGAGTTGTATGTCATAGTCCTGAAGTTGATTTCTCAGCCACAGGACCTGAGCACAACATATTCCTGCTGCAACATATTCAGCTTCAGCAGTTGATGTGGACACAGAGTTCTGCTTCTTGCTAGTCCAACTCACCAACTTGCCACCTAATAGGTGACAGCCACCAGTAGTGCTTTTCCTGTCGATCTTACATCCTGCAAAGTCACTATCAGAATAAGCTGTTAGATCGAACCCTGAGTCCTTGGAGTACCAAAGACCCATGTTAGGAGTTCCCTTCAGGTATCTGAAGATCCGCTTTACAGCGGTCAGATGGGATTCTTTGGGTTCAGCCTGATAACGAGCACAGAGACATGTAGAATACATGATATCAGGACGACTCGCTGTAAGATACAGCAGTGAGCCAATCATTCCTCTATAGAGAGTCACATCAACAGGTTTCCCTTTGGAATCCTTGTCAAGAGACAGAGGAGGAGCCATTGGAGTCTTCATCGGTGTACAGGATGTGAGATCAAATTTCTTCAGCATCTCATGTACATATTTACCTTGGTTGATAAAGATTCCCTTTTCAGATTGCTTGATCTGAAGTCCTAAAAAGAATGTTAGTTCGCCCATCATAGACATTTTATATTCAGATTTCATGAGCAACTCAAACTTTTCGCAGAGTTTGGGATTTGTGGATCCAAAGATAATGTCATCGACATATATCTGGACAAGAAGGATATGCTTAGGATATTTCTTCAGAAATAAAGTGCTATCAATCTTTCCACGAACAAAACCTTTAGAGAGAAGAAAGGTTGATAGGGTATCATACCAGGCACGAGGAGCCTGTTTTAACCCATAGAGAGCCTTGTTTAACTTGTAGACGTGATCAGGGAACTTAGGATCTACAAAGCCAGGAGGCTGAGCCACATAGACCTCTTCATTAAGTTTTCCATTCAGAAAGGCATTTTTAATGTCCATCTGATAAACTTTGAAGTTCATATGTGCTGCAAAAGCTAGGAAGAGTCGAATTGCTTCGAGCCTAGCAACAGGAGCAAAAGTTTCATCGTAATCAATGCCCTCTTCCTGTCTGTATCCCTGAGCCACAAGGCGAGCCTTGTTTCGAATGATAGTACCAATCTCATCAAGTTTATTTCGAAAAATCCACTTGGAACCAATGATTGTACGTTTTCGAGGCCTAGGGACGAGAAGCCAGACATTGTTTCTGATGAATTCTGCTAGCTCTTCCTGCATGGCTGAGACCCAGGCAGGATCACGCAAAGCATCATCTATTTCTTTAGGTTCATTTTCAGAGATAAAATTTACATAAAGACAGACGTTACCAGCTTGACGTCTAGTTTTCACACCAGAAGAAGGGTTTCCAAGAACTTGATCAATGGGATGATCTTTGGTCCATCGGAGAGCAGGTGGTTGATACACCTGTCCTGAAGTAGATGCTTCATTGGATGATGGATCAGGAAGAAGATTTGTAGGAGAGGGTTCACTAACAGTGGTTTGAGAGAAGTCTTCACTGTTAGTGGGTTGATCAGGTTCAGGTGGTGTGATTTGAGTGATAGGGGTGGCATGTATGAGAGGTGGAGTGGTTATATCAGTGGGTGGTATAGGATTTTCTTCAAAACCATCAGGAAGATCCTGAGGAGTTGGATCAGCAATAGGAGGTTCAGGGACTTGAAAGAAGGAGTCAGCCCACTGATTGATTTCAGTGTTATCATTTGGGTGAGGAAAGGTAGGACCCGATTCATCAAACTTGACATGAATCGTTTCCTCAATGGTTTGTCTTCGTTTGTTGAACACACGGTAAGTTTTAGAAATGGATGAGTATCCGAGGAAAATTCCATCATCAGATTTGGAATCAAACTTTCCAAGATTATCTTTGTTGTTCAGGATGTAGCAGACACAACCAAAGATATGGAGATGTTTGATTGATGGTTTCCTGTTACGAAAGAGTTCGTAAGCTGTTCTTCTGAAACGCTTGACAATCAGAGATCTGTTCTGAGTGTAACAAGCAGTATTTACAGCTTCAGCCCAGAACTGAGTGGCAAGGTTGGCTTCACTCAGCATAGATCTCGCAGCTTCGATCAGCGTCCTGTTTCGTCTTTCAGCAACACCATTTTGCTGAGGAGTTCTCACAGAGGAGAATTTTTGAGAGATACCTTTCTGTTCAAAGAAAGATTCCAGGGTACTGTTTTTGAACTCAGTCCCATGGTCACTTCTTATTGAACGAACAGTAAGGTTGTTGAGTTTTTCCATCTTCTGACGAACAGGATGATTTCTTCAGGAGCATCACTCTTGGCACGTAAGAAGAAAACCCAAGTATATCTGGAATATTCATCTACGATCACCAGAGTATATTTCTTTCCACCAATGGATTGGACATTAACAGGTCCAAAGAGATCCATGTGGAGAAGTTGTAGAGGAGAGCTGATGGAGGAAATCTGCTTGGACTTGAAGCTAGCCCTGGTCTGTTTTCCTTTCTCACATGCTGAACAAAGAGATTCCTTTGTGTAGCGAAAGTCAGGAAGACCAATGACCAGGTTGTTGATGCAGAGTTGATTCAGCGTCTTGAAGTTGAGATGAGAGAGACGCTTGTGCCAGAGCCAATTCATATCAGTGGAAGCACGTGATACGAAACAGAAGTTATCAGTGGAAGTATTCATATTGATGATGTAGATATCTGCATGTCTAACACCATTGAGAATGACTTCCTTTTTCCTGTTCTTGACTTTGCACTTTTTCTTAGAGAAAGAAACTTTGTGATTCTTATCACACAGTTGACTGATGCTCAGAAGATTATGCATCAGGCCTTCAACATAAGCAACTCTTTTGAAAGTAGTTACTCCGTTGGTCAGAGTGCCATACCCTCGGGTTTGGCCTCTACCGTTTCCGCCAAAGGTCACAGCAGGACCTCTTTCTTCACGGTAGTTAGTGAGGACAGATTTAGAACCAGTCATGTGTCGAGAGCATCCACTGTCCAAGTACCAGATGCCCTTATCCTGTAAAATACAGAGTTTAAGTTTTCTTTGGTACCCATAGAACTATGGATCCAGAAGTATCAGTAGGACTGGTTGAATCAGTGTCAGCCTTTACTGAAGTATCAGTACAGGAGGCTGGAGTCTTGACTGAAGGAACAGTCTTGACAACCTTCTTTCCTTTGACTGATTTCTCAGTCTTGGGAATCTTCTTTACCTTAGCTGATTTTTCAGCTTTGGTAGCATCAGGACACTTACTCGCAATATGGTCATTTAATCCACAGTGATAGCATTTGCGATATTGAAAGCGTTTAGTGTGGTCCAGAAAGTTTTTGAACTTTAGGTGAGCAGGACCTGCACCAAGTATGCCTTTAGCATTGGACATTGGAGGAATTGGTTTCTTCTCCTGAGTCTTTTGCTTCAGGTCAATCTTCAGTCTAGGAGCAGGACTCTGAGAAAGAGACTTAGTTCCAGAGACTGAAGGACCACCACCCAGAACTTTGTTCTTGGGTTTAGGACCCTTGGTCTTTGAAGGTGTTTCAGTTTTGGATTTATCCTTAACTGTATTCTTTTTGCTCTTATGAGCACCTTCAGGGTGAGTGTTAGAAGAAGAAGAAGGGGTGTTTTCAGAGGTATTAGGAAGAGGAATAGAAGAAACAAATTTTCCAAATTTGAGCATGGAACTATCAGACTTAGTTTCTTCTTTCTTGTAACCACGAAAGAATCCAAGACCTCTCTTGCTTTTATCAGGCCTCCCTGAAGCTAATATTTCATCAACTTTTTCAGAGGCGTCACTCCATCCTTTGATGGTGACTTTTTCAGCATTTAATTGGGCAAGGGCCTTCTCTTTGGCAGCAAGAGCCATTTCTCTTTCAATACAAAGAGTTTTGTTTACAGTGACCTGATCCTTATAATTTTCTTCTACAATGGTAAGCTGTTTTAATTTTTCTTGACATTCTTTGAGTTGTCCTCTAAGGTCAATATTCATTTTTTCAGCAGAAGTTTTACCATTAAGGGCTTTGTAAAGGTCAAGAGTGACCAGGTCTAACTGTGTTAAGCTTTCAAGAGGGATGAGAGGAATAGGTACCTGACTGGAAGAATCAGTCGCAGAGGTGGAAGCTTCAGGAGTTGTGGAAGAAGAAGCTTCAGGATCCTGAGGAGGAATCTCTTCAGGAACCTCTTCTATCTTAGCCATGAGAGCTAAGGTAGGTTCCTCAATAATGGCCATGAGTGCCACTTGAGTATCTTCCTCATCAGACGAGTCATCAGAGGATACATCATCCCAGTCGCAGTCTTCTGCGATTAAACCTTTGCCTTTACGCTGAGTTTTCATCTTTTTGTACTTTTCCTTCAGGCGTTGGTATTTGGGGTTCTTGGAAGAAGATTTTGCAGAGGAGGGAGCAAACTGACTTTTTCTGTACCTGCAATCATTAGCAAAGTGTCCTTTGCCCTGACAGTTGTAGCAGATAGCAGTAGCCTTGTCAACAGGATCTGACTTAGGCTTGTCAGTAATAGAAAGATGTTTCTTTTTATGGAAGTTTCCCTTTTTGGCAAACTTTTTGAAAGATCTGGTTAAAAGAGCAAGAGACTCATTGAATTCAGGATCTTCTGACATGTCAGAGTCAGAAGATTCTAATTCAGTAATAGTTACTGAAGAAGAAGAAGCAGCAACAGGAGGAACTGAATCAGAAACCAATGCAACAGATGTGCTTTTGGATTCTTTAGAATCTCTTATGAGATTCTTTTTCAGTTTCTTCTGTTGTTCACGGTTCAGAAGAATACCGTACAGCTCACTTAGAGTGAGTGTCTTTATGTCCTTTGACATAGTTAAGCAGGAGGTGTAGATTTCCCAATGTTCAGGAAGAGCTTCCATGAACTTGGTAACCACCTCAGAGTTAGAGTAGGTAGTACCGATGGTCTTCAGATCAATCAGAAGACAGTTGAATCTCTGATGTAGCTGGGAGAGAGTTTCATCCTTCTGATGAATAAAGCTTTCGTACTGACGAACCAAGAAAATCTTTCTTGATTCCATTAGTACGGCGGTACCTTCATATTGAACACAGAGAGTGTCCCATATCTCCTTAGCAGAGCGAAGGTGACATACAGAGTGGAATACATCGTCAGGGAGTGACATGGCGATGAGAGACCTAGCCTTGGTGTCAATGTTGACCAGGCGTCTGTCTTCATCATTCCAGTCAGTTACGGGCTTCACCAGCTGTCTTTCAGGAACAGCAGGTTGACCAGCAGCAGCAGCAATGGGGTGGACGGTTTGTGTAGGCACATGTGGTCCGTTTTCCAGAAAATAAGGAATCTGGGGATCAGAACCAGAGAGGAAAAGTTCCATCCTGGTTTTCCAAAGAGAGAAGTTGTCTTTGTTAAACCGAGGAGGCTTTCCAGCAGAGCCGGTATCAAAGTAGTTATCCTTAGCTTGAAGAGCCTTAGAATAAGAAGAGAGAGGATCACAAGATTTTTCTTAAGAAGAAAATGAGAGCTTGTATCTGCTCTGATACCACTTGTTGGTCCCAAGTAGGTGACCTTCAAGTAAGGATAGTGTTTGGGATTATAGAAGGGGGGGGTTGAATATAATCACACAAATTTCTCACTTTTAAATTCTTGTTTTATAAACAATATGAATTTACAGATTGTTGCGGAAATAGAGAAGACAATTAGTCTAACCTAAACAATCTAAGTTCTTTCACTATGCACTAAGTGAGAAGAGAATAAAGAAAGAAGGTAGAGGGGATAAGAGAGAAAGGACTTGAGTAGAATTAGGATGAAGAAGAAGTATGGAGAACATCTCTTCACGTCCTATTTATACTTCATGCATTTAATGCATGCAGACCTACTATTGTGACGTGTCACAATGTGAGTGGTCTGTTGTACTATTTACTATAAACAAATACTCTTTGCATGGTGTGCAAAAGAGGATGTTTGTAAACAGTTGCCTTATGGTCTGATAAGTACGGAGGGAACAGTAAAGTAACTGCCCTTATGTACTATTGTGTCAGAAAAGGCGTGTAATCCTTTTGTGCATTAGACTAAGACATTGTTCTAATCCTTCAGGATCAGGATACTGATCAGTGACTAGAGTCCTGAAACTGGGGACGTTCAGGGTCACGTGTATCCTGATGAATCTTCAGGATGTCATACGATAGTGAACAGACTGCTATCACTGAGTTCCGTCTTCAGATCACGAGCATGCTGTTCCTGTCATCAGCTATTTCTTCGACGTCGCTGATGGTTCTTTGTGTATGATCTTAATGTCTTCAGGAGGAGGTCTTCACTTCAGTGGACAGGATCAGTAGACTGCAGAACAGACTCGTTAGTCTCCTGATCCTGATCCTGATCTATAAAGTTAAGTTACAGCATAAGTAACATGGAATAACACTGAACAAGACTCAGTGATAATTCCTCAAGCTATAACAGAAGTAAAAACCTATTCACTAAGTAAAGATTCAGGATCATTATCATTTCATCAGGTCTTAGGAGAGCTGGATCAACAGAAGTCAGTATGGGGTTAGCTACTGACATAGCATGCATAGAAGTAGAAGAATGTGGTTTGGAAGAGAAGAGAGAAAACGTACCTGCAGTTGGAGAGGTGGATTGTTCAGCATCCTCCTGAACTGGTTCAGGAACGACCAGGACGGCGGAGAGAGGGACGTCGTCAGGTTGAGGAGCAACCTGTTCCAGGAACCTGGGTCCAAGAGTGTAGTTGTTGGAGTTCCCGACCTTGGGGTAGTTGTCCCCCATATGTAGCTCCAGGACGGCCGAGAAAAATCTGGGGAAGGCCATGTTGACGACCCGGGTCTTGCTCCGGACCTTACTCACCATGTCGTCCCATATGCAGCGAGCATAGTCAAACTCGCGATTTTTGATCGCAGAGAAGACCATGTGCTGGATGACCGTAGGGAACTGCTCCGTGCTCCCCGTCTTTCCCGATAAGCACAGGCCAAACGTGTTCCATATATAGTAGAACGTAGCGTTTAGTCCTGACTTATGGACAGTGGCACCCGTCTTTTGTAGCAAGACGCCATCCTTCACAGGCCATCGGTAGCCTATGGCTTCCAGGAATTCTATGATTTCGTCAGCGGTGGGGACAGGAGGGAAGCGCTTCTTCTTTGGGAAGTTGAGCACGTTCCTTAGGGTTCCGAAACCAAAGGAAATGATGTTTTCCTTGATTTGGAATTTGATGACCTCTCGCAGGACACCTTTGGTATTCTTTTCCTTGGCAACAGTGGCTGTAGACCATAGTTGTTGCAGCATTGGCTTGTTCGGCTTAGGGTCAAGGGTGAAAGCCGTCTTCAGGGGGCTGTTCAGCAAGAATTCTTTGGCAGGCAGCAGGTATGCTTTGTCTGCTGGGATGTCAAACAGTCCTATGACGTTGTTCTGCTTGAACTGCACGTCATGTTGTGGGATGATTATTGGCAAACTCTCAGTAGCTTGCAGAGGTGTGGCCTCAGATGAGAGCTGGGCGTCCAAGGATGTAGATGTAGTAGCAGCCATCCTGTTAAAAAACATAAAAATA
The DNA here is from genome assembly GCA_030169165.1 of Centaurea solstitialis. Taxonomy (NCBI): domain Eukaryota; kingdom Viridiplantae; phylum Streptophyta; class Magnoliopsida; order Asterales; family Asteraceae; genus Centaurea; species Centaurea solstitialis. The sequence continues at coordinate 72,853,039 of CM058042.1, read as the reverse complement.
ACATATATGGATGATTAAGAGTCCAAAATATGCATTTTTCTTCATTTTTCAATGAACATAAAATATGTTCATAAAAATGGTGAAATCCTTTATACTTAGAATAGATTAGATACCAAAATTCACAAAAGGAATGTGTTTTGGTATTGAAAAGAAACTTTTATTTTGATGAAAAGATATCAAAAATAAGAGTTTATGATTGTTCTTAAAAGAAATAAGAATATCATGTAAACTGTTTAACAAAAACCTTAGAAGATTTTGGAGAAACTAAGATCAAACGAAGTGATCTTAGTGTTTTTGAAAAACGATTTATCACACTAAGTTGTTTAAGTGAAGAAAGCCAACTTACTATGTAGAAAGAACAAAAATTAAGAAACACTTACGATGAATTTGTTGAAAGAAAGAGATGAGTGTTCTTGATGTTCTTGAGAAATTAAAACTTGTTCTTGCTTTTCTTGCTTGATTGCTTAGAGATTTATGTGAGCGTAAAGAGTGAAAAGGAATACAAGTGAGGTTTTTATACCTCGTGGTAGGAGAGAGAAAAAGGATGAGAGAGAAAAGAGCGGCTAAATTCAAACGTAATGATGAAAAAGGGAGTTCTACGCGCGTTCACGCGCCTGACACACGTAGTGGGGAACAGGAAACGTCCCATTACGTGTCAGCCCAGATGAAACGTTTGTTTTATATGAAAAACTAAAAACCACCTTTTCAGGGGATGATTCCATTTTGGTGAAAGATATGTTTTATTGGAATCAGAGTACTTATCAGATAAGTACTGTTTTGGGAAAAATCCTCTTATCACATTTAATGCGATAAGGTTTCAGTAGCAGGGAGAAGAAATACTTACCTGAGAATCATCAGTATTCGGATTTTGAACCAAGATTTTGTAAGTACTGAATAGAGTTATCCCCTGAAGAAGAGTTATTCAGGAGTTGTTAAGAAAAGAGGTCCTGAGAGAATATTTTTATAAGGACTTTAACAACTGTTTGTCCTGAGAACTTCTATTCTTCAGGATTTAACATCCCAAGTTCACTGAGGAGCATATTAAAACGCGTCACATCCAGTGGTTTGGTAAAGAGGTCAGCAAGCTGATATTCAGTAGGGACAAAATGGAGTTCAATATCACCATTCATCACATGATCCCTGATGAAGTGATATCTCACTTCAATGTGCTTTGTCTTAGAGTGTAAGACAGGATTGTTAGCGATGGCTATTGCTGAAGTGTTGTCACAGTAGATAGGAATTTTGGAGAGTTGTATGTCATAGTCCTGAAGTTGATTTCTCAGCCACAGGACCTGAGCACAACATATTCCTGCTGCAACATATTCAGCTTCAGCAGTTGATGTGGACACAGAGTTCTGCTTCTTGCTAGTCCAACTCACCAACTTGCCACCTAATAGGTGACATCCACCAGTAGTGCTTTTCCTGTCGATCTTACATCCTGCAGTCACTATCAGAATAAGCTGTTAGATCGAACCCTGAGTCCTTGGAGTACCAAAGACCCATGTTTGGAGTTCCCTTCAGGTATCTGAAGATCCGCTTTACAGCGGTCAGATGGGATTCTTTGGGTTCAGCCTGATAACGAGCACAGAGACATGTAGAATACATGATATCAGGACGACTCGCTGTAAGATACAGCAGTGAGCCAATCATTCCTCTATAGAGAGTCACATCAACAGGTTTCCCTTTGGAATCCTTGTCAAGAGACAGAGGAGGAGCCATTGGAGTCTTCATCGGTGTACAGGATGTGAGATCAAATTTCTTCAGCATCTCATGTACATATTTACCTTGATTAATAAAGATTCCCTTTTCAGATTGCTTGATCTGAAGTCCTAAAAAGAATGTTAGTTCGCCCATCATAGACATTTTATATTCAGATTTCATGAGCAACTCAAACTTTTCGCAGAGTTTGGGATTGGTGGATCCAAAGATAATGTCATCGACATATATCTGGACAAGAAGGATATGCTTAGGATATTTCTTTAGAAATAAAGTGCTATCAATCTTTCCACGAACAAAACCTTTAGAGAGAAGAAAGGTTGAGAGGGTGTCATACCAGGCACGAGGAGCCTGTTTTAACCCATAGAGAGCCTTGTTTAATTTGTAGACGTGATCAGGGAACTTAGGATCTACAAAGCCAGGAGGCTGAGCCACATAGACTTCTTCATTAAGTTTTCCATTCAGAAAGGCATTTTTAATGTCCATCTGATAAACCTTGAAGTTCATATGTGCTGCAAAAGCTAGGAAGAGTCGAATTGCTTCGAGCCTAGCAACAGGAGCAAAAGTTTCATCGTAATCAATGCCCTCTTCCTGCCTGTATCCCTGAGCCACAAGGCGAGCCTTGTTTCGAATGATTGTACCAATCTCATCAAGTTTATTTCGAAAAATCCACTTGGAACCAATGATTGTACGTTTTCGAGGCCTAGGGACGAGAAGCCAGACATTGTTTCTGATGAATTCTGCTAGCTCTTCCTGCATGGCTGAGACCCAGGCAGGATCACGCAAGGCATCATCTATTTCTTTAGGTTCATTTTCAGAGATAAAATTTACATAAAGACAGACGTTACCAGCCTGACGTCTGGTTTTCACACCAGAAGAAGGGTTTCCAAGAACTTGATCAATGGGATGATCTTTGGTCCATCGGAGAGCAGGTGGTTGATACACCTGTCCTGAAGTAGATGCTTCATTGGATGATGGATCAGGAAGAAGATTGGTAGGAGAGGGTTCACTAACAGTGGTTTGAGAGAAGTCTTCACTGTTAGTGGGTTGATCAGGTTCAGGTGGTGTGATTTGAGAGATAGGGGTGGCATTTATGAGAGGTGGAGTGGTTATATCAGTGGGTGGTATAGGATTTTCTTCAAAACCATCAGGAAGGTCTTGAGGAGATGGATCAGCAATAGGAGGTTCAGGGACTTGAAAGAAAGAGTCAGCCCACTGATTGATTTCAGTATTATCATTTGGGTGAGGAAAGGTAGGACCCGATTCATCAAACTTGACATGAATCGTTTCCTCAATGGTTTGTCTTCGTTTGTTGAACACACGGTAAGTTTTAGAAATGGATGAGTATCCGAGGAAAATTCCATCATCAGATTTGGAATCAAACTTTCCAAGATTATCTTTGTTGTTCAGGATGTAGCAGACACAACCAAAGATATGGAGATGTTCGATTGATGGTTTCCTGTTACGAAAGAGTTCGTAAGCGGTTCTTCTGAAACGCTTGACAATCAGAGATCTGTTCTGAGTATAGCAAGCAGTATTTACGGCTTCAGCCCAGAACTGAGTGGCAAGGTTGGCTTCACTCAGCATAGATCTCGCAGCTTCAATCAACGTCCTGTTCCGTCTTTCAGCAACACCATTTTGCTGAGGAGTTCTCACAGAGGAGAAGTTTTGAGAGATACCTTTCTGTTCAAAGAAAGATTCCAGGGTACTGTTTTTGAACTCAGTCCCATGGTCACTTCTTATTGATCGAACAGTAAGGTTGTTGAGTCTTTCCATCTTCCTGACGAACAGGATGATTTCTTCAGGAGCATCACTCTTGGCACGTAAGAAGAAAACCCAAGTATATCTGGAATATTCATCTACGATTACCAGAGTATATTTCTTTCCACCAATGGATTGGACATTAACGGGTCCAAAGAGATCCATGTGGAGAAGTTGTAGAGGAGAGCTGATGGAGGAAATCTGCTTGGACTTGAAGCTAGCCCTGGTCTGTTTTCCTTTCTCACAAGCTGAACAAAGAGATTCCTTTGTGTAGCGAAAGTCAGGAAGACCAATAACCAGGTTGTTGATGCAGAGTTGATTCAGCGTCTTGAAGTTGAGATGAGAGAGACGCTTGTGCCAGAGCCAATTCATATCAGTGGAAGCACGTGATACGAAACAGAAGTTATCAGTGGAAGTATTCATGTTGATGATGTAGATATCTGCATGTCTAACACCAGTGAGAATAACTTCCTTTCTCCTGTTCTTGACTTTGCACTTTTTCTTTGAGAAAGAAACTTTGTGATTCTTATCACATAGTTGACTGATGCTAAGAAGATTGTGCATCAGGCCTTCAACATAAGCAACTCGTTTGAAAGTAGTTACTCCGTTGGTAAGAGTGCCATACCCTCGGGTTTGGCCTCTACCGTTTCCGCCAAAGGTCACAGCAGGACCTCTTTCTTCACGGTAGTTAGTGAGGACAGATTTAGAACCAGTCATATGTCGAGAGCATCCACTGTCCAAGTACCAGATGCCCTTATCCTGACTGGTAGATTCAGTCGCAGAGGTTGAAGCTTCAGTAGTAGGGGAGGGAGCTTCAGGAGTAGGAACCTCTTCAGGGACCTCTTCTATTTTAGCCATGAGAGCTAAGATAGGTTCCTCAATAATGGCCATGAGTGCCACTTGAGTTTCCTCTTCATCAGATGAGTCGTCAGAAGACACATCATCCCAATCGCAGTCTTCTGCAATTAAACCTTTGCCTTTTCGTTGGAATTTCATCTTCTTGTACTTTTCCTTCAGGCGCTGGTATTTGGGGTTCTTAGAAGAAGATTTAGCAGAGGAGGGAGCAAACTGATTTTTTCTGTACCTGCAATCATTAGCAAAGTGTCCTTTGCCCTGACAGTTGTAGCAGATAGCAGTGGCCTTGTCAACAGGATCTGACTTAGGCTTGTCAGTAATAGAAAGAGGTTTCTTTTTATGGAAAGATCCCTTTTTGGCAAACCTTTTAAAAGATTTAGTTAGGAGAGCCAGGGATTCATTGAAATCAGGATCTTCTGACATTTCAGAGTCAGATGATTCTATTTCAGTAATAGTTACAGAAGAAGAAGCAGTAGCAACAGGAGGAACTGAATCAGAAACCAATGCAACAGATGTGCTTTTGGATTCTTTAGAATCTCTTATGAGATTCTTTTTCAGTTTCTTCTGTTGTTCACGGTTCAGAAGAATACCGTACAACTCACTTAGGGTGAGTGTCTTTATGTCCTTTGACATAGTTAAGCAGGAGGTGTAAACTTCCCAATGTTCAGGAAGAGCTTCCATGAACTTGGTGACCACCTCAGAGTTAGAGTAGGTAGTACCGATTGTCTTCAGGTCAATCAGAAGACAGTTAAATCTCGGATGTAGCTGGGAGAGAGTTTCATCCTTCTGATGAATAAAGCTTTCGTACTGACGAACCAAGAAAATCTTTCTTGATTCCATGAGTACGGCAGTACCTTCATATTGAACACAAAGAGTGTCCCATATCTCCTTAGCAGAGCGAAGGTGACAGACAGAATGAAAGACGTCATCAGGAAGTGACATGGCAATGAGAGACCTAGCCTTGGTGTCAATATTGACCAGGCGTCTGTCCTCATCATTCCAATCAGTCACAGGTTTTACCAGTTCACGTTCTGGTAGAGCAGGTTGACCGCCAGCAGCAGGAATAGGGTGGACGGTTTGTGTAGGCACATGTGGTCCGTTTTCCAGAAAGTAAGGAATCTGGGGATCAGAACCAGAGAGGAAAAGTTCCATCCTGGTTTTCCAAAGAGAGAAGTTGTCTTTGTTAAACCGAGGAGGCTTTCCAGCAGAGCCGGTATCAAAGTAGTTATCCTTAGCTTGAAGAGCCATAGAATAAGAAGAGAGAGGATCACAAGATTTTTCTTAAGAAGAAAATGAGAGCTTGTATCTGCTCTGATACCACTTGTTGGTCCCAAGTAGGTGACCTTCAAGTAAGGATAGTGTTTGGGATTATAGAAGGGGGGGGGTTGAATATAATCACACAATTTTTTACTTTTAAATTCTTGTTGTATTAACAAAATGAATTTACAGATTGTTGCGGAAATAGAAAAGACTAATAGTCTAAACTAAACAATCTAAGTTCTTTCACTATGCACTAAGTGAGAAGAGAATAAAGAAAGAAGATAGAGGGAATAAGAGAGAAAGGACTTGAGTATTTTTGGATGAAGAAGAAGTATGGAGAACATCTCTTCACGTCCTATTTATACTCCATGCATTAAATGCATGCAGACCTACTATTGTGACGTGTCACAATGTGAGTGGTCTGTTGTACTATTTACTATAAACAAATACTCTTTGCATGGTGTGCAAAAGAGGATGTTTGTAAACAGTTGCCTTGAGGTCTGATAAGTACGGAGGGAACAGTAAAGTAACTGCCCTTATGTACTATTGTGTCAGTAAAGGCGGATAATCCTTTTGTGCATTAGACTAAGACATTGTTCTAATCCTTCAGGATCAGGATACTGATCAGTGACTAGAGTCCTGAAACTGAGGAAGTTCAGGGTCACGTGTATCCTGATGAATATTCAGGATGTCATACGATAGTGAACAGACTGCTATCACTGAGTTCCGTCTTCAGATCACGAGCATGTTGTTCCTGTCATCAGCTATTTCTTCGACGTCACTGATGGTTCTTTGTGTATGATCTTAATGTCTTCAGGAGGAGGTTTTTACTTCAGTGGACAGGATCAGTAAACTGCAGAACAGGCTCGTTAGTCTCCTGATCCTGATCCTGAAATCTATAAAGTTAAGTTACAGCACAAGTAACATGGAATAACACTGAACAGACTCAGTGATAATTCCTCAAGCTATAACAGAAGTAAAAACCTATTCACTAAGTAAAGATTCAGGATCATTATCATTTCATCAGGTCTTAGGAGAGCTGGATCAACATCTTACCAAGTTTCTCCTAAAAGAAAGCTCGAGCTCGGGCCAAAGTGCAAAGTCCCGCATGTCCGGTGGCGTCGGCCACGGCCACGCGCATGTGTTGCACTCTCTTTGAGTCCTCGCCATTATCCCATCAACTAGTTCAAGGCTCACTAGTTGATTAAAGCTTATAAACACCCTTTCACTTCATATTTCTACCAATGTGAGATGAAAACTATACAAACTACATCTCAATTTCCAACATAGTAGGGATAACAACTTCTTACGATCCATTGGTTCATATAGAATCCATCTCCTATGTGTATCAAAAAATATTATTTTCACTAAGCTTATAAATAAATAGAGTGAAAGGGTCCACCTCGAAACCAAGGGGGGTACCACCTAACAGTTGAGTCCTCTCCGAACCTCAAGAGCAGGGGCTGATGCAATGGTTTGAGAAGGGGGGAAGGGACCCCATTAAAATGGGAAAAAAGAGAATTTTTAAGGGTAAAAAAATATATATTTTAACCTTCTACCTTACATCCCCCCACTAATTTCTTGTTAGGACCCCATCAACTAAAGAATTTGCATCGAAATCAACCAAAGAACCAAAAAAACACTTTTGAAATCAACCAAAAAATCAAAAATGTCCATCGAAATTGATAAAAACAGCTTATAAAACGCTTGAAATTAACCAAAAAATCTCTAAAAATCTCTCGAAACGTTATATTTAGGCTAAAAATACACCGGCAATTTTAGGTACATTTAATCTACCTTAAAGGTGAACCCACTAAGAAAAAATTCTGGATCCGCCACTGCTCAAGAGATAGTTGCCCATCATATGGCTCGCCAACTTCACTTGCCTCTATGAGGGGGCTCACTCCAGGCAGGTTCGGATCACTTACAATACATGGCTCTACGAAGGAAGGGCTTGGGTTAGGAGCGTTGGGTTTGAACCACAAATTATTATATATTTAAGAAAAACCTAGGGGTGTGCATCGGACGGGTCGGGCGGGTTCGGGTGAACAAATCAAAAACCCGATCGGATTTCGGATTTGAAAATAAGGCCCCAAACTTTTGGTTTCGGATTTCGGATTGTTTCGGGTTCGGATTGGTCGGGTTTCGGGTTAATATCGGGCGGGTTCGGGTATATCCGTAATGAAAAAATTGTATATATTCAATCAATGTTGATGATGAATATAATCAAATGTAAGAATTGATGAAATCGATGATAGTTTAGGAATTAGAAAATTGTACAAACGGTAATAATTTAGGATTTTCAAGAGATAATTTGATAAATATATCTAGTTGTATGATATTAAAAAATATATATGTATATATATTTCGGGTTTTCGGGCGGTTCGGGTGGAAGAAAACTAAACCCAACCCAAACCCGAATATCCCCTTACAAATCGGGTTTCGGATTTTCGGATTTCGGGGAATTCGGTTTTGGCAAAAAAACATAATTTTCGGCTCGGATTCGGGTTCGGATTTCGGACCATTCGGGTTTTGCACACCCCTAGAAAAACCTCCTACATCTCAACAAATAAGTTATACCTAAAAGCTTAATAAACTATAAGTTACGACTTACAAACAAGAAAACCGATATCGAAACTACATAAATGAAATTGATGTAAAGTATTTAAAGCTTTCTAAGTGCTCCACACAAAAGCATCTTGTAGATAAAAATATAATAATTTGAGGGGGTTACATTTTTTTGTCCTTGTGGTTTGGATTTTACTTTAGTTTAGGTACCTAATCGTGCCTAATGGCTATTATAAGCTCTCAGTTCAGTAGCTCATGTGCATCTTATGTGAGTAGTATTTAGTCCCTTTATAACATTTAGGTTTGGTTCATGTTCATGTATTACAGTATAAAAATGATATAAAAATATATCATTTAAAGAAACTACATAACAACTGCATGTAAATTAGTTCAAATACTATAGATTAAAATAGACCTGGCAAACGTGTCGTGTCGTGTCGAGTTCGTGTCGGGTTCAAACTTAAACGGGTTGAAAATGCTTGACCCTAACCCGACCCGTTTAATAAACGGGTCAGAAATCTCAACCCTAACCCGACCCGTTTAATAAACGGGTTGACCCGCTTAACCCGTTTAACCCGTTTATCATTTATAAAATTAAAAATAAAAAATTGAAAATTCATAAAAGTTTCTAAATCCAAATTTTATAATTCAAACTTTATAAGATTGAACAAAATTCATTAACATTATTATATTTAAAAATCCAAATAAATCGTAAATTAGTAAAAAGATTTAAAAAAACTTTATATATATACACAAACACACACACATATATGTATAAACGGGTTAGTCGGGTCATTTTCGAGTTGATATGTTTGACCCTAACCTTACCCGTTTAATTTTCGTGTCGTGTCGTGTCAACCCGTTTACTTAAAAGGGTTGAAATCTGTTACCCAAACCCGTTTATTTCGTGTCGAGTTCGTGTCGGGTTAGCGTGTCGTGTCACTTTTTGCCAGGTCTAGATTAAAATAGGCTTAATTGCTTAAAACAATTCAGTTTCGCTTTATATGAAAATTTTAATGACTTTATACCACCAAATTTAATCATCGAATATAATGTTTGACTCCAAAGAGTAAAAAGCATTTACTTATTCAACTTTAGAATAATAAATAAATAATAATATAAATATCAAATATCTAAAATTCTATAAAAATTATATCCTCTTCAATTTAGATACTCGTGATACTTATAACTTAAAACAGAAAACGACCATGAATATCCAGTTTTTTCAGTTTTCAAATTTCTTTTGGATTTTCAAGTAATTAGTTTTTCCTATCCTGATCAGATGGTTCTAATCGCTTTTTTCAACTTCAAGGTTTGTTTGAACATGTAATATGACCAATATACCCTCACATGACTTGCACATAATGGCATCTTATAGTAGAGCATTTAATGGATCTAACGTTCAGACCCTAAACCGAAACAAATACAAACCATACAGAAACTAGTATGATTAGCCTCTGAAAATTAAGAGGTTTGCAGAAGTAAACTCTTAATTCTATTTGTTTTATTTTTAAGCAAAAATTTGAAAACCTCTTCTTACTCTCTTTCGGAATTCTAAGAGGTGTATTATCCACCTCTAATTTTTCAGATGTGAAATGAGACTTGAGATCTATTAAAAACAAAACAACACCTTAGTAAAGATAAAAAGACTAGAAACAGAATTTCGGTAAACCACATGGACTAAAACTGTAATTTCATTCTAATAATTTGGAAATCATTAAAAAAAAGCAACAAAATCCAAATCAATTCACAAAAGCCACCACCTACGCCGGCGGCGGTGGTGGTTGATCGGCCGGCGACGACGTCCACACAATATCCTTAAGCGCCGGCCGGAGCTCCTTACTGCAGAACCGGTCGTACTCCAACGTATCTCCGCTCGATTTCTTCACCTCCACCACCACCAACGACGGCGCCACCCCCCATATCTCCGCCGCTATCCCTAACCTCCCTTTCCTCCCAATTTCACTCCCTTGCAACCTCAATCTGCTGCCGTCTCCGCTCTTATTCACCTTAAACTTCACCGCCATGGCCACCGCCTCCAGCTTTGCAACCACCACCTCCGCCGCCTCCGTTGTCGCAAACCTAATCTCCTGTTTCTCCTCTCGTTTCTTCTCCTCGAACAATGGAGACAGGTCGAAACCCTCCGATAAAGAAATGATGTGGAAGGCATTTAACTTTTCAGTTTCCTTTCCTTTCGGATTTAGGTTATCGTCTTCGGTCGAAAATTGGGGATCGTTTCGGAGATTGTTTGCGTTTTTGAGCCAGGAGGATTCCATGATTTTGGCGATTGTGTATCGGCAATCCGGATTCGGATCGAGCAGTTTCGTGATTAGTCTTCGAGCATCAGAAGAGAACCACGGCGGACACCGGAAGTCGCCTCGGTAGATCTTCCGGTACATCGCGACAACGTTATCGTCCTGGAACGGTAGGAATCCGGCCAGGAGGACGTAGAGGATGACTCCGCACGACCAGATATCGGCCTTTGCGCCTATGTATCCTTTTCTCCCGATCACCTCCGGCGCGACGTACGCTGGGGTCCCGCACGTGGTGTGCAACAGCCCGTCCTGCCGGAGGTGATCGGAGAACGCGCTGAGGCCGAAATCGGTCACTTTTAGGTTTCCTTCCTCATCTAGTAGCAGGTTTTCCGGTTTCAGATCTCGGTGGTACACGCCGCGGCTGTGGCAGAAATCGACAGCCGAGATCAGCTGCCGGAAGTAGCCTCTGGCGTCGTCCTCACGCAGCCTCCCTTTCTCAATCTTCGAAAACAACTCGCCGCCTCGAACTAGCTCCATGGCGAAATAGATCTTGGATTTGCTCGCCATAACTTCGTAAAGCTCGACGATATTCGGATGGCTTACCATCTTCATAACCGAAATCTCTCGTTTAATCTGATCCATCATCCCGGCCTTTATCACCTTCTCCTTCCCTACCACCTTCATCGCAACGTGCCTACCAGACTGCATATTCCGTGCGTGATAGACCTTCGCGAAGGTTCCGTGCCCTAACTGTCGTCCTAGCTCGTACTTCCCGTGCAGTACGCTGTTGCAACCACCCTCAGCCATCGTAGAATCGCTTCTCGAGTTCTTAGAAATTCACCAAAATCAACACCACAAATATGGCAATTAATTACGAGATTGTTTATCAGGGGGAACGATTGATTGATTCAGCCGTCTTCAACGTGTTTGCGGTGGCAATTCCTGCCGCCGATGAGTTTCGTAACTCGACCACATTTAGACAGCCGCGAATCTGCTCTCATCTCTCTGCATTCCCTAATTGGAATCGATAGCTCGATGAGAACTGTGGAGTATGAATTTTGTGATTTTTTTTAGGGTTTTTGGATTGGAAAATATCTTAAGAGAGAATATATGTGTTTGAATTCTTTTGGAAACTATAGTTGTACGTACCATTATATAAGCGGTTTCTGAGAAAGTCGACAATGATTTTGGCCGTTGGATTTACGGGATGTGGATCTAACGGTTGTATCTGTACATGTGTCAGTCGTGACAGACCCACCATAACAAAATTCGCTCCATTATTCTCATTTTATACTCTTTTATTTTTTAGTTTTTTTAACGAGAGTTAATTCGTACATAAGTTTTGATAAGAAGCCAATGAGGTATTTGGATTGATTTTGACACCTGATTAATCCTTGACGATCATTGACCAACCCGAAAGTCGACTTATGATTAAGATATCATCACATGCTCATCCCATGAATCAAATCCGAATAAATATAAATATTTTTCAGTGCCTCTCTCAAAGATACAACCACTAAACTACTAATGTATTGATTATGTTGTTTTTATTTTGTTAAAGAAATTGTACTTTAATAACTTTTTTTCCATATTTACCACCTTTCATTTCAGTAAAAAAAATTAATATTAAAAGTTAATGTAAAAGGGTGGTTATCTTAAAGAGCTCTTATCCATACCATGGATAAATGGTAAAATATTAAAAATAATAATAGATAAATGGTAAAACATTGAAAATAGGTGGCAATGGGTAGGGTATGAGTAAGGTAAGAGCATATCTAACAACTTTTCAAAAATAGAGAACCAACATCCAAAATCTCCAAAAGTAATTACATTCATCTCCCACATCTTCTTCATTTTAGAGACATCACAGCTTCTTCATTTTAGAGACATCAAACATTGCTTATAATATTCTTATTGGTTCTTTCATATAATAATTATTTTGGGGGTTATTTTCAAAATTTCTTATTTGTTCTTTTACATAGTAAAAAAACATCTTCTCTCTTCTACTTTTTACATTTTGGAGAAAGTTTTGGGAAAGTTGTTGGAGCACATTCTAGCTAAAACCCATTTTTTTCGTTTTCTCCATTTTGAAGAAGCTGATGGAGATGTTTTATGGGGTTATTCCGTTATACAATCCATTTAAAATAGCAGGTAATGAAACGGGTAATTATCCATCTCAAAAACTCTTATCCATACCCTATCCTAACCATTAAAAATAGCGGGTAACGAAACGGGTAATGTATACATGGTAAAACAAAGTTTTTATTTTAATCAATAAATGTTAGCCTAGTGGTAAGGCTTGGGCACTGCATAGTGGTGAACCCGAGTGAGCCCTGAGGGACGCATTCTGGAGGTACGGGGGTTTCGACCCCGTGCTGCATGCTTTAGCAGTCGGGCTTCGGCCCAAAATTGCCGAGGATTAGTCTAGGCCCAATGTGGTCTGGGATACCTCTTCCAAAAAAAATATCGTTAAGCCTTAAACATATAAGTAAATATAAGTTCATAAATCTATATATATATAAAAGCAAGATGTTGGAAGGATGATGTGGACACCCTATCTATTGAGTATTAGCCTATAGGATTTTTCTCATTGTTTTGAGTTTTTTATATATATTAAATAAGTTAAAGACAATTCTACCCGTAAGTGAAAAGGCTCTTCTATTATAATAAGGCTTCTTTGGTAAATTGACATCCAATTTAATTAGCTTTAACTAACAAACTATTTATCTTCCTAAAGACATTCATTTCACTCTCTTCATCTTTCAATTTATTAATTTTAATATTGTAAAAGACTTTTTTACCCTCATATATGGATGTATAATTCATTATCTACAAGGTTATTTTGATAATTTCACATATTTGCATGTAAGATAACTCCAAATAACCTCTTCATCTCAATCATAGTTAATTATTCATTAATTTTCATTAATTCATTGATTAGAGATAATCTTCATGATAAATAGACACATTCTTCTACATCATTGTAGTGGGAAATTTGTTCTACATCAAATTCAACTTCATAAATCGATATTCAACATCGTATCTATCAAATTCTTCGTCTAAGTTGGGATGTTCTCTTATCCTTAGTCCTTTTGGGAATATTATCAATCTCATAAAGTATTTAGTCATGTTCTTGGTTTAGTTTTCAATTTCTTAGATGCATTGCACAAAACATACGATTATGTTCATGATTTTTGGTTTTATTTTCAATTTTGACATTACAACATTCGATTCCCTTAATTTCTATTGAAGGTAAGAACTAACTTTGTTTTACGATTTTGTATTTGGGTTTTCATTTTTATGTTGTAGGTAAAAGTAGACGTTGATTTCGCGGTGACTGAAATGCCCATGAAGTAAACCTCGGCTTATTTTTCTCTCCTTAAATCTTGCAGGTTTTTTTGTACTTCTATTTTGAAATTTAGGGGTTTTTTAATCACGATTTCGTCAGTTTTTATACGTTTTAGGGATTTCTTTTTGCAAGCATTCTTCACCAATTACCAACTCTTGATATGTTCTTTTTAGGTTTTTATAAGCCTTATGTTTTGTTCTATGTTCTATCTTATGAATTTATGGAATGTTTCATCAAAATCGATTTAACTTGGGTATATCTTATGTTTGAATTAGTTTATATGTTTTTTATTGTTTCACTTTGGTAGAATTTGTTTTCTATTGGTATTATGTTTTATAAGAGCATCTCCAACAGTATTGCTAAACTAGAAAAAATGGTGTTTTTTCCTTCTAAAATGCTCCAACAGCATTGCTAAAGTGATTGCTAAAGTAGAAAAAAGTTGAGTTTTCTCTAAATTTAGAGATTTCTCTAAAATCTCTATATGAGGAGAGAGAAACTATTTTTTATTCAATCCAACCAATGAAATTGAATCTTTATCAATATATATTTAGTTCTTTTTTTAAAATACATTGGAATGATAAATTATAGAATATTTTAATAATATAATGTAATGATACTTTCTCTAAAATAGCAATGCTATTGGAGATGAAAAAAAATACTTTTAGAAATTTTCACTATTTATCATCTATTTTAGAAAAACTTTAACAAAGCTGTTGGAGATGCTCTAAGAGGTTTTCTTAATTTGGTTCACCAATATATTGTGGTAGTTTCTTACAAGTTATTTATATATTGTGTTGAAAATGATTATTATACTCCAAAGTGTGATTTATATTGGGTTTTTTACTTTTTTCTTTTTGTTATGAATACCCTTCTCATTCTTATATAATTTCATAGTTTTAAAGTTTGCGTTAAATAACAAATAACACCAACAATGATATGATATTTTCTAAGGTGATCACAATCCAAAAATTCTTCTTTAACCTCTCAAAACTTGCCCTTTTGAATTAATTTTTATAAAAATATTGATCAATTAAACCATGTCTTCTTTCTTTTCACCTAAACTTCTACATTTATTTTATTTCACATTATTCTAATATTTTTATTTACATAATGTCTAATGGATGTATATATTATAACTTTATAAAAAGAATAGGACTTACACATGATCTCACAATCTAATATTTCAATACTTTGAAATTTTGAATTGTACTTTTGTTTTGATCATCATATATCCATGGAGAGATGATATGTTGAAGAATAGAGTTAAGTATGTAAAAAAAATTGTGCTATTGAAATGTGAAAAAAAAATACATTTCCTAAATATGTTTTTTGATGCACCCTTTAATTTAAAGTACGTTATATATAAAAATCATTAGTGTGTCTTTGATAAGTAAAAGGTTCATTGACTAAATATGCTTTTAAGCCGACCCTTCTACATAAAAGGAAAATATTTATTCATATAATAAGTAAGTAGAAAAATAAAAAAAAAATCACAATAGATGTATGAGGTAGCATCGTGAAAAATGTTATTTAAGTTCAAAATTACCCAAATTTTGTTTTATTAATGATACATTTTAAGCTATTCATAACAAAAATTGATTAATATAATCAATATATGCAACTTAACCACTAAATAAATAAAACTTAAAAATAATTTAATATTTGATTAAGTATTTTAAAATAAAGAATGAAGATGTATTTTAAGATATAGCAACTATATGTTGCTATATCTCAAGTTACATCACGGGAAGGACTAACCATACTTAATGCTGATAAAGAAATTGAGGATCAGAACATGATAAAAAAATATAGTTTATCATGAATTCTGTAACATCATCTCTGCAATCAATTCCAACTGAATAAATGTACAAATCTATGAAACTTATTATACATTCTTCCAATTTATATTCACATAATACATGTCTCGCTTAAATTGTTTTGTTCACTCATTATTTTCCAAAAAAAAAATCATTTATTATTAGTATTAATCAATATTTTTGTTATCAGTTGCAGAACATTGAAGTTAATTATAATGCAAGTTGCACATTCCAATTGTGGTATTCAGTTGGATTATGCAAAGCGGACTTAATGCCATATAGTTTCATTTTGTTATTTAAGTCTTTCATATCGCTACTTTACACTTTCAATGTTATTCTTATTTTAGTGATCGAATATTATTCCATTTAGTGGTAATCTATAAGTTAATCCAATCTAAATCAAGTATATAATCACTCAAACTGTAAGCATGTTAATTGTCATTGATTTATTTAGACAATATCATTCAATTATGCCAAAAAGAAAATAATTGATAGGATGATTAATGGTAGAGTATCTATATATAACGAATAAAACTTATTAAATATAACCAATAAACAATATTTTACGTTATTTTTTAAACACCACGCAACGCGCGGTGCGGGCCACTAGTAATCTTTATATATATAAAAGTAAAACCCATGGAGTATGAGATGGCACCTCCTAATGCCTAGAATCTCATTTATCTTTTTTCTCAAATTTTTGGTTTTTTTAATTGTTAAATATTGTAAAAGACTTTTCTACCCTCATATATGGATGTACAATTCATTACCTACAAGGTCATTTTGATAATTTCACATATTTGCATGTAAGATAACTCCAAATAGCCTCTTCATCTCCATCATAGTTAATTATTCATTAATCTTCATTAATTCATTGGTTAGAGATAATCTTCATTATAAATAGTCCTTTTGGGAATTTTATCAATCTCATAAAGTATTTGGTGCTGTTTTTGGTTTAGTTTTCAATCTCTTACATGTATTGCACAATAGCATTCGGGCATGTTCGTGGTTACCATTAATTTTATTGACTTTTTCATTTTTATAAGAACTAACTTTGTCTTTTGATTTTGTATTTGAGTTTTTCATTTTTATATGTAAGGGAAGTACACGTTGATTTTGCCGATGACTAAATTGCCATAAAGAGAACCTTGGTTTGTTCTTCACTCCTTAAATCTTGAAGGTTTTTTTGTACTCCTCTCTCAAAATTTAGGCTTTTCTTAATCATGATTTCTATGGTTCTTATACGTTTTAGGGATTTTTTTGCAGGCCTTCTTCATCTTTCAAATTTCAGGGGTTTCTTAATCATGATTTCTATGGTTCTTATACGTTTTAGGGATTTTTTTGCAGGCCTTCTTCATCCGTTCAAACTCTTGGTATGTTCTTTATAGGTCTTATGTTTTGTTTTGTATTCAATCATTTATTACTACAATATATACATATTGATATGTATTATTTTCAAATAAAGTTAAATGTCTAAAATTTGAATTAATATATAAAGTTTGATCCAATATATAAGAATACAAAAATTATTATTATTTTAGGTTTTTATTTAAATCAATATATAAATATAAATGACATTAGAACCAATATAATATTTAATATTTCCCTTTCTTTATAAATGAAATAGTTTTTACACTTAATATCATTTAATAAAATTAATATACAATTAAATATGTATTAGTAACTCTCTCATTAATAAATAAAATACTTATTACATTTAATATCACAAAAGGATTAAGAAATTACTAGAAGCCTCTTCATCTACATCATAGTTAATTATTCATTAACTCATTGGGTAACGACAATTTTCATAATAAATTATTATTCTACCTAACAAGAATTTGATGATAGGAAATTTTTTGTTCTACATCAACTTTAACTTCGTAAATCGTCAATATCATCTCCGTCAAGTTCTTCTAACTTGAATTTTTTTTTCTTATTCTTATTCCTTTTGAGAATTTTGTGAATTTCACAAAAAAATTGGTCATGTTCTTGGTTTAGTTTTCAATCTGTTACATGCATTGCACAAAACATAATATTTAATGATATTTTGTATTTCAATTTTTATTTTTATGTTGTAGGTGGATGTAGACATTGATTTGGCGGAGAAAACCTTGGTTTATTCTTTTCTTCTTAAATCTTGCAGATTTCTTCGGTTTTTTATACGTTTTAGGGATTTCAAGCCTTCTTCACCCATTACCAACTCTTGATATTTAGGTTTTTATAAGCCTTATGTTTTGTTCTATGTTCTATCTTATTAATTTATGAAATCTTTCATCAAAATCGATTTAACAACTTTGGTTCTATCTTATGTTGCAATTGGTTTATATGTTTTTTTTATTGTTTCACTTTGGTAGAATTTATTTTCTATTGATATTGATGTTTTCCCTCTATAAATTTAGGTAACACCTTTCATGCTTTTGTAAAATTTTGAATTTTGGTATTGTTGATTATCCCACATCTCAAAGAATATGATGGATTGAAAGTAATACATTTTTAGCAAGACATAAGGTTTTGTTATTTTTGATCATCCATTGTTGCAAAAGTAATACTTTTATATAAAATAACAACAGAAAAATTTATATTATAATATCAATATAAATGATAGTAAAACTAAACTTATTAAAAATCAACTAAGAATTAAATATTTTAAAAAATTGCATTATGGTTAGTTTTTGGATATCTAATATTGATTATAAATTGATAGATTAATGGAGTATAAAGAGAATGATGTGATCTTTTTTAAAACCAAAGGTTATGTGACCATGTAAGACATTTTTACTTTAGTTTTTAAAGTAATAGTTATATTTTATCAAAAAAAATATCTCTAATAAGTGTAAAACTGTGAATATGATTAAAAAATATGAAGGTCAATAAACCAATAGGTGTATCTATATAACTTTACAAAAAGAGTATTTACACATGATTTGACATGCAACTTAAATAAATAAAACTTAAAAATAATTTAATATTTGATTTAAGTATTTTAAAATAAAAGACGAAGACGTATTTAAAATGTATTAATGTGTAAAGGCTAAAAACAATTAAAATGATGAGGTGTTTCATATAAAGTAAAATGGCGATTCATATTAATTTAATATCTTATTTGTAATAATCATGTCATTTAACTTCAAAAAAAAGGAATCTAAAAAAATTATCGTCACCGCGCAACGCGCGGTGCACAACACTAGTTATTATATATATATAAACCAAATGAGTGTTAGCCTAGTGCTAAGGCTTGGGCACTATATAGTGGTGAACCCGAGTTCGAGCCCTGGGGGACGCATTCTGGAGGTACGGGGGTTTCGACCCCGGGCTGCATGCTTTAGCAGTCGGGCTTCGGTCCAAAATTGCTGAAGATTAGTCTGGGCCCAATGTGGTTTGGGATACCTCTTCAAAAAAATAAAAAAATTGTTATATATATATATATATATAATTTGTTCTAGTAAACATTTAAAGATTACCATAAACGTATTTATATTAGAATATTTTAAAGGTAATATAAAATTAATAAGACAATATTTTTTGTGTATCTAATTTTTTGACCTTTAAGTCATTTTACTTGATAAAAATCAAATAAAGTATAAATTAACATAAGACAACATTATAAAAAAGATAACAGTGGGCTAATAGGCTGCTACTTTGTAAAGTTCTCAAGATGAACCAACGATTGAAACCATTGATTTGAGTGCCAACAATATGCAGAGGTCTCCAAAGGAAAGAATCATATTGATTATTAGGAGACTTAGCTCATGAAAATATTGTTTATGTTTACAGTTTACCTTTGTATTGATATAGCAACAATTTTTATTGTTTGTCACACACCAAAAGTGCATGAATAAAAAGATTTGGCCTTGGTATTCTTGGAAGTTGTTATTCAAATATTTACCAAACAATTATTTTGAGTTCAAAACTAAATCATATAAAGGGTTATAATGGTAATTTGTTGTTTTTTGACTATCTATTTAGAAGAGTTATTAAACAACAATATTTCATTTTACACTATATCATACAACCTCTTATGCATTATGACACTTAACCATTATGCATCAAACCATCCAACAACAATCAAACAACCCCTAAGTAACGTTTTAATAATCTAGTTTATGACGGTTCAAAATTAAAAAGATACTTAGCTTTAAAAAAAGATAGTATATGCCTACCAGACATGCTCTTAGGCTATGTTTGGCAACCTAGAGCTAATTGATGGCCGATAAGCTTGCTTGTAGCTAATAAACAAATTATATTTAGCAAAAACAAGTTATAAGCATGTAAAACGATCAAATAGCACATCTTGAAATAACAATCAGTTACAACTAATTCATAATCTAACTAAAATAAATATTTTGATAGTTATTATATTGATTAATAGTCATTATGTTAATTAATACAAATAAGATAATAAAATATAATAATATAATATGTTAGCTAATTGAAAGAAGTTAAAATTGATTATTATATATACACTATAAAGTTTAGAAAAAAACTAATATAACTAACAACTTGTATAAATAGATTATTATTATTAGGGGTGAACATAATTGGGTACCCGGCCTTTTTTCATGGAACCGGAATCGGAACCAGAACCGGCGGTTCCTGAGATGAAGGAACCGGAACCGGAACTGCTTAGAGCGGTTCTTCATATTTTGGAACCGGTTCCGATACCGGGTACCCGGTCACAATTTTTTTTTAACATTTCATACACATTTTGTAGATTCATTGGACCAAAACTCTGAAATGTTTCTATCACAATTAGTGTATCTAAACTTGTTGCCTACACATTTCTCGATTTAAATGGAAACTTTGTTCAATAAGATTGCCATTACCAAAATGAAGAAAGATGAATTGCTTTACTGTGGGAAGAATAATTGGATTCAGAATTAAAAAACTCTTATACTTGGCATCTCTGACTACCGGTTAGCATACAAATTTATGCCATGCTGCTTATATCCACTTCCTTTGGTATGATTTACCTTTTGTTCCTACTCCTGTCTCTTTCTAGGAAATGGCCTAAATAAAGAATTAGGAAGGAAGAAACAGAAGTTCATGAGAACCGGTCTCGACGGGTAACGCTTCCAAAAATATAAGAAACGGAACCGGAATCGGTTTTGACCGGTTCCATATTTTAGGAATCGGAACCGCAACCAATTACATCAGTTCCGGTTCCAGAACCGACGGTTCCAGATTGGTTTCGGTTCCAAATACGGGTACCCGTTTTCGCTGCTCACCCCTAATTATTATTATTATATGTATATCTTAAATTAAAATAAAATAAAAAGATAAAAAAGACCAAAATACCTATGAGTTAAAAGTTAAAAGATTAACCAGTCACACAAATCAAAAGTATAATAAAATAGCAACTCCAAAATTTTATAATTCCTTTAGAATAACAATACAAAACTTAAAATCTCTTAAGAAATTACATTCAACTTCAATAAAAAAAAAATTATTAAAAATTTCGACATCAATTATATGATTAATATATTTTATAATTTATTATTTCAATACATTAAAAAGCTGATAAATCAATCTCGTTAATGAGATATATTAAAATAGTATTTTTCTTTTTTCACATTCTAGAATTTCATGGATTTTTTATAATTAGACATTATTTAGATTTATTTTTTATTTTAAAGAATAATATATGAAATCTCTTAAAGCAAATAACCAATATATATAAATAGTAAAACTTTCATTTTTTCTATTTTAAAACATCTATGGTAGATGTCTATATTAAAGAAAAAAATTAATTTTCTATAATTAGTATTATTAATGTTACAATTTTATGACATTATTGTCCGCAAGGAAACATTATATACTTATTTTAACTTATTAATTATATTTTTTCATAACAAATTATCATAAGCAACAAATATCAAAGATCATTTAATTGTTTGCTTTAAATCCAAGTGTTTCGATTTTGGTTTATATCGTAAATTATTAACACTTGTTTTATTTTTTGTATTTAACTTGATTTGTAGTCAACTATATTATGTTTCTGAATATTATTATAATTTAAAATGGGACAAAGATCTCTCTCTATCTTCAAG
Organism: Centaurea solstitialis; assembly: GCA_030169165.1. Lineage (NCBI taxonomy): Eukaryota > Viridiplantae > Streptophyta > Magnoliopsida > Asterales > Asteraceae > Centaurea > Centaurea solstitialis. The sequence goes on along the minus strand of CM058042.1, from coordinate 72,831,408 downwards.
CTATTGTGTAAAATTGTCTATTTAAATTTTGAAGGGGTATCATTAAAAAATTAATAAGTTTTAAGAAACATATTTTAAAAATGTCTCTAGTTTTGTATTTGTGCTACCTCATTTTTCATTACCAGAATAAATACTTTAAGATCAAAGCATTAGTAGCTTAGTGGTTAGTAACATCTCTTCAGAAAAGGACAGTAGATGACATCTATATCTATTCGGGTTCGATTCATGGGGTGAGCATGCATGTGGCTATACCCTGACCATGGGTTGGCTTCGGGCTGGTCTATGGTTGCCGAGGATTATCAGGTGCCCGTATGGATCCCGGATATCACGCCGACTTTGTGTCGAGACATATGCGTAAGTTATCTGTCGTTCAATAAAAAAAATAGATACTTTAAGGGAGAGAGCAAAGAGAAGTTTTATGCCTGACTAACTAATTTAAAAACGTTATTATATAGAAAATTTACAGTTTTACCTAACGAAAAATGTAATTGCAACATTAGTTGCCTCATGAAATTCACATTACATGGCATTAAGTGTGTGATTTCCACGGAATCCACACACTATTGAGTAGGTTTGCATCTTTTTGGATGTGTTTTGTTTGATATTATATGGTCATAATTCACATGCCTGCCTTCATATACAAAACACACTACAATTCAGAAGAAAAAATGTTGAAACTTTAGATCTAAGTACCAAAGGTTGAAAAGAAAAGCATTTATATATTACATTGATAATACATTATACATGAATGTTTAGTTATATATATGATAAACCCACCCAAAGGTCATTCAATCCGATATAGTATCACATTTTTCGTATGTTTAATTTTTCACATGATTTTCTCTCTCTCTCTCTCTCTCTATATATATATATATATAGGATCATGTTCAACGGAAAAACATCAAATAAACGGAAAACCAAGGAACACCCTTCTAGCCCTCCATCTAGATCGTATTCGTATGTACGTGTACATACGAGTAATTTTGTAATATGCACATGTGCATAATGCATAGGTGCATAATGCACTTGTGCATAAAAACCCAATGCATACGATCCAAATGAAGGGCTACGAAGATATTCCTTATTTTTCGTGAAATCAACCAAGAAAACTTTAAAAATCCTTAAATGGGTGAAAACCTTTATTCTACCATAGACTTAAAGGTGCCCCTACCAGAAAATTTTTCTAGATCCACCACTACCTCCTCCACACCCACTTCTCCCAATCCCTCCACTAGGGGTGCTCACAACCCAATAAACCCAATCAACTTAACCCAACCCGATACAAAATAACCTATCCTGAAGCAAGCTGGCGTCTAATCATGATTTTTTTTTCAAACTGTAGGTATTGGTTTGATATCGGGCTAGTATCATGTGAACCCAACCCTATGAACCCAATATCATTTTATTTCTTGAACTAATTTGATTGTTAAGTCCGTATTAATATTAATTAAAATACATTATATACAAATTAAACTATTATAATGTTTTTGTCAATAATCTCAAAATAAATTTATTATTGAATATTTTTTAATTTAACAATATTCTAAAATATCATTTTTTTAATTTAATAATATTCTAAAATATCATCAACTAAACTTGTACATTTTATACCCCGATAATTACAACTAAAATTATTTTTTATTTTAAGTTACACTCTATACCCTTATAATTAGTTATTTAATTTACTTTATATCCGCATCTTTTCTTTTTTCATTATATACTATATACAATTATCAGGCGCATCCGACCCAATCACAGATCCGACCCGACCCGCCCGACCCATGACCCAAACCCACCCTTTTCTCTCACATTTTTTGACCCAAACCCACCCATGACCCATCCATTTACCCACCACGACCCGCGCGTCCTCCATCTGATACCCATATCCAATTTTTCATTTTTGGCCCCCTGAAGTTATAATGTTTATTCACTTTGAACCCCTTACTTTTCAATATTTCATTTTACGTTTTAATCATATATCGTATATCGGCTAAAATACGTTAAAGATTACGCCATTATATTCGTATCGTCGATACGATCGAAATGAGCCTAATATTGAGTATTTTTTGACATAGTTATTTTATTATATACAATATATACATTTCAACTTCTAATTGACCCAAATTCTATATCCATTTTCAAATTTACATATTAGTCCTCTAAACTTAAAACTTATAAGATTTATTCACTTTACATCTTTTAGTTTTTAATATTTCATTTTACGTTTTAGTCATATATCGTGACATAAATACGTTAAAAATACGTTTTAATTTTAACAAATTACGCCATTATGTTCGTATCGTCGAAACGATCGAAATGAGCCTAATATTGAATATTTTTTGATGTAACTATTTTATTATATACTATATATAAGCTCCAACAGACTCGAATACTATACCCATTTTCAAATTCACATATTAGCGCCGTAAACTTATATATTTCATTTTAGGTTTTACTCATATATCGTATATTGGTTGGAACATGTTAAAAGAATGCGTTTTAATTTTAACAAATTACGCCATTATAATCATATCGTCGATACGATCTAAAATATGTTAAAAAATACGTTTTAATGTTACAAACTGCGTCATTATAATCATATCGTCGATAAGATCAAAATGAGCCTAATATTGAATATTTTTTTCATGTATTTATTTTATTATATACGATATATATACGCTCCAACCGACCCGAATCCTATACCCACCTTTAAACTTACATATCAGCCCCCTAAACTTATAATATTTATTTACTTAATATCTTTTAGTTTTCTATATTTCATTTTACGTTTAGTCATATATAGTATATTGACTGAAATATATTTAAAGTGTCGTTAGCTACTGTTCATGAACCCGGTGCAAAGCCCGGGCTTATCAACTAGTTTTATACAATTGTCATATTAACGTATATAAACTAAAGTATATTAAAAAAATATATACTTCTTTTGACAAATTATATCATCATAATCGTCTGATTAAAATTTTTAAAATAAGCTCAAACTTTATGGTTTAAAGACCTATGTTTTGTTAATCATTCTCAAATTTTTTTTTGATAAATTGAGTGTATTGACCTTGGATTTAATTCATCCAATATGTGATTTAAAAACACATAAAACCATGGCATTGACGTCTTACGACGGAGAATAAAATTGAATATAAGGCAGGATTATTGTTTTGAGTCATCGACTTTAATTTCGAGATACGTCAAACCACATAACATGCAGACGAATATCTCTTATATATTCATTCAATAATTTTATTCCCCGTTACTTATAAAAACACGCAATTTTAATTTAGCTTTTAGTGAGATTTATTCAAATAGTTATGTTATTGAAATTAACTATAAAACAAACATTTTTATATCTTCTTCAACATACTTATCCATTGAAAATGTATTTTTTCGATAATACATAAAACGAAGAAAATGACTCACTGATTCATATGAGCCTAACAAAAAGTTCAATCAAGAGTTCGTAAAATGAATACAATATTTTGATTCGTTAAAAAACAGGACTGATAGATATATAACAAGCAATACGTGTAAATTTATTATTTATTATTTGTTATTTATTTATTATTTATTTTAATATGAAAGGGACATAAGATATTAAAAGCTGAGTCAGAGGGCAATTACTTATGAGTCCTAATCTTTACATGAAAAGATAACCATTGCGTGATAAACTTGAATAATTTAATTTTGTTATGCTTTTAAAAGTTATACCACATGCATTAAATATAGATTGAAAAACAAATTGTAACACACTTCTCATAAACTTTTACAACTTTATTTTCTTTTAAAATTGTAGTTGCTTCAATATATATCTAAAGATGATTTATATATCCGGATAATGCAGCGTGTGCATAAAATCCTAATTTAATTTGATAATATAAAGTTAATGTAGTTTTTTAAAAGTAAATCTGAAATTTTCTTATGATGTAATATTGTTAGATTGATGAGATTCAATGGTTATCATGTAAGTGAACAGATTTAACGACTTATTTATGAAGTTTAAAAAGTTGTGCCTATTCAATGTTAGGTTATAAACTTTAATTTATAATATTAATAAAATGTAAGATATTTTGTAAATGTAATGATATTTATATATTAATAATAATACTATAAACATACGTAAACCTTAACTTCCTTTACCTCTTGTTTTTCTAGTGAAACCCCCTCCCCTCCCTACTCTGTTGAACAAAATGGGGGGGGGGGGGGGGGGGGGGGGGGGGGGGGGGGGGGGATGGTGTTACTTGTTGCAAGTTTCGTTTGAATATGTTGTTTACCTTTATGTATTTCTATTTGTTTATCAATTCCCATTGTTTATCTACTTGTATCATAAGAGATTTAAATTTAGGTTTTTGAGGATTTCTTTTGTTTCTAATCTGATTGTTGTTTGTCGAATCTATGCTAGAATTTGTGTTTAATTTTGCTTTTGTATTTGTGCTTAAACATGGGTGTTAATTTGTATCAAATATTGTGTAAGTTTTTGTTGTTTATTGATTTTTTTTGTTCGAAGAATGAATTAGGATTCTTGAATTAAGGAAGGATGTGGGAAAGAAGAAAATGGGAAAAAAATTGATTTTCCCCTCTCATAAGGAACATATGACAGGATCAACGGCCGTTAACTTAACTTAACAGACCTTAACTTACAATGTAAACTCGAGAAACCAACCCATTTAGCAACACATAAAATCCAACCCATTTATAGATTTATAGGTAGTGTTTGGTATGCAAACTAGATGGATAGGACAAGACAAAACAAAACTAATTGTCTGTCACATGTTTGGTATGACTAGAACAAGACTAGACTATTTGTTTGTCTTGTGTTTGGTAATCTTGGATATGACATGTCAAAAATGTTAAAATGACCGAATTACCCCTAAATGCCATAGAAGAAAAGCAAAACCATGGAAAAAACCAAAGTCGGACTAGTATCTCATTTTCAGGAAAAATCCATGGATATACCTGCTATTATTTCTATCCCATTCACAATAAATAACCATGAAAACCTTAGTCATTTGGAAACCAAATAAAAACTATAGAAATCAAAGTTTGGAATCTATGTCTAGAAGTTTAGAAATCGATTTCTAGAATCAAAGTCACAATGGAAGAAATCGATGTTTGGAAATCAAATAATCGATCTAGAAGAAATCGAAGACAATGAAGAAGAAGAATCGATAACTTGAGAAGATGAATTTATGAAGAAAGTTGTGGGTTTATGATGGAGGTGTTTAGGTTTAAGAATTAAATATTTGAAAGAGGGTAATATTGTAATTGTACCATTACATTTAGTTTTAAGTTGTTCCATCTATTTTAATATAACTAAAAAGCTTGAATGTTATCTTATGAAATCTTATTTTTTATTCTATATTAATATTATTCCATTACATACCAAACAAGTAACTAATTTTTTGTATCCTTCCATCCCACCCGGCTTGGTAAAAGACACACCATAGAAAGACGACACACCCATAGAAACTAAATCCTAAATTGAGACATAAGGCATGGATCATTTTGTAGTTTGCTCTATATTAAAATATGTATATAAACTAATATAAAATTCAGCCATGGTATATACTAATATAAAGAAGTTGTACAAAAAGGTTTTAATAAAAAGAAAGGAAAAAGTATAGATAACATTTCAAAATTGTTAAACTCTATCTTACTTTATTGATTTTGTTTCTATATATTTTGTTTTTTTGTGTATAAGATACGTATAAAAAACTATAAAGGTAATAATATATTGGCAAAAAACCTAAAAAGATATAATGAAATATCATTAATTCGGGTTTAAGTCCAAATGTTAACATTCTGTAGTCAGACCTACTCTCAATCATCTATAGTTTAATTATAAAATTTCAAAGATAAAATTTAAACAAAATATATAAGTAGTATAAAATATTTATATAAATCAAATAAATTAATTAGAATTTTTTTACAAGAGAATCCGCATTAATTTAAAGACTCAAATCATCACGAATTAATTGGGTCATAAATTTATTTTAGCATGTCAAATCATTCAACGTGTAACTCTTTTAAACTGTTCCAACAAACTTTATTTAACTTTATATATTAAACGATTGGAATTTTTTATGTCAATAATGAAGAAAATATCTCGAAATAAAAATAGTTAAATGTCCAACAAAGAAAAGCTTTGATGAATTGATCATTTAGTTCATATATAAATACGTCAAAAGATCAATTATTGAAGGCCGTAAGAAGATGTTTCATATAAGTAATTTATTTAAAGTGTTAAGGTTATGTTTAGTAAAATAATTGGTGAGCGATAAATTAAAGATACAATAATAACTTTTTTTATCAGTGATGGTTTTTATAGTAACGATATCTTTAAAGTAACTTAAATGTTCGTAAAAGTTGTCCTATATATTTTTAACCTGAATGCTTTGACAAGTTATTAAGCTACTTTATAAATATATATGACAAGAAACATGTTAAAAATTACTCGGTTTATATAATTAAGAGTTCAAGAAAAACTATCAATTTATTTCCACATTTTAAAATAAAAAATAAAAAGTTTTCTAGGTATTAATGTTTAATGAATATTTACTGCATTTCATATTATATTGGTAATATTGTTTAAAAATGTTGATGTCGTCAACCCCAACCGGCTCACAATTGATTGTCAATACCATAATATGGAGAGCATTACTGACTCACTCAACGGTTATGGCTATGGAAATGACCTGGTTTGAGCTCGAAACCATTTGATATTGTCCAAACCTGCTCTCATCCATTACAACCTGAGCTACACGTAACACACCATTGACATTATATTGATAACAATATTACGTTGGTTTGATCGAATACTGATTTTACAAAACCTCTCACGTTTTCTTGATTTTCCTCAATGGTTACATAAATTATAAAGGGAAACGTCTAGAAAAACTTAAACGAACTTTTCTATTTTACATAATTAATTCTATGGACTTTTCTATGAATGAATAATCAGTGAAACTTCTCATTTTAAATAATCAAGGCCTGGATATTTTGGCCAAATAAATAAACGATCCAACTTTTTTAGAAACGATATCATTTTAACTTAAAAAAACTATAAACTGTCGATGATTGTTTTAAGGTAAAAAAGAAAAAGAAAAAGAAATTGTAATTATAAGTTAGCCAATGGTTGTCAAAATTAACATAAAAGTTATTTATTCCATTAACTATCTTCAATTATAAAGTCTATAAAAAATTATTAATCTTTTTAATACTTTAATGAAACTATAACATTATTTTTTCTTATAATTTAAAGTTTAATATCACCCCAATTTAACAAATTGTCTTCTATGATTAGAAGTGATTTGTGGAGTCACAAGCCAATTTTTAGTTAAAAAACGAAAAGAAAGAAGGGTAAATAAAATGTTTGATTTAATGGATTTAGTCTATAAAAGTGATTTTTAAATGAAATGTGATGCCCATGGTTTGTTTTTAAAAAGGTTTGGGCCCTAACACTAACTCGTTGGTGGAAGTCCGTTAGAACTTAGAATAAAAAAAACATTTTATTCCTTTTTTGGATTCTTGGAAATAAAATTGTAAAAAATGAAAACTAAAAAACAAAAAAAATCATGTTTGGTTCAATCTAGTTTTTAATAAAAATCTTCATTTTCAAGAAAGTTTTTTAAAAAAATGAAAATTTATAGTTTTCTAACTTCTATCTAAATTAGAAAGCTGATTTTTGTAGTTTTTCAAAATTTCTAAATGCGTTTTCTAACTTTCTAAAATGAAAACTCTATCATTTCAGCTAAAGGTGTTTTCTAAAATTTTCATAGTAAACTGAAAATGAAAATTCAATTCCATTTATTAAAAACATTTTTTAGAAAAATGAAAACAGTTTTTCGCAACCAATCATACCCTTTTATTGTATACTAAGGTTTTATTTTAGTGCTCATGGTTCGTTGAAAAGTTTAAAGGAGAGACTTAAATTTCTATAAGTCTAGAAAGCATTCGTGTGGTTTGCATTTTGATCTATAAATGGTCCTTGGTTTACTTTTGTCGTTTACGTATTAATCATTTTTATGTTTTTTTGTTAGAAATAAAAAATTAAATCCTATTACTCAGAACCGTGTCCGACTTGGGACTGTTTATGACTAGCCCGGTAAAAGCCCGGTTAAGGTTTCGATTGTTATAACCAGTGTGTGTATTTGGAGGCTCAGTTAAAATCCATTGGACTAGATTAAATCCAACCAATATAAATAGGATTGGATTGGATCACATCGGATCGGATTCATCCGGCTAGGGGTGTGCATCGGGCGGGTCGGGCGGGTTCGGGTGGGAAAACCAAAAACCCGATCGGATTTCGGATACGAAAATCAAAACCCAAACTTTAGGTTTTCGGATTTCGGTTTTTTCGGGTTCGGGTAGGTCGGGTTTCGGGTTTATTTCGGTCGGATTCGGATATTATTATGATGCAAAAATATATATAAATTTAACCTCTTTTAATGATAAATTCAATTGCTTGATGAAATCAAAAGTAAGTTCAAAAAAATAAAACGTTTCGACCGACTAGATTTGACGATTTTCAAAAGACATTTAGATAAATAAATATATTTATATAGTATTTAAAGAATATATGTATATTATTTCGGGTTTTCGGGCGATTCGGGTGACCAATTATCAAACCCAACCCGAACCCAAATATTCACACAAAAATCGGGTTTCGGTTTTTCGGATTTCGGGGTGTTTGGGTTTTTCTTAAACGTCGTATTTTCGGTTCGGATTTGGGTTCGGGTTTCGGATTATTCGGGTTTTGCACACCCCTACATCCGGCATCCGATGGATGATCCAATCAAATCCATCCGATCATCCATCCAATGTTTTTAATCCAATTCACAATAATTCATAATTTCGTACAATAATAAAAAAATGCAATGTTTTTAATTTTTATTTTTATTTAAATTTTAATGTATTATATTATTACTAGATGTAATTGGATGGGTCATTGGATGATAATTGGACGGGTCCGGTCGATTGACATTGGATGGTCAATTGGATTAAATCGGTCGGTTTTGGTCAGTCCTGGATCACCATCCAAGAACCGAACCGATCTAATTGGATGTCAATTTTTTTCATCCAATTTAATTCAATTACAATTGAATATCCAATAATTGTTGGTCAGCTGATAATTGGATCGATCGATTGTAATTAGATCGATTGATTTTTACATACCCCTACTTCTAATAACACTCAAAACATGAAAAGGCTCTACTTTTGATAGCATTTAAAACTTATACACTAGCAAAACTTGAGAGGTCCTAATTTCAAGTGAATTGAATAACATGGAATTTAACAAAAGCACCGATTCATATTAATTAATTAGTGTTAAATCATGTTACTTTTTTTATAGCTAACAATGATTTTTACACACCTATAAACATGCCATGGTTATATCCCAAAATAATTATATAATGTGATCCAATATCGTTTTTTCAAGTAATAAATTAGTAAGAACCATGTATCATATTCTACAAGGATAAACATTTTAAATGTAAACCAAGTATCATACCAAAATGTCCTTCGTTGCAACGCACATTTTGTTATCAAAGTAAGTATGAGAACCTAAATCATAGAAACAAACAAACAATGAGGATTAGTTTCCTTATAATTCAATTTAGGAGCCTAATATGTAAAATCACTAAAGCATAAGCACAAAACATTTAGTTTACTAAAATAGATACCTAAATCATAGAAACAAACAAACAACGAGGATTAGTTTTCTTATAATTCAATTTAGGAGCCAAATATGTAAACAACGAGGATTAGTTTTCCAGATCCTCCTCTCACGCGAAACCGGGCGAAGAAAAACACCCGGAAGAAGAATTCGACGCCGCCGCTGTCGCCCACGCCGATTCCGGCCATCCCCGCCGCTGTGCCGCCGTCGGTCCATCATGGTGTTGATCGTAAAGGGGAGGGTGGCGCCTCCGTATCCTCCTCTCAGCCGCTGGATCACGCTAGTGGTGGTTTATCGCAAACGACATCTTCGCCGTCGCATTCCGCTGTGCTGACGGCTTCAGCCGCCATGGCGCCGTCATCCCCTGCCGTATTACACTCCACGGCTCCTTCTGCTAGTACTGGTGGTGTCATACCGGAATGGATGCGTGGTTGGAAACCGGATGATCAACAAAAAGTTCTTTCGGGGATTTTTGCGTCACCGGCGTATAAACCGTTGGCTTCCTCCGGTCTTGTGGGTGTCACAAACACAGCCCCGCCGGCCGCGGGTGCTTGTTCCAAACAACCTCAAACAACCGTTTTTGGTGGCCCCTCGAGGGTTCAAAGTGATCTTGGATCCATCTCACATATGTCTACGGGGTTTTTTGATGTTACCAACCCGAAAAACCCTACTTCTACACCAAAGTTCTCGTTTCCACCAAAGGATGATTTGTTGCCAAAAGCTAGTGATGATGTTGACGAAACTAAGGTGAAGGAGACATCAAAGCTGGTTGATTCATCTTTGGATGCAAATGCAGCTAATATGCATGCAAATCTAGGGTCTCCTTTAAACCCCAATTTGCATGTATCCATGCAAGCTTCTCCTTCTTTGGTAACTTCACAGGTTGATGATGAGTTGGAGGATGATAAAAAGCCAAATGCGGGAAGCTATGTTGATGAAAATGATAAGGTGCATCTACATGCAAAGGAGGATGAACAAGCGGAACGGAAACCCACCTCTTTTGCATATTTGATTAAAAAGAGTGCTAATCTTCTCTGTGGAAAAGGTAAGTTAACCTATTATCCGCCAGTTGTTTTTGAACTTGGCACTAGGCGTGCAATCATTCCTGATGAGCTGATCCATAAGCAATGTGCTGAATGGGCTTTGACTCTTGCTGGCTATTTTATTGGCAAAAGACCTGCTTTCCCATTCGTCCGGTATCATGCTAGGCGAATGTGGAAAAAGTTTGGCCTTACTGATGTGATGTTAAATGACCAGGGCTATTTTTTCTTCAAGTTTGATTCTCACCAAGGGTTGAATTTTATATTTGAAAATGGCCCTTGGTTATTCAATGGTATGCCTATTTTTATTCAAAAATGGCAACCATGTCTTTGTTTTGATAAGCCTAAACCTAATAAGATTCCCTTATGGGTTAATATCTATGGCTTACCCCTGGATGTTTGGGATTATGAGATCATCAGCCGCATTGCTAGTGTTGTTGGTGAGCCAGTCTCTGTTGACCGGTTCACGGATGAGATGTGTGAAACTAAATCTGGCAGAGCTATCTTTGCTAGAGTTTTGGTGAATGCATCAGCTGATTTTGAGCTACCCTCGGATATAGATGCTATTATTTTGGGTAAACTAAGGAAATTCAAAACTGAATTTCTTTGGAAGCCTCAAAGGTGTAGTCATTGTAAGGTTTTTGGCCATGATTTTGGTATGTGTGTTTCTCGGCCTAGATCGGTTGTTGAGGTGAAAAAAGACAAGCCAGTGTCCCATGATATTGGTGAATCCTCTAAATCTAAAGATGATGGGTTTAAATTCCCAAAGAGGAAAAATAAACCTAAGCCAAAAGTTGCCCCTTTGAAAGTGGGACCTAAGGTTACTTTTAATACTGGCATTAAAGTTAACCAAAGGTATGTGCCCAAAACAAATTTACACAACATTGATCCGCTTGATAAGGGGAAAGGAAAGCTTAATGATGAAGGACCCTCTTCTAAGGCTCCTAATATCAACATGGAAAAGAATCCTATACCAGTTAAGGTTTCTAATCCATTTTCTGTTTTAGAAGAGGACCCAACATGAACTATGGATAAGAAAGAGGTGGATAACTTTGTTGAGAAAAAAGGTGTTGGCCTTGAACCTGGAATAATTAATTCATGGAGCCGTAGGAAATTAGAGTACTTCATTGGGAGGTGGGAGAGAGTTTATGGAAAAGAGCTTGATGGTACTTTGAGAGGCTTTACTCTTCCCGAGCGGCAGATTATTAGTGATGATGATGTTGATGGGTCAGATTCGGATAAGGATGACGTTGATTCGGACCATGATGGCTTTATGCACACAACGACTTCTGACACACCTTATGGCATTTGGCTTAGACAGAAGCAGGATATTGATCACAGGATCATTGATAGGGACTACCCAACGGCTGCTCAGATGGGTTCTTGGACGGACAAACAGGTTGACTATTTCTTCAAGCAGTGTGAGCAACTCTCAGAGTCTGACAGGCAGTTGATTCCCAAAAAGGAATGCTAGGTTTCTTTTTGTTTTTGCTTGTCTTGGTTCCATTTGCTTGCTTTAGCTAGCTAGTTGGTTCTCTTTTGGCGCGGCTTTGAGTCCCCGGCTTGTGGGGTCCTTAGCCTGCTTTTTTGTACTTTTCTTTTTTCTAATAAAGTTTTTCTGGGGTTCCGTCCCCTTTTGCCAAAAAAAAAACATTTAGTTTACTAAAATAGATACCTGCAAATAGTGTCCTTTTAGAGCAAACGTCACTTTTGGTCCAAGAGGTTTAAGATGCATTTGGTTGTGAAAACTTTCTAGTTTTTTGAGGAAAATTTCAAGTAAAATGAAAATTTAGAAAACGCGTTTGGTTCATTTAATTTTCAAAAGTTTTTCAAGAAAATGAAAAGTTTTTCTATTTTCTAACTTCTATCTAGATTATAAAATTGATTTTTATAGTTCTCTAAGAAAATTTAAACGTGTTTTCTAATTTTCTAAAATGGAAAATGAAAACTCCACCATTTCATCCAACACGTTTTCTAAAATTTTCATAGAAAACTGAAAATGAAAACTCAATTCCATTTTCTAAAAACGTTTTTTAGGAAAATGAAAACAGATTTTTATAACCAAACGCATCCTTAGTGATTTGTTTGAAAGTAGGACCTAAACTTCAATAAGAGAAGTTTCTGTCCTTTATTTTGGATTTTCCTTAGAAAATAGGACCTCGTCATTAAGTCCATTAAAAATCTTCGTTAGAGCCAAGGATATAATCATCTAACAATGTTTTCCCCCACTTTTTCAATTCTCGTTTGCTTTTTCTTATAGGGTAAAAACAATAAAACTTTGGGGACTTGTACATAATTAACTATGTGTGTGTGTGGTGTGTGTGTGTGTATGCATATGTGTAATATAGAAGGACAATCCTCCCTATGACCATCATAAACCACCACTGTAATCCACCATCATTGTGGTCGGAGAATGAGTTATTAACGAGGTTAAAAACTTGCAGCCTTTGCAATTACAAGAGGGCGGACATATCTAGGGAAAAGAATTGACCAGAGATAAAGGATGATAACGATTTCTTTGCGACGAATGACCCTAATGCATGTGATGACTTCATCACAAGGTTGTGTTCCACTCTTCTAGTAATCTTTAGGATCGTCAAGATCAACGAAACCAGAAGGATGATACCATGAGGACCAAACCGTATTGATGATACCACAAGGAAGATGGTAGGTCACGGTGGTGATAGGTTAAAGGGGTGTCGGGTGAAGGATCATTCGGATCATCGAAACTTCATGAGCTACAATAAGAACAAAACCACATAGAATATGGTGGGTTATGGTGGTGATGGGTTAAAGGGGTGCTGAAATAAAGTGATGATAGATTAAATAATCGAAGATGGAAGTTGAAGATAGTGGATCACGATGAGATGTCAGGTGGAGGAATTAGGAACGATGGCCCCTGTATTTCAATAATTTTCAATAAAGTATTCTTGATGGTTTAAGACAACTTTTTCTAAACTCAAAAGCTTGAATCTTGTTGGAAACCGAATCAAAGGAAGGGGTTGGATTTTTTTAAAGATGGTTTTGGTAACTTATCTCAACATTTCCATGGGTCCTATTGTTGAAATCTTCTAGGGGCCATTAGAGGTGGTTAGTTTCAGCAGTAACTAGTTTGGTTCATCTTGATTGTGTGATAATGAGATTAGTGGACAAAATTTCAACGATTAAAAATCAAACCCATAATCTCAAACAACTTAATCTTGCCAAGAACAACTTCTCCAACAAAGTTTCATCTACATAGATAGCGGGTTACGGTAATCATGGGGACTATGGTCCTTGTGTTTTACACACATATACACAATAGTTTGTTATATGTGGGTCCCTAAAGTTTAATTGTTTTTACAAACATAAGAAAAAAAAACAAAAGAGAATTGCATAAAGTGAAGGAAAACATGGTTCGACGATTTTCTCCATGGTTCTAACGAAGATTTATAATGGAGCTGGTGATAAGGTCCCATTTTCAAAGGAAAATCCAAAGCGGAGAGACGAAATATTGACTTATTAAAGTTTAGATTCCGCTTTCAAAAAATCACTAAACCACAAGAACCAAAAGTGAAGGTTACTCTTTTTCTTTAGGGTGAATGTAAAATGACAATTTGAACCTTTCCTTCCGTAAACCATGAATGTCAATTTAATCATTTTACGTTAGTATACATCAGATAAACTAGCAGACGGGTTGCTCATGGAACAAAACCCTCATAAATATATGATCCATTGTTTGATGTTTTTACGCATGTTGTTTTGTTATCGTTGCTATTATTGTCGTTTTTAGGAGCTTTTTTATTTCCACTATTATTGACCTTTAGCTTAGGCTTTGTTTGGCAAGCATAAGCTAGTCCATCCAAACATGTACCAGGAAGCTAGCTTATCAGCTAGCTTATAAGCTAGCTTTTTGAAACGCTACTTTGAGTAGCTTATGAGGAGCTTATTGTAGCTTTTTCCAATTATACCCTTATTAATATTAATTATTAAATTCAAATATACCCTTTTTGGTCATTTTACATACTCATAAGCTAGTTTTTGCCAAACATAATTTATTCAACAGCTAGCTTATCAGCTACTAGCAAGCTTATCAATCAACAGCTAGCTTATCAGCTATCCGCTAGCTTATCAGCTACCAGCTAGCTTATAAGCTACGCTTGCCAAACATAGCCTTAGTTTTTCTTTTTTTTTTTACTTTCTTTTTTTAAGTTTGTTTCTTTATTTTTGAAACTAATTGTGAAGGTTTTTTGGTTGCCAACCCTCTAACCCTACAACATATTTAGGGTTTGTCGTTTTGCGTCTCTCCAATTGTGTTGGCAAACATCAAAACATTTGTCGTCCAAGCTTTGGAATCGGAAATTGGAAATGGAAATTGCAATGTGGTGGCTGGTGGGCACCACCATAAGCCTATTAAATTGTAATTAAAACAAGTCTTTAATTATATAAAGGGAAAAAAGAAAGGTGTGACTAACATGTAGCTCACCTTAGATACAATCTTTATCAAAACTACGTAGTTTTGATTAGTTTGGATTAAAATTTAATTAAGAAATTAAAAAATAGAAATAAAAATAGAAACAGACTCCAATCGACAGCTTCAAAATCAATTTCATACTACAATCGATTTCAGCTTTAAAAATCAACAACTTCAAAAATCGATTTCAGATTCCAATCGACAGCTTCGAAATCGATTTCAGAATCCACCATTACATGTCTTTGACACGCGCCAGCCTTCCTCCAATATTTTGTTTTCTTCTTTTTCAAAATTAAAATAAAAAACCCTTGTTTGATTTATACCAAGATTCCAAGATCGAATCTTCTGCTGCAATCAGAGATCTTGAATCTCTATCTTGGAATAAATAAATGAGAAGGAAGTTGAATTGAATAAGAAAAATGGTGTGATTGATCGGAGGAAGTGTAGAGATGATGAATTAGGGTTTGATTTAGGCGTGTTATTATATTTGGGGTTTTACAAACAGAGAGATAAGAAGAAGAGGTAATATTTCCCCCAAGAGTAATGCTACTGTTTCTTGTATATATCTAATTTCATACAAGCTACTGTTTCTTGTATATATCTATTTCTATTTTATGTATGAAAGTGGAATCAAAAGATGTTAACGTGGATTGGAGTAAAACGGATTTGAGAGATTTATTTTTTTATTAGGTATTAATCAAAACTACGTAGTTTTGATATGTGGTGTACCTAAGTTTAGGTACATGACAGCCACACACTCCCTTTCCCCTTATATAAATTAAATGATTATTTAAAATCTATATATAGTGATATTGGATTAGGTTTACCTAAACACAACATGTTTATATAAGACTAGTAAGATCAAGTTTTTACATTTGCATTTCACGTACAGGTAATAAAATTCGAATATTCATAACAAAAACACTGTAAATATTACCTTCACATCGTTTTACTATGAAGTTTCAGGTGTAAAAATTTAGTCTCACCGTCTGACAAAGACATATTAATTTCACGTGAATTCAAGTCTAGTAATGTCTCATGTTTTTTCTTATATTATCATGTAAACTTATATATGCATGTATATGTACATATTTGAAAGTTAAGAATAAAGATACTATTTTTAATTTATGTTATTTGAATTACCATAATTTTTTGTCTTGTAATGTAAAATTAATAATTTCAAATTTGTAGCTTTTTATATTAATAAACCTTCATCAAATAGATACATTATTGGTTGATTATTATTGTGTTAGACCCTACTTTGAGGTTGTGAAGAAGTCAAGGGTCTATCCTGTATTTTCCTTTATCTAGTATTTGCTTTAGTTTTTGTTTGCCCTCTTTTGTAAAGAGTCATAGACTCTAAGGGCTTGTTTTGTAATTTCCCTATTCCTAGTACTATATAAACATTGTTATAGCCTAGGGTTTAGAGTAGATCTTAGTAGATGTTTTGTAGCCTACCATATTGAATGAGAAGCAATCCCAAGAAGTACTCCTTTCTCTTGTCTTCTCAACATTATTCTACCAACATTCTCACCACTATTTGTTCATCATTGCTTAATCATTTGTCATAGTTTTCTCTCCATCTATCATCCTCTACAATCTGGGATTCACATTTGGTATCAGAGCTTGACCTTTGGTGGATCTCTTGGAGATTTTAGCTTATTTGAAATGGTTTGAAAAGTTTTTGAAAAACTTGGTTTTACCAACTTTTGCTCACTTTGAGCCTTAAATCCACTCCACTCTTATTGTTTTTAAGTGATAAGTGTTTTCAAAAGGTTTTTGTACTTGTTTTACACAAATTGGAGCATTTTTCACTGATTCAAAAAGTGGTTTTTGATGATTTTTAACTGTTTTTCGGAGCTCCTGGTCACCTTTCCCGAATCGGGTATTTTGAACTGATTCATCAGCTCGAAACCCGAATCGGGTAAGTGTACCATACCCGATCCGGGAATTGCACGTTACCCAATCAGGAAAACCTCGGTTTCCCGAATCGGGTAACGGGTTTCCCGAACCGGGTTTTGCTTGAAATTGTCCAATTCGGGTTTTACCAATACCCGAATCGGGACTCCACTGTTCACCCAGTTCGGGTTTTCACAATACCCGAATCGGGTTTCGCGGCCAGATCCAAATCGGGAATCTCACGATCCCGAATTGGGTCTCGCACTCTTTGACCCGGAAATTTTCAATTTTCACGTCGAATCCGATACTTAGCCATTTTACTAAACCGTTAATCTTTCTAGGCTAGTTGTGTCACGAGTGCTCGCCCGAACAGTCTTTTTCGAAAACTTTTCCAAAACCAAGTCATCCACTCGAAGGGGATCTTTATTTGTGAGGATATGATGTCGAGAGAAATTGTCAGCATGGGGTCTGAGTCACGTCCCCCAGTGCTCGTCATGGGAGAATACGCTCAATGGAAGCTTAGAATGATCCATTTTCTCGATCAACTTGATAGAAACCTGATGAAATCAATCAGAGAAGGTCCAGTAAGACCTACAGTCACTATCGCCGAAGTACCTGAAACCGACACCTGTCCACTTCTGCCCTCGTACACGGTGGAGAAACCTTATCACCTGTATAATCAAGAACAACGTGAACGTCACGAAATCGACAAGCGTGCAATGTCTCTTCTCATCATGTCTCTCCCAAATGACATGTATTCCCGCGTCGACAGTTTCGACAATGCTCGGGATATCTGGATCGAAATAGAACAACAAATGCAAGGGGGAGATACTGCTTCAGAATTCCAGAAGGAATCAGCCATGAATGCCTACGAAGGGTTTCATGCGAGAGAAGGTGAATTATTGCATGACTCATACCAGCGTTTGAACTCCCTAGTCAACGATCTTCGAAGACTGAAGGTTGAGAAATCACGCTATGAGGTGAACGTGAAGTTCTTGAAGAACTTAAACGCAGAATGGCGAAACCTGGCCATCAACATCCAACTTAGCAGGAACCTTGGACAAATGGGTCTCCATGACCTGTTCAGCATGATGGTCCAACATGAGGAATACATCACCGGCAACAAACCAAGGAAAGCTATTGACCCTCTTGCACTAGCTGCAGTGCACCATGGAGGATCAAACTTACCGGTGAATCCTACCCGGAAGAACTCTACCAAGACTACCACTATGATGTGAGCCAAGACTACTATCCACACAGTGATAACTACAATGATCCAACGATCATCACCGTCACTGATGAGGAACTGCACAACATGAATGAATCCCTTGCATTGATCTCACACAAAATGCAACGATTAACAGCTAATCGGGGATTCAACCGTTCAAACTCCCATGGTGGAAACCGTTTTGGTCCGGGAAGAGGCGGACAACCTTCATTTGCTCAAGGAAGAGGTCACTACCCACAAGGGGGTAGATTTTAGCCATCAGATCGTGGAAGAGGTGGTCGTGGAAGATTCGGAAACAACTTCAGGCCTGACAACACCTTTTTGGAGTATCAAGGAAACTCAGGAAATGGAAGCATCTATCAGGGCAACTTTCAAGGGTCTGGATACAATCAGCATGGTTCTAACTTCAACAACCAAGATGGTGGATACGGGCAAAACCTTTCTGGACAAGGTTACAATCAGCATTCTGGAAGCTATGATCAAGGAAGGATCGGGCAAGGTGATCCGAACAACCATGGTGGAAACTTCAGCGGTGGAAGTCACCCCAAGCAACCTCCGCATGGGAAAGGCGTTCAAATCAGTGAACAGCAGTCGGGAGCAAACTGTGCTCAAATCCAGAATCCTCTACCCACTCCGTCTTCTCAAGGCAAATCTTCTGGCCATGGGCCCACCTGCTTTAAATGCGGGATGCCTGGCCACTATGCTAAGGACTGCAAAGCGAAGTACAAAGATGCCGCTTACTTTGAGAGGAAGGCTGCTCTCATGAGACAGAAAGAGAAGGGCGTGGCCCTGTTAGTGGAAGAGGAAAACTGGGTGGTCGAAGGAGAGAGTTCGGACGAAGAGGATCACATGGTCAGTGGACCCTGCTTAATGGCTGACTTCGAGGCGCCGGACAGTGGCAACACCGAAGTGGTCGACTTTGAAGCTGAAGCCGGCTTGCAATACAACAACGACGCCTTCGAGGTATCCTCTATTCCCGATATATCTGACTGCACAGCGCTGTTGGAGTCTAAAATTAGTGCACTTGAGAGAGATCTCCAAACGGAGAGAACTCTCGTCACGAAATTCAGAACCGACAGTGCTGTGTACAAGAGCTCTTACGAGGACTTATTAATAAGTTACAATCGTGAAACTCTCGAGTCTAACATTAGAGAGACTAATCTTGAGAACAAACTGTTGTCCCTTAACTCATCTCACGACGAACTGAAAAGTAGTCATGGAGAACTCGAGCTCAAATTTAAATTGCTTTCGGAAGAAAGAACCAAACTGTTTTCAAAAATCAAAGAGCTTGAAGACAACAATCTCAAGAGGGGTCAATATGAACAGACTCTGCATATTCTCACTGCTCATGCCAATAATAATCCTTTCTATCAAGCTAAGCCCGGACTAGGACACTCAGAGAAGAACATCCTAGATAAAGCTTCGTCCAACCTGTACACCTTTGAGAACATGTCTGCATCTAAGCCTAAACCAGCTTTTGTAGGAGGAATCACTACTGAAGAGTTTGTTAGACAGTCTGTGACCTTTAGTGAAGTGATCAATGGAGAAGTCATCACTAGGACCACTAGTTTGTCCGATACTTTGTCCAACAGTCCTCCCACCAGTCCCACTCCCATAGGACCAATCTTCACTCCAGCTAAGGATCCAAGGAATACCAAAACAGACTGGGAAAGCATCAAAGCCAGAACTCCTAAGGTAGCGATGCCTCCCATAGACTATTCCAACCTGAACTCAAGTTATGACTCTAGGGAGATGGAATTTTCAGAGGACGCCTTAGTTATCCCCCCAAAGGATGTTTCCGCAACTAAGAGTCCGGACCTAGTCAAACTGGAGAAGGAGATTTTTGAGCTTAGGTTGAAGGCCATGGACTTAGATGCCTGTCAACATCAGATTCTGAATCTAAGAGCGATTGTCTCGGAAAAGGACACATTGGTTCTCACACTTGAAAAGGACCTTCTTGAGGCCAATGCCGAGAGAATTAGGCTCTCTTCTGAGTGTGAAACTGCAACCTCTTCTTTTACCATCTTCAAAACGAAGGTTGCAGATCTTCAAACTCGATACGTCCTCACAGACATTCACCTTGATTTAACAAAAGAACTTTTTCATGAAGAAAGGATTAAGTATCGCCAATCTTTATCTAACCAACTGGTGTCCAATTCCCTTTTGAAAAAGAAAGTCCTTGATTTTGAAAATCTTTGCTCGATAGAATCAGATGATGATGAGACTGTCCTTAGCTCACACCATAGGATCAGTGACCCTAAGACCGTCCAAGACCCTACTGTTGAATATAACCTTAAGATATTCTTGGATGAGGGTGATGATCCTTCCGGATTCGTTCCTAAGAAAAGGGTAAGCGTTCCAACCAAACCCGATGAGCCCACTGTTACACTTGCATCCAGTTCTGAGATAAACAAACCTGCGGGTGAAAAATGTGTTGGTACTGACAAAGGGAAGTCAGTTAAGCCTCACGCACCCAAAGGTCTCCAGAACAAGAATTCCAAGTCTACTGATGCTTGTGTTTCAGCCAAACCCATAAAAAGTCTTGAGCTCAATTCAAGCTCCTTTGAAGTGGGTGAGAACTCTCGGGCCAAACCTAAACAGAAACAACCTTTCAATTCCACAAAACCTAATTTTCAAAAACCGTCATCTGGAAAAGGTGGCAAATCCATTTCACACAAACCGTCCTCTAACTCACACATTGCTTCTAATGCAGTTGGGAGGAAAGAAGATGGTGGACAGAATGTGAAGCCACCAAGAAAGGATCAAGGAAGGAACAACCCCTTTTCTGCTTTCCCTAAGTGGCGTGGTCCTAACCGTGCGGGTCTAGGCCATGCCCCACCTAGTGTAGGATTTGATTCAAACTTGTCTGTAACCCGTAATGGGAATTTGAACACTGTCTTTGCTACTTTTAGGAATGACATGTGTACTATGTTTGACAATCTCTTGCGCTTTGGTGTGGCCAATTCTTTAAATGCTCATAATTTGAATGCCAAGTCTCATAAGAGACGAAGGAGGCGAAGAAGAAACTCTAAAACCTCCTCCTCAGTACAGTCCCCTATGCCTAAGGAGCAATCCGAAAAGGAGACTGCACCGAGTGCTTTACCTGCTTCATCTAACCCTAAGGAACCCATTGGGCAATGGGTCCCTAAACAAGCTTAATCCTTTTGCAGGTCAGTCATGTGTGGTACATAGATTCAGGAGCTCATCGACACATGACTGGTCATCGGTCCTTCCTTTTTGACTTCGTTGAAAAGTTTGAGGGATACGTCAAGATGGCTGATTCAAGACCGAAAAGGATAGAGGGGTATGGAAGCATCACAGATGGGAAGTATATAATCAAGCAGGTGAGGTATGTGAGGGGTTTGGCATACAACATGTTCAGCTCCAGCCAATTTTGTGACAATGGCTACTGGTGCAAACAATTCATGTACGGAGCTACTGTGAACACGGAAGATGAGGATCCCGTTCTAGTTGCACGCAGAACTGGAAATCTGTACACCACCGTCTTCAGATGCATTCCCCAATCACATCCTCAGTTTGAAGATCTATCAAAACCAAACAACAAAATCTGTTTGCTCGCGAAAGCTACCAAGGCGGACAGTTGGCTATGGCATCAACGGCTATGTCATCAGAACTTCAAAGACATGAACAAGCTGGTTTCAAGAGGCTTGGTCAGTGGACTTCCTGAGACATGCCTCTCCAAGGACACACTTTGTCATGCATGTGCGTTAGGAAAAATGAAGAGAAGTTCCCATCCTCCCAAGTTAGAAACTAATTGTCGAAGTCCGCTCGACATGATACACATGGATCTTTGTGGGCCGATGAGGATTGAAAGTCTAGCAAGAAAGAAATACATGCTAGTCATGGTTGACGAATTCTCTCGGTTCACTTGGCTTGAATTTCTTCGTGCCAAATCTGATGCTGCGGATAAGATCATTGCCTTCATCAAACGGATCCAAGTTTCCTTGAATCTAAAGGTGAAGAAGTTGAGGAGCGACAACGGAACCGTGTTGGTCCCAAGTAGGTGACCTTCAAGTAAGGATAGTGTTTGGGATTATAGAAGGGGGGGGGGGTTGAATATAATCACACAATTTTCTCACTTTTAAATTCTTGTTTTATAAACAATATGAATTTACAGATTGTTGCGGAAATAGAAAAGACAATTAGTCTAAACTAAACAATCTAAGTTCTTTCACTATGCACTTAGTGAGAAGAGAATAAAGAAAGAAGATAGAGGGATAAAGAGAGAAAGGACTTGAGTATTTTAGGATGAAGAAGAAGTATGGAGAACATCTCTTCACGTCCTATTTATACTCCATGCATTAAATGCATGCAGACCTACTATTGTGACGTGTCACAATGTGAGTGGTCTGTTGTACTATTTACTATAAACAAATACTCTTTGCATGGTGTGCAAAAGAGGATGTTTGTAAACAGTTGCCTTATGGTCTGATAAGTACGGAGGGAACAGTAAAGTAACTGCCCTTATGTACTATTGTGTCAGAAAAGGCGAGTAATCCTTTTGTGCATTAGACTAAGACATTGTTCTAATCCTTCAGGATCAGGATACTGATCAGTGACTAGAGTCCTGAAACTGGGGACGTTCAGGGTCACGTGTATCCTGATGAATCTTCAGGATGTCATACGATTGTGAACAGACTGCTATCACTGAATTCCGTCTTCAGATCACGAGCATGCTGTTCCTGTCATCAGCTATTTCTTCGACGTCGATGATGGTTCTTTTTGTATGATCTTAATGTCTTCAGGAGGAGGTCTTCACTTCAGTGGACAGGATCAGTAGACTGCAGAACAGACTCGTTAGTCTCCTGATCCTGATCCTGATCTATAAAGTTAAGTTACAGCATAAGTAACATGGAATAACACTGAACAGACTCAGTGATAATTCCTCAAGCTATAACAGAAGTAAAAACCTATTCACTAAGTAAAGATTCAGGATCATTATCATTTCATCAGGTCTTAGGAGAGCTGGATCAACAATCTCCCCCTAAATGATAATGATAAGACAACAGAGTAATTGTCTTAATCTAGAAAAGTTAGAAATAAATCTAAGTCTAGAACTAAACAGTAGGAAATAGAACTCATAAAGGTACATGTCCCATTTACTGTTTTGAGGGATCTTTTTCAGTACTATGATGGAATGAAGTACAATGCACTGAATTGCATTCTCATTAATCTCATTTAAATATTACAAGAGTAAGGAAAATACAAAAGTACATGATAGAAGTACTGAAAGAAAAAATTACAAGACAACTAACTATCAGATTCTTCGCTAATGTATTCAGTCTTGACGCAAACAGGAACAGGAGTGTCGCTGAAGGCAAGTCTGTGATCAAGTATAGCTCTGACAGTGCGGATGATCTCTTTGTTGTCTGGATTTTTCTTATCTTGTTGTGCAGTGAAGAGAACTGTCAAAAGATGTTCATAGGGCGCTATGTGTAGCTCACTGAAGCGCTGAAAGCGTAGGATTGAGTTATTGCTAACACATATGCCATGAACGGGTTCTCTGATTACTTGTCCTTCAGATAGAGAGATTCCAGGAGGGAATGAAAGATCAAGCATCGAGAGGTCCAGAGGTTTAACAACCATTCTGGGAAGACAGGGAGTTGGTCTTCTTGTAGAGGTGCCTGCAGATCTTCGAACAGGCTGCTGAGATAGGAGTGGAGAGTGTTGGAGTAGGTCATCAGGTATTTCAGTTGTCCTTCTGATGCGAGCAATAAGTCCTTCAATGACTTCTTCTACTTCAGCCCGATAGTTCTTGTTGGCTTTGGGAAGCAGGGATCTGATTTCGTTCCACTCTGACAAGTTGTAGCGATCTAACTTGTCCAGAGTGTGCTCTACGTCCTTTACTCCAGAGCGTTTGACTGTGATCCAGGTTTTACCAGGATTACCTTTCTTGCCTCTTGATCGGCGAAGATGGATACCTGAGATGGCAGCACCATGCTTTCGGAGGTGTAACCGATCTCTGCACCAGTCAAGCTCAGCATTCACTTCTCCAGTCTGTATCTCTGCATTTTTGTTGAAGACCTTCAGAACAGCCTTCTGTGCAAGGATAGGATCTGCACTTATTTCAGCATCTTCATCTACAAAATCCGATGCAAGCCTTCGAGCGGCTTGGGCAGAGAGGAAAGCTTCCTTCTGCTTCTTATTATGCTCTAGTTAAGCCTGTACAGCCTCGTTGTACTCCTCCTGCGAGAGATAGGCGAACTCAGAGTCACAAGAGGTACGAAGAGGGATTTTTACTCTTGTACTCTCGAGTCGCTCTATCACGGCGTCTAAGCGCCCATCCCTGTCAATGGCAAAGGAACTGTCAGGGTAGTTTTCACCTTCAGATCTAGGAGAGTTTGAGGGAGGTGATCTGGGTGGAGAAGCAGGGGTAGAGAAGTCATCAGAGATGAATTCATCATCTGATGAGAGGCATATGGTTTCAGGGGTGGCTCGGATTTCAGGGGTTCTGGATGAAGAGGCTTCTTGGTTGAAACGGGTTGTAGGACGGGTAGAAATGGTTTCTTGGTTAAGGGGTGTGATCCTGAAGGCCATTTTAGCTAGTTCAGCTCTGGTCTGCTCATTGGGACTATTCTCCATTAGGCGAATAATGTCACCAGTGATAGAGCCAAAGTTGACATCGTGAGTTTCAGGATCGGTTTGGTTATTAGGTTCAGGTTCAGGGTGATAGGTGAGTTCAGGAGTTGGTTCAGGAGAGGGTAGTTTAGGAGGTTGGTAGATAACCATTTGAAGGTTATTAGGAGGGGAGTTTTCAGGTGAGGAGTCTAGGGTGATGGTTTCAGGGGTGGGTTTGGATTTAAGAAGAGTAGAAATAGGTTGGTTATCAGAGGAAGAGGGAGAGGATGGTAGTGGAGACATACCAGAGGCATCAGGGTTCTCCCCTGAGGTTGTGCTAGCCCTGGAATGGGCGCAGAGGCAGCAGGGACCTTCTCGACGAAGATGTCGTCGTCTACATCATCATCATCTTCATCATCGTCGTCGTCGTCTTCATTATTCCCCCCGTCTTCAGTGGTTCTCCAGTTTGTGGAGGGGGAATAGGCTGAGTGGTCTCGGGGCTGTCTCTCCCCCTCAGCAGGTGCCTGTACCAAGGCAGCTGTTGTAACACTCCTTTGGAGGAGAGAGGCCATGTCGCTCAGGACTTTGCGCTGGATGAATGATGAGGAGATCAGGGACTGCAAAACCTCCCTGTCCGCCGTGGTGAAGGATGGAGGCGGCGCAGGAGCAGAGGTGAGGGCGTTGACAGCAGAGGAGAGCCCTTGCACCTGCTCCTGGATGGCTCGGAGAGCAGCTTCCTGAGCATCCAATCTCTGAACCACCGTTGTTTGAAAGGTGGTGAGAGAGTTGGTGCTGTTGATGATGTTGGTGGAGAGCGCAGGGAGTGCCGTGGCCTTCAGGTCATCAATAGACGCCTGAAGGTTGGTGGAGGAGGAGGCAACTTGAGAAACCTTGTCATGGATATTATCCAGACAAGGGATGGACAGGGTGACGGCCGTGGGCGGCGGAGTCGCGGCGACGGCGGCGGCAGTGGCACTGGCGGCGGCGGCTTCAGCAGCAGCTGCAGCAGCTTTGGCAGCAACAAGTTCCTGTTGTAGGGACTGGAGCTGTGCTGAGTGCTCGGCCTCCTTCTGCTGGAGGGCAGTGCGGGCCTCAAGCAGGTTCCTCTCAGCGGACTGCCTGCGTAGTTCAGCTGCGTTCAGCTGATGCTCGGCATCCGTGAGGATGAAGTCGTTGAAGGGGTCATCCTGATGAAGATGCCCTTCAGAACCTGCTCCTAAAGAACCTGTAGACAGAGTAGCTAAGTGAGGACTAGAAGACTCATTAGCTTTCATAGAAGAAGTAACAGTAATATATTGCTTAGAAATATTACCTGAGGCTTGGAGGGTATCAGGATGATTACCCACCAGATTCTCTGAGGGTTCGAGTTGAACCACCTCAGGTTCTTGTGTAACAGGGGCAGATGTAGAAGTATCTGCAGTGGAAGAATGTTTAGACAAAGGGGATGGTTTATTAAAGAGCTGGGGCAGGGTAATGTAATATTTCTTACCAGCCGCCTGCGTCTTTTTCTTTTGCGCCCTAGCTTTGGCGCGTTTTGTTGGAGGTGGAGGAGTGACAGAGGATGGTTGGGGGCGCTTCTGGAGCGCAGAAGTTGTGGTTGCAGCTGGGGAAGTCAGTATTGGGTTAGCTACTGACATAGCATGCATAGAAGTAGAAGAATGTGGTTTGGAAGAGATGATAGAAAACGTACCAGCGGTTGGAGAGGTGGATGGTTCAGCATCCTGATCCTGAAGAGGTTCAGGAACGACCAGGACGTCGGAGAGAGGGACGTCCTCAGGATGATGAACAACTTGTTCCAGGAACCTGGGTCCCAGAGTGTAGTTGTTGGAGTTTCCAACCTTGGGGTAGTTTTCCCCCATATGCAGCTCCAGGACGGCTGAGAAGAACCTGGTGAAGGCAACGTTGGCGACCCGATTCTTGCTTCGGACCTTCTTCACCATGTCGTCCCAGATGGAGCGAGCATAGTCGAACTCGCGATTCTTGATCGCAGAGTAGACCATCTGTTGAATGACCATCGGGAACTGCTCCGTGCTCCCTGTTTTGCCCGATAAGCACAGGCCAAACGTGTTCCATATATAATAGAACACGGCGTTGAGTCCTGACTTATGGACAGTGGCACCTGTCTTCGGTAGCAGGACGCCTTCCTTGTTCACAGGCCATCTGTAGCCTATGGCGTCCAGGAACTCGACGATCTCGTCAGCGGTAGGGACAGGAGGGAAGCGCTTCTTCTTGGGGAAGTTGAGCACGTTCCTTAGGGTTCCAAAACCAAAGGAAATGATGTTTTCCTTGATTTGGAATTTGATGACCTCACGCAGGACACCTTTTGCGTTCTTCTCCTTGGCAACAGTGGCTGTTGACCAAAGTTGTTGTAGCATTGGTTTGTTTGGCTTGGGATCCAGGGTGAACGCCGTCTTCAGAGGGCTGTTGAGCATGAATTCCTTTGCAGGCAGCAGGTAGTCCTTGTCTTCGGGGATGTCGAAAAGTGCTACGACGTTGTTCTGTTTGAACTGGACGTCGTGTTGTGGAATGACTATCGGCAAGCTCTCAGTAGCTTGCAGAGGTGTGGCCTCTGATGAGAGTTGGGCGTCCAGGGATGTAGATTGAGTAGCAGCCATCCTGTTAAAAACATAAAAATAACATATATGGATGATTAAGAGTCCAAAATATGCATTTTTCTTCATTTTTCAATGAACACAAAAGATGTTCATAAAAATGGTGAAATCCTTTATACTTAGAATAGATTAGATACCAAAATACACAAAAGGAATGTGTTTTGGTATTAAAACGAACTTCTATTTTGATGAAAAGATATCAAAATAGGAGTTTAGACTGTTTCTTAAAAGAAATAAGAAAAATCATGTTAAACAGTTTTAACAAAAATCTTTGAAGATTTTGGGAAAACTAAGATCAAACGAAGTGATCTTAGGGTTTTTGGAAAAACGTTTACCAAAATAAGTTGTTTTTAAGGAAGAATACCAACTTAGATTGTGGAAAGAACAAAGAACAAAAG
The DNA here is from genome assembly GCA_030169165.1 of Centaurea solstitialis. Taxonomy (NCBI): domain Eukaryota; kingdom Viridiplantae; phylum Streptophyta; class Magnoliopsida; order Asterales; family Asteraceae; genus Centaurea; species Centaurea solstitialis. The sequence continues at coordinate 72,803,514 of CM058042.1, read as the reverse complement.
GAAACTTACGTTGATCTTGTTAAAGAAGTGGTAAGTGTGTGTTCTTGGTGTTCTTGAGAATGCAGATTCTTGCTTTTTCTTGCTTGAATGCTTAGAGAGTATTATGTGAGCGTAAAGAGTGAAAAGGATTACGAATGAGGTTTTTATACCTCGTGGTAGGAGAGAGAAAAAGGATGAGAGAGAAAAGAGCGGCTAAATTCAAACGTTATGATGAAAAAGAAGCTCGACGCGCGTTCACGCGCCTGACACACGTAGTGGGGAACAGGAAACGTCCCATTACGTGTCAGTGCAGATGAAAGGTTTGTTTTATTTGAAAAACTAAAAACCACCTTTTCAGGGGATGATTCCATTTTGGTGAAAGATATGGTTTATTGGAATCAGAGTACTTATCAGATAAGTACTGTTTTGGGAAAATCCTCTTATCACATTTAATGCGATAAGGTTTCAGTAGCAGAGGGAAGAAATACTTACCTGAGAATCATCAGTATTCGGATATTGAACAAAGATTTTGTAAGTACTGAATAGAGTCATCCTCTGAAGAAGAGTTATTCAGGAGTTGTTAATAAAAGAGGTCCTGAGGGAATATTTTCAAAAGGACTTTAACAACTGTTTGTCCTGAGAACTTCTATTCTTCAGGATTTAACATCCCAAGTTCACTGAGGAGCATATTAAAACGCGTCACATCCAGTGGTTTGGTAAAGAGGTCAGCAAGCTGATATTCAGTAGGGACAAAATGGAGTTCAATATCACCATTCATCACATGATCCCTGATGAAGTGATATCTCACTTCAATGTGCTTTGTCTTAGAGTGTAAGACAGGATTGTTAGCAATGGCTATTGCTGAAGTGTTGTCACAGTAGATAGGAATTTTGGAGAGTTGTATGTCATAGTCCTGAAGTTGATTTCTCAGCCACAGGACCTGAGCACAACATATTCCTGCTGCAACATATTCAGCTTCAGCAGTTGATGTGGACACAGAGTTCTGCTTCTTGCTAGTCCAACTCACCAACTTGCCACCTAATAGGTGACAGCCACCAGTAGTGCTTTTCCTGTCGATCTTACATCCTGCAAAGTCACTATCAGAATAAGCTGTTAGATCGAACCCTGAGTCCTTGGAGTACCAAAGACCCATGTTAGGAGTTCCCTTCAGGTATCTGAAGATCCGCTTTACAGCGGTCAGATGGGATTCTTTGGGTTCAGCCTGATAACGAGCACAGAGACATGTAGAATACATGATATCAGGACGACTCGCTGTAAGATACAGCAGTGAGCCAATCATTCCTCTATAGAGAGTCACATCAACAGGTTTCCCTTTGGAATCCTTGTCAAGAGACAGAGGAGGAGCCATTGGAGTCTTCATCGGTGTACAGGATGTGAGATCAAACTTCTTCAGCATCTCATGTACATATTTACCTTGATTGATGAAAATTCCCTTTTCAGATTGCTTGATCTGAAGTCCTAAAAAGAATGTTAGTTCGCCCATCATAGACATTTTATATTCAGATTTCATGAGCAACTCAAACTTTTCGCAGAGTTTGGGATTGGTGGATCCAAAGATAATGTCATCGACATATATCTGGACAAGAAGGATATGCTTAGGATATTTCTTCAGAAATAAAGTGCTATCAATCTTTCCACGAACAAAACCTTTAGAGAGAAGAAAGGTTGAGAGGGTATCATACCAGGCACGAGGAGCCTGTTTTAACCCATAGAGAGCCTTGTTTAACTTGTAGACGTGATCAGGGAACTTAGGATCTACAAAGCCAGGAGGCTGAGCCACATAGACCTCTTCATTAAGTTTTCCATTCAGAAAGGCATTTTTAATGTCCATCTGATAAACTTTGAAGTTCATATGTGCTGCAAAAGCTAGGAAGAGTCGAATTGCTTCGAGCCTAGCAACAGGAGCAAAAGTTTCATCATAATCAATGCCCTCTTCCTGCCTGTATCCCTGAGCCACAAGGCGAGCCTTGTTTCGAATGATTGTACCAATCTCATCAAGTTTATTTCGAAAAATCCACTTGGAACCAATGATTGTACGTTTTCGAGGCCTAGGGACGAGAAGCCAGACATTGTTTCTGATGAACTCTGCTAGCTCTTCCTGCATGGCTGAGACCCAGGCAGGATCACGCAAAGCATCATCTATTTCTTTAGGTTCATTTTCAGAGATAAAATTTACATAAAGACAGACGTTACCAGCCTGACGTCTGGTTTTCCACCCCAGAAGAAGGGTTTCCAAGAACTTGATCAATGGGATGATCTTTGGTCCATCGGAGAGCAGGTGGTTGATACACCTGTCCTGAAGTAGATGCTTCATTGGATGATGGATCAGGAAGAAGATTTGTAGGAGTGGGTTCACTAACAGTGGTTTGAGAGAAGTCTTCACTGTTAGTGGGTTGATCAGGTTCAGGAGGTGTGATTTGAGAGATAGGGGTGGCGTTTATGAGTGGTGGAGTGGTTATATCAGTGGGTGGTATAGGATTATCTTCAAAACCATCAGGAAGGTCTTGAGGAGATGGATCAGCAATAGGAGGTTCAGGGACTTGAAAGAAAGAGTCAGCCCACTGATTGATTTCAGTATTATCATTTGGGTGAGGAAAGGTAGGACCCGATTCATCAAACTTGACATGAATCGTTTCCTCAATGGTTTGTCTTCGTTTGTTGAACACACGGTAAGTTTTAGAAATGGATGAGTATCCGAGGAAAATTCCATCATCAGATTTGGAATCAAACTTTCCAAGATTATCTTTGTTGTTCAGGATGTAGCAGACACAACCAAAGATATGGAGATGTTTGATTGATGGTTTCCTGTTACGAAAGAGTTCGTAAGCTGTTCTTCTGAAACGCTTGACAATCAGAGATCTGTTCTGAGTGTAACAAGCAGTATTTACAGCTTCAGCCCAGAACTGAGTGGCAAGGTTGGCTTCACTCAGCATAGATCTCGCAGCTTCGATCAGCGTCCTGTTTCGTCTTTCAGCAACACCATTTTGCTGAGGAGTTCTCACAGAGGAGAAGTTTTGAGAGATACCTTTCTGTTCAAAGAAAGATTCCAGGGTGCTGTTTTTGAACTCAGTCCCATGGTCACTTCTTATTGAACGAACAGTAAGGTTGTTGAGTTTTTCCATCTTCCTGACGAACAGGATGATTTCTTCAGGAGCATCACTCTTGGCACGTAAGAAGAAAACCCAAGTATATCTGGAATATTCATCTACGATTACCAGAGTATATTTCTTTCCACCAATGGATTGGACATTAACAGGTCCAAAGAGATCCATGTGGAGAAGTTGTAGAGGAGAGCTGATGGAGGAAATCTGCTTAGACTTGAAGCTAGCCCTGGTCTGTTTTCCTTTCTCACATGCTGAACAAAGAGATTCCTTTGTATAGCGAAAGTCAGGAAGACCAATGACCAGGTTGTTGATGCAGAGTTGATTCAGCGTCTTGAAGTTGAGATGAGAGAGACGCTTGTGCCAGAGCCAATTCATATCAGTGGAAGCACGTGATACGAAACAGAAGTTATCGGTGGAAGTATTCATATTGATGATGTAGATATCTGCATGTCTAACACCATTGAGAATGACTTCCTTTTTCTTGTTCTTGACTTTGCACTTTTTCTTAGAGAAAGAAACTTTGTGATTCTTATCACACAGTTGACTGATGCTCAGAAGATTATGCATCAGGCCTTCAACATAAGCAACTCTTTTGAAAGTAGTTACTCCGTTGGTCAGAGTGCCATACCCTCGGGTTTGGCCTCTACCGTTTCCGCCAAAGGTCACAGCAGGACCTCTTTCTTCACGGTAGTTAGTGAGGACAGATTTAGAACCAGTCATGTGTCGAGAGCATCCACTGTCCAAGTACCAGATGCCCTTATCCTGTAAAATACAGAGTTTAAGTTTTCTTTGGTACCCATAGAACTATGGATCCAGAAGTATCAGTAGGACTGGTTGAATCAGTGTCAGCCTTTACTGAAGTATCGGTACAGGAGGCTGGAGTCTTGACTGACAGAACAGTCTTGACAACCTTCTTTCCTTTGACTGATTTCTCAGTCTTGGGAATCTTCTTTACCTTAGTTGATTTTTCAGCTTTGGTAGCATCAGGACACTTACTCGCAATATGGTCATTTAATCCACAGTGATAGCATTTGCGATATTGAAAGCGTTTAGTGTGGTCCAGAAAGTTTTTGAACTTTAGGTGAGCAGGACCTGCACCAAGTATGCCTTTAGCATTGGACATTGGAGGAATTGGTTTCTTCTCCTGAGTCTTTTGCTTCAGGTCAATCTTCAGTCTGGGAGCAGGACTCTGAGAAAGAGACTTAGTTCCAGAGACTGAAGGACCACCACCCAGAACTTTGTTCTTAGGTTTAGGACCCTTGGTCTTTGAAGGTGTTTCAGTTTTGGATTTATCCTTAACTGTGTTCTTTTTGCTCTTAGGAGCACCTTCAGGGTGAGTGTTAGAAGAAGAAGAAGGGGTGTTTTCAGAGGCATTAGGAAGAGGAATAGAAGAAACAAATTTTCCAAATTTGAGCATGGAACTATCAGACTTAGTTTCTTCTTTCTTGTAACCACGAAAGAATCCAAGACCTCTCTTGCTTTTATCAGACCTCCCTGAAGCTAGTATTTCATCAACTTTTTCAGATGCGTCACTCCATCCTTTGATGGTGACTTTTTCAGCATTTAATTGGGCAAGGGCCTTCTCTTTGGCAGCAAGAGCCAATTCTCTTTCAATACACAGAGTTTTGTTTACAGAGACCTGGTCCTTATAATTTTCTTCCACAATGGTAAGCTGTTTTAATTTTTCTTGACATTCTTTGAGTTGTCCTCTAAGATCAATATTCATTTTTTCAGCAGAAGTTTTACCATTAAGGGCTTTGTAAAGGTCGAGAGTGACCAGGTCTAACTGTGTTAAGCTTTCAAGAGGGATGAGAGGAATAGATACCTGACTGGAAGAATCAGTCGCAGAGGTGGAAGCTTCAGGAGTTGTGGAAGAAGAAGCTTCAGGATCCTGAGGAGGAATCTCTTCAGGAACCTCTTCTATCTTAGCCATGAGAGCTAAGGTAGGTTCCTCAATAATGGCCATGAGTGCCACTTGAGTATCTTCCTCATCAGACGAGTCATCAGAGGAGACATCATCCCAGTCGCAGTCTTCTGCGATTAAACCTTTGCCTTTACGCTGAGTTTTCATCTTCTTGTACTTTTCCTTCAGGCGTTGGTATTTGGGGTTCTTGGAAGAAGATTTAGCAGAGGAGGGAGCAAACTGACTTTTTCTGTACCTGCAATCATTAGCAAAGTGTCCTTTGCCCTGACAGTTGTAGCAGATAGCAGTAGCCTTGTCAACAGGATCTGACTTAGGCTTGTCAGTAATAGAAAGATGTTTCTTTTTATGGAAGTTTCCCTTTTTGGCAAACTTTTTGAAAGATCTGGTTAAAAGAGCAAGAGATTCATTGAATTCAGGATCTTCTGACATGTCAGAGTCACAAGATTCTAATTCAGTAATAGTTACTGAAGAAGAAGTGGCAGCAACAGGAGGAACTGAATCAGAAACCAATGCAACAGATGTGCTTTTGGATTCTTTAGAATCTCTTATGAGATTCTTTTTCAGTTTCTTCTGTTGTTCACGGTTCAGAAGAATACCGTACAACTCACTTAGAGTGAGTGTCTTTATGTCCTTTGACATAGTTAAGCAGGAGGTGTAGATTTCCCAATGTTCAGGAAGAGCTTCCATGAACTTGGTAACCACCTCAGAGTTAGAGTAGGTAGTACCGATGGTCTTCAGATCAATCAGAAGACGGTTGAATCTCTGATGTAGCTGGGAGAGAGTTTCATCCTTCTGATGAATAAAGCTTTCGTACTGACGAACCAAGAAAATTTTTCTTGATTCCATGAGTACGGCAGTACCTTCATATTGAACACAGAGAGTGTCCCATATCTCCTTAGCAGAGCGAAGGTGACATACAGAGTGGAATACATCGTCAGGGAGTGACATGGCGATGAGAGACCTAGCCTTAGTGTCAATGTTGACCAGGCGTCTATCTTCATCATTCCAGTCAGTTACGGGCTTTACCAGCTCTCTTTCAGGAACAGCAGGTTGGCCACCAGCAGCAGGAATGGGGTGGACGGTTTGTGTAGGCACATGTGGTCCGTTTTCCAGAAAATAAGGAATCTGGGGATCAGAACCAGAGAGGAAAAGCTCCATCCTGGTTTTCCAAAGAGAGAAGTTGTCTTTGTTAAACCGAGGAGGCTTTCCAGCAGAGCCGGTATCAAAGTAGTTATCCTTAGCTTGAAGAGCCATAGAATAAGAAGAGAGAGGATCACAAGATTTTTCTTAAGAAGAAAATGAGAGCTTGTATCAGCTCTGATACCACTTGTTGGTCCCAAGTAGGTGACCTTCAAGTAAGGATAGTGTTTGGGATTATAGAAGGGGGGGGTTGAATATAATCACACAATTTTCTCACTTTTAAATTCTTGTTTTATAAACAATATGAATTTACAGATTGTTGCGGAAATAGAAAAGACAATTAGTCTAAACTAAACAATCTAAGTTCTTTCACTATGCACTTAGTGAGAAGAGAATAAAGAAAGAAGATAGAGGGATAAAGAGAGAAAGGACTTGAGTATTTTAGGATGAAGAAGAAGTATGGAGAACATCTCTTCACGTCCTATTTATACTCCATGCATTAAATGCATGCAGACCTACTATTGTGACGTGTCACAATGTGAGTGGTCTGTTGTACTATTTACTATAAACAAATACTCTTTGCATGGTGTGCAAAAGAGGATGTTTGTAAACAGTTGCCTTATGGTCTGATAAGTACGGAGGGAACAGTAAAGTAACTGCCCTTATGTACTATTGTGTCAGAAAAGGCGAGTAATCCTTTTGTGCATTAGACTAAGACATTGTTCTAATCCTTCAGGATCAGGATACTGATCAGTGACTAGAGTCCTGAAACTGGGGACGTTCAGGGTCACGTGTATCCTGATGAATCTTCAGGATGTCATACGATTGTGAACAGACTGCTATCACTGAATTCCGTCTTCAGATCACGAGCATGCTGTTCCTGTCATCAGCTATTTCTTCGACGTCGATGATGGTTCTTTTTGTATGATCTTAATGTCTTCAGGAGGAGGTCTTCACTTCAGTGGACAGGATCAGTAGACTGCAGAACAGACTCGTTAGTCTCCTGATCCTGATCCTGATCTATAAAGTTAAGTTACAGCATAAGTAACATGGAATAACACTGAACAGACTCAGTGATAATTCCTCAAGCTATAACAGAAGTAAAAACCTATTCACTAAGTAAAGATTCAGGATCATTATCATTTCATCAGGTCTTAGGAGAGCTGGATCAACAAACCGAATTTCGCAACTCAAAGTTGCAATCCTTCCTTGAACATGTGGGGATCTCTCACAACTTCGCCGCCGTGCGTACCCCTCAACAAAACGGGGTAGTGGAAAGGAAGAATCGGACGTTAGTCGAGGCAGCACGATCCATGATGGCTCATTCCGGCGTTCCGAAATCATTTTGGGCCGAAGCGGTAGCAACAGCATGCTACATGCAAAACCGCACTCTCATCGTCAAGCGAACCGGAAAGACAGCTTATGAGATGATCGAGAAGCGCAAGCCAGACATCAAGCATCTACGGGTATTTGGTTGTAAGTGTTATATTCTGAATGACCGGGACGATTTGGGAAAGTTTGATCCCAAGGCTGATGAGTCTATCTTCATAGGATACTCACCACACTCAAAGGCCTATCGGGTTTACAACAAACGATCCCAAACGATCCCAAACCATCCTGGAAAGTACCAATGTAGACTTCTCTGAAACAGAAACTCTCTCTGATGCTAGCTCTAGTAATCCTGGTGCCATTCTGCCTGACTTGCCTAATGCACCACCGCGCACAGATTTTAGACCTAACACCTTTGATTCAGATTTTATAGATCCTTCAGACTATGATTTGCCGATCTTAACTGGTCCAATCATCGTACCTGCTGCACCTGGAAACTCCACGACGTCTGTATCGTCCGATGCTTTCGTGACGGAAAGCACATCTGAGACTACTACTTCCGCTCAGAATACGACTACAGAACCAGTGGTCTCACCACCTCAGAATTCATCTAACGAGCAACCTTCAGAAGCTTCACAAGAACCAGTTGTAGCACAGAATTCCACACCTGTTCGTGCTCCGGTCGCTGAAGCCGCTCCGCAACCATCTCCAAGCACATCTCAAAGATCGTATGCTCAAGTGGTTCGGGAGCCCAGACTGGAAGTTGTTCTAAATATTGAGCCACTGAGAAGGAATACAAGTGGTCCTTCCGGAGGAATCCAGTCAAGCAACTTTGTCGTGCAAGATGAGAACGACGCAACGAACAACCAAGCGTCCTATGTCACTCTTCCTCACTCAAGAAAGTGGTCAAGAAGTCATCCTCCATCCCAGATCATCGGGAGTCCATCTCGGAATGTCCAAACTAGATCATCAAAGAAATCTGATAACTTAGGTCTCTTCGCCTGTTTCTTAAGCGAATTTGAGCCATCTGAAATCGATCAAGCTCTGTCAGACCCGGACTGGGTAAGAGCCATGCAAGACGAACTGGCAGAGTTTGAAAGGAACAAGGTTTGGCGCCTGGTAAAACGACCATGGGGGAAGTCCATCATCGGCTTAAAATGGATTTTCCGGAACAAAAAGGATGAAAACAACCTTGTTATTCGCAACAAGGCTCGTTTGGTCGCCAAGGGATTTCGCCAACAAGAGGGTATCGATTACGACGAGACGTTTGCGCCGGTTGCAAGGATAGAAGCCATACGGATCTTTCTCGCGTCCGCCGCTCACAAGAATATGATGGTATACCAAATGGACGTCAAGTGTGCGTTCCTGAATGGTGTCCTTCATGAGGAGGTGTATGTTGAACAACCCGAGGGGTTTGTCGATCCGAGGTTTCCCAACCATGTCTACGCATTAGACAAGGCACTTTATGGTCTCAAACAAGCTCCACGAGCATGGTATGAAACTCTTACTATCTATTTGCTAGGAGCTGGCTACCAGAAAGGTACAATCGACCCCACCTTATTCCTTCGTAAATCAGGTGATGATTTAATTATTGTACAGATATACGTGGATGATATCATCTTTGCATCTACAAAGCCTGAGTTGTGCACAGAGTTTGAGCACACTATGAAATCACAATTTCAGATGAGTATGATGGGTGAACTGACATTCTTTTTGGGACTTCAAGTCCGTCAGTGCCCTGACGGCATTTTCATAAACCAATCAAAATATGTTCACGATTTATTAAAACGTTTTGATGTGGTTGGTTCAAACTCTGCTGCTACTCCAATGTCCAGATCATTTCAAATGGACGCCGACTTGTCTGGCAAGCCGGTAGATCTAAAGAAATATCGGGCAATGATTGGTTCCTTGCTTTACCTCATGGCTAGTAGACCTGACATTGTATTCTCCACGGGTGTCTGTGCTCGTTATCAGTGCGACCCGCGTGATTCACACCTTAAGGCTGTGAAAAGAATCCTTAGGTACCTGAAGGGCACGCCAGACTTTGGCCTTTGGTACCCAAAGGGTTCTAGTTTTGAGCTAATTGGCTACACAGATTCTGATCATGCAGGTTGCAAGTTGGACAGGAAGAGCACATCCGGAGCATGCCAATTCCTCGGGGACAAGTTGGTAAGTTGGTCGTCACGCAAACAGAACTGTGTGTCACTTTCCACGGCCGAAGCTGAATACATTGCGGCCGCGTGTTGTTGCTCACAAGTTCTATGGATGAAAACCCAACTGGCGGACTTCGGATACACCATGAACCGGATCCCAATCTACTGCGACTCTCAAAGTGCCATTCTGATTACCGCAAATCCAGTACAGCACTCCAAAACAAAGCATATCGACATCCGATACCACTTCATCAAGGATCATGTCGAAAAAGGTAACATTGAACTGTATTTTGTGGAAAGTGACCTTCAGCTTGCTGATCTGTTCACTAAGGCCTTTGATGAGAAACGCCATTACTTCCTTATAAGCAAGTTAAGAATGTTAGACCTCCCGCCTAAGGTCTAGGGGGAGCTGGGGATCTGTTAGGATGCATGTGTGTAGGGGGAGGCTTGCATCTTTATATAGCATTTTTCGAGGGGGAGTGTCTGTATAATCATATGTTTGTTTGTGCTAACGTTCTCGGATCCACACTACAATGGATACCATCCTGGTCTTTGTTTTGTAGGTGTGGACATTCACTACGACTTCTGATTAAATCAGATCAGGACTCGCGCAAAATCCGACACCGGGGTTACACAGTTAATACCCGATGAAAACATATCCAGGTTAGTCGTTACGTTGAGGTCTGGGGACTGAACTTGAACATTTTTATGAACTTGCAAGTTCAGGGGGTGGATGTGACAAGTTTCTGAACTTACAAGTTCGGGGACTAAATCTGTCATCTCCTGAAACTTAAGTTCAGGGGCTGTTTTTGAAAATTTTATAAAACTCAAGTTCAGGGACTCGTTTTGCAACTTTCGCGAAACTTGAAGTCCAGGGGGTGTTTGTGCCATTTTCGGAAGTTGAGAGTGAAAAGTGGGTTCACTTATCCTTAAACTGATAAGTTGACCCCTTTAATATAAAAAGAACTTTTGTCCTTTTCTATTTTCATAATCACAAATCAGAATTTCAAAATATTCAAATCTCTCTCTCTCTCATACGAACTTGTGCAAACCGCCACCTTTCTCCTCTCCAGCCACATTCCGGCATTTTTCCGACCTCCGTTCTACGATCCGACTACAACCAGACGATCACGGTAAGATTTCGGACACAATGGTATAAGCATTAACATGTATCTTTATCGTTATCTTAGCCGAATCGAAGCCTAAAGCTTCTTGGATAAACCTGAAACCCAAACTCTTTGGAATGGGTTTTCGGGACGTCCAATCGGTCGTTTGTTGTTTAGGAACTTGTTTAGAACTTCTTTAGATCATAATGTACTAGTTTACAAGTTCTTAGATCGTGTTTTGAGTCGATTTGGACCTGTTGAAGTCGAACAGTCGTCGGCTGTTCTTGAAACCCGAATCGGGTATTCATAATACCCGAATCGGGTATCTTGAATGTCGTTTGAATGTTCATAATACCCGATTCGGGTATCTTGAATGTTCTTGTTGTTCGTAGTCCCGATTCGGGAAACCTAATAACCCGATTCGGGTATTCGGGTTTCCCGCATCGATCCTTCGTGGAACCCTAGTTATCTCGTTTTCAAAATCCCGATCCGGGAAACATGGTTAACCCGATTCGGGTATCCGAGTTTCCCGCATCCATTGTGAGGGTGGACTTTTTGAACTCGTTTTTGAAAATCTCTAAGTGTTTTTAACCCTCTTTACCGATTCGGGTATACCCAAAACCCGAATCGGGTTTCTATAGGAAATCCAGAAATTTTTCTAAGTGTAAACACTCTTTACCGATTCGGGTATACACCATTCCCGAATCGGGTTTCTTGAGGAAATTCACCCTTTTTAAGTGATCTCAATTCCCGACTCGGGAAACTGAGTAACCCGATTCGGGTACTCGAGTTTCTCGACTCGTGTTGAGTCGAGGTCATGCCCAAAATTTTTCAAAGTGTTAGAAACTTGGTTGATCATGAGTGTTGTCTTACCCGATTCGGGTTTGACACATTCCCGATTCGGGTTTTGCCAAAACCCGAATCGGGTTTGGGACACTAGTGTTTCTCCAATTTTTCCTAACACTTAGTAGCTCGTTGACCGTTCTAACTTCGTTTATGCTTTTTCTTTAAACAGAGATGGCCCTCCCAATCAACGGAGCTGCTGACCGCGCACTGATCTCCGCGGAGGATCTGAAGCCAATTACTCAGAACAACGAGTACGTTGATCTGACCAGCTTCCCAGCCCAGGAGCCTGTCATCCTGGAAATCCTGAAGGTGCACCCTCTGGCCTATGCTCTCGAGGCCACTGCCAGCGTGCCAATGATCTACCTTCAACAATTCTGGAACACTTCCAGAATTGTCCATCATGCTGGCGGACGAACACTAGTGGGACGCGTTGATCAGACGGAGATGTCTGTCACACTTGATGACTTCCGTCGCATCCTGCATCTGCCTACTGAGTCTGCTGAAGCCCCATTCGAGCAGATAGTCGAAATACCGATCCTGTTCAGCGAAATCCTCGCCATCGGTGTCATGGCAAATCCTGGTCAGAAGCTGAACGGCATCTCTCAGGTAACAAACAACATGTTGCCACCTCTTTGGGCGACTCTGTTCAACATTTTGAACAGATGTCTATCTGCCAAGGTCAAGGGCTTAGACAAAGCCTCGACCCATCTATGGCACGCCATCCACTCGATCATCTACGGCCGAAGGATCGACACTGCGGCCCAGCTTTGGATTGACATCACATGGGATGTAGATCCGAACGACCAGCGCAGCAAACACTCATCCATCCCGTGGATGCGGTTCTTTGCCTTGATGATCCGTGATCACATGAGCCGTCATCCAGAAGTCAACCCTCGTTCTCGACATCCGCTCTTCAAGAGCAAACAGATCACCAGATCCAAGACTCGGGAACTCAAGCCTGGTCAAGAGGAGATGCCGATACCTCGCCATGTGTTGGCCGCCGCGGATAGGGAAGCAGAGAGTGTAGTACTATATAGGGCGTCCATAGGTCTAGGAGACACGTCCACGGACTCCTCAGAACCGGGGAGCCCTGCCCAGGATGTGCAAGCCGTCCATCAGTCGGCTCGGGCCTTAGGTGCCGAGCCCCGGGGTACCACTGGGGGTGCCTCCGGATCGGGTGTGGTTCGAGTAGACGTGAGGGGGTCGCCGGGTAGAGTAGTCGGTACTTCCGCGGTTCCACATGTGCCACAGGTCGGTCCAAGCGCACTTTACCAACAAGTGCGTCAAGCGAGAGGTCGTCGCACACGTCGGGAGTTGATAGATGAGCAATCCGACGAGTACTACGTTCGCGCCAGAACAAAGAGGTACACCGGCGCTCAGAGGTACTCGCCGCCTTCTCCATACCAGTCTGACGAACCGGAGCAGCCATTAGCACTATCACCTACGAGGTTGGGTGGGGACGTGGAAGCTTCCCCACAAGAACAAGCACACGTCCCTTCGCCTCCTCAAACAGACGCTGCTTCCGGACCACCAGAAGAACCAGAAGGCGAACCCTCCGGAGACGATTCCAGTGATGATACCGGTCGTGATGAAGGCCGTGATGAGTCCTCCTCCGAGCACACTCCATCCAACCGCGAGGTTGTTGATGTTGAGGCCACCGAGTCCGAACAAGTGGACTTCGATGATGGTTCTTCCGAGGAGGTGGACAACCTCAAGAGCGGGAAGGCTCTTAGAGATGAAGATGAAGAAACATCCTCTTTCAACGGAGACGACTCCGTTGACATCCTCAGGCAAGATGATGCTGACTCAGATGGCCGGACTGAAGGTCGTGATGGTGATGAAGAAGAAGTGGAAATGGCAGTGGAGAGACAAGGTGATGAAGACCTTGAGGGCGTAAGTGAGGGTAAGAGAAAAGAGACCGTCGACGAAGAGGTCCATTTAGACGAAGAGTGGCTAAGGATAGAAGAACAGGGAGGAGAAGAAGAACCCACTAGGTTAGACACCCTAGGACTCCCGTCTACCCCGAGTCATTCCCCCACAGAGGCAACCCACATACAGACCGGTCACCTTGTGAGGTCGGGTCAAGACGCTGGCAGCCAACCAGCGCATTTGCACGCCCAAGCCACCCACTCGGCCATCTCTCAACAGATGGTCGTTTCATCTTCACACGGGGATATAGCACAACTTCCACCGGCCACTCACTCGGAGTCTGCCGGTGTTGATATCAGAGAGGAGCTGCCCCCCTCTCAATTTCGTTTCGTGCACCAGTTGTCTTAGATCCACTCACTGAGACCTTTCAGGTCATTCATTTGGATAGGACACTGTTTGGAGCATCATCCGCCCGCCCGAGTGGCCTGGCCGGAACGGGGGGAGTCGGTGCGTCTGATGACGCCCTTCGAGGATCCACCGGAAGTCCTGACATCGTCAACCCTATTCCAGCGATGACATCAGGCCGAGAGAGCACCTCAGTAGGACTCCTCTCGTCAACCGGAGCCCAAGTGGCACCGGGTACTGCACTACCGGGACTGGGTCCGACGGATTCGGGCGACATCCTTAAAGTCGTCCAAGCCAGATTCGCGGAGCTCGACCGCGCCGAGGCCTCTCGCAATGCCAAACTTGAGGCGTTCGAGAGTGCTCTCAACGAGCAAAGGGGAGAGATCGAGACACTGAAGTCTCGCGATGCCGAACGGGAGGAAGAACTGCACGAGCTACGACGCCAAGCAAAGGGCAAGTCGACCGAGCTTCAGATGCATCAGTCAGTGGCTCCTCCTCGTACCGAGCCTGTCCTCCGCCTACAGCCTCCGCAACCAGCACCTCAGGGAGCCATTCCGGGCTATGTTCATGAAGACGAATTCAACATGACGGTCTCCGCGCTGACGACTCAGAACGACAAGCTTTCGGCCAAGCTCAAGCGCGCGGAAGAACGTCTAGCCGCCAGGGATGCTCAGTTACGCGAGAGGGACGCACAGTTGGAGGCCGCCAACCGTCGTATCCGCGAACTCGAGGCAGCGTGCCGGCCTCAGGCTCAGTCCTCCAAACGGGGACATGATGACACTGACCCGGGCGCAGGTTCTCATGAGGGGGAGATGCAAGGAGCCAAACGACCTCGCATCGGCCTCGCTCAAGCCTCGGGTTCCGCGCCTGCTACCGCAGCTTCACGTTCTGCTAGCTCGAGTGCCCCGTCAGAATCAGCCGCCGCCGATGCCTCTTTCATAGATTCAGATACAGAGGCGATTCCAGACATGGGGAGCTGGCGCTACGAGCCAATTCCGGCGGGTGAGGTAGTTGACTTTCCTCATCTGACCGAGACAGCAGGGATAGAGGTCGTTCCCCCAGAAGCAGCACCGACAGACACTTCAGACTTTCAGATTCCGGAGGAAGCCCGGAAGATTCTTCGGTCGCTCGCTCAGAGCCTCAGGATATACAAGAAGGGGGACGACATTCTCCAAAACACCGACTACACCAGCTTCATGTCAGCGTTCGAGTTTCCCACTCCGGATGCTCCTCGCACCGTTCACTCGACCGATCCAGAGACCTCCGCTCCAGTTGTCATCCAGCTCAACTGGAACCACTCCGTCATATTCAGGCCATTCCTTGAGGAATCCTTCAGTCGCATCTTCCAGCAGGAGAACCTGCACGTCTGGTCAAGAAAGGTCTACTTCGGGATCTCGCACATCAAGAACAAGAGGAGAAGAACAGCATACGTGCACCAGAGGATGTGTAACTGGGCCACCCACGGACGTCAAAGAATCCGACGTCGCTTCATCAAGGTAACTGCGATGCGCCCTTACACACATGGCCATCAGTTATTCCTTGAGTACGACGTCCGTATGTACGGGACCGGCACTCCTCGTGGTGTTTTGCAAGACTGGACCTTCACGGAAGCAGATCTGGACCGAATTCACCTTGAAGACCTTCTGACGCTCATCAAGTACCTCCAGGGCCCGATACTCCGACCTGAGCATTACAGAGACGGCACTGAAATCTTGAAGAAGTATGTTCGTCATGCGATCACCCTCGCGCGTGTGACGGACTACCAGCTTGCTATTGAGAGCCGCCAGCCGAAAGTCAACTTGCTCCGGCCGAACCTGCTCGTACCTGGTATCGACGCTTATCTTCCATACATGCCAACCAGGATACCGGAGCACGGGGTCCCTTATGTGACGTTGAAGAAGAGGGAGCGAAGATTCATGCGATTTAGCGAACTTGCTAAATTCTGCGACGGAACCCTTCTCTACGTCTTCAACGGGATGCAGAGCAGACTCTTGGCTGATCAGGTACCGAGTCGGAAGTTCGTGGACGGAAAGGGAAAGATTTTGGAGGCGATGAACCTGATCGAGAGAAAGCTCAAGGAGAGGCTCATGTACAGACGAGTGGAAGCGGCTATGCAGATGCGAGCGAGGATCATTGGTGAATGGGAGGAGTTCCTTCAGATGTCAAAGTGGGAACCAGCGCTTGAGCTTCCACCACCCTTCTGACTTCTTCCCAAAGGGGGAGATTGTTAGACCCTACTTTGAGGTTGTGAAGAAGTCAAGGGTCTATCCTGTATTTTCCTTTATCTAGTATTTGCTTTAGTTTTTGTTTGCCCTCTTTTGTAAAGAGTCATAGACTCTAAGGGCTTGTTTTGTAATTTCCCTATTCCTAGTACTATATAAACATTGTTATAGCCTAGGGTTTAGAGTAGATGTTAGTAGATGTTTTGTAGCCTACCATATTGAATGAGAAGCAATCCCAAGAAGTACTCATTTCTCTTGTCTTCTCAACATTATTCTACCAACATTCTCACCACTATTTGTTCATCATTGCTTAATCATTTGTCATAGTTTTCTCTCCATCTATCATCCTCTACAATCTGGGATTCACATATTGTAACATGTGTTTATAAATATAATCCTTAAATGTTATTTAAAACGATTTAATAATAAATAAATATATTATTTCAATGTAGGGTAGGGTCCATAAACTTTTTTAATTTTTTCTCTATAGTGCGATCAGAATTGATTCTTTTTTCATATTGATGCGTGCATAAATTTGGCTTTTTTATTGTTTAGATTCAAGATGGTTTGACTAACAATGTACAGTTTTTTCACATTTTTCTTTGACTATTTAAACTTATTGATTTGAAGTGATAATTTAAATTATTAAAAATAAAACGTAAATAGTAATCAAATTTAATGTTTTTTATTAGTAAGTGGTAAGAAACTAAGAATGATTAAGAGGCTCTTATGATATAGTGCAAAATAAAATATGGTAGTTTGGTAATTGTCGGGAATAAAATCATGGCTTTTAAAAGGTTAAGGAAGGTTCATGATACAAAATCATTCACAAGGTTTTGGAGGGTTTTGGAACTATTAAAAGGCGTTTTATTTTTTTTGCCAAACAAAATTCACCTCATAACGACTCAAAGGTTAACTCTTAATGAAGCTGTTAAGAGATAAACAAACAACCCCTAAAAACAGTTGCATTCTCATACCAACATAGATAAAAGAAAAATGATACATGCTCAAAAATAGTTTTTTATTTATAATCATTCTTAACGACAAAATTACATCATCATCCATTGTTAGGTTATGATGAAATCATTTAATGTATTCTTAGGGTTGTTTTCAATACCTTGTTCTAAACATTTTATATAACTTCGTTCAATGTCATTTTCATCATTGTTGTCAATACTAACAACTTTGTTAACCGTCTATCCGGCCATTTCTAAAATACTATAATAACCTAAATATTATGATATATTATAAAGTAAATACATGTGAACGCATGCACACACACATAAATGATGTAGAGCAAATTACGTTTTTCATTCCTTTAGTTTGTTAAAATTTCCGATTTTCATTTGTAATTTAGAAATTACAATTTCGTCTTTGTGGTTTATAAATTTTGTTTTCCTCTTTGTGGTTTAGAAATTACGATTTTCGTCTTTGTGATTCATTAAAGTACGTTTTCCTCTCTGTGGTTTAGAAATTACGATTTTAGTCAACATGGTGTATAACTCATTGTTATTTTCATTCTTATGATTTACAATTTATTGTTGTTGTGGTCCCTATGGTTTAAATTTCCTTACCATTTTGATCTCTTGTAAATAAACATAGAAATTAGTCTTGGAACGAAAATAGTAATAAGTTGCAATGTAAGAACGAAAATCACAGTTTCTAAACAACATGGAGGAAAAGCAAGAAATCATAATTTACTTTATAATGTAAGAAGTCGTCCATTGTCGTCCCAATTTCTCGACCACCGTCATCACTTCTCTTGTCGGCATCCGACTTGCTCCGCTCATAGATATATCTTCTTCTGTTTACTTGTAACCAACTCTCATCTGCTTGGATGGAGCTAGATTTGCATAGTCACAAATCATCCGTAGCTCTACCTACGACGTTACAACCTGGAAACGTTGGTCCACCCCCTATTTAGAGTTGATCAAATAACGTAATGATAAGTTATAGATTAAAGTCATTAAAGTGTATGTTGAAAGTGAAAATTTTCATTTACTTTGATAAAATCACAGACAAATTATTCATTAGGTTTAGGGCCTAGAGTTTTATAGTTTCTTATAATCAATCTCAAATTCTCAATTACAAATTACAAAATACAAATTGATACTTAACAAAAATCTCACATGAGCTTTATTACAGCCCACAGTCAAGCCCATACCCACAAAACTACTTGTCTAAGTCAATTAAGACTCTTACCAGTTAAGAATTATATCAATTCACTTGGTTTGATCGATGAAGATTTTATATTTATATGCAAGCTACTAATTTTAAATAGAAACGATGTTTACAAAATGAAAATAATTCTTACATGATATATTTTTATATGAAATTCATATTGGTTATGAGATATAGAAGGGTGGTCTTTGGGTACGATAACAAAACCAGAACACTTTCAATTATGATTTATTATTTGTAATTATGTAAAAAAATACGGTCACGTTTCACATTATAGTACCATCTAAATACGAGGAATATAAAAACAACCTTCAAAGTTACCTAAATTACATTCTATCTATTTTTAAAAGGCGGCTGGCTTTTGTCCCTTCCTTCTTATAAAAAAAATAATAATACGGCTCTCTTTTATTCCTTCGTTCTTATGGAAAAAAATTAATAAAATAAATAAAGTAATTTATGATTTCCGTCCTTAATCCTTATACATTCATATTTATTACCTTTTTGTCTCTAATCTTAAAACCTAATTTTTGTGTTAACGGCTATCCATCCTTTAAATGGGAGGACAAAATGATCATTATTATACCATTTAAAATCAATTGTATACTTTTATACTTGAATGTAATAGCGACGTAAAATAGACATCAGTTACATTATATACCTCTTTTTTATTATAAGATATAGGTAAACACCCAACATAACGCATGAACGCCGTCATACTAACCTTTCGTATGACAACATATATACAAACTTATGTTTCATATTAATCCATCTTACTACGTATAATAAATCCTATCACACTTTAGAACCCGGTGCAAAGCCCGGGCTCTTAATAACTAGTTTATACACAATTTAATAAATAAGAATATGTTTAAGACTAATAGTTGAACTTAAACATTTTCGGTTCTTAAAATGACTGAAGACACAAGCTTTTTAGTCATATCTCAATCCAATTATTTAGCATGTCGACTGTTTAAGAAAGAGAACAATTATACATGCATATACAATATCAGACATACATAAGGGTATGAATTATTAATGTGTAGGGGTGGCAATCAGATCGTGTTCGGGTTGGAGGGTCATGGCTTGGCAGGTCAGAAATATCAACCCAGACACGATCTATTTAATTAATTGTGTCAAAATATTCAACCCTAACCCGTGACCGGTTGTGTCACAGGTTAGCGGGTGGCCGGGTCAGAATCGGGTTGGCAGGTCAAAAATCATGAAAGCAAAGTTTAAAAATACAACCAAATCCAAATTACCAAAGTTCAAAAATACAACGAAATCCAAATCACCAAATCAGATTAGGAGAGGAGCGCTGGAAATCGTGAGAGAGACTATGAGTGTCGAGCGATGTTAGGGTTAGGACTTAGGAGGGGCTTAGTCGGCCTAGACAAAAATCAGATAGGGAATTTGGGATATTTTATTTAGGCGCTCAATTGAAAATTGAAAATAAAAAATACTCAAAATTTTATTTTTATTATATAAAAATATAAACAAAGTTAATTAAAAGATAAACGGGTTCGTGGGTCAACCCGCCAACCTGCCGACACGACCCACAAGATAAACGGCATTACGGGTCAGAAACCTCAACCCAAACCCGTTTATTTTCGTGTTGGATAATATCGGATTGACAAGTTGTGTCAAAAATTACCACCCCTAAATATGTACTGTATAACTTGAAAATATACGACAGTTGGATGACAATCCCGTAAATTTTCAATAATACATGTAAAATTCTACAACATGTTTGTTTGTTTAAAGGAATGTGCATTTTTTTTTCAAGTGTTTATTAACGACCAATTAAAACAAATGATGTTAATGTAATAAGTTGAAATGTTTAAATATGGAGTTTATAACCAAAACTAATTAAGGTAATTCGTTGCTAGGTTTTTCCCATTCTCTTCCACCAACATAGATAAAAGAAAACTGACAAATTCATAAGTGAAATTTTATTTAAGATATTTGTAAAATAACAGTATCACTCCATCCTTCATTACAGGATATACAGTTCATTTATCCTTCGAACTTCCATGAAGGCCGCTAAAATATCCTTGTAGGTTGCTCTCAAATCCAGCTCTGTTGAGATATATGATCACTTAAAGCCTTTATATAATCTGATCCTCCGTCACTTAAAGCCTTTATATAATCTGATCCTTCACCACTTTTACCGCTCCTATAGCCTTCTTTAATACTGCCGTTGTTTTTCCCACTGCCACCGCCACCACCACCGCTTTTGCCACACCCATTCTCAATATGCTACTTCTCTAAGCACTTAAGATATCATGTTTATAAACAAAGTTAGGAAGTATTTATATCAGATTTTACTATTGTTTAAAAGGAATAGCATTAGTTTGTTTTGATCCCTTGAGTTTCCATAGAATTAATTAAGAAAACCCCTTGAGTCAAATAAAGGAGAAAGAATTATTTATATATTCGAACAAAATTTATTTTTTTTGCTAATAACATAATTGAATTCTCATAATTATTTATATAAATTATAATTGTTTATTAATTTTAATAAATTACTAACATAAATCAACAATAAAACCATATTATCAATGTCATATTGTTTTTGCCCCAACTTCTAATGCCCTATATAAAAGATGCCTCAAAAAAGTTCATTTACTACCATATTGTTTTTTGCCGGATGATTTATAGACAATTCATTGAACATTCAGTTCATTTACTGCCCTAGTTTTATAGTTATCTTGACACTAAAGAAAAGTTTGATCTACAATAACTAGTTTTCAATAAAAGCGAAAGCCGGTTTTTAAGAAGTCGATGCTTTCATAAGCTTTGTGATGGATTTTAGTTTCGCAACAAGCTATTGGACCCTTAACTTCTCTACAAAGAATCTATGGAAGAAGGTACAATGAAGCATAATAGCCGAAATAATGGCCGGCTTTAAATTCTCATATTACAATGTGAATTTGGATCATCCAATCAAGATACATCTTACAAACGACATCTTAATTTGTCTATAAATGCCAACATTAATTAAGAACTCAAATCACATATCTAATCAAGTAGCAATATCATTCTTGTCCCATAGAAAACCAACAACTTGAAACCATGGCCAACAATGCTTCCATGTTTATGAAGTTGGCCGCAATCCTTCTGATGCTTGTTGTATTGGCAGAAAGTAGATCGACACTTGTAGGTAAGTGATTACAATTCCCAACTATTTAAAGACTTTTTACGTTTTGGTGTACACCGAATTAACTAAATTGGCCTTTTGGTCATTTGGTGCATTGACATAATCTTTCTTTGTTTTGTTTGATGAAATCATGAACATACAGATGGGTTACAACAGGCAAATTCAGTTGTTTGTAACCAAGTTATTGGTGTTGAAGTTGGGGATGATTGCACCACCATTAGCGAGTCGTTTAAGATGAGTTTAGCATCTTTTTTGGCGATTAACCCCAACATTAACTGTGAATCGATCTTTGTGGGTCAATGGGTGTGCGTTGATGGAAACGCAACTAACTGATCAGGCTCAAAAAACCAATCGTCGATCGTTAACAAGTATTTGAATGAATAAGAGCTAGAAATACTTCATTGTCTTCTAGTTTAACGTTGTAGTGTTATTTTTATGTCTAATGTTTCTGAATGTGGGGAAATTGAATCGTTTGGCAGTTGTTTCATGTCTAGAAACTATATTTTAACGGTTAAAGATTTTCTATGTTAAAAAAGTACGTGACTTTATAGAATCCATGTCTTCTTGTCTTTTTTGTCTCTAGCTCTCTTCACCTAAAATGTTGCACATACTTTCAACACCTTAAAGCATGTGTGATTGGTGAGTTCATGATTTCACGTATTCAAAGCAATTATACAAGGAACATACTTTTTTTGAACGGCTATACAAGGCACATACTTAAGGATAATTATACTTCAGCTATATATTGAAAGCCCGAAAAATCTGATTAAAAGGCCAAACAGCCTATTGTTAAATCAAGTTAATTATTTTTATGTAATAAATGTTATATAAATAAGTGTCATAACTAAAAGGCTATTCCATTAACAATTGTCGGTTTTAATATTGAATGTTCCAACGTCGAATAATTTGATTTATGTTACATTGTGTTTCTCTCGTTAGCTCAAACTCAATCGAAGAAAAAATAGATATGGGATTTAAATAAACATTATATTCACATCTATATATAATAAAAGAGTAACTGGCTGACACGTGTCGCGCTCTGGTAAGCCGAATTTTTATTTATCCCGCCAAAACATGAATCTAGACATTTTTTTGGTCTACATTCATGTATGCCTACGTGTCATTTTTTGCCGTGTCATGCATACGTGTCATGTGTCATACGTTGACACATGTCACTAATTCAAATTTTAAAATTATTAAATTTTATCTTTATTAATTCAAATATTAATCTATTTTATATTTATCTCTTTTTCTATAAATCTATTTTATCTTTATCTCTTTTTTCTATAACAATATTAAATTATAATATTATAATTTTAATAAATATCTATATCATCTTAATAAGTGAATTAATTTAAATATTAAACTAAATAAATATATATATCATTTTAATAAATCATTTTTAATACTATGTGTTAAGTCACAAATATATATACATATATAAAATAATAAATAATAAACTATTCTATCTTTATTACTTAATTTAAATATGAATTTGTATATCTAAGTTTTTTTTATAATTCATATACAAATTTTATTCAAATTTTGAAAATTAAACTATTCTATCTTTATTACTTAATTTAAATATTAAACTATTTTATCTTTATATTTTCCTAATATAAGAATCTTTAACAACCATAAAGATACGAAATTATCCTCATATTTTCACTCTATAGTAAATTATTTCTCTCATTATTTATTTATTGTTCAATTCATATTCATAAATCTTGATGTTATTATTTTTGTTCTCTTTCTCAAATTAGATTTTTTGAGGTCTACATTTTATTGCGTTTCATTTCCATCCTTTATCATATTAAAAATACATAATCATGGATTATAGTAAATAATTTTAATTAAGCAAATCGTATTTGTAATATTACATTTCTGGTATGATTTTTTTTAAATTATCCCGTATATTACACGGGATCAAATCTAGTTAGTTATAAAGAGAAGTTAATCAATTGCTTTATACTATCTTTAGACTATATACATATCACTATAGGTTTTTTTTTTTAAATAAGTCTAATCGCCTGTTGAAAAGTTAGAAAAGCTTCATCAAGTTCAACCTCCTCAATTGACATGTTAGCTATTCACTGTTAGAAGTTTTACTTTTTTTATTAGACCTATAACCAATAATTAACTTTTAAGGTTCCTAAAAACAAAACAAAAAATACGAAATTTGACATTTGTTGTTTGGAAGGCGTTATTCTCATACACCAACATAGGGGAGTTTTACCGGTATACTCAAAGCCCCATCCCCACTTTGCAACCATACCCTAAAAGGCCGTTATAAGGGCCGTTATACCAATTTCAGTCAAATAACGGGGTTTTGCGCCGTTATAACGGCGTTTTGGGCCGTTATAACGGCGTAAAGGTGTGGGTATTGTGCAAAGTGGAGGTGCGTTATGGGCATATGAATCAATTACCCATAGACAGCCAAATGAAAAGCAAAGCAGGGTAATTGATTCATATGCACATAACGCACCTCCACTTTGCACAATATACCCACACCGTTACGCCGTTATAACGGCGATATAACGGTGCGTTACGCCGTTATAACGGCCCAAAACCCCGTTATTTGACTGAAATTGGTATAACGGCCCTTATAACGGCCTTTTAGGGGTATGGTTGCAAAGTGGAGGTGGGGCTTTGGGTACACCGGTAAAGCTCCCAAAACCATGTTACTTTTTGAAAATAAAGTCATGGGTTCAAATCTTGTTATAGTGATTTTTCTAGTTTTTAGTTTTTTATATCATATTTATGAAAGTGAGGTCACGACAACTTAAATATTTATATATTTTAAATTTATTTTATTGGACAAGAATAACAAAACAATTGTTTGTTTGTGGTTAGATAACTAGATAAAACATGAGTACTATCCAAGTTCCTAAAAATGGTTTGATAAGTTTATACATTGTATATGAACTATAAATGACACAATTAAGCTAAATATTTAAATAGTTTATTCACAACTTTACAGTATATATATATATATATATATATATATATATATAGGAAAGTTCAAATGTGAACCACTTTTTGGTTGTGAACGTGAGGACAACCGAGAGCGCGACACGTGGCGGCTTTGAGTGTGGTCCCCCTCTTTAATTCAATGCCCTCCCATGAATCGCGCCTAGTCATCCGCCGTGGACTTGACGTGGCGCCTAGTCATCCGCCATGTGTCGCGCTCTCGGTTGTCCTCACGTTCACAACCAAAAAGTGGTTCACATTTGAACCCACCCCTATATATATATATATAGAGTCAAGTTCATTTAGAAACCAAAAAAAGAGTAAAAACCTTAAAAACTCATGGTTTCATAGCTTAAATCAACGAAAACTCTTCGTAGAGTTGTTTAATATGATGCAAATGTTTCATATATTTCGATTTGTAAAAATGACAAGATTTCATAGGATTACAAAAATACATAAAAAGTTTCATAAGAATAAAAAAAGTGTATGAAACTTTTTAATTTTTACATAAAAAACACCAAAATATGAAACAATTTCATCAAAAAATGAATTATATGAAACATTTGCATCATATTAAACAATTTAACGAAGAGTTTTCGTTGATTTAAGCCAAAAAAACCATCGGTTTGTACGGTTTTTACTCTTTTTTTGGTTTCTAAATGAACTTCCCTCTATATATATATATATATATATATATATATATATATATATAGAGAGAGAGAGAGAGAGAGAGGGGGGGAGTTCAAATGAAAACCATTTTTCATTGATCGTTAAAATTGCGTCACGTGACAATATTCACTCTGAATATCATGCATTATTTAGAGTGAATAAATTAAGGCGTCTAAGCTTTATTCACTATGAATATTTATTCAGAGTGAATATTGCCACGTGACACAATTTTAGCGATTCTGACGTTCACAATCAAAATTCAATTCACATTGAACGCAATCCTATATATATATATAGATATATATAATATTTCAACGAAGAAAAAAATATGATTAAAAGTTCAAAATAACATGATTCATACAAAAGCAAAACTATATTTGTTTTAGTTTGTAAGATTCTTGTGGACCCACAGTGAAATTTATTGTAACATAAAGTCATAAAAAAAATTATCGAACGCTTTATACTATCTTTAAACTATATAGATATGGCTATCGTTTAAATAAAAAAGTTAAAAATAAATAAATAGAAGAAAAAGGCTCTTCAAGTTCAACCTCCACAAGTTAAGTGTTGGCCAATCATTGTTTTTTTGATGGATGTTCAGGCTAAAACCCAACTAATCTCCAGCAATTTTAAGGGCTAAATTTGTTAAATGTCCTTAGGCCACATGAAGGCTCAAACTCGGTTAGGACGCTAAGAACCCCCAAACGATAACCAATCCGTCACAACACTATTGACTTAGCCACTCATTGTTAGACATTGTATTTCTTGAATAAAAGTTTAAATAAAAAAAATTAACTTCAACTTTTATAAAAAGAAAACAAAATATATCAAATTTGAAATTTGTTGTTTGGAAGATGTTAATCACGTTATTGCATCTCATATACCAAGATAGACGAAGCCAAATGAAAAGCAACACAAACTTCAAACAAACTTTTATTTAGGATAATTGTGAAATGACAATATTACTCTCATTCATCGTTACATATTTATTTATATTTTAGTTATTTCATATTCATTTACTCTTTACATCACCATGAAGTCCTGCAAAATATACTTTTAAGCCGCTAGAACCTCCTTTGCTACCACCCTCACCGCCACTTTTGCCACTGCCACCACCTCCTTTGCCTTTGCCAATAAGCTATTTTTCTAAGCACTTAAAAGATAATTTTAATTATAAAGAAATACTTTTGGATTGAAAATTAAGTATTTTTGAAAGTGTTTATATAGGATTTTTCAATTGTTCAAAATATTAATTATCTAGAGCTTTTGAGTTTCCATAAGACTATAAAGACGATCGACTTTTCAAAATAAATTATAAGAGAATTAATTGATATCAACATCATAAATCCTTGAGTAAATTATGGATTTGGTCCCTGTGGTTCTCGTTTTTTTACTACTAAGGTCCATAAACTAGAGAAATTATGGATTGGGTCCCTGTGGTATTCAATTTTGCACCACTAGGGTCCCTCTCCTTAACTTTGTTAACGGAGACTTCGTTAACTCGGGGGTATTAAAGTCATTTTATCTACTTTTATATTAAACTTTTTTTTATTTTTTTATTTGTTTTCTTTTTTTTATATAATAAGGACTCTCTCTCTCTCTCTCTCTCTCTCTCTCTCTCTCTCTCTCTACATGTATCATTACCTACAACCCCATGTCTACCATCATCATCATTCTTCAACCCTCAACTACCCTCCGGCGACAACCATCCTCTAATGGCAACCCACCCTTCAACTCATCCTCCGGTAGGTAACGGTTCACCGGAGATGTATGACTACACCGGTGGTAAGAGTTCACCTCCATCTCCGATGAAGACAACATCGTCGACCTTCATCTCTGGTGAATAAATGCTTGCCCACCTACATCTCAGGTGAAGCAATACCCACCACCGAAGCCTCCCTCTTCTAAATCAAATCAAAATCCAATTAAAGTTAAAACCCAGGTAAGGAAATGTGAGGGTTTCATCTAAGAACAATATGATTTCATATTTCAAAAAGTTCATTCACTGATAATTGATACTAAAATCACAAGAAAAGAATTTTGTATATGTTTTGTAAGTTCGAACATCAAGTTACACACCGGAGGATGAGTTGAAGGGTGAGTTGCCATCGGAGGGTAAGTGGAGGGTTGAAGGATGACGATGATTGTAGACATAGGGTTGCAGGTAATGATACATGTAGGAAGAGAGAGAGAGAGAGAGAGAGGAGGAGAGAGAGAAAGTCCTTATTATATAAAAAAGAAAAGAAAAAAATAAGAATATAAAAATAGATAGAATGACTTTAATACCCCTGAGTTAACGGAGTCTCCGTTAACAAAGTTAAGGAGAGGGACCCTAGTAGTGCAAAATTGAATAGCACAGGGACCCAATCCATAATTTCTCTAGTTTAAGGACCTCAGTAGTAAAAAAACGAGAACCACAAGTGTAACACTCGTAATTTTCTTACGTAATATTGAACGTTAATGAAATTTTGAGAAATAGAATTATGGATCAAATCTTGTATTTGTGGTCTAGTATGTTAGAGAATTCAATTACGAGTCCAACGGTTCTTTCGGAATCGAAAACGGAGTTAAAACCAATAAATTGGGTCAAAGCTAAAGTGACAGCTAAAATGCCACATGTGTCACTTTGGATGGGCACTTTGGCTTCAGATGTACCGCCACCATGAAGGCAACCATGAGGACACAGGCTAAAGTGACCGCTAAAGTGCCACATGTGTCACTTTGGATGGGCACTTTAGCGCCTGGGCACTTCAAATACGGGATTTTGGCCTCTTTCTTCATTTCTCCATATCTTCCTCTCTACAACTCCGAAATAGTTGATTCCTTTTGCTATGCTCTCCATTTTCCAAGATCTTCAAGACCCCATTGATGGATTGATGCTTAAGGTAACAAGATTTGGAAGCTAGATCTCCTCCATCTTCATCTTCTCCACCTCTCACAACCTCAAAACACCATTGTTGCTAGTGTTCTCCATTCTAGGGTTTGTTCAAGATTTGGTTAGGTAAGCTTATCTAAACCATTTTAGGTTGGTTAATCTATGTGTAAGAGTTATGAAACTAACCTAGGGTTCGATCTACTTGATTTTAGGTTCGTTCAAGTATTTGACCTAGATCTTGGAATTTGGGGGTTTTGTGGCAAAACCCTAAGGTGAGTTGCTAAAACCATTTTGTTAAAACTGAGGGCACATCATCTTGTTGATTTTACATACCTTGCTTGATTATTGTGGATAAATGTGATTTTGGATGAAATACCTAAATTGTCAAGTTTAAGGGTTTCCATGAAATGTATGATGAACTATGCTTATATGAATGACTTGGATTATGTTGGTGAATCCATGAAGTAGATTATCGTATGCTACTATTGTATGTGTTAAATCCATGGGTTTGTATGATGAATGTATTTATGAGAAATACGTGATAATGTGTATGCCAAGGAATTTTGTGAAGGGATTAGATTCCAAGCATGTTGGCTTATATGAAATGAGCGAAGGGCCCGAGACCCTCGAATAATACCTCCTTTGATGATGCTATGCTAAATTCAGTACCAAGGTCTTGTATGCAAATATCATGGACGAGATACTATGCTAAATTCAGTATCGAGGTCTTGTATGCAAATAACATGGACAAGATACTATGCTAAATTCAGTATCGAGGCCTTGTGCGTAATAAAATGGACGAACCAACGCAATATTTCCACACCAAACAGTCTTGGGGTTTGTACCTATGTCGCCGGCATCTCGGGTGGCTCCTTGGTGCGCGGGCCTCGGATGATGTTGCCATGCTAAATTCGGGACATCGAGGTGTTTGGAAGTAACGAGTGATGGGGTATTGGTTGGGGGAAATGGGTCGCTCCCATTGTTTCCGAAGATATAAAATTAACCGGTTTAGTATGCTACCTTTCGTTATTATCATGCCTTTATATATATATATATATATATCTCACATGTCTTAACATGCTTTTTTTATATGTGCGGTATATTATTGATACAACTCACTAGGCTCCTTTAGCCTAACACTTGTTTGGTGTCGATGTGTCTCTCAGGTACTAGGGACGCGGTTCCTAAGTAGTCTCGGGGTTAGAGCGAGCATGGGGGGCCGTTGGAGAGACCTGTCCTTGAGACCGCGAGTTTGACCGAGAGAGCGATAACCCTTTTGTGGTCTTCTTCCTAATAGGAACTAGACTAGTTGGTTATTGTATTTATTCATTCAATTACAAACGTTGTAATTATACATTACTTATACCCCCGTTTTTTGGAAGAGCTCGCGCTATGGCGTACATTGTATCACTAAGTTTCTATTAAATGAAAGTTTTTGTTTACTCCAATTTTTGGGGTGTTACAAGTTGGTATCAGAGCTTTAGTTTAAGCGAACTAGGTGTTGGCCGTAGAATACCTAGACTTAAACTTAGTGCACTAGTAGACATGTCACCTACCTTGGGTAAAGTCTTAGGTGGGGAGAGCGATAGGGCTTATGAGATTACATTGATCGGAATTATAATGATGGTGACGAAAATCCTTATGTATGATCTGTTCATAAATCACTTAGCTACTGATCTATGAATGTATTGTTACGCGAGTGTTTTTGAGTAACTATTGTTATGAGGATGATAAATGTTACCATCGTAAATTAGTCTATTCTTATCTTATTTCTCGTACGTGTGTGTGTGTGACAGATCGGTATGGCGAACACTCGTAGTCAGACGGGTGTCGCGCGCAGGACAACCCGACCAAACCGCTTCAACCGCCAACCAACATGTCCGAGTCGAGACAGTTGAGAGTCCACCGAGACTTCAAGTTCTAGGTGGGGGAACGGAACATGTCCCAAGGTTCAACCTTGAGGACCCGGACCCGGTGCTAACAGAGGTGACCCCGGAGATGAGGATGTTCGATAATGTAATGAAGGCCGTGAACGAGGCCATGAGCAAACAACAAGAATCCTTTATGAAAATGTTGGAAGAGCGCGAAGCTAGCCAACGCCGAAATGAAGCGGTGGGAGAAAATGACGGAAATGGTTCCGGGAATGCCAAAGTATTGGTGGTCACCGAGGAGACCCGGATCACCGGAGACAAGGAGAAAGAGAAGGCTAAGGCGAAGGGGTGCTCCTACAAGAACTTCTTGGGATGCAAGCCGCCGGAGTTCCGTGGGTGTAGTGAGCCGGTAACTTGTTTGTATTGGCTCCGTGAGATGGAGATGGCCTTCGAGGCGAGTGAATGCGACGACTCCCAACGAGGCAAGTTCGCATCACACCTTCTTAAGGGCGAGGCCTTAACGTGGTGGAACTTGACTCGCTCTTCTCTCACACCAGAGGTCTATGCTAGGCTCTCGTGGGCCGAATTCAAGAAGAAGATGCTCGAGAAGTATTGTAGCGAGCGAGCCCTTGACAAGATTGAGGATGAGTTCCGAGCAATGAAGAAGGGAAATTCTCCCATTTCGTTCTACGCGAAAGATTTCTTGGAGAAGTTAGGGATGGTGGAGAACTTGGCTCCCGATGAGAAGTCGAAGATAAAAGCCTATTCTCGTGGGTTACTGGCCGAGATAGATCGGCGGTTAGGATCGCAAAGGTCACCACCTTGCATGAGGCGATCGAGGAATCGTTGAGGATGGAGGACGACATCACCCAGGCCCGGGTAGAAGGCTACCAAGCCGGACAAAAGAGGAGATTTGAGGAGGTTGCCGCGTCGGCTTGACCAAACAAGACCTTTCAAGATGGGAAGCGAGGTGGAAGCCGGAACGAGGCAAAATGGTGCAACAAATGTCAAAGCAAGCACTTTGGGCCGTGTGTTGGGAATCGTAGGCACTAACGGTGCGCAGCGGATAACAAAACGATTCCCAAAACTGGACCCAACTTAAACCTTATCAGATACAATTAAAGCGGGTTTGATAGATTACCTTTATACGATTAGTCTTCCGGAAAGCAAGCAGGGGGTACACCGCTACTGACACCACGCGAGAAGGTTGCTAGACCACCGAGACTGATCAAAAATTCGATCCTTGTGTGTGAGAGAGAGAGAGAAAGTCGACGGCTTTGAGAGAGGGAGAGAGAGAGATTTTCGTAGGATTAATCAACTGATTATCAAGCCTTTAACCCTTTATTTATAGGTTAAAATAAGGCAGTGTTTCAATCTGATTACAATTCCTTTTATAATTATCCTTTAATTAATTCCTTAATTAATTAATCAATTAATTAATTAATTTACTGATTAATTAAAACTAGTAAATAATTATTAACTAATAATTATTTATTTCTCTCTTCTCATTTATCTCTTACACACAAATTCTCAATTAGGTGTGTAGCGGTGTGACCTACTAGTGTCTTATAACATTGGACACGGTAACCCTGTTACTGTCTCGCACACAATCTTAACAGACTCCCACTTGTGCTAGACATGTAACTATGCTGTTACCATTAGCCTAAGGAGGTCCCTAGCCAGACACTTAGGTTAACCAGGTTATAAGATCTCTTATATCCAGAGATACAATTCACGCTTGAATTCGTACACAAGTTCATTCCTTTTGCACGCGATATTTCTAAAATGATTTTAAGACATGGAGTGGAGGATTCATTTCTTAAATTCAAGTATTTCTTGACTCTGATTCAGATTGCCTGCAGTAACAGATATTACTAAATAACAACTGTTATTCTATCCGAGCGTGGCCACGCGTTTTCTGCCAATCTTAATCGTTAAGGGGCCCGGAAATATCTCTCTTTGAAAGAGGTGCAAATCCCTTCTTGACTACTTGCATTTGGATCCACGGCTTCCGCTGCATCTAGTCACGTCCCGTATGGCCGCCCTGTTACGGTGCAGCGTTAGGATGCACTAAGAGTACAGTAGTCCTCGTGTTCCCAAACCAAATATCTCAGGTCTAAGGATAACCTTTCAAGTCAATGCTTATGACTAGTGCTCCATGAAGCAGACTTGATACTGGTCACTTCCAATACCCAAACACTCTGATGAGTATCTATAAATACTTGGTCACATCACTTGTGCTTTTATTCTCTAATTCGAATAAATCATCAAGTATTCATAATAGCGTTAAACTCCCTATTGAAATTCCCATTTCAATAAGTGGCTACGGAAATTTAGATTTCATACAAAACTTTGTAAAATCATGGATTCGTTTAAATATGCGAAAAATAGTTAATTTAGAACAATCATGAATTAAAACCTCCATTTATTTTTATCACACTGAAAAATTTTACATGATTGAATTGTTCAAAATTAAACTATAGTAATAATTAATAAACTAAAAACTAGCTACTGGCGTCCAGGTACTGCATCCCAATGGAATTTGCATGCGCCTCATGCTTCACCCTTGCTAGTGGCTTTGTCAGCGGATCTGCGACATTTTCTTCTGTTGGAATCTTGCATATTCTCACATCTCATCTTCCAATGATCTCTCGGATAAGGTGATATTTTCTGAGCACGTGTCTTGACTTGTGATGCTCTCTAGGTTCCTTTGCTTGCGCCACGACCCCCGAGTTATCACAGAATATATCAATCGGTCTAGAGACACTAGCAACCACTCTGAGATCCGACAGAAAATTCCTTAGCCAGATAGCTTCCTTTGCCGCATCAGATGCTGCAATGTACTCTGCTTCTGTAGTTGAATCTGCAATCGTGTCCTGCTTCGAGCTCTTCCACGAGATCGTGTTGGGTTTTTGTGGGTTCCCTCGGGTCAATCTGACACGAGGAATATCATGGATCTAGAAACCTTACTGGTTTGATAAATCCCATAGGTCTAATAACCAAACTGGTAAAAGTCCTATATGATCAAAAACACACTGATTTGATCTTTATGCGGAAGCGTTTAAGCTAAAAAACCCTAGATTAACTTATTGATCTTAATCGTTTATTAATTCTATCAGTTATAGTGATTTACCTAGATTGCTTGAGAATTGATCCACCAATGAACGACCTACGAATTGTTCCTCTAGCAGAACTGAATGAAAACCCGAAGACTGAAAAACCGAGCTGGTATCCGAGGGAGAGGGGAGCGGCGTCGGTCAAGGAGAGAGGGAGGGAGAAAAACTGGAAACTGATTATTGACTTAGTTGGATGATTTTCCTTAAACCCATAAGGTTTATTTATATGAGGAAAAATACAGTTTGTATACGATTCAGTTTCCTTATTGTAATTATCTCATTCTTTTCTTCCAAGAAAAGAATTTACTTAAGATAATTACCTATATATTTATCTAATATATAATTCTATTAATTAATTATTATTATTATATATTTATTCATCAAATAAATATACAATCTACTCAATTAATTAATAACCCTCCAACTTTGGGATTTCTGACTGAAATTACCCAACTGATTTATAATTGACTATTATAAATCCTAACTCTCCATTTCTGGATTTCATATAACTTATTCGATTTATAGGTCCTTACAGGTGTGACCCTCACAGGTGTGACCCTCAGAATATCCTGTGACGCTGATTTCATCCTCAGATCCTCCAAAGACCAAGAACATGTCTTTCGTTCTTCTCAGATACTTGAGA
This sequence comes from Centaurea solstitialis, assembly GCA_030169165.1. Taxonomy (NCBI): domain Eukaryota; kingdom Viridiplantae; phylum Streptophyta; class Magnoliopsida; order Asterales; family Asteraceae; genus Centaurea; species Centaurea solstitialis. The sequence continues at coordinate 72,769,934 of CM058042.1, read as the reverse complement.
ATGTTCTTGACAGCCACCCAGTGAGGTTCTCCTGGATTCTGTTGATATCTGCTCGTAACACTTACTGAGTAAGCAACATCGGGCCTAGTACATAACCTGACTAAACTGATTGTGAATGGAAACAACTTTTACCACCAGTCGCTTCCCGGCGTCTACGCTGCCATCGTCAAGCCACCGGCGACAGCAGCGGTTTAGCACCGCCGCCATCGCCGTGCACAACAACATGGCCGCCACCACCTTCACGACAACAGCGGCGATAGCCACTGCCGTCGATCGGTGGTGTGAGATCCCTTCGACGGCCATCACCGCGATCGACGATGGTAGCAATCGGCCACCACCACCGTCGCTGAAATCAACCGCCGTGATCATCCATCGGCGACAGCAGCAGCTCGGCGCCACCACCATCGCCGTGGTCGGCGAACAACATAACTAACGCCATCGCCGTCACCACCATGGCGGTTGTTCGCGATTAAGCCGACGCAACCACCACCGCCTGTGGTGGTGCTGTCGACCGGATTCAGGCCGTGCGCCATCACCACGGTTCTGTGGTGTGGCGGCCGAAATCCCTACACGCCACCACCACCGCGATAACAGCAGCTTGACGCCACCATTGACGCCGTGATGCGCCGCCCAATTGAAACACGTAGCCACCACCGTCGCCGTTGAGAACGGCTTGGTGGTGTGGTCCTTGGTGGTTGATTCGATTAACAACAACAATCGCCGCCACCACAGTATGGTGGTGCGGCTTGCGTTTGCGGAGGACAAACAGCCACCGCCACCGCCTTGGCTCGGCCTTAGGGCAGCCGGCGGTTGGACCGGTGGTTTATGGTTCAGCCGATGACAACGGCCAAAGCCGCTGCCACCACCACCATCCTCGGTGGTTTTGGCGAAGAACAGCCGCCGGTCACCACTACCTGTGGCGCAGCCGGCGGTGGTATCACGGTGGTCTGGTGGTTTGGTCGGCTAACTGCCGCCATTCCACCACCGATTAGGTTTTTCGAAAAAATCAATTTTATATAAACATACAAAAAACGAATCTTTAATAAACCTAATTTAACAGATAAACCTGATCTGTAGGTTTAAGAAGTGGCTCTGATACCACTGTTGGGAATCGTAGGCACTAACGGTGCGCAGCGGATAACAAAACGATTCCCAAAACTGGACCCAACTTAAACCTTATCAGATACAATTAAAGCGGGTTTGATAGATTACCTTTATACGATTAGTCTTCCGGAAAGCAAGCAGGGGGTACACCGCTACTGACACCACGCGAGAAGGTTGCTAGACCACCAAGACTGATCAAAAATTCGATCCTTGTGTGTGAGAGAGAGAAAGTCGACGGCTTTGAGAGAGGGAGAGAGAGAGAGAGATTTTCGTAGGATTAATCAACTGATTATCAAGCCTTTAACCCTTTATTTATAGGTTAAAATAAGGCAGTGTTTCAATCTGATTACAATTCCATTTATAATTATCCTTTAATTAATTCCTTAATTAATTAATCAATTAATTAATTAATTTACTGATTAATTAAAACTAGTAAATAATTATTAAGCGGTGTGACCTACTCGTGTCTTATAACATTGGACACGGTAACCCTGTTACAGTCTCGCACACAATCCTAACACCGTGTCGTCGTGATTTTCCCCTAAGCCCCACTAATTGTGGGAAGTGTGGGAGGAGGGGCCATGCGACCCAAGACTGTGCGGCCCGAGTGCCGGTGTGTTACGACTGCAAGGAACCGGGGAATTATCGAGATGCTTGTCCGAAGTTCAAAAAGACGGCCACCGGGGGTTCGAGCGGATCGGTTGCAAAGGGAGAAAATCCGCCGAAGGTGACTAGTCGAGCCTTCCAGATGACAGCCACGGAGGCGAGGGAGGCATCCGATCTTGTATCGGGTACATTTCTCGTTAACTCCATACCCGCACTAGTTTTGTTTGATACGGGTGCCGAATGCTCCTTTGTGCATGACACTCTAGCTAAGAAATTCACTATGCCTACCACTCCTTTATCTGATGCGTTAGTAGTAGAAGTAGCGGGGGGATTCTTAGTGACCGTTCGGGATTGCTTTGAGGGGTGCACGATTGAACTAGATGGAGAAACTTTCTCCGCAACCCTCATACCCATGAATGTCGGTAGTTTCGATGTAGTGCTAGGAATTGATTGGTTGCGTGCTCACGATGCCAACATTGGGTGCGGCAAGAAGATGGTCACTATACCAACGCCTCGAGGGAGAACGATCACCGTGTACGGGGACAAGAAGAAGGGCACTAACACGACAATCTCTATGATAAAGGCAAGAAAGTGCCTAGCTAAGGGATGCGCTTCGTACCTAGCTTACGTCATTGACACTAAGTTAGAAAAGAAAGAGATTGCCGATGTCGATGTGGTGCGGGAGTTTTCGGACGTCTTTCCGGAAGACTTGCCCGGATTACTACCGGAACGACAAGTAGAATTACATATTGACCTTACACCGGGAGCGGCTCCGATCGCGCGCGCCCCATACCGATTGGCTCCGACCGAGATGAAAGAGATGATGACGCAATTGCAAGAACTCTCCGAAAAGGGGTTTATCCGACCGAGTTCGTCGCCATGGGGAGCGCCGGTTCTTTTCGTTAAAAAGAAGGACAGCTCCATGCGAATGTGCATCGACTACCGTGAACTAAACAAAGTGACGGTAAAGAATAAATACCCCTTGCCTCGGATCGACGACCTTTTCGACCAACTTCAAGGTGCCGGGTGCTTTTCAAAGATCGATCTACGATCCGGGTATCACCAAGTTAGGGTGAAGGGGGACGACGTGCCTAAGACCGCATTTCGAACGAGGTACGGACACTACAAGTTCTTAGTGATGCCGTTCGGTTTAACCAACGCACCGGCGGTATTCATGGACTTGATGAATCGAGTGTGTAGACCATTTTTGGACAAGTCGGTCATAGTTTTCATCGACGATATCTTGGTCTATTCCAAGGATGAGGCCGAACATGAGCGACACTTGCGATAGGTGTTGAACTTGCTTAGAGACGAGAAGTTGTACGCCAAGTTTTCCAAGTGTGAGTTCTGGCTCCAAGAGGTGCAGTTTTTGGGTCATGTGGTATCGCGAGAGGGAATCAAAGTGGATCCGGCGAAGATCGAGGCCATGATAAATTGGAAGTCGCCAACGAACCCGTCAGAAATAAGAAGCTTCCTAGGCTTGGCGGGTTACTACCGGAGATTCATTCAAGATTTTTCGAAGATTGCTTCGTCGCTCACGGCGCTAACAAAGAAGAACGCCAAGTTCCTATGGACCGACAAGCAAGAAGAAGCATTTCAGACACTCAAGAAGAAGTTATGCCAAGCGCCGATATTTTCATTACCCGACGGGACGGAAGACTTCGTGGTCTATAGTGACGCGTCAAAGATGGGACTTGGTTGCGTGCTCATGCAAAGAGGCAAGGTGATCTCCTACGCCTCTCGCCAATTAAAGGACCACGAAAGAAATTATCCGGTGCACGATTTAGAATTAGCAGCGGTGGTGTTTGCTTTGAAATTGTGGCGACACTACCTTTACGGGACCAAGTGTACCCTATTCACCGATCACAAGAGCCTCCAACACATTTTCAATCAAAAGGAGCTCAATATGCGACAAAGAAGATGGCTCGAGCTATTAAAGGACTACGATTGTGACTTATTGTATCATCCCGGTAAGGCGAACGTAGTCGCCGATGCCTTGAGCCGTAAGAACCATGGTGAAAGCGTTGGTGTAACCCTCAACCGGATTAGCGTGGTGTCGAGTTTGATGGAAAGGATCAAGGCAAGTCAAATGGAAGCTCTCCGAGAAGAAAACCTCAAGGATGAAGTGATGGTGAAACAGAAGGAGTTGTTGACCGAAGATAGCCGAGGACTCAAACTGTTTCAAGGACGAATTTGGGTGCCAAAGATTGGTGGCAATCGGGAATTACTTTTGGAGGAGGCTCACAAGTCCAAATATTCCATACATCCCGGGAGCACCAAAATGTACCGAGACTTGAAAATGAATTATTGGTGGCCGGTTATGAAACTTGACGTGGCTAGCTACGTCGAGAAGTGTGTCACGTGTCTCCAAGTCAAGGCGGAACACCAAAAGCCTTATGGTAGTTTGCAACCCTTAGAGATTCCGGAATGGAAATGGGAGCATGTCACGATGGATTTTGTGACTAAATTACCGAGAACCTTGAGGGTCACGACACCATTTGGGTGATCGTGGACCGGCTCACGAAGAGTGCACACTTTCTCGAGATGCGCGAGACCCTACCCATGGACAAGTTGGCCAAACTTTACATAAACGAAGTGGTGAGGAGGCATGGTGTTCCCTTATCGATCGTTTCGGATAGGGATAGCTGATTCACTTCCCAGTTTTGGCATGGGTTGCAAGAAGGCTTGGGTACGAAACACAAGTTGAGCACCGCTTACCACCCTCAAACCGACGGGCAAAGCGAACGGACGATACATACGTTAGAAGATATGTTGCGGTCATGTGTTATCGACTTTGGTGGGAATTGGGACACACACCTACCATTAGTAGAATTTGCATACAACAACAGTTTTCACTCTAGTATTGGAATGGCACCGTTCGAAGCATTGTACGGACGGAAGTGTAGAACGCCGACATGTTGGTTGGAAGCGGGAGAAAAGACATTTGCGGGACCCGAAATCATACAAGAGACGGCAGATAAGGTGAAGGGTATTCGCGAACGCTTGAAAGCCGCCCAAGACCGCCAAAAGAGTTACGTTGACAAGAAACGACGTCCCATAGACTTCCAAGTGGGAGAACGCGTGATGTTGAAAGTGTCCCCTTGGAAGGGTATCATACGGTTTGGAAAACGGGGGAAACTTAGCCCACGGTTCCTAGGGCCGTTTACCATTCTGGAGAAGGTCGGGCTACAAGCTTATCGGTTAGAGTTACCACCCGAAATGGATGGGATACATCCCACCTTTCACGTGTGTTATTTACGGAAGTGTCTAGCCGAGGAGGAAAGCGTCATTCCCTTATCGGAAATTCGAGTGGACACCGGTAACCGATGTATAGAAGAGCCGAAAGCTATATTGGAAAAAAAGACGAAGAAGCTACGCCACAAGGAGGTGACTATGGTCAAGGTTCAATGGAAGCATCACCGAGGTGCTAATGTCACGTGGGAGGCCGAGGAAGACATGAAACGTAGATACCCACGGTTATTCACCTAGGAGTAGCGAATTTCGGGGACGAAATTTTATGTAGGTGGGGAGGATTGTAACACTCGTAATTTTCTTACGTAATATTGAACGTTAATGAAATTTTGAGAAATAGAATTATGGATCAAATCTTGTATTTTGTGGTCTAGTATGTTAGAGAATTCAATTACGAGTCCAACGGTTCTTTCGGAATCGAAAACGGAGTTAAAACCAATAAATTGGGTCAAAGCTAAAGTGACAGCTAAAATGCCACATGTGTCACTTTGGATGGGCACTTTGGCTTCAGATGTACCGCCACCATGAAGGCAACCATGAGGACACAGGCTAAAGTGACCGCTAAAGTGCCACATGTGTCACTTTGGATGGGCACTTTAGCGCCTGGGCACTTCAAATACGGGATTTTGGCCTCTTTCTTCATTTCTCCATATCTTCCTCTCTACAACTCCGAAATAGTTGATTCTTTTTGCTATGCTCTCCATTTTCCAAGATCTTCAAGACCCCATTGATGGATTGATGCTTAAGGTAACAAGATTTGGAAGCTAGATCTCCTCCATCTTCATCTTCTCCACCTCTCACAACCTCAAAACACCATTGTTGCTAGTGTTCTCCATTCTAGGGTTTGTTCAAGATTTGGTTAGGTAAACTTATCTAAACCATTTTAGGTTGGTTAATCTTTATGTAAGAGTTATGAAACTAACCTAGGGTTCGATCTACTTGATTTTAGGTCCGTTCACGTATTTGACCTAGATCTTGGAATTTGGGGGTTTTGTGGCAAAACCCTAGGGTGAGTTGCTAAAACCATTTTGTTAAAACTGAGGGCACATCATCTTGTTGATTTTACATACCTTGCTTGATTATTGTGGATAAATGTGATTTTGGATGAAATACCTAAATTGTCAAGTTTAAGGGTTTCCATGAAATGTATGATGAACTATGCTTATATGAATGACTTGGATTATGTTGTTGAATCCATGAAGTAGATTATCGTATGCTACTATTGTATGTGTTAAATCCATGGGTTTGTATGATGAATGTATTTATGAGAAATACGTGATAATGTGTATGCTAAGGAATTTTGTGAAGGGATTAGATTCCAAGCATGTTGGCTTATATGAAATGAGCGAAGGGCCCGAGACCCTCGAATAATACCTCCTTTGATGATGCTATGCTAAATTCAGTATCAAGGTCTTGTATGCAAATATCATGGACGAGATACTATGCTAAATTCAGTATCGAGGTCTTGTATGCAAATAACATGGACAAGATACTATGCTAAATTCAGTATCGAGGCCTTATGCGTAATAAAATGGGCGAACCAACGCAATATTTCCACACCAAACAGTCTTGGGGTTTGTACCTATGTCGCCGGCATCTCGGGTGGCTCCTTGGTGCTCGGGCCTCGGATGATGTTGCCATGCTAAATTCGAGACATCGAGGTGTTTGGAAGTAACGAGTGATGGGGTATTGGTTGGGGGAAATGGGTCGCTCCTATTGTTTCCGAAGATATAAAATTAACCGGTTTAGTATGCTACCTTTCGTTATTATCATGCCTTTATATATCTCTCACATGTCTTAACATGCTTCTTTTGTATGTGCGGTATATTATTGATACAACTCACTAGGCTCCTTTAGCCTAACACTTGTTTGGTGTCGATGTGTCTCTCAGGTACTAGGGACGTGGTTCCTAAGTAGTCTCGGGGTTAGAGCGAGCATGGGGGGGGCCGTTGGAGAGACCGGTCCTTGAGACCGCGAGTTTGACCGGAGAGCGATAACCCCTTTGTAGTCTTCTTCCTAATAGGAACTAGACTAGTTGGTTATTGTATTTATTCATTCAATTACAAACGTTGTAATTATACATTACTTATACCCCCGTTTTTGGGAAGAGCTCGCGCTATGACGTACATTGTATCACCAACTTTCTATTAAATGAAAGTTTTTGTTTACTCCAATTTTTGGGGTGTTACAACAGGGACCAATTAAATCCATAATTTACTCTAAATCCTTTGGTCATATATAAAGTTAAAATATATTTTAAATTAAAATTTGGTTATTCAAAAAACGTAATTAATTTAGACAATATATCTATAAATGTTTCGATTTACTTAACACCAGGTTGTTTTTTTAAGATCAATAAAAACATATTTTTTGCACTTGACACTTTAGGTATATATTGTGAAAGTTAAAAATAATAAATCCTCACAACAAAAACAATGTGAAATTTAGCTTCACATTTTATTGTTGTGAAATTTAGCTTGACACTTACGTTTTCCTCCCAACTCTTGAGTTTTTCATTTGAATTCAGGTTTTGAAGCCTAGGGTTTGGTATTCTTTGAATCAATAAACCTTATAAGAGATTTGAACACGGTATTTATAAAATCAATGTGTTCAATCTTCATTTCATCCATATACACTGCCTCACTATTAGACACTACAAATATGTAGTTTGGAATTGGAAATGGCAAAGTGGTGGGGAGTGGGCACCACCGTAAACCCATTAAATTGTAATTTTTACAATAGTTATTGCAAAACTTACACACATTTTCATTATATCCGGGATCCATTCAGGCATCCAACTAATCCGCGTCAGTCTCAAACCAGCCCAAAGGCCGGTCCGGAACCTACGTAACTCCTCTTGCTGTAGTGGGGTTTTGACGATATAAAGTCATGAAAGAGTCAACATTAACCAAAAATTGATGTTCTTTTATTATAATTTGTAGCGCGTTGATTGTATTTATTTATTTGTTGTATAGTTGTTTTAAATGATATATTTTGACACCATTTTTTATATTATATGTAATATTTTCTATAAATTTGGGTAACCGTGAACCGAATCGCAGGTACCCACCTTATTTCAGTTCAGGGCGAGGCAGCACGGTTCAATTTACGATTCAATTTTGAATCAAGATAACCAAATATCCGCCGACTCAAAACAGTTTGGAATTGGAAATAGCAAAGTGGTGGGCACCACCGTACGCCCATTAAATTGTAATTTTCTTTGAACGATAGATAAACTCATACACACGCTTTCGCGGTATTAGGGATCCATTCGGGCACCCGACTTGGTCTCAAACAGGCCCAAAGGCCAGCTCGAAACCTAGGTAACTCCACTTACTGTCACAGAGTTTCGAACCAAGATAGCCGGAAATACCACCAACTGATGGAGTCATTGAATGTATTCGTAGGGAATTTTTTTAATAGCTTGATCTAAACCTTTTATATAACTTGATTGAGTGTCATTTTCATTTTTCATCATTGCCACTCAATACTAATAACTTTGTTAACAGCCTATATTTGGCCATCTTTAATATACTGTATAAATATTATAATATTATAATATTATAAAGTAAATAGATGTGTGAACACACACGCACATAATGATCTAGAGTAAATTACGGTTTTCATTACCGTGGTTTGCAAAAATTTTCGATTTTCATCTGTGGTTTAGAAATTACGATTTTCGTGTTTGTGGTTTAGAAATTATGATTTTCCTCTCTGTAGTTTAAAAATGACCATTTACGTCCACATGGTACATAATTCATTGTTATTTCCATTCTTACGATTTACAATTTATTGTTGTTTCTGCCCATGTGGTTTACAATTCCATAGCATTTTGATCCCTCGTATATAAAAGTAGAAATTAGCCCTAGAAGTAGAGTCCGAAAAAGTTCATGAAAACCTAGGACAATCCCATAATTTCAATTCTACGACACATAAATTCTACTACATGTTTGTTCGTTTAAAGGAATGTTCGTTTTTTTCCAAGTATTTTTTAACGACCAATTAAAATAAACAATGTTAATGTAAGAAGTTTAAATGTTTAAATATGAAGTTTATAACCAAATTTAAGATAATTCATTGCTAAGTGCTTTCCATTCTCTCCGCCAACATAGATAAAAGAAAATTGAACAAATTGATCATAAGTAAGAATTTTATTTAGGATAATAGTTAAATGACAGAATCAATACTCCATGTATCATTACATGATACGCAACTCATTTACCCTTCGAACTTCCGCGAAGCCCGCTAAAATATGCTTGTGGGTTGCTCTCAAATACAGCTCTTGAGATATATGATCCTCCACCACCCGGAGCCTTCATGTAACCTGATCCTCCACCACTTTTACCACTGTTATAACCGCCATTGTTACTGACCACTACCACCTTTCTCACCGCCACCGCTTTTCCCACCGCAACCACCACTGCCTTTGTCACCACCACCGCCACTTTGGACTCCTCCCATTGTCAATCTGTTACTTCACTTATAAGATTATATTTTGTAGAAGCTTGATGTGAATAATCATGAACAAAGTTAGGAAGTATTTATATAAGATTTTTTATGGTTTCAAATGAATAGGCATTAACTGATTAATTTGATCCCTTGAGTTTCCATAAAATTAACTGAGAAAACCCCTTGAGTTTTCTGAATAAATTTAAATTTATTAATTTTATAGTTAAATGTTTTTAGGATTATGGTTCTTAGAAAAATAAAGAAAAAGAATTATTTAGATAATATATTAAAACAATTTTATTTTATTTTATTTGCTAATAACAGATTTAAATCTCATAGTTATTATATAAATAATAAATGTTTTATTATTTATTATTTTAATAAATTACATAGCATAAATCAACAATTACCATTAAAATGCTGATATTATCAATGCAAATTGTTTTGCTCCAATTCGGCGTTCTATATAAAAGATGCCTTAAAAAGTCAATATATAAATATTTGCATATAAAATGTCATATAGCAAATGAAATTACATAAATCAATATGTAATGTGGAAATATTACTGCTACCCTAGTTAACTAGTTACATATACTAATTTTTCGATTTGGTTTATTGCCTTTAAACATGATTTGAATATTTTTCCATACATGTATAGAAATAAAAATATTTTGTAAATAGGTTTGATTTACGCTTTCAAAGTTCAAACTTCAACATACTAGTCGTGGTTGCCTTTGTAAATATGGATCATATGCTAAAAGTTTCGAGTCAACTAACTCTACCAAAATGTAGCGATAACTAATGATTAGAATGAATACATACGAACATACACTAATTATACATGTTTTAAAACATGATATCATTGTTTTTACCCCGTTTTGGATCCATTTCACTGCGTTAAAGTGTCTAAATGCTATTATTCTTTATTTTGGAGGTTTGTAAGTCACTTGAAACGAAAGAATACCCAAAAAGGCCAAAAACGTGAAAAGTCGAAAAACACCCAAACAGAAGATTTCTCGCGATCGCGAGATTGTCATCATGTGACGCGAGAGTGCCTCTACATGGTTTTGACTTTCACTTATTTAAGGATTTCGAGTCGCTAAAGAGAGCTTGGCATCGCGAGATTTGCATGGATTATGACTTGATGCGCAAGACTTCCAAATTCAAAAGATAAGTACGAAATCCTCTATTTGTAGAGATTATCACGACTTCGCATCGCAAAGACTAGAGGTCACGATCGTGAAGTGCTCACAAGGTAGCCTTTTAGATACTGACTTCCAGCCAAGGGTTTCATAAGTCACAATTAGCATTATTCTTCTGGGGAGAACGCATAGAGAGCCATAGTGAAGGAGAATTGCATGAACCGGCAATTGAATAAGGTGATTCGAAGTAGTGAATCTTCACCGGTCAAAACCCAAAGCTGGATTGTTGGAGCCTACTCTTCAATAGCTAAATCTTTTAAGTACTCATTATGGTTTGATGAACTTGAATGATGATTTGATTTATATTTTATGATTGATTTACAGTTTTTGAATATTTGCATGTTTAAATCTTGTTTGTAATTTTAACTTTCGCTACTTGAAATCATTGATTGGTCGTATCTAATGGTAGATAGATTTCCCTAGTTATCTATCTCCAGTATCTTTCACTTTGGTGACCGGACATCCAATCTACCTAAGTTTAGGAGATTGGGAAGTATGATCTGATAAACTGGTTATGAACAGGGAATAAACCAGTCTCTAAGGATATTATGCCCTTAGCCTGAAGAACCAAAAAGTTTCCAGTTAATAGTTGCATGATAATTTAGGTTGTTTTAATTGTAAAAAGTTATAAGGATAGTATGCCCTTAATTGCTTTGCTTTTAAGATTCCATTGAACAAAGTCAACAAACCCTAAAGAAATTGTTTTATCATTGTGTTAATTGCATAAATCAAATTGTCTGAAAATGGATTAATAAATTCATAATGAGTATGTTCTCTTATAAATTAATTATCTTTGTTTATTGCTTGATTTCATTCTACTAATTGTTATAGTAATTATTAGTTGTTAATTTGCAAAAACTAGCGAAACTTGAATAGATTAATTAGTTTAGGCTTTAAAATTGAGATATGTACAGTATTATTTGCGATCAGGTGACATTTGTCTGTCTGTGGAAGTTTAGTTAAGGTAATTAAAAAGATTTAATTTGAAGATATTTCAATATATAAAAATATATATATATATATATATATATAGAATTACCCCACAGTGGCATCACGTTACATGATATAATGAGTAAAAGAAGATGAATCTCACCACTATGAGAATTTGATAAATAACCACTTACTGAATTAAAAACTTTCTAAAAATGTCTGGAAGATACAACAAGTAACAATCCATCGTTAAAATCCTATGCATTTATGTGAATAATATGGCAAGAAGAAAGAGCCATACATACACGAGGATGTTGATTTTATCAATGTTAAACGTTTCTCAATTGGCTGTCAAGAAGTGACGGTAATGGATGGGAAGACTCTCTAAACATCCTTAAGCATTTTCAATAACAATAAATTTTAATGGTTATATATTATCATATAAAAATTATAAATGACACAAATAAAATAAACATTTAAATAGTTTATTGACAACTTCACACAATATTCATATACATATTTAGTATATATGTATTTGAATGTAGATAATGATATGATTAATTAATAACCTTCAACAAAATAGAATTCCTACGATGAAAAACTATGTTTGATTTAGTTTGAAAGATCCTTTTAATTTAGGTTATCGCTTGCTTCATACAATCTTTAGAGTTTAGACTATGACTACTGGTTACAACAAAATTTTAAAAATAAGTACAAGATCTAATTGCTTGGTGAAAAAGGCTGGTCAAGTTCAACCTCCTCAAGTAGTGTGAGTCAACCACTCATTGTTAGAAATTTTATTTATTTGAGCAAAATATTTAACCAAATTTTAACTTT